>CM056050.1:199590817-200790817 GCA_029574335.1 Rana kukunoris | reverse complement strand
TTCAGTAGGGGTATGTAGTTATCTTCATATACGTATATTTCTGTATTAGACAGGAATACACCTAGGTATTTCATCCTCCTCTGTTTCCACATGAATGGATAGAGAGCCTCAAGATCCCTGTGCTCTTTCGGGCTCAGCGACATACTCAGTATCTCTGTTTTCCTTTCATTCATTTTTAAATTTGAGATCTCCCCATATTTCTCATATTCAGCTATTATCTTAGGCAGTGTCTGCCCAGGATTAGATACATAGATAATCATGTCGTCTGCGAATGCAGATATTTTGTGCTCCCTCCCACCCACTTGTATCCCTTCCTTCTATTTCCTGATTCATCTGTATTGTTTCCAATAACGGTTCTAGTGAGAGGACAAACAAAAAATGGGGGATAGCGGGCATCCCTGACGGGTCCCATTAAAAAGGAAGCTTTCCGACAGGGTACCATTCACCCTCACCTGGGTCAAGGGATTCGAGTACAGTGTCCCTATCCATCTAAGCATATTCAGAACTAACCATACTATGGGATGGTTCCCTTTAGGAACTTCAATCCTTTATGGGATTCCTTAATAACAATCCCAGAGGTATCCATCTGAGCTTTGAGGCTAATCAATCCAGCATAAACTTTCTGGACCTTAAGATCTCAATCTCTCAAGATGAACTCTCTACAAGTACTTACTTTAAAGATACTGACAGGAACTCATATATTCCTATGGATAGCTGCCACCATGAAGTGTGGCTGAAATCCGTTCCCAAAAGCCAGTATCTACGCATTAAACGTAATTGCTCAAATGAAACTGACTTTTTAAATCAGGCTGCCATCTTGACTGAAAGATTCCTTGAAAAGGGATATGGATTGGACTTTCTTATGTCGTCATTGGAGGAGGTGAAATCAAGGAATAGAATGGATTTATTGGCTAAAAAACATATACAAACTAAAAGGTTTGCCGTAGCTCCATTTATTACCACATATTCTACCCAACACTATAGTGTAAAAAATTTAATAAAAAAACATTGGCACATTTAAAAAAATGATCCAGTGTTGGGCTCCATTTTACCTGAAAAACCACAGGTGATTTTCAGGGGGCATTGAGACATCAACTAGCCCCCAATGTTCTAGAACCCCCTATTGTGAAAACGACATTCCTTAATTCATTTACAGGTTTTTATCAGTTTAGAAAATGTCGTGTTTGCTCCTTTAGTAGCTGCCCTTATAGACGCACCCATAAATTTATTTCTACAACTACCCTGCAGGAGCACACAATCAAACCGTTTATTACGTGCTCAACCGAGGGGGTGGTCTACTTGCTCCAATGCCCATGTGGGCTTCAATATGTGGGTCGGACCAAGAGACCCCTCTCGGTTAGACTAAATGAACATATCACTAGAAATAAAGCTGTTTTTTTGAAGCACCCGGTGTCGAGGCATTACCTTTTGGTTCATAATAAGGACCCCTCCAAAACGTTGTTTTTGGGAATAGATAGGTACAGTCCCCACTGGCGTGGTAGCTCATTGGTGAGGAGTATTTCAAAACTAGAAATGGCATGGATCCACAGAATCAAAAGCTATACCCCCTTTGGGCTTAATGTCGAAATAGATGTTAATGCATTTATCGATAATTCGTAAAGAATTTTTTTGTCATCAACCTGTATAGTTTGTTTGTTCAAAATTTTCTGTGAACTCGATCTGGTTCAGGTGGAGGGCCTCCTTGTTGGCCTAAAAGAAACTAACAAAACACTTGTCAATACATTGTTGGATATATTTGATCTTATGATGATCTAGATCAATCTCTATATTTTTCATTTTAATATATATTCATATATTTTATTTTTTATTTTTTATATCTTTGTTTTTTATATATATATATTTTTATACAGTTATTTATTAATTTATCGACTACAGTCGTTTGGCTTACTTATATACACTGATTGGTGCTAATTTCCATTCAGTGTTTACATACTCCTCCCCATATTATACATTTTTTGGACGGGAAGTAAAATATATATTTTATAATGTTGATTTATGTACCACTAGACTGACTCTGACTCTTAATTAAGTTGTGAGCCTCTTTGGTTGGTCGTTCCAATATTCGCGTATTTTAATATATGTTTTTGGTCCTGCAAGACCACCATATGTAGACACCTTAGCCTTTTCATTCAGATCGAGGCTTGGCTCTCTGGTCTTGTCGGGCCATCATGGATGACCATCTACTGATTCAGATCGAGGCTTGGTTTTTCCCAATTAGTATTTCACGCGGTGCGTCAGTGCGTCGCCCGTGCCCCTAGACGACGTCAAATGTGTGACGAAGCGTACGTCGGGAAGGTGACGTGCTGACGCAATATGTGACGATCCAAGTGGAACAGCCGTTCAACTAAGCCGGCCGGCTTTGCTATCTTTTTGCCTGTTTTTACGAGATGTTTTGTAAGTGTAACCTTTATTAAACTTTTTAGCCTATCTTTATGTACTTCACTATGTTAGCTTTTTTATTTCTTATGATTAATCGCCGATGATGCGATATTGAGAGGACCTATAGGACATCCAGCTAGCAGCGTTACCACACAAGGCCCTGGCTAAGGTTTTTTTAGCCATAGGAAGATCAATACCTGGCTTCTGGTAAGCCTCCTATCTATCTGGGTGAAACGGTGGTGGTGTTAATATAGTCACTTCTTATATAATTCTTATATAATATATAAATGTTGTGCTGACATACTTCACTATGTGAGCTCTTTTTCTGTTCATAATCGGTGATATCTTTGGAGTTTTCTACAACCCTTCATCATTTGCAGAGGATGTCTAAAGGCCCGGGCTAGGGTTTATAGCCGCAAGCCTGTTGAGCTTGCCTTCTGGTAAGCCTCCATTCATTCATTTATTGGTGCAATCTCTGTGGTGGTTTTGGTTTACATATTGGACTTCCTATGATTGTTTGCATTATAATCACTTTCCAATTAAGGATTTCATTTTTATCTTTTTTGTGGAACTGATGGACTACTTTCACTGCCTATACTAAGCAATTTTTATTTGGACATTATTTGTTTTCACTAAGGCACTGTGTTCCGCAATGGACTCTTTATGTATCGGTTCAAGGTCCTGAATTTCTTCTAGTAAAGTTTGTTTCTGAGCCTGCCTAATTTTCATCCTTTTAGCCGTTTCCGCTATCAACCTACCTCTCATATACACCTTATGTGTTTCCCATAGCGTCGATAGGGCTGCATTTTCTATGTTATTTTCTTTAAAGAATAGGCACATATCTTTTTCCAAATCCTCCATGTTCTGTGTCCCGCCAGGATCTCCCATGTATCCAGGGACATTACCACTGAGGCATGGTCAGAGAGCGTTATTGATTTTATTTCCACCCTTCTAAATCCCTCAAGCAGCCGATGATCCAGCAGGATATGGTCAATTCTTGAATATGACCTATGCACTGATGAAAAATATGTAAAGTCCTTGTCTCTTGGGTGTAAAATTCTCCAGACCTCTACTAGGCGCATTTGATGTAATTTATGTTTAAACGCTCTAAGATATTTTCCCTCTGACCTCAATGAGGCGGGCTGGGTATCTAATGTTGGGTCAAAGACAAAGTTAAGATCACCTGCTAGGATTACCTTGCCGTCTCTAAATCCCTCCAGTTTATTCAGAATTTTCCTCAGATACACTGCCGGCCTTACATTAGGACAATAGACATTTACAAATGTATATTTCATATTAAATAAAGAGCCTTTAATAAATAGATATCTTCCTTCAGGATCTATTTCTGTAGCTTCTAGAATAAACTGTGTATTCCTATCAAACCCTATACGTTCAAAGGTTCAGGTGCGAACCGAACGTGGGGGTGTTCGGCTCATCCCTAGTCCTCACCCTGCCAGTTTCTTCGCCACCTTCAGCCATTGGCACCGACATGCTAACTGTGGGCAGCAGGCTGTGACAGCTTCACGGCTGGCTTCTCACGGCACATGTGCTATATGATTGGTCTTACAGCTTTTACCCCTGCAAATGTGTCAACGGATTTGATTAAGGATTTGATTACCAGCAGGGGGAGCCAATTGCTCTTGCTGATCTTAATCTGTTTAATGAGGAGAGAAATAGCGGCGGGAGCCACCGTGCTAATGCACATCACTGGATTAGATGGGCTCAGGTAAGAAAAAGGGGGGTCTGGGGGGGCGGGGGCAACTGCAGCAGAGAAGGCATTAAGGTGAAAATTTGAACCAAAAACAGCACAGAGACTGTTATCATTCATGTTTGTACTGATGTTTTGAGTATGTATTAGCAATTTTTTTATGTTATGTGTATTTTATTTAGAATGTATTTGCATTCAGCGCTGCACTATTCAGGTTGATATTTTGTTAAAACACAATATACAAATGTATATAAATCACCGCGCTACCTATACAAACATATATAAATGCCAGCCAACACCACAGAATTAGATAAATTCTGAAAAAACAAGCAAGAAAAACAAACAGTGTAGCGCTAATTATATGTGCAAAAAGACTGTAAAACAGATGAGGAGCTCATGCATAAATCACATAAGTGTTCTAAAGTCCGTAAAGAATCAATCAAGGTGAATATAATTGATAAAATAAAATAAAAAATTTAAGAAATAATGTTCACTAATAAAGTTCCATATCAGTTGCTCCAACAAAAAAGTGCTGAGAAGGAAGTGAAATAGAATTTGATAGCAGATCCACCACCAAGGTAAATTGGAGGCTTACCAGATATTATGGGCCAAAATAAGCATACACTTATTAGGTCACAAAGGCTTAATGGTAGCGATGTCCTGGCTTCAGGGTAACTTAAATGGCAAACTGGAGGACGATTTCCAATAAAATTTGGTATATAATGTAACCGTGAGGACGTAGGCCAATGATGGACAGTAGCCAGTAATAATAAGTGGATAGGCTCAAAATCAGCAGGTCCAAGGGTTCAGGGTGTAAAAGATTAAGGAAGAAAAAAACGGAGATGGAAATTTTACTAGTCAGCAAAAAAATAAAATTTTACACTTACATTTCAGCAGATGAATCAATGAATCAAGCATATAAATCATAAGCAGTGGGGTCAGCGGTCTTGACGCGTTTCGATCAATCGATCGTCATCTGGGGTATATATATATATATATATATATATATATATATATTGGATCATGCCTTCATCATGCCTACATGTTTGAACGTCATCTAACTTAATGTTACTGCAATGTTCTAATTGTCATCAAGGTTACAGGGTTATGTTAATAATATGTTATAGTCCAACTTTTCAAATCAATCTTGCTCCTACTATTTTATTCTGCTCTACTAAATCCTTTATCCTTCCATAATTAAGGATAAAAAAGCCAAGACTTCCCACACAACTACTGTTAACCCCTCTTACTCATTGTTTTTTCTCTGATTTATTTTATAAAAAAAAAAAAAAAGAAGTGATGATTCACAATTTCTATCTTAGCATTCACGTTTTTCTGTGTGTTTGTTGGGTTTGGTTTTAAGCAAGTAAAACATTGTGTGCATTAACCAGGGAAAATATTTTTTTCTATAATTCTTTACACAAATACTACAGATATACTGTATATTATATGGCAAATAGTACTACTACTACTTAATTTCTTATAGATTGGTTTATTATTTAGCATTTTATTAGCAATATGTTATTACTAAATTCTGCATTATTGTATGTACAAGTTGTTTTATAGCACTGTTAAATCAGTAGTTATAAAATACAATTTATTTTCTTTCTCTTAGTACACTGTGTTTTCACTTTGCTAACACATCAAAGTTCAAGTGATAAGACAGGGAGAGAATGAGGAAGATTATGAGCCTCATGCAGTAAAGTAGATATGTCTGTTTTCATTAGTTAATTCCCACTGCTATCACCAGGAGGAAATGCCAAATGTGCTTTACTCATTGTAGGTTCCAGTAAAACTCTGTGGTACTGGTACTGAAGAATGAAGTCTACAATCATGCACAAACCAACAGGTTAAAATTGGATTCCAGCCATTTTTCAGAAACACATACAACTGAGGTTTTTATTAACCCATTCCTGGGTTTAAAATTATTTATGTACAATTCACCAAACAAATTTGTTTGATTTTACAGACATCCGAAAATGATACTATATGAAGAAAAACAGCAAATGATATGTTCTAAATAAGCATTATCTTTCATTACATTATTTAGCATACCTGCTCTGTTTATCAACCATTTGAAAATATCTTCAGCAATTTACGTAATATAATCATGAGTTTAAAAGTACAATTGACCGTGTTATTTTACTGAATGTCCCAAAGTCATTTTGTCTACAAAAGCTATTTTTTTCATAAATCTAGTACATCCAATTCTACCGGGAGACATGGGTGACATCACTGTGTCTCGCTTTTGCCTCCCCAGAAAGTTGAATGCTCAAAATCCTGAAGGAACCATTGCAGGAGGGTGCATTCTCATGGAATTTTACACGCTCAGCTTTCCTATTAAAGGGGTTGTAAAGGTTTGTTTTTTTTATTTTCTAACTAGGTTACTTTAAGCTAGTGCATTGTTGGTTCACTAACTGTTTCCTTTTATTTCCCTTCTAAAAGTTTTTTCTCTTTGTTTTCTTTATCTGAATTCTCACTTCCTGTACCTCCTCAGTAAGCTGTTCAGTAAGCTGTTCTGGCTGACTAACCACCGCTCGGATGATGGTGGAAAGCTTACTGAGGAGAAACAGGAAGTGAGAAATTCAAACAAAGAAAAAAAAAACATTTAGAAGGGAAAATTAAGGAAAAGGTAAGTGAACCAACAATGCACTAGCTTAAAGTAAACTATTTAGGGGAAAAAAAGTCAAACCTTTACAACCCCTTTAAGCAGCGGAGAGGCACGGTAACATCTTCCACAGCTCTTATAAGCAGTGGAAGCTTAAACTGAGGTAAGTATATTTTTTACAATAGTTTTTAAACAGACTTTCTAGGTGAACTGACATGGGGTGGAATAGGGGGTTGGGGGCTTTCAATAAAGCACACTTTTTATTTTCATGGAAATCACGCTATAAGAAAATTCATATGGATAAAGCTAATCTTATACTTGCCTTAACCTCAATGCTGAAAAAAAAGTTTATAAACATTCCCACTGGTGAACAGTGACATTTGACTAAAGAAGTACAGCCAAAGCTGGTTTGGCTGTACTTCTCCTATGGATCACAGGAGTGCAGTTTGTTTTACATCGCTTCTCGGGCTTTCGGCTAAGATCAAGTTTAGTATCTGTTCTTATCAGTTGCCAAAGGATGTGCTGAAGCACACCCCAAGCGGGGAGGGTGGATGCAAATCCAATGGCGTCATTGCACCTGGAAGGACGGTTTCAGTAGGGGTTGGTGGATTACCACGCTCTGACCGAGTTGGAGGTGGGCCATCAATTGAGTCTGAGCCGTCTGGAAGGGTGCTTCTTGTGGGAATAGGTGGCTGCACTTGGTCTGGCTTTTCTGTCCTTCTGGCTGGTGTCGGTGTAAGTGCTGTCTCTGCCGAAGATCCGGTGGGAGGAGCTGGTGGAGCCCTGTATTGAGACAGGGTGAGGCAATGCAAATCCGGCAGGTTGAGGGGGTCCTAGAAGGGCTAGTACTGGGAAGCTGTAAGAGAAATGGCTTCCTTGAGAAAACCTGAAAGGGGCTCTCTCCCGGCGGGATAGAGGGCTGCACTGACCCTGTCTGCGGGTCGGATAGGAACTTGAAAGCCTATGGTGTATGTGCCCCTGGAGTCCAGGGGTCTAGGGGTACCTGAAAATCACTGTGAGTGAGGGTCACTTTGATTAGAAGGTACCACGGTCACTGCACCAGAATCACATTTTTTTTAAGCACCTGCCTCCTGGGCCGGGCCTTTTGGCTGGGACCGGAGGACATTTTTATTCCTGGGCATTGTATTGCACAATGGCCACCTTTTACTCTCCTCTCCACTATCCCTTTCTCCACTTTATTTAATTTATTCCTTGTGTTGTCACTTTTTGTATTTTTATACACGGTTTGTACTGTGTGACTGTTGGGTGTTGGTCCTCGGGCCTTCCCTGAAAGTCTTGGGAGGGGGTGGAAATGGCCTTCTGGCTTAGTTCGCTCTCTCTCATGGGTCTACCATCAGGGGAGCCCCACCTAGTACTTGGGCGGGTCTGTTTCGGCAGACCCTCCAGAGAATGGGGTCCGTCTGGTTTCAGCCAGATTGACCAAGTGTAAGTACCCTTTATCGCTGTCAGGAGCCCCAGGGGATTCAAGGCAGGGTTTTAGATGGCCAGTGTACACCCGTTGTATGTTTTTGTGTCACCTCTTTATGTTGTGCACATTTTTTGGGCACCGAGTGAAGTTTTTTTTGTGTGTTACACACGCCATGGGCTTTCAAAAATTGGCAGGAGATGTAATTTGATGCATGCCTAGTTTATTTCTTAGTGTGTTATTTCAGTTCTTGTGATAATAATCTAAACGCAAGAGATGTGACTAATTACATCCCCATGGCATTCAGAACACAAAGGTTCACAATTCTAAGATGCTGAGAATGATAGCTAATGCAGCCATGCACAGTAGACAGAGGCCAAGACAAGTAAAATTATTATGAAACGAGCAGTGATTATGGTAGTAAAGCAGTTTTTTTTTAAATGTATACAGTTTAATGGCTTGGTGTGCTTTGAAAATAAAACATTGTTCATAAAAAATAAATCATGGATTCATTTTCTTTATCTACAAACACACTCCTGGCATTCTTTCCACAACAGAAATCAAATATTGTTGGGAAAGTTTTTCCCAATACTGTTGCAGAAGTTACTGTATAACAAATGTGTTACATTTGTATGTTGCTTTGCTTTCAACCTTTACATTGTTTGTTTGGGCCAGCTTATCCCTCACTGACATGTGAGGCTGCTGTATATGCAGTATAAACTGTATGTACATGCAGTTACTTACATCATACCGAATTATGTTCCGGGTTCTCTGATTGCCAGAGGTTGTGATGTCATTAGCCTGCCTACCTCTATGACTCAGCTAATCAGAGGAAGATTTGTACTCATTGATTAAATACACTAGTTTCTGTGAGTGGCTGAGAAACCATCCTTTCACCTACATGACGGTGTACAGAAACCCTGCGCAATGAATTGAAGATCTCAAATTTTGATCCATCAATCCATAGGACCTTCTTCCAGTCTTCAGCAGTCCACTGGCTTCAGGTCCAAGACAAGGCTCTTTTTTTATTTGCCATACTAGGAATGGCTTTCTACAGCTACATGACCTGTCAAACCTGTAGCTCAAAGTCTTCTCTTCACAATTTAATCTGATGCCGCGTACACACAATGTTTTTTGCGATGTGGATTTTTTTTTAATGTCATTAAAAACGATCGTGTGGGGGCTCCAGAGCAGTTTTCACAATGTTTTTCACGTTGTTGTTTTTAATGTTGTAAAAAAATGGTCGTGTGAAAATAACGTGCATGCTCAGAAGCAAGTTATGAGAAGGGAGCGCTCGTTCTGGTAAAACTAGCGTTCGTAATAAGGATAGCACATTCATCACGCTGTAACAGACTGAAAAGCGTGAATCATCTCTCACCAAACTTTTACTAACACAAAATCAGCAAAAACAGCCTCAAGGGTGGCGCCATCCGAAAGGAACTTCCCCTTTATAGTGCTGTTGTACGTGTTGTACGTCACCACGCTTTGCTAGAGAATTTTTTTAACGATCGTGTGTGGGCAAGGCAGGCTTAACAATAATCGGATTAAAAAAAACGTTGTTGTTTCTAGACCATTAAAAATGGTTGTGTGTACCCAGCATGAGACTTGCTTACTTTGACAGCGTTGTCCTGTGAGCTTCCTGTCATTCAAGCTGTTGATTCTCAGAAACTTCTCTTCTGATTCTGTTGTGGCTTTGGGTCTAGCAGACCATGGCTTTTTTTGCAATTTCTCTAAAGAAAGACTTATGCCGCGTGCACACGACCATTTTTCACGATTTTTTTTATGTCACTAAAAACGATCGTGTGTGGACTCCAGAGCTTTAAAAATGGCCATTAAAAATTAAGAACATGCTCTAAATTTTTACGTCGTTTTTAACGTTGTTGTTTTAAACGTCGTCAAAAATAGTCGCATGTGGGCTTTAACGACGTGAAAATAACACGCATTCTCAGAAGCAAGTTATGAGACTGAAGAGCTTGTTCTGGTAAAACTCTGGTATGTAACAGACTGAAAAGCACGAATTGTCTCTCACCAAAGTTTTACTAACACAAAATCAGCAAAAGCAGCCCCAAGGGTCGCGTCATCCGAATAGTACTTCCCCTTTATTGTGCCGTCGTAGAAATTTAAAAGACAAACTGATAAAGATGGCAGCTCCAAACAAGCATCCTGTGACACTAGAAATGAAAATTGGTGTCTACATGCAGTGTCAATTCTGTGTCAAGAAGGATGTTTGCACCCGCTCACCAATCCTCTGACAGCTGATCAAGTTGACTGGTAATGAAACTGAGAAGGATACCGGACTGCAGCCTACCTGGATGGATGTTGTAACCCCTGAAGTGGTATGTGTCGCCTCTGCTAGGTTGGGTGGCCTTGAGTCACTGGTCTGGGTCCTTATGCTGAACAGTGGCAGAACGTGTGGGTGACACCATTCCTTGTTCCCCTAATCTCCTGGAAGTGCTCTCCCGGTCTTCTCAGGAAATGTGTGGCTCTCTCTCTTAGGTGGAGTTTCACAACACAGTCCTGTCACCTCACCACTCCTGTCCTCTGTCCCCTCTGTTAGGTGTAGACTGTCACACAGCAAAAAGCTGGTATCTCTGTCCTGTCAGCCACTTCAGCTTCCCTTCCTCATTCCTCTATATCTCACACACACTCCTGTCACCTCTCTCCCTTATCACGCTCTCCTCACCCCTCAGTCTCCAGGCTGGTACCTCCCCTCTTAGTCATGTGTCTCTCCATGTTCAGAAAGGAAATGTCAACCTCTCCCTTTCACCATCAGGAGAAATTGCATAACAAATAGTCATACATATAACATATAATCTATGGGTGTCCTGTATGTCTTGCTGACAACATACCTGCTACACTATTTTTTTTATATCTGGCAGTTTACCACTTACCTTTGGACAATTTGAGGGTATTCAGTGCACTTGACTTGAGCTTTTAAAATTTCAATAAAATTTGGAAACATGGGGTGTTCTAAAACGTTTGGGAAAGGCAAACAGGGTGAGAACCGCTCCAAAGAATTTCCTGTGAGATCTTCAGCTGCCAAAAAATCCTGAGTGCTGGCCTGGATCCACAAACCCCATATGCAGGTAGGAAAGTACCTGCACAGATTTTTTTATTGTGCAAAAATAGGAATGAAAGACATGCCATACACACTCAACCTACATAGGGTGAGCAGATGTGTTTCCCACTCCTGTGCTTCATCCTTGCTCTATCCTTGCCTAATCCTTGTTCTAAAACTTTTGACCAGTAGCATGTGTGTATATAAACACAGTATATATATATATATATATATATATATATATATATATATATACTGTATATTACTTTGCACATGTTTTAGGCAGTTTAGAACAAATGCTGTAAATTAAGAACACTTTCAGAAATAGACGTTTTAACTGTTTAGTTTTTATCAATTAACAAAATGGAAAATAAGTAAACACAAGAGAAATCCAAATTAAACCAATATATAGTGTGACCACCCTTTACTTTTTAAACAGCATCAATTCTTCTAGGTACACCTGTATAGTTTTGAAGAAACTCGGCAGGGAGGTTATTCCAAACATCTTGGAGAACAAACAATAGATCTTCTTCAAATGTAGTGTGCCTCAAGCCCAGGTCTCATTGTTCTTTATGTTGATGATAGTTCTAATGATACAGTAGTTCTGATGGAATACCATGATGGATAAGCATCTGTTTTCTCAGCAGTGAGAACACAATTGATTCTGACCAAATTTCCAACTCTTTTTGAAAAAAATGCAGTCCCAGACTTATAGGGAACGCCCACCATGCTCCTCTGTTGTCTGCAGACACTCAATGAATAACTCTTTAAAAGTCTATGTGAGAAATCAAAACTGCTCATTTTAAAGGTTAATATGCAAGTTATTGTCATAAAAAGTGTTTGGGGACCTAAGTCCTTCCCCAGGGGATATGTATCAATGCAGCCTGGCAGGCTGCATGAAAAGGAGGGGGGACAATAGAGCACCCTAAGACCCCCAAAGCACCATGTCCTCATGTTGATGGGGACAAGGGCCTTATCTCCACACCCTTGTCCGGTGGTTGTAGGGGTATGCGGGTGGGGGGATTATGGGAATCTGGAAGCCGCCTTTAACAAAGGGGGCCCCAGATCCCAGCCCCCCATGTAAATTGGTAACGGGGTACATTATACCCCTACCATTTCACAAAAAAAGTGTCAAAAATTGTAAAAAACACAAGACACTTTACTAAAAAACTCCTTTATTAAAAAAGAAAAAAAATCCATCAGTGTAATCCGTTCTCAAACTGGGAAATGGAATATCTGCCATGATCCATGGGAGGCGCCCGCCAAATGATGCTACACCCGCTGTGACAGCTCTTAAATAAGCCCCCCGCCTGCAGACCCCCACAACCACGTCCAAGGGTTTTGGGATGAGGCCCTTGTCCCCATCAACATGGGGACAATGTGCTTTGGGGGTCCCATGTTGAGGGCATGTGGCCTGTTGCGGTTCAGGAGGGGGGTCTCTCTCTCGCCCCCCTCTTTTCCTGCAGCCTGCCAGGTTGGGTGCTCGAATAAGGGTCTAATATGGATTTTTGGATATTTTGGCACAGGGCTTCCCTTAAAATTCATACCATACCTGAAGGGCCTGGTATGGAAGTTGGGGGACCCCCTTGCAATTTTTTTCCAATTTTGGTTCGGGGTTCCCCCTAATATTCATACCAGACCCAAAGGGCAAGAGACTGGGGGAAACCCATGCTGTTTTTTTCAATTCCTTTTTTTTCTTTATTTAAGTTATCCAGCATACAGGAAACAACCAATTCATTTGTCAGATACAACAATCAAGTGAGTACCAAACAAGTTTATTCAAAATCTAATGTAGAACATGAATCATGATTCATATAAATATGTGGGCAGCCATATCGGAACGCCCAATTATCCTGAATTCATCAAAATGTAGTTATATTGAAATAGTCCACATTCTAAACTCAATTAATTCTTTTTGTCCTGGGTGCATGGATAACATATTTTCCTTTAACACCATTAAAGTAAACCAAAAACCCAAACCCAAATAAAAACAGACAAACAAAAAAAATAAAAGAAGGAAGAGAAAGGGAGGAAAAGAGGGGGGGTGAATACAAACTCCAGGGCATATGTAACTGTCGGCAGGGAAGGTGGGGGACCCAACAAGCCCTCTCTTCTCGCTCTATATCTAGTGACCTCAGGGTACAAAAAGGGCCTTCCCTTCCTCCGAAAATTTTAATATGTTCCATTGGGCCCAAGTTTCGGAGTAAATCTCATGTCGATTTTGAGCAGATAATAGCAAGTCCTACATCCTATTTACCTCTTCAATTCTTGTAAGCCATAGACAAATTGTGGGGGGTCTCGTATCTCTCCACTCCTGGGCAATGCACGATCTGGCAGCATTAATAAGGTGACGCAAAATTCATTTTCTATGTGTTCTTTCAGGTATGTTCGAAACATGTAGCAGAAATGGGGCAATTTTTCAAGGCACTTTACAGGCATACTATAGACACTCCCAGGTCCAAAATTGAAAGAAATATTTCACTTTTATTGTTTCACTTTAAACATTATTAAAATCACTGCTCCTGAATAAACTACAGTTTCTAAAACTTTTTTTTGCATTGATACATTTCCCCTGGTGTTCAAACACATTTTTTGCCTGTTCGCATGCTCTGCTGCGAACCGAACTGGGGGGTGTTTAGCTCATTCCTATCAATAACGTGCTCATTTACAGTCCTTTAGCAAACAAACTGCCTCCTGCTTCAGCCAAATATTTCACATTTTGACTCATCAGTGCAGAACACCTGCTGTTATTTTTCTGCACCCCAGTTCCTATGTTTCTGTGCATAGTTGAGTTGCTTAGCCTTGTTTCCATGTTGGAGGTAGTGTGCGGATTTTTTGGGCACAATTCCTCCATGAAGACCACTTCTGAGCAGACTTCACTGGACAGTAGATGGGTGTACCTTTGTTCAACTTGCTTCCACCAGTTCTGTGCTCACTGCTGGAGTTCTTCCAAAGGAAAGTAAGCATAATGGGGGTTATTTAAAAAAGGCAAATCCACTTTGCACTACAAGTGCAAACTACAAGTACAAAGTGCACTTAAAATTGCAATGAAAGTGCACTTGGAAGCAGGGGCAGATCCAGAGTCTAGTCTCAGGAGGGGCACTGCCAGAAAATAAGGTGTTTGTATGTTTTTTTTTTTACGGAACTAAATGTAATGTGTAATACAGTGTACAGAAGTCAGTAGTATGTAAGGCAGTGTACAGAAGTCAGTAGTATGTAAGGCAGTGTACAGAGGTCAGTAGTATGTGGGGCAGTGTAAAGAGGTCAGTAGTATGTAGGGCAGTGTACAGAGGTCAGTAGTATGTGGGGCAGTGTAAAGAGGTCAGTAGTATGTAGGGCAGTGTACAGAGGTCAGTAGTATGTAGGGCAGTGTACAGAGGTCAGTAGTATGTAGGGCAGTGTACAGAGGTCAGTAGTATGTAGGGCAGTGTACAGAGGTCAGTAGTAGGTAGGGTGGTGCACAGAGGTCAGTATTAGGCATGGCAGTGTACAGAGGTCAGTAGTAGGTAGGGCAGTGTACAGAGGTCAGTAGGATGTATGGCAGTGTGCAGGGAAAAGTAGAGCACACACTGGGGGGGTTAAGAGGGCATACACTAGGGGGGATCAGGAGGGCATACACTGGGGGAATCTGGGGGGCATACACTGGGAGATCTGGGGGGCATACACTGGGGGATCTGAAGGGCATACACTGGGGGGATCAGGAGGGCATACACTGTGGGGGGGGATCAGGAGGGCATACACTGGGGGGGATCAGGAGGGCCTACACTGGAGGAGATCAAAATTCCTTGCATGCCCCCCTTGGATCTACAGCAAATGCACTTCCAAGTGCACTTTCAGTGCAATTTCAAGTGCACTTTGCACTTGTAGTTTGTACTTGTAGTGAAAAGTGGTTTTTCCTTTAGTAAATAAACCCATGTGTTTCCTTAGCTGACCTTTGCCTCTACAGTCCTCTGTGTTGCTAGTTTCTTTGAGCTTCTTTAACAGAGCTTAAACACATCTTGAAACCACAGTCTGCTTCGAAATCTTGTGTCTTGTTGCTGTGCCATGATATATGACCTTTGCCATGCCATATGATCTTTGCCATGATATATGACCTGTGACATGAAACTGTCTTCCACAACCTCACCTTTGTAGCAGAGCTTGGCTATTACTCACCCAGTTTTAGGCTCCATTCACACCTAGGCGTTTTGTCGCCTGTAGCGCGACGCTCACAAACGCCAGAGGGAGAAAAATACATGAAAGCCTATGGAGATGGTTCACATCTGAACGCTGAAGCGCCTGACGCCCATCGCTTGTAGTTAAAAAAAGTTCCGGACCCTTTTTTGTCGCGCGTATCGGGCGGTTTGGGCGTATTTGAGCGTTTCCATTTCCCATAGAAAGTAATGGAAACGCTCGATTCAAGCGACTAGCGCGACAACGAGCGTTTGCTACAGGCGTTTTGTCGCTTTAATCAATAGAACTTTTCACCCAGGCAGAAGATTAAACAAAATCTACCAACATAGCAACAAGTGATGAAAAGATGATAATTTTTCCTATTGGCTAAAATAAAAAACGTCAAAGTACAAAAACGTCGGACGACGCTGTATGCAAACGCGCAAATAAGCATGAATACGCGCGACAAAACGCTGGAAAAAAAACGCCCAAAAAACGACCAAACGACCGTCGCTCAGGTGTGAATGCAGCCTAAGACCTCCTACACAGCGGTTTATTTTTCAGTTAATGAATCTGCCTCAACATACATATTAAATTGATGACTATTAGCATCTGCTTGGTACAATGGGTTAATCATACACCTGACTAATCCTACAAAATCTATGACCTTGTGCAAAGTTATAAAGTGTGCAAATGTAAGAATTGATGCAGATTTGAAGCCAAAGGGTAGTCATACCTGCCCAAAACATTTGCACAGTGATGTACTGTATGTGTGTGTGTGTATATATATATATATATATATATAAATATACACAGTTATATAATGCTGATATTCATGGTATGTTATCACTAGGAATGAGCCCGATGTTCGAGCCGAACGTAATTTCGACTCGAACATCGGGTGGTTGCCTGTTCGTCAAATAGCAAACGTTATACGGTGTTCACTGCAAATTCGAAAGTCACAGAACGCTATTTAAAAGTCTATGGGAGATTAACAAGAAAAATCAAAAGTGCTAATTTTAAAGGATTATATAAGGTATTCATTTAAAAAAAGTCACGCTGAAATTAAAAAAAAGACAATGTGATAAACAGATAAAATGTTGTTATGATTCCAAAAATCAAAGTATAAAATATAAATTCAGTCAACAAATCACAAATAAGTGCAATTTTGAGATTGGGATTTTCTACACCACCACGGACTTGTGCACCAGCACCACATAAAATGCACGCTTATCAGAGGGCAAGCTGTGTAGGCTTGTGGCTAATATCCCAGCCAGGGCCTTTATCCAGAGAGATCTGAGGCAGCAGCTCCAGGGTACTTGATATAATGAAGTAGAAGTGCACAACAGGCAGCCAGGAAGACTCGATCATTCAATGATCATGGGCATAGACCAGGTGTTACCCAAACATGAAAAGGAACTCACCATAATTTAAATTGTATAAAATAAGTTTTAATAAAAATAAAGGTTACACTTACAGAAGTAAGGAGTAAAAACATCAAGGTTTTGCGAACACGCGTGAGCTTGGATTCACAACGTGAAGACGTCAGCACGTCACTCTTCCCGAATCGCGTTTTGTCACACAGGACGACGTTAGTGTGTGATGAAACACGCGTCGGGAAGATAAGTTTGTGAAACAAACTAGGAGAAGCATAAAGTGTATCTGCAACTCAAAGAAAAGGGTTATGCACTTATGATGCAGTCCGCAGTACTGAAGTCTGGTCTTGCTTTGCATTAAAATGACTTTCCCTTTTGTGAACGGATAATTGTATTTGCCTTAAAGAAAGGTAGTACAGCTTGCTACACCAAATTTGCAATAAAAATACCTATATGGTATATGGCCTTTCTAGGTGTGTTTAGTGTAATTTAACCATACAATGCAATGCATTCAAAATAGAGATGTGTTTCCCTAAAATTACCTGGCAATGCAAGGAGTACACAAAACACTGCAAACACATACTGGAATACTGGGAGACATGGGGGCCAGTGTGCACCTATTCCAATGAGTATTCTAGGAGCAACATACATTTTTTTATTACCTGTGTGTTGATGTTAATAAACTACATTTACAGTTATGGGGTCAGGGCTCAATTATATTTTTAGAATTTTTGACTTATCTAGAATGTATTAACTTGAATTTTGTATATCTAGTTCCAAGCTTTACCACATACATATCCCATCAATCTGCTGTAATCTTTTTTTTTTTTTCCTTCACATCAGACTAGACCGGAGAATTAGAGGTTTAAGAAGAGTTCATTTTTATTCCGCCCTTCATATTTCCTCTTCGGTTTCGCATCACTTGTGTTGTTTATTTTTTATTTTCAGTTTATTTAGTTTGTCATATTTTACCGTTTCTTTATTCTCTCTTTCTCCCTTTTTTTTTTTGAAAATTATTAGTCTTAGGGAGGGTATACAGAATCAGAGGGAAAACATTACAGTTATAACTCCTAACTTGAACTAAAACAATTCCAATTGCTCCCCTGTGTCTCTAAGGGGGTTATTTACGAAAGGCAAATTCACTTTGCACTACAAGTGCAAAGTGCACTTGAAAGTGCACTGAAAGTGCACTTGGAAGTGCAGTCACTGTAGATCCAAAGGGGACATGCAAGGAAAATAAAAAACAGCATATTAGCTTGCACATGATTGGATGATAAAATCAGAAGAGTGTTCCCTCAGTTCAGATCTTACTCTCAGATTTACAGCAACTGCACTTCCAAATGCACTTTCAGTGCAATTTCAAGTGCACTTTGCATTTGTAGTTTGCACTTGTAGTGCAAAGTGGATTTGCTTTTTGTAAATAACACCCTAAGTCTCCTATTTCCCTCTGGGTTTTTTCTTTCTTTTTTTTTCTTTTTTTTTTACCCCCTCCCGCCCTTCCACTCCCCCTTTTTCCCCTGTATTTAACCTCCCCCTACTTGTATCCCTCCCCCCTCCCTGCTTCTGGATCATTTACCTTTTCGGGTCGGGTCTCCTTTTTTTTTTTTTCCTTTTTCTCCCCTTTCCCCCCCCCCCACTTCCTTCTATTTTTAAAGGCGTTATCTATTTGTTTCTGATGCTAATTGAAAAAAAAACTTCAGTTGTTTTAAAATATCTCCATTGGTCCCAGGTCGTTCCGTCTCTTCCTCCCTCTTCTTCACCCAAGTCGACCCTTCTCAGATACTCCATCTCCGAGATATGGTCGACCCGGTGTATCAGTTCTTTTAACAGTGGCTTTAGTGGGTGTAACCAAAATTTCAGGATTAAACCCTTTGCTGCGTTTAACAACACCGGGATCAATGTCGAACCATATTTTTTTTCACCTTTTGCTAGTCCTTGTCCGTGAAACAGACAGGTCAGAGGGTCTAGAGGGATTTTTTCTCTTGTGATTTCTTCTATTAAATCGAGTACCTCCCTCCAATATTCCTGGACTCTCGGGCGATCCCACCAAATATGATATGTAGTCCCTAGCTGGTTACACTTCCTCCAACATAGGGGGGAATTGGTCAAGTGTATTTTATTTAATTTAACTGGGGTAAGGTGCCATCTCATCATACATGTATAATTGGCTTCTACTGTTGTGATATCTTTTGCGTAGTTAAACGAAGCCTTAAACATGTGTGAATCTTCAATCTGTTCCCTGATATCGTCCCCCCATTTCTCTACACTTTGTATTGTTCGCTTTGTCCCTAATACTGTCAGTATCTTATAAATCTCCGCAATTCCATACTGTAATGTTTTTCCAGTGGAACAGAGTTTTTCTATTGGGTTCTGTGCTGTGTCATCTCTAATTGGTGCTGGGAGTGTACTAACAAAGTGCTTCAATTGGAGGTATTCCCAATCTGTTATCTGTTGAGCTCCTTCGACTATGGGTATATCCTCTTTCTTTTTTATTTTACCTTGTGTGACTATTTCCCCTAACCTTTTACTAAATAATTTATTCCCCTAATCTAGTCCTGTTTCCTGGTGCAAAGAAATCTGTGTTAGCTAATGGAATTAGTGGGGAATTATATTCCCATTTTTCCTGTTTACATATCAAGTCCCATATCTTAAGAACCTGTTTTGGGATACTATGTGAGTCTGTGTTACTTATTCTAAATTTTGGTGGGATCCAAACTATTGTGTTTAATTGTTGCTTACTTATTTTCTTTTCCATCTGTGCCCATTTTTTTCCGTATTTCTATTTGTCCATTCCACTAGTCTAGCTAAAATTACAGCTTGATAGTATCTTTTTATATCGGGGAGGGCAAGCCCTCCTCTTTTTTTTCCCGGGTGAGGATTGCGTAACTTATTCTAGGTTTTTTGTCCTTTGAAATCTGTCGGGTGGCCAAATCCGTCTGTTTGCCCGTACACACAATCAAATCTGTCTGCTGAAACGGTCTAGCAGACCGTTTCCAGCAGACAGATTTGATCGTGTGTACGGGGCCTTAGAGTTTAGAGGTTTAGAGTTTAGGGGACTTAGATGGTTTTGAAGTGCTTGGATGAATATGGCTTAGTCCCTACATGGGGGTGCGAGTATTCAGAGGGGGAAGAGAGGGGGGGAGTACAGTATGAAGCAGTGTTGTTACTACTCTGTATGATGCATATTCTTCGTTTCTCCTCCTTCCCCTCCACAACTGAGTAAATAGAAGAAAAATAAGGGGAAAAAAAAAAACTCCTCAATGTCTCCTTAGTGTCTCTAGTCACCGCTTTATGGATTTAATGATAAAGGGGGGTTATATCTTTCCCCCCTCCTCCAATCATTTCTACACGGCTCGTCTATTCCAGCATTGGCGGCGATTAGCAGCAATAAGCAGCAATAAGCAGCAATAATCAGCTGGATCTTCTAGTCTTCTAGTGTTAGTATTGGTGGTAAGATAAAGTATGGTAAGATAAGGTATGGTAAAGTTTGGTCATCAAAAAAAAAAAAAAAAAGGAGATCACAATGCCTCAGCAAAGCAAAGCAAACAGCCACAGCGTGCCGGTAGACAAGCAATTCTCTCATCAAATTTTGTTACTTATCCCACCGACTTCACTATTTCATTTTTCCATTTTTCAATATAAACAGTATAAGCACAGCGCAATCTCTGTTTGGTACAATGTTAGCGATAAATGAAGTTTTACTTACAGTCAGCAGTTTTGGTAACAATCTTTTGGACCCGTAGCCCGTGTTCAGGTCCGGAATCTCGGGTCTGAAATGCTTTACAATTGTACTTACAATTTTGCTGATGCTTTTATGGTAATTTTTATGGTAATTTGTACAAAGATGCTGTCTCCAGATCAGTCGAGATCGCCTCTCACAGGTCTTCCTCTGGTACCTTCTGGTTACCTGATTGTCCTGTATCTGTGCCTAGCTCACTTTGCGTCACTCGCGCCGGAGATCCGATAGCCGGGAGCCCCTCTATCCCCAGCTGCAGCTCTATCTCATCTGACCCCCTTGTAGCTCAATGCAGCTCCCCGGGGACGGACGCCAACACAGCCCACAAAGAAACCGACCAACGCCGGAGCAGCAGACGCCAGAGACGCCACGCAACCCCGAAGCGGGGGCGAACTCCACGGGGCGGGCCAGGTCCAGAGAAGATGTAAGGATGGCGAGGGTGGTAAGTGGACAGGGTAGACAGAGCAGACAGAGCAGACGGAAGGCAGAAGGATCTCACGGTTTCGTCGCGGAGGGAGGGGGTAGCGGGGAGTTGCCTTTCAGCATGGCAGCGGGGATATCCAGAGACCGTCTAGCCGTTCTACCATCGCACTGCGGGGCCCGCTGGAGCACACGTCCTAACCGCCCCGACGTGAGGTCCGCGCCATCCTAGACTCCTCCCTCCGCCTGCTGTATTCTTAAGCATTAATGGATGCTTCTCATACATCTGATACTGTCTGAAAACTGCACAATAATAAATTATTGATCATATTATGTAACTGTGGTCAGCATGTTAGTATAGTATAAATAAAAAGGAGCCTACAAATACTATTTTAAGTTTAATTTGATTCTTCACTTACACCTTGCAATGGATATCAGCCATGTATTTGTTTACCTCACTATTTCCTCATTTATCTGCAACAGACAGGTGTAGAAGATGCCTGTGGGGAGTTTTTTGGAAGACAATATTCAAAATATTAATAACAAAAAAAAAATTGAAAGCTGCTGTTCAGATAACAGTACATGTGAATCATTGCAGTACAGAAACATCATTGGGGTAATTGCCCAAAATGTAGACATTTTCTTAAAGAGGAAATAAAGACCTTGGTAGAATAAAAAAAAAATGTTTAGCTAAAATATCAGTGATTAGGATAGGATGTAGAACATTTCTCCATCCACTGTTCATGAACTATGGATTAAAGAACACCTGTCATGGGAGAATCATGTAGCCCACCATTGCATCTCCCTTTGGGTATGGCCGTTTTGTGGCTTTCATTCTGATGCCAGTCCTAAATGTTTTTCAAGTAATTTACCTGAAACAATAATAGAAGTAAGGATTTTTCTTGTGACATAACATGCTTGTTTTTTTATTTAAAATTATTAAAGACAGAACTAGTCAGGTAACTAGCATTTTCAGAAGGAGAACATCGGTGGCAGACAGAGGCGTATCTAGTGTAAATAGCGCCTATGGCAAGCACTGAAACTGTGCCCCCTATCGAAACATTTGAAACCCATCTTTCAGAAAACCTTAACAAAAAAAAAAACAGTTAACAAAACTAGTGATATTTATCATCCCTTATAATACCTTGGGTAGTGACATGTCCTTTTTATGGAGAAATATGGGGTTTATTAGACCCCTGATACCCCCTCTGCCCTCCAAGGCCAGGTAAATGCAGAACCAATACTGGATATGATGAAATCTTCATCACTTAAGGCCTCAGTTTTCACAGAGGAGAGGGAGAAACTGATGTTCCTTCTTCTACTTTATGCGCTGCCAATCTGACCAGATAGGGAGAGCCTGGGAGAACATGTGGCTGAATGCAGCAGGGATAGCGCTGCCATTGTCCATTAGTAAAGGTGCGAAAAGGAGATCCTGCCTTGCTTAGAGGATAAGAGACCCTCAGCCTGGTAGTGCCTTGCTGCCCAGCCACTCAACAGCGCCCCTTTCATATGGCGCCCATGGCACTTTCCATGTGCCAACGTACGCCACTAGAGACTTTCAGAGGCGTAGCGCACCGCCTTTACGTTAGACTTGTGCAATATAGCCGCATAATACATTCTCGTCGCTTTTAAGAAATTGGGAAGTTATTTCAGACATGGGTAATACGGGAAGGACATGGGCGTTACATTGAAATGAGCCGTGACCCCATGCAAATGAAGGGCCGGCCGGCTCGCGCATGTGCGCTTAAAGGAGACCATGGTCAGCACCTCTGTGCGCATTCTCACAACTCGGGAGCAACGCAATCAGTGAAATTGGAAGTAGACATGGGCAACTTTGCTGAACTACGCAGACAGCATAAATAGACAGACACAAACGCACTTCCATTGCAAAAGTACATCCCTTTGTATCCCTTCCTATACAGCAAGGTGCTATTGTTCTGTTGTTTGTTAGCGTTTATTTGTTTGTTTGTGGCATGTCGTTGAGATATTTGGGGACTGTTTTGCAGAGTGATTTTTGTCTTTTTTTTTTTTCCACAAAAGGTTTTTATTAAAGCAAATTCAAGGGTACAGTACAAACGTTTGTCAGGTTGCACATTTCCAGTACAAACATACAGAGGGTTTCATTGACAAACCCAAAACAGTACATGCAATTGACAAAATAATGGTGAATGAATCAATCAGAAGAAAAACAGTAATAACCTAAAAGAAACTTGGAAATCAGAACATGGAATATAGGCATAAGCGTATATCCGGCATATCAATTTTTCAGGGCAAGGCCGCCCCAGGAGTTGTCCCAGTTTAGGGTAAATCGCTTAACCTACCCATATCTGGCATTGAGTTGTAACCGTAAATGGTGGTAGACATATGTGCACATCCAGATGGTCAGATTGGTACAGCCAGTTGGACATGGGTCCACTGTCAATGTGGGAACAGGTTCCAGGGTACTAGAAAAGAAAGGGACAGGGAGAGGGAAGAAGGAGGGGGTGAGAAAGAGGAGGGGTGTGGTCAAGAAGGGGGAAAGGAGGGGGGAGAAGGAGGAAGACAGGAATGGGGTGGGGGGGGGCACTCCTCCGTCGCATCATTCCCGAACGCATCAGTTTGGGGTGAAGGTATACAGTGACAGGTGATCCCACAGAGCCGCCAGGCGAATCGCGCCTTAGGTAGGGAAATGGGATTTGTAGCTGTCTGAGGTGGTAAAATGGGTCCAGCAGGCCCAGGTTTGTGTGAAAAGTTGTAGCCGTTCCTGTGAGATAGAGATTAATTCCTCCAATTCCGCTATCTTTGCTACTCTAGACAACCATTCCCTAATGGTGGGTGTGGCCGACGAGCGCCAGTGTGTTGGTATGCAGAGTCTAGCCGCGTTGACCATATGCATGGCTAATGATTTGTGGTATTCGTGTTTGGAGAGGGTTGTGTGGTGGAGGAGGAACTGTGCAGGGTTGTAGTCTAGTTCGTATGTGGTAACGTTTTTAATGGTGGAGTGCACCTCAGCCCAGAAAGTCTGGATGGACCTACACTCCCACCAGATGTGAATCATCGATCCCACAGCGTCATTGCATCTCCAGCAGACGTTCGGGATAGTAGGCGAGAATTTATGCAATCGTGAAGGGGTCCTGTACCATTTGGTCAGGATTTTGTAACCATTTTCTTGGATCGCAACATTCATTGACCCTTTGTGCGCCAGTGTATAAATATTTCCCCAATCTTCTTCATCAAGAGAGATATTCAGGTCTCTCTCCCAGGACTCGCACAACTGCCTGGTCGCCGGGGGAAGGGAATCCTCCTGAAGGAGAGCGTAGAGGAAAGATATGAGATGTCTTTGCGGCGGGAGGCGCGAGCACAAGGCTTCGAACGGGGTAGGCCGCCTAGACCACGTCGTGGAGAGGGTTTTAGATGCAAGGTAGTGTCTCAGTTGTCTGTAAGACCAGAAGGGAAAAGACTGAGTGCGCGAATCGGCTACCAAGTCCTCGTAGGATCGAATGGTATCTCCACAGAAGAAATGTTTCGCTAGAACTTCCGCGTGTGGCCATTCCTCGCGAAGGAATGCAGAATCTCCTGGGGAAAAGTCCGGATTTCCTCTCAGAGACGTCAACGGACCTAGGTGTGAGGAGATCTTATGCTGAGAAACTGCCTTATTGAAGGCTGCCAGGGAGGGGTATATCAGCGGGTGTGCTTTAAGCGATTGGGGCCAGTGATGGGTCGGCAGCCAAGGGAGTACGTGCGTGGGCGTGTGGACAAAATGCCTTTCCAAAGTGACCCAAGCCTTCTCTAAGTAGTGTATCTTCCAGTCCACAATTCTGGTCAGGTGGCATGAAAGGTAGTATTTGTGGAGATCCGGCAGGTTAATCCCGCCCAGAGCCTTGGGGAGAGTGAGGCGTGAGTATTTAATACGTGGGGGTTTGTTGTTCCACAGGAAAGTCGTACAAGCTTTCCTGTAAGACGCAAAGAAGGAGGGAGGGAGATGGATCGGAATCGACTGCATCAGGTATAATAGGCGGGGAAAGACTATCATCTTGATCAATGCCGCTCGGCCAAACCAAGAGACATTCAGGTTGGCCCAGTCTTTCAAGTCGTTTTGGGCTTTAGAGAGAGCCGCTAGGAAGTTCAGAGCATAGAGATCAGCCATGTTTCTGGCGATCCGGATGCAGAGGTAAGTGATTGCGGTCTCTTTCCACTGAAATGGGAAATATTCCTGGCAGTGCGTTACTTCCTGAGGGGGCAGAGATATATTCAAAGCATGCGACTTGGAGTGGTTGATTTTGAGATTCGAAAGTTCTCCAAATTGACGTAGGTCTTTCAATAGGTTGGGTAGGGAGATTCTGGGGGCTTGCAGGGAGAGCAAAATGTCATCCGCGAAAGCGGCAACTTTGAATTCTTTGCCTGCAATAGACACACCTCTAATGTCTGAGTTGCTGCGCAGTCTGTTCAGGAGGGGTTCTAACGTCAAAACAAATATCAAGGGTGATAAGGGACAACCCTGGCGTGTCCCATTGCTGATGGAGAAGGCGCTTGACAGGAGGCCATTGGTCTTCACCCTTGCCGAGGGATTAGAGTAAAGGGCATTGATGTATGTAGTCATGCGGGGCATAAGACCAATTCCTCTTAAGACCTCCCGCATATAATCCCATGCCACCCTGTCAAACGCCTTCTCAGCGTCGAGGGACAAGAAAAAACCTTTGGAGCCAGAGGCGTGTAGCCAATGTTGTATGTTCAGAGCGCGAATGGAGTTGTCCCTAGCTTCTCTACCGGGAACAAAGCCTACTTGGTCCAATGTTACTAGGCCAGGAATGAGGGGAAGTAGCCTATTGGCCAGAATTTTGGCATACAACTTGATGTCCACGTTGAGTAGAGAGATAGGTCTGTAGCTAGAGGCCAGTAGGGGGTCCTTTCCCTCTTTAGGGATAACTGTCACATGGGCTTCTAAGAGCCTACCTGGGAGCGTGTTCGGGTCTGATAACGAGTTAAACATGTTAAGCATCTCAGGGGTCAGAATATCCTGGAAGGACTTGTAATAGACTAAAGGGAGTCCGTCCGGGCCCGGGCTCTTGCCTACTTTCATTTGTTTTATAGCTAGATGTAGTTCTTCCTTGGACAAGGGGCTTTCCAATGTCTCAGCTTGTTGAGAGGAGATGGGTTTAGGGCAGTACTCAGCTAGGAATTCGCGTATTCGGGACGTCCGTCCGGATGTCTCCGCGTCTACCGAGGCAGTACAAGGTAGATTGTAGAGGGCCGAGTAAAACTCTTCG
Source organism: Rana kukunoris (assembly GCA_029574335.1). Taxonomy (NCBI): domain Eukaryota; kingdom Metazoa; phylum Chordata; class Amphibia; order Anura; family Ranidae; genus Rana; species Rana kukunoris. The sequence continues at coordinate 200,764,687 of CM056050.1, read as the reverse complement.
AAGTGTCCCGCTATCTCCTCATTTTTAGAGAGGAGAGCACCATGTTTGTCTCGGATTTGGTGGATCCTGGAAGCGAGTTTGGCATTTTGTATCGTGCGTGCCAGCATTCTGCCGCTTTTGTTGCCGTGTTCATAGAACACCTTTTGCTGCAAGACATAACGTCTTCTGGTGCGTTTCCCTAGCTCGTCTAGGAGTGTACATCTAGCATGTAGCAAGTCTTGGAACACAGCATGCGAGGTTGACTGTTTGTGCGATGCTTCCAAGGTATTAATAGTTTTAACAAGAGACCTGATGAGTTCCTGATTTTGTCGTTTGGCGGCTGACGCTAATGCAATGAGTTTTCCCCGGAGAACGCATTTGTGCGCCTCCCAGAGTGTGACTGGTGTGATCAACGGGTTGGAATTTTCTTTGAAGTAGAGTTGGAGAAGGGATCTAATCTGATCAGTCGTTGCTGAATCTTTCAACATGGAGGGATTCAGGCGCCACGACTTAGAAGAGTTGTTCACTTCAGGGAAGACTAGTGTTACGGTTATAGGGTGGTGGTCAGATAGGAACATTGGTTCAATAGTGGCCTGGGACAGGAACGATAGGTCGGGTTGAGAGACAAAGAAATAATCGATTCTCGAGTATTTCTGATGAGGAGGGGAAAAGAAAGTATAATCTTTGTCATTCGGGAACAAGGTTCGCCAGGTATCGTGGAGTGTTAGGGCCTGTAGTTGCAGTTTGATCTGCCTAATCGCTCGGTATGGGAGTGTGGAGGTTCCGGAAGAGGTATCCAGGGTCGGATTCATTGGAGTGTTAAAATCTCCGCCCAGGAGTAGCAGCCCTTCCTGGAAGGTGGAAAGAAGGTCACTCACCTTCCTGAAGAAGGTAACTTGGTGTGTGTTTGGGCAATAAATATTGGCCAGAGTGATCGGTTTGGATGCATACGTGCCTTTAAGGAAGATGTATCTGCCGTCAGGGTCGATCAGAGTGTCAGCTAGTTGGAAATCGGCATGTTTAGAAATGAGTACGGAAACACCTTTGGTTTTAGAGTCCGGGTTTGTAGAATGGAAGGCTTGCCTATAAACATGGTTTGTTAGTTTAGGAATGTTGTCTGTTCTGAAGTGGGTTTCCTGGAGTAGCAGGAAGTGTGCCCTATGCTTGGTCAGCGCGGCCAGAACCTGAGATCTCTTCTCGGGAACGTTTAGGCCTTTAACATTGAGCGAAAGGCATTTAAGATAAAGGTGGTTTGATTTTTCCATTCGCTAGGCCCGGGCTCACGAACGCTGGGGCTCAGGTGTTACAGGTGTAGTGAGTGGATAGACCTACCCTGGGGCCTGTGAGGCGGTTGGCGGACGCGCTCGGGGGTGGGGAGGAGTGGCCCCCAAGTAGAGAAAGAAAGAGAGGAAGTTAGCAAGGAAGGAGTGGGGGCGCGGAGGAGGGGGGGAGAGGTGTGGAAGAAGGGTCTAGAAGGGAGAGAAAGTAGGTAGATCGGGGAAACCTAGTAAGGTTAGATCCCGGTGGGGGAATTTGCGCGACCAGTAGGGAGGGAGAGATACCGGAGGTGGCTAAATGGATAACCGAGCCACCTGGGGAGGGACAAATAAGGGGTGGGAGGGGAAGGTCCGGAGCGTCAGCTGCAGTCCTGCTGGACAGCTGTGTGGGGGTTGTAAACCTTGAGAGGGGAGAGACGGATTGGCACAAAGGAGGACATAGCAAGAATGAACAGTTGCAACAATCGGATAGTAAGTTAAGGAGCATAAAACAGGAGGTTTCCTGGTTGCATTGGGGGGATAACAGTAATATAAGATGGGCGAAGAGATTAATAAAAGTATATCGCCTACAAAAGGTGGGGGGTCGGTGGGGTAGTCCAACGAGGTAAAGAATAACAGTGTAATAGTGGTCGTCATTCTACCGAGATCACAGATCAGTTAACAAGGCATAAAAAACCTACAAAAAAAAACAAAGAACATAACAAGGAAGACATATTCATCCTATCACGACATCAAATTATAGTCTATATTAGATGAGAAAATAGCGGATAACAATTTTTCAGTCTACCAAGTTAAAAATTAGGACAAGAGAGGGCAGAGGTGGGGGGGGGGAGGAGGAGGAGGGGCAGCGGGAAGAGGGAAGGGGGGAAGGGAAGGAAAGGAGGGATGGGGGGGAGGCATATAGGGGGGGAACAGCTTCACGTTTCTGCCAAGGTAGCCCAGATTATCATTGTCAACAATGTGATAAGAAGACCTGAGGGGGTCATGGTAAGGTATTTGACCCTCATAGAGCCATGGATCCTGTCTAGAAACCACTCAGAAGCAAGAGAGATGCGGGGAGCAAAAGGGAGCACAAATGCATATTGGTAACATAGACAGTACTCGAACCCACTCGGCTCGCCTAATCCGGAATTTCCCAACTGTTCTAAAGCTCTGAGACCGGGACCAGTGTCGAGCGGCTAAACAGAGTCTCGTAGTGGTAACCCGACTAAGGGGACAGCATCTTAGCCACTACTTATGTAGCAAAGCAGTAGGGCAAGACTTACAATAATCATGTCCGCTAGATCAAGGGCTATTCAGGTGTAGCGACACACGAGCATAGGTACAAGGCAGAGCTTCAGAACCATTAAGAGTGCATGTAGAGATTGGCAGAATGATCATAGGGCTCATCAAACAGCTCATGAATCCCCCCCCCCCCAAAAAAAAAAAAAAAAGGGGGGGGGGGCCTACATATATTATTTCCCTAGTACAAAATCATAGATCATTTTGGAAGGTACAGATCCCGATCAACAGATTGAGGGGTCCGGACCTAAGGAAAGACACAACATTGATAGTTCATCAAAGTCTAGGCACATGGTGAAAGACTGGAGTCTTTTTAGTGCAAGTGTTCATAACTAGCTAACAGGGCGGGATTCAGGTAGGGGTATGGAAGCATTGAGGAAAGGAGAGAGGAGGTGGTTGTCGAGGGAGAAATGTCTCAACTTACTGATCTATGTATCTCCGAATGACCTTACAGGCACTTACATGTCCCGGCCTCCCCTGCGAGGAGTATCAGCGTGGCCGGGCTGATGTAAGGGTTGATCTCGCCTAGCTTGACGATCACCTGGGGAGGTGGGGTCGAGTCTGCGGCGTCTGGATCTCTGTCGTTGTGCTTTGGGTGACGACATATGTGAGGTCGGTTTCCACGGTTCCGTCGGGAAATAGAACGAATACCAGTCCGGTATGTCAACAGGCGGAATGTCGAGTTGCTCACAGAAGCTCAGCAGGTCTTCCGGCGTGCGAAGTAGAGCGGTATGCCCTCTGGTGGTGGCGGACAGACAAAACGGAAATTTCCATCTGTATGGGATGTTGCGCGCTCGCAGCGCGTCCAGCAGCGGGCGTAGAGTACGTCTAGTTTGCAGGGTTATCTGTGATAAGTCCTGGAACAGCTTTATGTCAGCACCGTTGTACAAGATCCTTCCCCTGGCCCTGGCCTTCCTGAGAATCTCCTCTTTCAGGGGGAAATTCACAATGCAGCACACTATGTCTCGGGGGGGTTCAGAGTCCCTAGGAGGGGGTCTCAGAGCACGATGAATCCTCTCCATCTCAATCGGTGTCTCCGCAGGCCTTTCAAGTAAGTCATTAAAGATAGTGCATAGTGTTTGTGACAGTGAGGTCCGGTCAACCTCCTCGGGGAGACCCCTCACTCTTATGTTGTGTCTGCGGCCCCGATTGTCCAAATCTTCTACCTGTCTATGTAATTCAAACATCTGGGGAAGGTGCATGTCATATGACTTTTGGACTTGCCTGATGGCTGCAGCTTGGATATGCGTGTCTTCTTCCACATCTTTCAGGCGGACGTTTATCGTCTGCAGGTCGGCCTTCAGGTCGGCCATCGCGGCCGTCAGGGTGTGTTTAATATCTAGGGCTACCGATTGTAAGTCTCTTTGCAGATCAAGTAAGCTTGGAGCTGCGGTTCTTCCGCCATCTGCTATGGGACCCACCAGTCTGCCAGGCGAAGTCGGGGTCAGGTTATGCGGCGTGTGTGAAGCCTGGGAGGCTAGCGACTCTGCGTTCTGTGTTGAGGCCCGAGTCCGAAACATCTCCGGGATGCTGGAGCCAGACTGGGTTCCGGGATCATTCAGGGACCGAGGGGTCGAGGAGCTTCTGTGCGTTCTGCCCATCTTTAAGTCAGAAGGAGGAGTCCCCAAACTACTAGCTTAGTGTCCTCAATGTGCCAGGGCTCTCAGATCATGGGGACATCTCGGGACAAAACCCCAGATGGCAGTTTATAGTGGTGTCAGTACCTCCTGATAGAGGCTCAGGGTCTTGTCTGGCAGGCCTCCAGTCCCTGGGAAGCTGTCAGGGCCGGGAGGGTCTGCGGTGGCTGATGGATGCAAGTATTTAGGCTTTGAGGGCCCCCAGATGGTGGGTAGCCAGCCACGGGAAAGTTCGGCAGGGAGTTGGGGAGTGGGTGTACCTGCTCGATGGGGGTCCTGAAGTGAGTCAAGCGAGTCCAGAGGTAGGGATGGAGGCAATCTACCTCGGAGGATCCGTAGGCCTCAAGATGGCGGCCGCCCAGTGGAAGGACCGGTCGGGGGTTAGCAGGGGGCTGAGCAGGATCCTGGGTGTGCCTGGGGATGAGCGGGCGGGAGCCTGGTCCAGGCCGGGTTCGAGGAAGCGGCAGGAGATCGTGGCGGAGCCGTAGGCCACAAGATGGCGGCCGCCCAGTGTGGGACGGGGCCGGCTGGGAGCAGGCAGAGAGTCTGGCAGGGGCCCGAGTATGTCCACGATCACCCGGCCCGGGATCCGATTATGGCCGGGGACTGCCCAAGACAATCCGGAGGTGTGGGGTGCAAGCCGCGGAAGCTCCGTAGGCCGCAAGGCAGCGGCTGCTCGGTGAAGGAGGGGGCCGACCGGGAGCCGTCAGAGCCAAACGGGGGTCCGGAACGTCACAGGCTAGCTGGCTGGGGTCCGGATTTCGGCCGGGCGTCTCTCGGGGCAATCCGGAGGGTGGGGATGCAGTAATGTACCGCAACGGATCCGTAGGCCGCGTAGGCCTCAAGATGGCGGCCGGGCTGTAGTGGCTGGAGCCGGCGTGGCGGTGAATCCGCACGGCTGGGGACCCACGGTCGATCGGGTGTTGTTCCGGGGAGATCTAGAGGTGGGTGCAGGTAGTCTGGAGGTGTGGGATCAAAATTTGGGTGTCCGATGGTTATGGATGTGGACTGGGTTTGTGGAGCTCACCCAAAACACGTCCTTCTCCCTCGGCAGTTAGACACGCCCCGATTTTTGTCTTTTATGTGTTTTCTTTGTTGTTTTTTTTTTAATTATATTTTTGCTGGGCTTTTTTTTTTTGGTTCTGTTTGTGTATGATTTGGGAATCATTTGGGTGTCACCCTCAATTTTGGTGGAGAAGGGTTCCCCAGGACCAGGGAGAAGTGATCCCCAGGTCCGTGTGAATGGTGTATGAATGTACAGTGACATAATTGGAGCCTTGGCGTGGTGTTGCTGCTCACAAGTCAAGCATGGTGGGCTTGTGCCAATCCAATGTGATGAGGATGTGGGGTGTGTGTGCTAGGGACCACAGTGGTGTGCATGCATGCATTCTCATTGTGCCATGATTATTGTGTGTGTTTAACGTGCAAAGATGCATATGTGAGCTGGCATGAGATGGGGTTACGAGATGGGGTCCCAGTGCATATGCAGAGTCACCTTGAAGGGAAAAGACAGGAGGATGTTAGTAGTGCATGTGCCCCTTGTGATGTGTGCATCATGGGGGGGGACAGTCATGCCTGCCACCCATGTTACTCACCAACCAGCCAGCTGTCTCCATACAAGTTCTGTTCGAAATCTGTGGGGATGGGGCTCTGATTGTATATGTAGCTGTCATGGGTGTCATGGGTAGTGTCATGTGTTGGGCTGGTGATGTCCTCCTGCAAGCTTGTGGTTAATTCCATGATGGCATGAGGGGTGAATCTGAAGATGCGAGACACCTCAGAATCACTCATGCCATAGATGTCTATGCGTGTGCAGTATATCCTCTCCCGTGAAGAGTGAAGATTGAGGGGCTTGTATCAGATAAGAATATTGTATTAGATTAGATTAAATTGTAAAGTTTATATAAGCAAATAAAAAGTAAAAAAAAAAAAAAATCCTGTGCCCTCCTCAGTGCCCTCCTCAGTGCCCTCCTCCTTCTTTGATCATTTAAAGTCAGTAGTATAGCTATGAGCATGGATGCCCCTGGCATGTTGGCATACAGATTGTTGTGCAACACGTGTGACTGCTGAGCTCCTCACTAACAGTGTTGCTTTATCTGACATGTAGACGATTTTTCTCTTTTTAGACCAGCTTTTATATGGTCTATTTTTAGACAGGACATTTTGCTGTTGCGCACACTGCGTAGCCTGCGCTGCACCAACGTTCTTTTGTGGATCCCCATAAGTCCCTCATTAGCATATTTGACTAGCAAATCAATGGTCTGTCTAGCGCAGTTTTGCGCGGACGGATGCGCCTGTCTAACGAAATTACGCTGGACAAAAAAAAGTAGATTTCTTGCGTATCTCCTTTTGGGGATGCCGTGCATCGAAACGCACGCGCACATTTAGACTTACGCACGCGCATCTCCTGTTGCGCAGGCGTAATCGCTCTGTGAATCTGGCCCTATATTTCTCTCATGACAAATGTACTTTGAGATATAGCTACACTATAAATGTATAAGTTTTTTTTTTTTTTTTTTCAAATAGTTTTTATTGAAAGGGTTTTACACAAAAATACAACATAGCCAGGACTGGCAGTGAATACCACAGCGGTAGTTACAGATATCATACAAGAAATAATTATTGCAAACGTGATATAGTCATATATCAAACAGCCAACAGATTACAGCACAGCTGTGGGTTCATTCCAGAGCCTCAACCCATTACCGGAGAAGGCTACCGCCATACTGACTACGAGGGAGTAGTAGAAAGAGAGAAAGAGAAGGGGTCAGATGCAAAAGAAAGAAAATGAAGAGTATAGTGAAAGAGAGAAAGAAAGAAAGAAAGAAGTAGGGAGGGGGGAAGGGTAGGAAGAGTAGGAAGATCCATGGTCCCATTCGTCAGTTGCATAAAGACTCCCGGACATTACATATTACATGTAGCAATCAATGGGTAATTTTAGGTCCCACCAGTATACCACAATTTCCAAATAGACCAGTTGGCGTCCAATTTCGCTCTGACTCCACGTCTGCTTGCAAGGAGGGATTCATGGACTGAACCATTTTCCAGACCTCTGAGACATTTGGTGCTTTATCCTCCTTCCAGGGTTGGGCTATTAATGTCCGAGCTGCAAGGAGGATATGCGTAACCACCGTCCTAAAGTTGGGTGGGAAGAGATCTATACCCAAGTGTAATATCGCCAACCCAGGATTTGGTCGTGTAAGTATGCCCGTAAGTCTAGAAATATTTGAAAAGATTGAGGTCCAGAAACTTGTAAGGTGCTTGCAAGACCACAACATGTGCAACAGGTTCCCTACCATACCACAGTTCCTCCAGCAGAGCGAGGAATAGTCCCCGCTGAATTTAGAAATTCTATAAGGGGTGAGATACCATCTCAAAGTTATCTTTTGGGATAGTTCCCAATGGTTCACACATGCCGAGGCCTTGAACAAGGCCCGGAAGGCGCGCTTCCACTGGACTTCTGTATACGTTTCACCTAAGTCACTCTCCCATTTCAGAAATGGGGGGGATTTCGTAAATTGAAGCTTGTCTTGAAATAAGTTGTAGAAGAGAGCAATTCCCTTACAGGGGGCAGGAGTGGAGTTGTAGAAGTGCCAGACTTCCTTAGGGAGGAATAACTGATGTGTCTTCAAGGATCTTAAAAAATGAGCTATTCGGAGATAAGTAAAATGGTCAGTCAGGGACAGATCAAACTTATCACGTAGAGACTCAAAGGGAAGAAGAGCATTATTGTGAAATAAATCATTAACAAATTGGATCCCTCCATTTCGCCAATTAGTGAGAGAAATGTCGGGGATGACCCGAGTAAAAATATTAATAGGGATGGGGACCTCTGTGAGGGAGGAGGTAGGGCTGCTTCTGCAACGTAGGTCCCTCCAGGCCTTAACAGAGGCCCGCAGAGACAGGGGGAGACCCTGTAACCCAAATGGTTTCCAGGCATCAATGAGAAAAAAGTCCTTCAGATCATGAACTGGGCATAGGTCTTGCTCAATGTCCTTCCATACAGCACCAGAATTCGCGTCTATCCATGCCCGAAGCTGTGATAGGGTCGAGGCACGGAAATAGTCGCGTATATCGACCAATCCCATGCCCCCAGCCATCCTATGTTTAACTAGAAAGAGTTTTGAACATCTTGGTCTTGTTTTCTGCCAAATGAATTTAGAGAGTAATGTAATGAGTGCTTTAAGATAAAGGGATGGAATAGGGACTGGGAGGGTCCTGAAAACATACAACATCTGTGGTAAGAGTAGCATTTTAAAGGCGGCTAAGCGGCCAGACCAGGTGAGTTCAACCTTAGTCAATCTAACAACTTCACCCGAAATCTTGTTGATCAAAGGAGTGTAATTGGCTTCTACTAGTTGCGCGGGGTCTGCTGTTATTTTTAATCCTAGGTATGTGATAGAGGACCCACTCCAGGAGTAAGGAAATGTCTCCTGCAGTTGGGTCCGAAGAGCCATGGGTATTCCTAGGTCAAGGATAAAGGATTTTGTACAATTCACCTTGTAATAAGAAATTAGGCTAAATTCAGATAATGTGGAATGGGCGTGACCCAGGGAGGTGGAGGGCGAGGTCAGAAAGAGAATTATATCATCTGCGAAAAGGTTCACAGAGTGAGTCTTTTTAGATGTTTGGATTCCCTCAATACCTGGGTGGGACCTTATCCTCTCCGCCAATGGCTCAATAAGCAAATTAAAAATGGAGGGTGAAAGAGGGCAACCTTGACGAGTGCCATTTGTAATTAAAAATGTGCTTGACAGTAGACCAGAGGTGTATACCTGGGCACACGGGGAGGAATACAGAGCTAAAATGGCCGAAAGGATCGGTCCCACAAACCCAAATTTCAGCAAGGTCTGCCTCATATATCCCCAATGTATCCTGTCAAACGCCTTCTCTGCATCCAATGACAGGAGCAAAGAAGGCGTCTGAAATGTCCTGGCATGTTGCACCACTCCCAACACCCTTCTAGTGGCATCAGATGCCTGTCTTCCAGTGGTAAAGCCCGATTGGTCAGGTCCTACAAGGGATGGGAGGATAGGTAGTAGTCTGTGGGCTATAAGCTTCGCATAAAGTTTGACGTCAGTATTAAGTAGCGATATTGGCCGGAAGTTGACCGGTGTGACAGGATCCTTGCCCGGTTTAGGAATAGTGACCACATATGCTTTTAACATTTCGGAGGGAAACGAGGCAGAGTACATAGCATTCAAGAATACTTCCTTGAGGGTAGGGACTAAACTTTTTTGGAAGACTTGATAGTAATCATTAGGGAGGCCATCCGGTCCAGGGGATTTACCTAGTGGAAGCTGCTTAATGATTTGTTCGATCTCAGACTCAGTAATGGGGGCGTTTAAAGCGTCCAATTGAGATTGGGAAAGAGAAGGGAGATTCACCTTATGTAAGAAATCCTGAATAGCACTATCTACAGGCTGTGGGGTGTTAGGGTCCAGATGGAGATTATATAGACTGGAGTAGTACTGTGCAAATGAGTCAGCAATCTCCTTAGGATTCACAATTTTATGTTTGTCCACCGGGTGGAGCAGGAATGGAATATTAGCTTTGGCTCTCGCTGCTTTAAGTCTCTGAGCTAGAAATTTACCTGCTCTATTTCCTGAGGAATAATGGGCCAATTTGAGATTGCGCAGGTGCTTGTCATATTGTTCAATCAAAAGGAGTCTGAGATCGAAGCGGCACTTTGCGAGCTTCTGTGCTAACAAAGAAGAGGGAGTAGATTTTTTTTGACACTCTAAACTCTTAATATCTTCCAATAGGCGGTCAAGTTTTTGCGTTCTCTGCCTCTTTTCCCTTGCACAAATTTGTAAAATGATACCTCTAATATACGCCTTATGGGCACACCACACAGTATTAGGGTCGGAGACCGAGCCCCTATTTTCGACAAAGAAATTTTCAAGGTTATCAGTTATAGTTGCCGCGTGAAGGGTATTTGGAAAACCCTTGAATTAGCTCTCCAAACACTGGCAGGATTAAAGGTGTGTCCCCCCGCCACTACAATTGATACTGGTGCGTGGTCCGACCACGAAATAGCATGAATGGTGGAGAAAGACACCGTCCGTAGTAAGGACTTGTCAACAAAAATAAAATCAATTCTTGAGTAAGAATTATGTCTAGCTGAGTAAAATGAATAGTCACGTTCTGTGGCATGATGACACCTCCAGACATCAAAAAGTCCTTCCAAGTGAAGCAATTGTTGTAATTGGGGAGGAGGGCGTCGTAGAGTAGTAGAAGAGTCCAGGGCAAAATCAACCGTTAAATTATGGTCACCACAGATCACCAGGGATCCTTGACGAAGCGAAGCGACCTTGGAGTACAAGCGATTTAGAAAGCGCAACTGGTGGGAGTTCGGAGCGTACAAGTTCACTATAGTGAAAAGTTTGTTGTTTAATTCCCCAATCAGAATAATGTATCTACCCTCCGGGTCAGAATGAACTTGTGAAACCTTGAGAGCGACAGAGTCTTTGATAGCTATCAGAACGCCTTTGCGTTTAACCAGTGCGGAAGCCAGGAAGACATGTGGGAATCGCTTGCTCTGAAACCCGGGGGGATCATCTTTTAAGAAGTGTGTCTCTTGAATGCATAGAACATCTGCTCGAAGAGCAATAGCTTCTTTCCAGACCGAGGCTCGCTTGGCTGGGTGATTGAGGCCGTTCACATTAAATGAAACTATGTTAAGAGCCATTTCTCAGGTGCAAAAATGAAAAAAATGAAAAACAATGGTACCTGATCTAGGTAAGTAGGAGGCCAACATCCACTCAGATGCGAGAGCAAGGATCCCAGCAGGACAACATGGAAGGTTTGCGATGACCAGCGGGCGTAGTGGACCATGGGAGGAGAAGAGTCAGAGGGAGGAAGGGAAAAGGAGTTGGAGGACTGAAAACTAGTAAAATAAAATAAGGAGCACAAAAAGAAAACAGTTTTCAAAAATAAGCAACCAGGGGCAGAAATCCTGCCCAAAATCATGGAGGGAAACTCAAACAGAACTTCTCCAGAACACAGAGGAACTAGTGGCGAATAAGGTTAGTACAGCCGCAAAAGAGAGCTTAGGTTGTAGATTTCTTGCTTGACTTCTTCTTCATCACTGTCTGCCATTCATGTTGTTGTGCCATCCGCACAGGAGGTGAGGACTGTGGGCTGGGAACTGATTGATCTGGGAGAATGTCCAGGGATCTGAGCAGCGAAAGCCCAGCGTCCAAGTTCGAAATCACTGTGTCATGCCCATTATGAGTGACCGTGATTTTGACTGGATACCCCCACCGATAGGGAATATTGTGATTGCGGAGGGCTTTAGTTATTGGGAGTAATGATTTACGCTTCTGCATCGTAAACTGCGACAAGTCAGCGAATAATTGAATGTGGGCAAATCTGTCAGGCAGTTGTTGAGTTTTCCTGAAAGTGGATACCAGCTGGTCCTTGACCTGATAAAAATGTACCCTCATTAGGACGTCTCGGGGAACATTATCAGGGAGAAATGCTGGCTTAGGTAGTCTGTGAATTCTATCAATTTGTAGTTCAGAATCTGGAACTGATGGCAGGAACTGTCGTAGTAAATCTTTAGCAAACTGTTGGAGTTGTGCAGGGAGTACAGTTTCAGGCACCCCCCTAATTTTGACATTGTTCCTTCTTGATCTGTCCTCGAGGTCAGCGACCTTTGCCCTCAGCCATGCAATCTCCTCATCATGCTCAGAGTGGGCATCAATTAATGTGTTATGCGATGCAGCAAACTCCCCCATTTTTTCTTCCACATGTGACACTCTGTCACCCAGTTCCCCTATGTCAGCCTTGAAAGTTTTCATGCATTGCAGTAGGTCAGTATGCATGGAGCTTCGGAGGGACACTAACATATCTTTTAATGTTGTGTCAGAGACAGCTTTACCAGAGGTGGGGAAAGCTGTAAAGGGATCCACCAGCTCCGTTGTATCATTGAATGAGTCCTGCACAGGGCTTACCTGGGACGTTGAGCCCTCCAGCCGAGGCTTCGACTTGGCAGGGCTCCGAGACAGCGGGGTGGACACCTCTGGGGATCCGTGAGCAGAGCCTGCAGCGTCTCCTGGGCTAGATGCAGCGGAGCGTGAGCCGCGTGAGGAGGCAGGCGAGGCCGCTGCGGCGCCGGCGCCATCTTGTTGTAGGCCGCGATTCCGCGGCGGATAGAAGTCGTCTAACTTCTTGGGCTTGGCGGATTCTTTGCGTTTGCGGGTCATCTCTCCGGCTCCACGAAGTCCTCGGCTAGGAAAACGGGAGGATTTGTGTATGTATGTTGCGGCTAGGCCGATCGGTTCCCGTGTCTGGATCGGAGCTACTCGTTCACGCTGCCATTCAGCTGCGCGGTAGCCACGCCCCCAAATGTATAAGTTCTTAATGCACAGCTGTCCAATTGGATTTCAAAGAAAGACTTGACTTACACCTTCCAGGATCCATAAATAAGAAATTACAACCTAATTTTTACTGGATTGTCATGATGTAAATGATTACATGCAACTTCCTTCTATTTTTAAGAAGGAAATGCTGTTTTACACAGTATTTTTTAAATAAGAGCATGCAGTTAAAATGCAGTCTACTCTAATGGTGAAACCAGGAAGTGGATGTAGATTAGACATGTGCAGGATGAAAAAATTTGTTTTGTTTCGTTTCGATTCCATATTTAATTACATTTGTTTAGTTAAGTTTGTTGCATTCATTACATTCGTTTTCGGTATTCATTTCGTATTCCAAAAAATTCTACCGCATTAGAAAAAAACTCTACCGCACTCAAAATAATTGTAACGCATTCGAAAACCAATCTACCGAATTCGAAAAAAACTATCAAATTCGAAATAATGTTACCACATTTAAACAAAACTATATATAACCATTTCTTGAAATTCTAAATTTGTATAGAATGAAATCGAATTTGAATAAAAACAATTAAATTAGAATAAAAAAAATAGAAAAGAATAGTATAGAAAAACAATAGCACAGAACAGAATTTTTTTTTATATATCTCTATATATAGATATATATATATATATAGAGATATATAGATAGATTGATATACATAACATCTTCTGAAATTCGAATTTCGTATAGAATTAAATTGAATTCCAATAGAAAAGATTAGAATAGAATAGAAAATAATAGAAAAGAAAAGCATAGAAAAACAATAGAACAGAATAGAAAAAAAATATAATACATTCTATTCTAATCTTTTCAATTCAAATTCATTCGGTACCAAATTCGAATTTCGGAAAATGGTTTATATATATATATGAATTTAGTAGATTTTTTTCAAATGCGGTAAAAAAAAATTCGAATGCAGTAGATTTTTTTCTAATCTAATTACATTTTTCAAATTTGATAGACTTTTTAGGAATTCGGTCAAAAAAAATTCAAATTCTAATATGAAACTAATCTTTTATAATCTTTTCTATTCCAATTTGATTTCATTCAATAAGAAATTCGAATTTCGTATAAAATGAATTCAAATTCGAATAGAAAAGATTAGAATGGAAAAGAAAAACAAGAGAATAGAATAAAATATAATATATATTTTAATTGATTCTATTCTGTTCTATTATTTTTCTAGTTTATCAACTTTTCTATTATTTTCTATTCTATTCTAATCTTTTCTATTCCAATTCAATTACATGCTATATGAAATTCGAATTTTGGAAAATGGTTATATGGAATGTGGTAATTTTTTCTAATTCGGTAGATTTTTTTCAAATGTGGTAGAATTTTTTCAAATGCAGTAGATTTTTTGTAATCTAATAAAAAAAATCAAATTTGATCGACCTTTTAGGAACTCTGTCAAAATGTTTTAGAATTCTAATATGAAACTAATCTTTTATAATTTTTTCTATTCCAATTCGATTCCATTTAATAAGAAATTCTAATTAGGTATAAAATGAATTCAAGTTCAAATAGAAAAGATTAGAATGGAATAGAAAAGAAAAACAAGAGAATAGAATAAAATATAATATATATATTATAATTGATTCTATTATGTTCTATTGTTTTTCTATTCTTTTCTATTTTAGTTTCCATACATTTTTATTATTTTCCAATCTATTCTAGAATTCAAATTTATACTATTTGAATTTCGGAAGACTGTCATGTTCTATTTTATTACATTCTACTAACTTCTAATCTATTCTTTTTGATTCTATTGCTTTATTGTTTTATATTCTATTTTATCGTAGTTTTTAGAAAATCAAATTCTATTTTTTTCAAATTCGATTCGAATTTGTTTTTGAATTTGATTCAAATTCGATTCTAATTCGATTCAAATTAGAATTTTGTTTGCGTTTTTTTCTAATTTGTTTAAATTCGTTAATTTTGTAATTCGGAAATTCGGATGCATACGAATTTCCGAATAATGAAAAATGTGTCCGAATTCAAATTTGTAACGAAACTAAATGCACATGTCTAATGTAGATGCAACAGATGCATGGCCCTAAAAATACACTGCACAGCTATCAAATATTGACAGGCGACTGTGTCCCTGCAGCCACTGCACATGTATTCACCTATATAGGCTACCTGCACACAGCTTTGGGATGATGTAGATGACAAAACAAACACAGCATAAACACAGTACAGGTGCCAACACAAATTTTTTTTTTCTAAGGATATATTTTTGGATTTTCCAATTTACATAAACAAAGACTCAAAGCAATGAAAACAAAAATCAGAGGAGAATAACCCAAAGCATATTTAATACAAACAATGTCACGCAGTGCCTATTTGGCGGGTCTTTTCTTGGGCTGCATTGATCCCTAAAATCAGGAGGGTGAGGAGGCTCAGACATGGGAAGCTTGCAAATATATCCGGCCTCCTCTGGATGTGAACATGACCAGCCGGTTCAGTGAGACGAAGAGTGGCAGGATGGCCAATGTGAACTTAAGGCTGGGTTCACACTTGTGCGGTGCGAATTTCAGCTCTTTTATCTCTGCAGATAGATAAGGGAAGTGTTCAGCAGATTAGCTCCATTTTTGCTGCGAATTTGGAGACCTGGGAGAAGTTCCGAGTGAGAGGAGAGTGGGGGAGAAATGTATTGAGCTGAATGAGAGAAATTCCTGAAGAGAACAAAACACATCTGCGAATCATCTGCGTACCCATAGAAGATAATGGGACTGAATTCGCACCTGAGCCGCACCGCAAGGCATAAAATCTGCACAAGTTTTTTCTGCAATGCGCAGTGCGAATGCATCGCACATATGTGAACCAGCCTCATTGAAAACAATGTATTAAGAAATGTTCTGCGTATTAAATGCGGTTTAAGCCGCACTTAATTTGCATAGGTGTGAACCCAGCCTAAAGGTTTGTTTTTTATTTTCTAAATAGGTTCCTTTAAGCTAGTGCATTGTTGGTTCACTTACATTTTCTTTTGATTTCCCTTCTAAGTTTATTTTCTTTGTCTTAATTTTTTCACTTCCTGTTCTCCTCAGTAAACTTCACATCTTCTGAGCAGTGTTTAGTCAGCCAGAACAGCTTACTGAGCAGCTTACTAAGGAGGAACAGGAAGTGAGAAATTCAGACAAAGAAAACAAACATTTAGAAGGGAAATCGAAGGAAAATGTAAGTGAACCAACAATGCACTAGCTTAACCACTTGCCTACTGTGCACCTACACCCCCTTCCTGCCCAGACAACATTTTAGCTTCCGGCACTGTGTTGCTTTAACTGACAATTGCGCGGTCGTGCGATGTGGCTCCCAAACAAAATTGACGTCCTTTTTCCCCCCCACAAATAGAGCTTTCTTTTGGTGGTATTTGATCGCCCGTGCGGTTTTTATTTTTTGCGCTATAAACAAAAAAAGAGCGGCAATTTTAAAAAAAGACACAATATTTTTTGCTTTTTGCTATAATAAACATCCCATTTAAAAAAAAAAGAAAACATTTTTTATCTCAGTTTAGGCCGATGCGTATTCTTCTACATATTTTTGGTAAAAAAAAAAAAAAAAACTGCAATAACCGTATAGTGACTGGTTTGCGCAAAAGTTGTATTGCCTACAAAATAGGGGACATAATTATGATTTTTTTTTTTTTTACTAGGAATGGCAGCGATCTTTTTTTTGGGACTGGGACATTATAGCGGACACATCGGACACTTTTGACACATTTTTGGGACCATTTACATTTATACAGTGAACAATGCTATAAATATGCATTACTGTATAAATGTAACTGGCAGGGAAGGGGTTAACCACTAGGGGGCGGGGAAGGGGTTAAATGTTTCTCCTAGTTTGTTTTCTAACTGTAGGGGGGTGTGATTGGGGGAGGTGACCGATCGTGTCCCTATGTACAAGGGACACAATCGGTCTCCTCTCTCCCTGACAGGGATGTGGAGCTCTGTGTTTACACTAGGAAGTGCCTCATGCGCTGTGACATTAGAAGAATTGTGATATCTCTGACTTTTCAGTCCAACAAGACTGTATATTACTCTGAAATTCCTCTATTGCCGTTCTATGGAAGCAGTAGGTTTAAAGAGCACACCAAATGCTTAAAATAAATTCTTTAATAACTTCACTTCTTTTCTTCATATAAAATACTGCTGTTTTGCAGCAGACAGTCCATGTACAAAAAACATGTGATGAATAAGTATAACAGAAAATGGTGGTTCAAATATTCAGTCTTGTCATTTAACATAAGATGGTGGATATATTTCTTTCTTCAGTATTTACTCTCTCTCTCTCTCTCTCTCTGTAAGTTATTAAAGTATTCTCTGATTTCTATGAAAGGTATAACTGTGGTTTGAAGGTATGAAGGTTTGATATGGTTCGGGTTTGATATGGTTCAGGTTTGCAGGGTTAGCTTAGTTTGGTGGAACTACAAGTGAACACACAGCCAGATCAGTATTCAGTTCTAATCACACTATTTACAATAAGAACATACATATAACTGTATAATAACCTATTTTTGCCCTTTGCTTCCATAAAACTGATCGCTGGCCTTGTGTCTGTTGTGCTCTGTCCTCTGTGGTGGAATGAATAATCTAGCAACCCATGTGCTGGAAACTTCCTGACAGCATAGAATGCAAAGCTGGCTGTGACTGGTCAAGACTCTGCTCAATGTGAGATTAGCTGTGATTGGGCCAAGGCTTCTGATGAGTCACAAAAGCTTAACTATGAATTAAACTGTGAATAACTTTGCTTACCTCCTGCCCCATACAAACAAATGACTCTTAAAGGCATATTTTTTCTTTTGCTTCTGTGAACACAACATACAACTGTTATATAACATCCAAACACAAAATCACAGTGAATAGCTCTGCCTTTGTCTCTCACATATAAAAATGTGCTCTACATTAGGTTCTTAGCAGGCCTAGCTGTATATATATGTAGGTTATATTAGCTACCTAGGACAGGTTCTAGCTGGCCAGCTACACTCCCACCACAATTACCTATAATTCTTGTTCCCTATAGTAGGATGTGAACATGAATTTGGGTAATTTTCTATCAGGTTCTCGACTTTCCAAGTGTCTTTTATCACTCTCAAGTAGAACAACTAACTTCTGTATAGGACGTTCCACCGTGAGTGGAGTGGTGAGACGTTTTCCCTTTTGAACATCTGGCTAGTCTTTCAAGTATGTCATCTTGACATTTGGCAGCAGTGCTTAATGTTTGTACAACCTTTACTTCTGGATCACCCATATACAATTCTGTGTAACCTTCACTGGGTATGATCTCCTTTTCCCAAAGGAACTCTGGACCGGTGAACCAATTAGAATTTTTCATTTCTGATACATTCAGACCTCTTGAAGCATGATCTGCCAGGTTATGCTTTGTATCAATGTGATGCCAATGTTCCGGATTTGTCATTTCCCGAATTTTCTGAACTCTGTTGGCGACAAAGACATGGAATCTTCGAGCTTCGTTGTTTATGTATCCTGGGACAACTTGTGAGTCTGTCCAAAAATATTCTTCATCTATTTTTAACTCTAATTCTTCTCTTAGAAACTTGCTTACTGATGCTGAAACAACAGCTGCTGTCAATTCAAGTCTTGGTATTGTCTGAATACTGGTAGGTGCAACTCTGGTCTTTCCCATAACCAGGGC
This sequence comes from Rana kukunoris, assembly GCA_029574335.1. NCBI lineage: Eukaryota > Metazoa > Chordata > Amphibia > Anura > Ranidae > Rana > Rana kukunoris. The sequence continues at coordinate 200,746,470 of CM056050.1, read as the reverse complement.
ACAATGTATTTTTCCTTCTCCTATCACTCAGATGTAGAAGCACTGACCATAGCCATAACTATTGGCGTCTGAAAAGTAATGAAGTTCTATTTTCTTGTACTCTCCGAAATCATGAGGTACAAAACATTTGGGTATCCAAACTCCTTTCAAAATTCTTTTAAATTTTGCAAGTCTCTTATCCAAGTCTCCCACTTTGGCCTCAAATCTTCAGGTATGGGTTCATCCCATCCCAACTTCCGTCTGCATAATTCTTGTAGTAGTTCTTTTGCTTTAAGGATTACTGGGGCCAAGAATCCCAGTGGATCATATATAGAAGCCACTGCAGAGAGAATGGTACGTCTGGTTGCAACTTTCTCTTCAAAGGATACTTCAAAGAAGAACTTGTCATTCTCTACATTCCATCCCAAGCCAAGTACATTCTGAACTGGAAGATGATCATAATTGAGATCTACATTCTTCATTGTTGATGCACGTTCAGAGTCACTGATGGATTCCAGTACCTCTCTGTTGTTTGAGATGAATTTGCGCATAATTCGTGGCTTTCCTTTACTAATTTGATTGCAGTTTCTGTGGACTCTAGACTTATAAGACCATCATCTACATAGAAGTTTTTCTTAAGAAAATTTGCTGCTGATGGACAATCATTTTCATTTTTATTAGCCAAGTACTTCATACCATAATTGGCGCAACCTGGAGACGATGCTGCTCCAAACAAATGTACTTTCATTCTGTATTCTGCCGGCTCTGTATCTGTATCTCCGTCCTCCCACCATAAGAACCTCAGGAAGTCTCTATCTTCGTTCTTCACATGGAACTGGTGGAACATTTTTTCAACGACACAGATGACCGCTATGGGATACTTTCTGAATCTACAGAGTACTCCAGGCAGAGTGTTTGTAAGATCTGGTCCTTTTAGTAGATGATCGTTCAATGCAACACCAGCATACTTTGCAGAGCAATTAAAAACTACTCTAATTTTATCTGGTTTCTTTGGGTGGTAAACACCTTGATGTGGGATGTACCACACTTCTTCTTTAGGTTGGTTATTCACCTTCTCTGCATGTCCTTCTTCAAGGATGCCTTCCATGAATTTCAAATAATCCTGCTTGAATTTGGGATCTCTTCCCATCTTTTTCTTCAAGCATTTCAATCTTGCTAGGGCAAGATTTCTGTTATTTGGCAGACGAGGTCGTTCTCTGAAGGGTAAGAGCATTTCAAGATATACAAAAAACAAAATTGTGCTAAAAAACTGCAAATATAACTGAGCAGTGTAACAATAAGATAATAAACAATAAATTTAGTCCATATAAATGAAAGGAATGAATGCACAGGATCAGGTGCGGTTTCAAGTTCAATTAAGGAGTAGAAGTTTGTAGTGGGGATCTCCCGGGTGTAAACACTGATGACAAACTTTTGAGAAAAAAGTGTTGAAAGTAAACACCTCCACCATAAGTATGAATGGCCTCTTACCAGATGCACAACGAAAGTAAGCCTTATGTCAAAACCCAGTAATCACCAAGAACACTTCCAACGTCCAGATCACCTATATGGGAACCATCCTCGGTATCGTCGGTATGCGTCAGGATGTATGGAAGGACAAAAAGGCTTGCATAGTGTAAAATCGTCAGGTTTTAATAATAAAAGAAAATGATATGCACTTACAAGAAAATGTTCAAAGATAGGCATCCAATATAAAATAAGCCGGCCGGCTAGCCCATTCCGCCCGTGTCTTGCGGGTAGAGGGAAGTTTTGCGCGGTGACGTCAGCACGTCGCCTCCCTACGTTTCGTCACTAGAGGGACGTGTTCACAGGATACAGGCGGTGTGCTGAATCACCGGATATGTACACAGAGCGTGACGCGCAGCCTCGATGTCAGACACATGAGGCCGCCCGCCCGCCATCTTAGGTACTGGAAAAAGACCCCTTATGATTGCTATTGTTGGCAACAGAAAAGAGATTCCCTCACCAAGGCAGACGTTATTTCTTAAAAACATCATACCACTAGAATCGCAAGAGTCAGTATCAACAATGGTAATAGTTATTGCTAATTTAAAAGGGAAGATGAAAAACACGCAACAGCACTCCCCCAATGATGGCAAGCACAGCGTATCTCTTCCAGACATGGTTAGAGCTCACATCCAGTGTGCTCAGCCCCCATGTCCATACATTACAAATGGAATACAAACAATTAACATGTCATCCATATTTGCTACTATATATAAATAAAACGTATATTTGTAGTTTGCACAAAAAATAAATAAATACCAACTATGTGACATGCAGCCTCGATATCAATCACACAGGGCCACACGCCCGCCATCTTAGATACTGGAAAGAATGGATGGCTAATGGTAAAAAATGCAATAAGTTCCCTTACGAGGTCAGACATTAAAAGGATATCACACCACCGGGATTCTACGCAATAATAATTTTAACTAAAACTAAAGGAACTAAAAAGGGAAGATGCAAAACGGCACTACCCCATTTAGGGGCAAGTACAGCATATCTTGTCTAAACATGGTTAAGGCTCATATCGAATCTGCTCGCACATCAAGGTACTATAAATGATTATAAGAAACAATTAACGTGTCATCCATATATAATCCTATACATACATGACACATGTATTTATGATTTACACAAAAATTATACATAATACAAATAAAATAGACCTCACCTTCCTACTCTGGTGTTATAAAAATACACCAGGAAATGATCAGTGATTGGAAACCTATTTATCAAGAGTTGGCTATGAAACAGTTCACATCCACCTCTATGTTGAGGCCAAATGGGGTGTAACATTTTAGTTTATGGACCCATGAAATTTCTAATTTGGAGATGGTTCTCACAAGATGGCTGCCTCTCCAGTGAGGATTGAATTTGTCAATACCTAAGAAGATGGTATTCTTAGGGTCCCTACTGTGGACTAGTAGGTAGTGTTTTGACACAGAATGTTTGGTATATCCCAACCTGATGTTGTTTATGTGTTCATTTAAGCGTACCTGTAGAGGGCGCTTCGTCCTGCCCACATATTGCAGACCACACGGGCACTGCAACATGTAGACCACCCCCTTGGAACTACACGTGATAAAAGGTTTGATGGGATAATCCTTGGAGGTACAGGAGGAACTAAAATTAGTGGTTCTCCTTGAGCTACGAACATTAAGGCTACAAACTTGGCACCTGCCACATTTGTAGTAGCCCGTAAGGTCCGATAGAAATCTAGACTCCATGCTGGGCGGATTTAGAATATTGGGGGCTATTTTGTCTTTGAGTGACGATGCTCCACGAAAGACAACCTGTGGTTTGATAGGAAGCAGATTACCCAAAACCCTATCATTTTTTTTAAATATGCCAATGTTTATTTATTATATGTTTGATGTTGGCATATTGGCAAGAATAGTTGGTTATAAACGGATTTTTAAAATCATTATTAGTAGCTCTATCTGTTTTCACCAACACTAGATCAGATCTATCTACCCCTTGAACCAATGCCATAGTATTAGTCAAAAATTCTTTGGAGTAACCTTTTTCTATGAAACGTGAGGTCAAAACCTCAGCTTGTTTCATAAAGGTCCCAACCTCCGTACAGTTACGTTTCAAGCGAAGGTACTGACTCTTGGGAACGGACTTGAGCCATGAGGGGTGGTGGCAACTATTCTTTGGAATAAAGCCATTCCTATCAGTGGCCTTGAAAAAAGTTGATGTGACGAAGTGGCCATTACTAACAGAAATTGTTAAGTCCAAAAAGTTAATACTATTGCCACTCACCTCATGACTTAAATGTATGCCCCTATCATTGGTATTAAGGGAAATCATAAATTGGTTCAAATCCGACTCCGTGCCATCCCACAGGAGGAGGATGTCGTCAATGTACCTTGCCCATAATAATACATGAGGCCTGGTACTAGCACAGACGACATCCTCCTCCCATTTGGCCATAAAAAGATTGGCTAGGCTAGGGGCGTATTTAGCGCCCATAGCTACTCCACGGTCCTGTCTAAAAAAACGTCCATTAAACCAAAAAAAATTATGCATAGCAGCATACTCTAATAGTTCCATGATGTATGAAACCTGTTTTATGGGCAGACCTGAATCTTTCTTTAAAAAATAAGAAACTGCTTCTAAACCTAATTGGTGAGGAATTATGGTGTAGAGCGAAGTAACATCCGCGGTAACCATCAAGAGGTTTGCCGGAGGGATAATATCAGCCAACATGTTAATAATGTGCCTAGTATCTTTGACATATGAAGGCATACTACGTACTAGAGGCTGTAGATAAAAATCAATATACTTGCCCACCTGGGATGTAATGGAATCAATTCCACTAATGATAGGTCGTCCCGGGGGGCAAGTGGGATCTTTATGCACTTTCGGGAGATAATAAATGATGAGGATTCTTGGACATTCAGGGATAAGGAATGCCTTCTCTTTTTTATTTTGAATCCCCAGGTTGAAACCTTTCCAGACCAGTTTTTCAAGTCTCTTTTTGTATTTGTCATTAGGGTTTAACCTTAAACGGGAATATGTGTCTGTATCTGCAAGCAAACGTTCCATTTCCCTCATATAATCAACTTTATTTAAAACAACTACCCCCCCCCCCCCCCTTTATCCGCCGGACGAATAATAATGTCTTTATTGTCACACAAAGATTCGATGCCCCTCATGATATTCTGTTTGGTTTTTACCTGTTTAAACTTGATATCTTCTAAATCCTTCAAGGCCAATTCTCTGAAAACTTTCAGAGAAGGTGCCAAATGGCCTGGTGGGTTATACACAGAGGCATTGGCTAAGCCAGAATGTGTATAACTATGAGAGAGGGTCTTGGATGGATTAAAGGGGTTAGAAGCCATATATCTTTGGACATTAAGCTTTCGGACATAACGATGTATGTCCATATACGTACCGAATTTATTTAAATTCTTGGGGGGGGCAAATTTAAGCCCTTTATCAAATACTGCTAATTCTGAGTCATTCAGGGGGTGGTCACTCAAATTAAAAATGCCAGCCCCCGTTACTTTCTCGGCCTTTTGGGACTGAATGCGCCACCCCCCTCTGGTCCCTCTTTTAGTTCTCCTACTCTTTTTATGCCTTGTCCAACACGTGGAAAACCCCACTGTGTTTGTGGCTGGGAGTATGATTCTAGTTGGTTGCCATCATGGCATAAACTGTACCCTCCACTCGCACCTTGTTGGTTAACTCCTGTTGTGGGTCAATACATTATAATCAACCTCATAGTCCCCCGTATAATGTACAATCCCATCATCCCTGGACTGTAGGGGTGCATTGTACAGAGGGGCCCTGTTGGGGGCCGCCCCATAGTAGACAGTTGGTTGTCCCCCGAAATTATTCGGGAAGTTCATATTATAGGGTGTTGGTGGTCGGAATTGTCCTCCCCGACCAAGATTCCCCACTCCACCAGAACCACCCCGATATGCACTGCTCCCCGTTTGGGGACGAAAGTTCGAAGGGGGCTGATTTCGCCCTCCCCTCGAACCCCCTCTGCCTTTACCATAGTTAGTGGGAAGGGTATTAAAAGATTGTTTCCCAGTTTTGGGTGTACCATTTGTTTTGGACCGTGCCTGTATTCCTTTGGCCGGGACAGAGGAATATATATTGCTGGCTATAATGGGGTCACCAAGGCCTATGTTAGAAGGTATGGTATCCATATTTGCATTGGTCATGCCCTGTGCATTTTCCAAAATCTTCTTTTGCCAGTCAAACACAACCAGGGAGTGGTAATCACCAATATCTCTATTGTACTTCTTTTTCTTTTTATTCCTCTGTTCTTTTTCCTCTTTCTCTAGTACTTTCAACAAATGTTTAGATCTTTCTGTATATTCTTCGCTCGACATAAACGGGGCTAACTTTTCCTTTATGGATTTAATTTCCTCGTCAAGCCTTACAAGTTTAGTGGTCTTGCGTTCACCCAGAAATTTAAGTAGGCCCAAGCCTGCTTCGTTGAAGTACTTGTACCAACCATCTAAATCAGTATCTCCCTTTTGGGGACTGATCTCCCAACGGAGACTGCGGGGTACCATTTGTTGTTTTATGTAGGTGTCCAAAAAGACAATATCCCACTGTGTGTGTAATTCAGAGATGGTGAGATTTTTTAATCTCATGAATAAACCTCCCAAGTCCCCATCTCCATCCTTAAATGTTTCAAAGACCCCCTCCGTGTTAACCACACGAGAGGCTCTGAACTCAAATATATCCATGAATAAACGGGATAGATAGACCAAATAAATGGTATGTCAACAGCAGCTATAATATGTATAAGGAAAATGCACAAGGTGAGAATTATATAGCGCTCGTTGTGGAGACAATGATAAAAAATTAGAAGCTGCAATAATAAAAAGGTTATACAACCTCAAACATGGTATACAAAAAACAAAATTGCGCTAAAAAACTGCAAATATAACTGATATAAAATATAACCTTGTTGATTCTGCTGAATACTTTCTTCTAGATTGTGTACAAACTGTATGTCTTCTTGGGATACACTGTTTTCTTCAGAACTAATGTATGCAAAGTCAGATTCACAGATCTTGATTACCTTTGCTGAACTTACAGTTGGTAGTTCTTGGACAGATATTCAATGACACAATCTTTTCACCTGTCTTGAGTTTGCAATCTGCTGTTTTCCTCCAACAACACCCCATCCTAGGTCAGTTCGAACAGCGTAGTGTTTACCCTTTCCTCCTGTGATTACCTCTCGTGGCACCAAAGCTTCGGGACAATTGTAGCCTATCAACAGTCCGACACCAAATTCCTTCAGCGGGGAAATCTCATAAGATATGATAGATAGGTGCTCCCATTTATTGGCTTTTTCACAGGTAGGTATACGATCTCGATCTAGAGGTATGTCATCTTTCGTATAAGATGGAGGTAGATTTAATGTAAGATTTGAATGAAGTCCTCTAACTCTGTCCTTTAACCTTTTGACTGTTCACTAATGTGTCTCTCCCCGTCATCGTGGTGAGCTTGAGCTTCACTGGTTCTGTAGCCACTTGTAATTTCTTGCAGATTTCTTGATCAATGAAAGTGATGTCACTTTGGTCATCCAGTAGTGCATAGGCATATACCTTCTTGTTCCTCCTTTTAGGATTTGAAATGCACACTGGTACAACCATTGATGTGCCATTGCTTTCTCCTTCCCCTATTCTGCAAGAGAATACTGATACTTTCTTTTCTTCCTCAGCATCTTTAGGTATTGAGGATTCATCCTTCTTTGGACGTTCTTCATGTAGTGGCGTAGGATGGCGTCCTATGCAGACGCTGCATGTAGCCTTTTTCTTACATTCCTTTGTAACATGGCCTTTTCTTAAGCATCCAAAACACAGTTGGTTTTCAAGTACAAATTTGTTCTTTTCATTTGAGGACTTCTCTTTCAATTGTTGGCACTTGTGTATGGAGTGGTTCTCTCCACAGAACATGCACTTAAAAGGTAGTCTGAGGATTTGTCGGTTCTGTCTCTTTACTGAACCCAGTAGTGACTTTAAGCTTGCTTTCACAGGTATCTAGACCTTTAGCTGCTGTGTTGGTTGCAAAGCTAGTTGCTCTTGCATGTCTTGTATCTCTCGCAGGCCTTTCTTCTAAGGATTTTAAGGGACAAGATGCTGTTACTGGATTACATGCTATTTGTGCTTCCCTATTAACGAATATAGAGAACTTTTAAAAACTTGGGAAGTCCTTATTTAGATCTAACTGTTCAGTCACATAGCGATTGCATCTAGAAGCCACTTCTTCAGGTACAGTGCCTGCCGCCGAGAATGTGATTTTAGCACGACAGCATCGCGCTGATTCTCGGCGACAGGCTGCGGACATCTCGCACTCGCTGGAATAGTAAAAGCACATTCCAGCGAGCGCGTCATAGAAGCGACGGGGATCCGACGTGGATTCCCGCCAATTCTACACGTGGGCGGCGTTTGTTATGAATCCTGAAGGGGAAGTCCCCGCCGGATTTTAAATAAAAATTTGGCATGGGTTCCCCCCTCAGAAGCATAACGGGCCCCAAAGCACCTGACCCCCCCCATGTTGAGGGCATGCCGCCCGGTACGGCTCAGGAGGGGGGGCGCTCGCCCCCACTCCCCTCCTGACAGGCCGGCTGGCGTGCTTTGGATACGGGTCTGGTATGGGTTGTGGGGGGACCCCCACGCCGTTTTTTCGGCATAGGGGGGTCTCCTTACAACCCATAACAGACCTAAGGGCCCGTTATGCTCCTGAGGGGGGAACCCATGCCGGATTTTTATTTAAAATCCGGCGGGGACTTCCCCTTCAGGATTCATAACAAACGCCGCCCACATGTAGAATTGGCAGGAATCCACGTCGGGTCCCCGTCGCTTCTATGACGGCTTTGTCTCCATCGCGGCAAGCCAGCTCAGCGATGGCTCCCACGATGGGGCTCGCAGGTGGTCAATCTCGCCGAGAAAAGGAGCGAGATTGACACAATATCGCAGTCACCTACTGTAGCTTGGCTAGCATCCTTTGATTTTCTAGATAGTCATTCAGTACTTCTAGTCCTCGTACATGTGGGATGGCATTGCTGCATGCTTGCAGGAAATCACCATACTCTTGGAGTTTGAAGTGTTCCTTGGGACCTATTTTAGGCCAGTTATTCAATTTCTCCCTAAAGGCTCTTTGTACTAAGAAAGGATGACCATATCTTGCATTTAACGTTTACCAGGCTTGCTTATAGGCTTCTTCGTCTGTTCTATAGAAGTTGCCTTCAAGGGCTTTCTTTGCTTCTCCACCAACATATCTCTGAAGGTAGAATAACTTGTCAACTGGTCTGGAACAATGATGCTCAATGATCATTTCAAAACTTGCCTTCCACTCTATGAACTTCAGTATGTCTCCTGAAAATACCATAGGTTCCGGAATGGGAAGTCTTGCTGGGACTGTTCTCTGCCATCCTGCTGGGATAATAGTCGCAACATTCTCCTGATCATTGCAGTGACATCTAGGAGTAGAATTATCCTTTTTTATTTTTTCACTTAGTTCTAAATTAAGTGAGTCTCTCTTTTCGTCTTTCTGAGCAGGGATGGAATGGCAATGACTTTTTCTTGACTACTTACTGGAGGTTGCCTTTCATTCTCCTGGATGTATGGAGGAGAATACGAGTCTGCTTCATCACTTAGTACAGATTTGGACCTATGACTACCATTCATGTCCTCTTCGTGTACTTTTAGTCTGGCTTCTATAATCTTAACTCCTTTTTCAGCCTTTCCAGACTTTCCATTTGATGGCGCTTTGCCTCCATTTCAGCTTCCAATTGATGGCGCTGTGCCTCCATTTCAGCTTCCATTTGATGGCGCTGTGCCTCCATTTGATGGGGCTGTGCCTCCCTTTCGGCTATTCGTAGACGCTGCGCTTCAATGGCAGGTTCCATCTCGATTTCTGCTTTCTTGACAGCAAGTTGTTCAACAAGTTCCTTTCTTTTGGTTAGAGTACTTGAGGACTCTGATGTGTGACTGGCGCTTCTGCTAGTGAAGGAAGTCCCACTTGAGATTGTAGTACCCCCTAATGACCTAGCATAGTCTCTTGTGAAGAGCTTGTTCATTCTCTCTCGCCTTAACTTCATCATAGTTGGCTTCAGATGATAATTCTCTCATGAGCTTTACTAAATCTTTAGTGACTGCAGTACATGTGTCAATGTTCCTGACAATATCCTGGGAAGGTGTTGTGGATGACCGCAGATTGACATACACTGCCATAAGCTCTGATTCACACACTTCTATGGTCTCTACCAGATCACTCAAGTTTTCTTTTACACTAACTTGCTTTAGCTTTCTATGAGCATCTGTAATGTAAAATTTCCACCTATCATATATTCTGGTGAACCTTTTTACTTTTAATGCTGCTTCTTGCTCCAAATTTTCCTACATTTTTGGGGTCGGTTTTCTGATACGTTCTGAGCGTCTTAGCTCACTTGTTTGGGGCAAGGCTAATGCTGCATCAGACTCTTCTACCTCAGATAGGTTCATTTGCTCTTCACCCTCTAACCTATCTATCTTTGTATCCTCTAACAGTGGCATGGTAATACTAGGCTTAGACATTTTACTTTAAATGCTATAACACTTTAAATGCAATAGCAAAAGATGCAGGCAATAAATGACTTTGAAATACTTTAAAGTCTGTATACTACAAACTGTCCTTCGTTTTACTTTACAGTCTTTTATTCCTAAACACGAAAACTTTAAATGCAATAGCAAAAGATGCAGGCAATAAATGACTTTGAAATACTTTAAAGTCCGTATACTACAAACTGTCCTTCGTTTTACTTTACAGTCTTTTATTCCTGAACACGAAAATGTCTCTTTATGCCAAAGCCTATGTGCAATGATAAGTAATAAAAGGAAAGCTCTGACCTTATTTCTGAAGAGGAGGATACTGTGATCTGTAGGTTGCTGGAACAAATTTCAGTCTTAGAGGAGACTTGTCTTTTCTTCATGCGAAGCTTGCGCTGACTTGCGCTGACTTGCGATGCTTTGCGATGCTTTGCGATGCTCTGCGATGCTTTGCGATGACTTTGCAATGCTTTGCGATGAGCTGCGATGCTCTGCGATGACTTTGCGATGAGCTGTGATGCTCTGCGATGACTTTGCGATGCTTTGCGATGCTCTGCGATGACTTTGGGATGAGCTGCGATGCTCTGCGATGACTTTGCAATGCTGATGCTTTGCGATGAGCTGCGGTGCTCTGCGATGACTTTAGGCCTGGTGGCAGGAAACTAGCTGGCTGCAGTACGTGGCCTCTTCTTGGGTGGCGGTGCAGGCACTCTAGGTCTGGACTTTGGTCTCCCACTATGCGTCTTTTTCTCTCTCTAGGGGTCGCAGAAGGGTTGGTGCTTTTCCGTGACTATCTTGCCTTTGCAGTTCTGCCACTTTAAGAGTCATGCAGTTTGAGTAAACACGCTTTTGTGGCCTCTATGGTAGCTCCGCTGAGGTGTCTTTACTTTTCCACTCAGGGATCGGTTGCTGCGCGGCGGTATATGCTGGCGCTCCGCTGCTCAAATGAGCTCTTTACTGTGCAGTTTGAGCTATCGCTTTTCCCTCAAAGGGAATCATTAGTTCCACTGTGGCAGGCGCAGCACTATGAAGTGCCTCATGCGCTGTGGCATTAGAAGAATTGTGATATCTCTGACTTTTCAGTCCAACAAGACTGTCTATTACTCTGAAATTCCTCTATTGCCGTTCTATGGAAGCAGTAGGTTTAAAGAGCACACCAAATGCTTAAAATAACTTCTTTAATAACTTCACTTTTCTTCAAAATACTGCTGCTTTGCAGCAGACAGTCCATGTACAAAAACATGTGATGAATAAGTATAACAGAAAATGGTGGTTCAAATATTCAGTCTTGTCATTTAACATAAGATGGTGGATATATTTCTTTCTTCAGTATTTACTCTCTCTCTCTCTCTCTCTCTCTCTCTCTCTCTCTCTCTCTGTAAGTTATTAAATCATTCTCTGATTTCTCTGAAAGGTATAACTGTGGTTTGAAGGTATGAAGGTTTGATATGGTTCGGGTTGGATATGGTTCAGGTTTGCAGGGTTAGCTTAGTTTTGTGGAACGTCAAGTGAACACACAACCAGATCAGTATTCAGTTCTAATCACACTATTTACAATAAGAACATACATATAACTGTATAATTACCTAATTTTGCCCTTTGTTTCCATAAAACTGATCTCTGGCCTTGTGTCTGTTGTGCTCTGTCCTCTGTGGTGGAATGAATAATCTAGCAGCACATGTGCTGGAAACTTCCTGACAGCATAGAATGCAAAGCTGGCTGTGACTGGTCAAGACTCTACTCAATGTGAGATTAGCTGTGATTGGGCCAAGGCTTCTGATGAGTCACAAAAGCTTAACTCTATGCTTTCCGGTATGAATTAAACTGTGAAGAACTTTGCTTACCTCCTGCCCCATACAGACAAATGACTCTTAAAGGCATATTTTTTCTTTTGCTTCTGTGAACACAACATACAACTGTTATATAACATCCAAACACAAAATCACAGTGAATAACTCTGCCTTTGTTTCTCACATATAAAAATGTGGTCTACATTAGGTTCTTAGCAGGCCTAGCTGTATATATATGTAGGTTATATTAGCTACCTAGGACAGGTTTTAGCTGGCCAGCTACACCACGTCCCAGCTTAATTGTCGGCAATCGTGTGTGCCTGTCGGCCATCGTGGCCGCCGGGCACACGCACAGTGTTCTCAGTGACGCGACGGGTGCGCGCGCGCCCCTAGCCGATTTAAATGACAGGACGTCATATGACGTGCTGTCAGGATCATAGAGTATCCCGCCCGCTGCCATTTCACGGCAGGCGGGTATCAAGTGGTTAAAGGAACCCATTTAGAAAATAAAAAACAAACCTTTACAACCCCTTCATTGCCTCTTTGGAAGAGTACAGCACAGATGTGTTGGAAATCCTTTTGCCTACAGGAAACCTCTTGAGTATTCCATGAAAATTAGCAATTTATTGCCATCTAATTGGAAGAATTTGGCGTTATGGAAAGATCTAAGGATGGCCACTCTATCTGATTAATTGAGATAACGGACAATAATGGGGCAGGGAGCTGCGGGCATTTGAAGGAGTCCCCAGGTGATGCACTCTCTCTACTACACAAGGTCACCACGATTCCCAGAGCTTGTGGTATGCGCTTAGTGGAGATATCCTGCAGAGAACTGGTGTTGAAGGTTTCAGGGAGACCTATGACCCTTAAGTTCAAGATTTTCAAGCTTCTCTAAAATGTAAAGCCGATATGGATGACACAGCAATCAATACCACGATCCCCGGGGAGTGCAAAAGGGGATGGCTGAGCCAGTGGGTGCCCTCAGGCTGTGAGAATTTGGCTTTGTAGGCTTATGTGTCCGCTGGTGCTCACTCCTCTTTCATGTGACGCCGGAACTGGAAGTCCAGTACTTCACAGCCGCATGCGCACTGCGCATGCAGAAGCCAAACTACACTCTATCAGTAGCCAGGAAATCTTGTGGAACCTGTGACATGTCCCAGAAGATTGCAGGGAGGAAGGGATTGCCTAGGGTGAAAGGAGGAGTCATCTAGGTGGTCAGGCGACCAGACCAGGAAGTGAGAGCTGGGTACCTATCAAAACTAGGTACCCACTACCCCTCCAAAAAAACAATGACATGACAATTGTGGCATGCCAGGGGGGCGAGAGGTACTTAAAGCGCAAGTTCCACTTCTCCTGCAACCGCTTCCAATTACCTAAAACTATGTCTTCTTTGTGCACCCCTTTTATAGTGAAGGGGCTGGCTTATTTAAATTTCCCCTTGCTGGCACTTCTCATCTTGCAGACTATAGTTCAAAGGCCACAATGTGCATTATGATTTTAAAATGTTCTCTCAGGTAAATCTACCAACAAATTTGCCTCAGATCCTTGGTAGCAATGGTCCTGAACCTCATTTCTCCTGACATCACTAGTGACTATAAGACCCCTTTCACACTGAGGCGCTTTACAGGCGCTATAGATTAAAAGCGCCCCACTAGTGACCGAAAAGCACCGCAAAAATGGCAGTAAAGCACTTCTAAAAATATCAGATTGGGAGGACTCAATGTCCTCTGGCGGCCCCCGATTGCCTTGTACACAGGCAGAATAGGGAGATGCCTATGTAAACAAGGCCTTTCCTCATTTTGACAGGTGACATGACAGGGATCCACTACTCCCTGTCATCAGGAGCAGTGATCTCTATTGTGTCCTAGGTAGCCCATCCCCCTACAGTTGGAAAATAGTAAGGTAAGACAGTTAACCCCTTGATCGCCCCCTAGTGTTTAACTGCTTCCCTGCCAGTGACATTTGTACAGTAATAAGTGGCTATTTATAGAACTGATCGCTGTATAAATGCCAATGGTCCCAAAATAGTGTCAAAAGTGTCCGATCTGTCCACCTCAATGTCGCAGTCATGAAAAAAGTCATGAAAAAAAATCACAGATCATTGCCATTACTAGTAAAAAAAAAAAATTATAAAAATTTTATAAATCAATTCCCTATTTTGTAGACACTATAATTTTTCCGTAAACCAATTAATTTAGGCTTACTGCGATTGTTTTTTTCAAAAAAATATGTAGAAGTATAGATATCGGCCTAAACTGAGGAAGAAATTGTTTTTTAAAAAAAATAGATTTTTATTATAGCAAAAAGTTAAAAATATATATATTTTTTCAAAATTGTCACTCTTTCTTTGTTGGAGGAAGCCGTGTTGCAGAAGCACAGTGTCTGTTGGAAGAATGTATTATACCGGTATATAAATAACACACACAGTATATATATTTTTTGTTTTTGTTTTTCGTTCTTTTATTTTTCGTTGCAGGATGGAGCAACCTGAACATGATTGACCTAAGGGAGAAACAACAGACAATAAAATTTGAGCGGCTGAACTGTGTGCCACTGGAGACGTGCTTGCAATGATTGCAATAAAGTAGCCTCATCGGGGAGGCGAAAACAAGGATAAATTGTGCCAGCTCGGATGAGAGTTGAAGCTGGAGTATCGTAAGTGTATGAGTAAGTGAGACCGTATGAATGGTCTGAGCAACGACCTGCTTGTGGCAGGAGCTTCATGAGAGAGACCGAGCTACAGGAAGCTTGTGATGTATGTAACAACTGGAATTGACTTGTGTCATGCCGAGGATACGAAACACTATATTCCCGACAGGACCAGGATACGCATCAGGCCATTGTATAGTGTTAAGGTGCCACCCCCTCCTCTAAAACCAAACACATACCAACCACCCAACCTAATCAAAGTGCAGACAGAGCACCAGGTGGGTCTAAATACCACCTCAATCAGCCACAGAGCAACTGCAATCGATACATGCGAATCTCCAAATGGATGAAGCGGCAACCCCATAGACAATAAATCATATAACCAGCAAAGCCTGTGTCGAATGATATCGGACAGTGACCAACAGCGGCTCAGAGGCTTGGCTCTATGAACAAGTCGTATGTTCATGGATAGGATGACAAACAAGGCAGAGGGAACCTACGAATCTACTATGCCTGTGCTGAATAATGTCGGGACACGACCGACAACAACTCAGAAGCAGGTAAGTGCGAATGGGATGTAGGAACGAACTGAGAAGCCGCAACTCATGAACATGAAGTGAGCTGGGGAGAGTTGGCCTAGTGACGTGTAGTATCGCCCACTGGAACGGACAAGGAACACAGGTGAGTGGGCTGCTTAAATACCCTCTTTCTCTCATAAATTCAGGCCACTATACTGCCTTCTAATATATATATATGTATATATATACACACACACACACACAGTATCTCACAAAAGTGAGAGCATATTGCTATACTAAAGCTAAGGTGGGACTTTAAATGAGGCAAAACCTAGTATATACCTCCATCCCCGATGAGTTGAATAGGGACCTACTCAGTGAGACCTATGATTTTTATACATTACCATATATGCTAATTGAGATTATTAGGCATTATCTTGCACTGTCTAGACTCTATCTGTTGTGACTCATAATTATTTTATCCATCGACCCTATATTTGTGTTTGTCATGCCCTCTTTGTAATTAATAAATATGCTTACCACAGTTGGTTCATTGAATCTAGCAGTGTGCTTCATCAAAAAATCTCACAAAAGTGAGTACACCCCTCTTATTTTTGTAATTTTTTATTATATCTTTTCATGTGCACAACACGGAAGAAATCAAACTTTGCTACAATGTAAAGTAGTCGGTGTACAGCTTGTAAATTTGCTGTCCTATCAAAATAACTCAACACACAGCCATTCATTTTTAAAGTGAAAATGTCCAAATTGAATGAATGAATGAATGAATGAATGAATGAATGAAAAACTTATATAGCGCGGCACATGCGAACCAAATCGCCTCTGGGCGCTAGTTGTATCCGTCTCTCTTGACATCAGAAGAGCAGAGTTTTAATCCGTCCTCTGAAGGTCAGGTGGTTTTCCTCCAACCGAATGCTGGTTGGTAAAGCGTTCCAGAGTCTGGGACCCTGGACAGCAAACCTTCTTTCTCCTTTGGACTTGAATCTGGCTTTGGGAACTTTGACCAAATTTTGGTCACTGGATCGCAGAGCGCGATTGGGGTTGTGGGGTTTTATTTTATCGCAAAGATATTGCGGGGCTTTTCCATGGATGCATTTATGGGTCAGACAGAGTGCTTTAAAAGCAATTCTGTCTTTTACCGGCAACCAGTGCAGGGATCTCAGCGACGGTGAGATTGATTCCCAGGGTTTTTTCCCAGTCACCAGTCTGGCGGCCGTATTTTGTACGACTTGCAGACGAGCGATTTGGTACTTAGGGAGTCCGAGGTAGAGAGCGTTTGCATAATCCAGTCTGGAGTTCACAATCGTTCCCACCACGGCTGCCACATCTTCTTTGGGAATAAAAGGGATCAGTCTGCGGAGTAGGCGCAGCAGATGGTGAGATCCGCTGACTACTGACCCTATTTGTGCGTCCATAGTCATGTGGGTGTCAAAAATGATCCCAAGACTTTTGACTTTGGCGCTCGGGGAGATGATCTGGCCCAGAATGAGCGGAGGTGTCCAGGTTGTTGTGAGTTGACTCTTGCGAGTGGCCTGAAACAGAAGAAGTTCTGTTTTAGAATTGTTGAGTTTGAGATAACTCATCGTCATCCACTTTTCTATTGAAGAGAGACAATTCTCTAAGCTGAGATGACGATCCTTTCTATTGCAGATGCGAAAATACAGTTGCGTATCGTCAGCATATGAGTGATAAAGTAGTTGTTGACTACTGATGACTTCAAAGAGAGGTCGAAGATAGATGTTGAAAAGCACCGGTGATAGAGGTGAGCCTTGGGGGACTCCACATGACACCGTGCGTTTTCTAGAAATGAACGGTCCTAATTTCACCGTTTGAGATCGGTTTCCCAAAAAAGAGGAAAACCATGGTAAATCATTCTCTGTGACTCCGGCTACCTCAGTCAGCCGAGTCAGTAACAGTTTGTGATCTACGGTGTCGAAGGCTGCGCTTAGGTCCAGCAGAACCAGGAGGGAAGATTCTCCTTCGTCTGCGGCCTCCAGAACGTCGTCCCATATTTTGAGCAGTGCCGTTTCCGTCCCGTGTCCGGGACGGAATCCCGATTGCAGTGGATCGAGTAAGTTGTGGGTATCTAGATGCTGTTGCAGCTGTTGTACCACCGCTTTCTCCATTACCTTAGAGAAAACGTTTAGCATTGTTATGGGACGGCGGTGATTTGGGTCCTTGGGATCCAGGGTAGGTTTCTTCAAGATGGGCTGGATTGTGCCCTCTTTCAGCAGGGAGGGCACTATGCCTTCCTTAAATGACTGGTTTATAAGCTGCGTAATGGGAGGCGCCAGGATATCGGCACATTCCTTTAGCAGCTTAGTGGGGATAATATCGTTAGGCGAAGTGCTGTTCCGCAATGCGCCGATGATATTTTCTGTGTTCTCGATGGAAACGGGTTCCAAAGAGAACTTTGTTGGTTGTAGTGTGTTCCTCTGGGTGCTATGTGGTAGCTTGGGGGCATTATTTTGCGAAATGCTTTCCCGGATTCCCTCAATTTTATTGATGAAGAAATCCGACAATTCCTCGCAAAATTCTTGGGTGTCGGTGTTGGGGGCTTCAAGACAGTGTGGATTCATGGTCTGTGAGACCAGCTTGAAGAGATCCCGAGGGCGGTTTAAAGCGCTGTTGATAGCCATGGAAAAATAGTTTTTCTTGGCTTCGAAGATTTCTATGTGGTATCTTCGAGTTGCTGCTTTGTAGAAGGCGAGGTTCGTCTCGGAGGCGTTTCTTTTCCAGGCGGCTTCTGCCCTTCTACGCTCTTGCTTCAGTAGCGATAGCTGGTTGTTGAACCAGCCTGCCTTGTTTTTCCGGGTACGGACTTTGTGTTCAGGCGCTACTACGTCGGCTGACTGTAGTAGGGCTGCATTTATGGCATCCAGAATATCTGTGGCCGTTTGTCTTGGTTGCATTGTTTTAATTTTATTTTCCAAGGTAGATTTGAAGAGTTCCGAATGGAGCTTCTTCTGAGATCTAGACCAGTGTGTTGTCACTGGCTTGGGTGTTTTTATCAATAGGGCCGTATTGGAAATTATGAATTTAATTGCATGGTGATCTGTCCATGGCAATGGTTCATTTTCCAAAATACTTACCTTCAGATTTTGTCTGAAGATAAGATCGAGTGTGTGACCTGAAGCATGTGTGGGCTCATGTACTAGTTGCTGAAGGCCTAATCCTTCCAGATGGTCGATACAGGCGTCGGCCACGGGGTCTTGTGAGGAGTTGGCCCAGAGATTGAAATCTCCGAGCAGCAAAAGGTGTTTGCTGGTTATGGCATAAGTGGAGATGAACTCTGACCATGGAGGTAAAAACTGCGATTTAGGCCCTGGTGGCCTATAGCAGAGCAGAATCCGGACGGTCTCCTGAGGGTTAGTTTGCAGCTGCAGAGTAAGGGTTTCCATAAATGGAAGCGAGTGCTGAAGGGCTGGTTTAGAGATCACAAGATGCGTCTTATGAATCACCGCCAGTCCTCCACCTCTTTGCCCTATTCTGTTTTCAGTGATAATCCGGTAGTGTTCTGGCACCAGTTCTCCAAGAATGGTGTTACAGTCGGCTGTAAGCCAGCTTTCTGTAATAAAAAGACAATCTAAGTTGTTCTGTAGAATGAAATCATGGATTTGGGCCCAAAGTGTCAATATTTTGTGTGGCCACCATTATTTTCCAGCACTGCCTTAACCCTTGGGCATGGAGTTCACCAAAGCTTCACAGGTTGCCACTGGAGTCCTCTTCCACTCCTCCATGACGACATCACGGAGCTGGTGGATGTTAGAGACCTTGCGCTCCTCCACCTTCCGTTTTGAGGAGGCCCCACAGATTCTCAATAGGGTTTAGGTCTGAAGACATGCTTGATCAGTCTATCACCTATACCCTCAGCTTCTTTTTTGTTTACTTTCTATGGGCCAGATTCAAAAAGACTTACGCTTGGGTCAGTGACGTAACCAGTGTTATGGGCGCCCGGGGCAGAATTTTTTTTTTCGCCCCCCCCCGTATAATCATCCACTCTGGTTATATCACACTGTGTGACAATGACTGACTGAGGTCACTGACACTCGGCATATGAAACTTGCTTGTTGTGCACTGAGATTTGGGCCTTTTTTATTTTATTTTTATAATTTTGCATTAGCAACTTTAAGGGGCAATTTAAAAAAAAATGTTCGGAGTTACCTGGAAAACTGCATGTACATTTGTTCAAATGCGAAAAAAGGCCCAAATCTCGGTGCACTGCACACTGCACAACAAGCACGTTTCAGGGTCATATGATATTTCTAGCAGGAATGGATAATCCATTCCTGCTAGAAATATCATATGATCCTGAAACTTGGATTCACAAATAGGCAATAGCTGTTATGTCATTACCTGGCAAGCAACTGTAGTATTAGCCCAGGGGTCAGGGAAGCTTGTGCACCAGCCGTGGATCACTGCACATCCGCGGTGGCGGTGCTCAGGGGCAGGCGATTATGTCGGTGTCTGGGAGGGAGATTCTTCTTCTTCTCAGTCAGCCTGACAGGAGAGGAGAAGAGACCTGGCGCAGCGGCGGTATCCGGAGAAGCGCGGGCGGGACTCCTAGGCCAGGGCAGCCTTTGCGCATGCGCCTGGCGCCCACGTTAATGGATTGGCCAGATCGGGTGCGCACATGACTACATACGCCCAATCACAGGGCTCGTCTTGGGACATGATGGCAGATGATGACTGCAGTGCACTCCAATTGATTTTAAAAAGTGACGGTCGCACGGTCCGACTCCTGGTCGGACGCCGGGATTTCGCCCCCCCCCAATTTTTCGCCCGGTGCGACAGACCCCCCTGCCCCCCCGCTACGCCAGTGGCTGGAGTAGATCGATATACGCCACGTAAGTGTACAGATGCGCCATAGTATCTCTGCGCCGTACCCACCAGACTAGATACGCCAGAAAACGGGCTTCCTCCGGCCGACTTAACTTTCCTACGCCAGCGTATCGTATGCACATTTTTTCGCTTGACGCATCTGTCGCGCCTATTAATTTCCCATTCAAATATGCAAATGAGGGAGATATGCCGATTCACGAACGGATTAGCACCAGACGCTGGCTACGTGCGCCACGCGTACATCATACATCCGGCGCGAAGATATTCCTACAAATAGCTGCTTTATCTTTACTCCTGACGGCCACAGCAGCGTTACCGACAAAAAAATCAAGCTGAGCAACCACACTTGCAGGACAACACCTCTGTCTGCCAACATGCCAGGGGCAGCCGTGGTCCTAGCACTACTGATGGGTTCCCCGGTACGGAGGAGGCGGGCACATGAGAGGATATACCGCACGCGCATGAGCCTCTTTGGCATGGGTGATGAGGAGGTGTATCTTCTCTTCCGATTCAGCCCAAATGCAATCCTGGTACTAACCACAACCCTGCAGGATGACATCACCAGCAAGACACACCGCTCCCAAGCAGTGCAGCCACTGGTGAAGGTACTGGCAACACTCCATTTCCTTGCCAGTGGATCATTCCAGCGTACAAGTGGAGTGGTGGCTGGGATGTCACAATCAACCATGAGCAGATGTGTGCACCAGGTTGTCCCTGCAATCCCACCACATCATCAGACCCACCCCTGAGGACCTGCAGCAGAAGGCAATGACAGATTTCTACAGCATTGCCAGATTCCCACACACCGTGGGGGCCATTAATTGCACACATGTGGCACTACAGCCCCCCAGTGCCACAGAGCACATATACCGCAATCGGAAGCATTGGCATTCTATCAACGTACAGGTCATAGCCGATGCCCAACGCCTCATATGGCACGTCCGTGCCAAACACCCCGGATCCAGCCATGACAACTTCATATACCGTCAAAGCCCCATCCCAATGGAATTCGAGCAGAACGTGTACAAGGACAGCTGGTTGGTTGGTGAGTGACATGGGAGTCAGGCATGACTGTCCGACCCCATGATGCCGACATCACAAGGGGCACATGCACTACTAACATCCTCCTGTCTTTTCCCTTCCAGGTGAATCTGCATATGCACTGGGACCCCATCTCATGACTCCTTTCCGGAACCCCCAATCCAGAAGGAGAGAGAAGATACAATGCAGCACATATCCAAACCCGGGCAGTGGTGGAGCAAACATTTGGGCTCCTGAAGTCCCGTTTCCGATGCCTAGATAAGTCTGGGGGGACCCTGTTGTATTCCCCTACCTTCGTGTGTCAGATCATCGGTGCATGTTGTGTGCTGCACAGGGCCGGTGCAAGGATTTCTGCCTACACAAGCGAAGCTCCATTTTGGCGCCCCCCAACGGCCACCCACCTCCCTTGCAAAAATGTTTCTTTCAATAATTTTTTTATATAAAAAAACACAACACAACGCGTATAAGACGACTCGGCGTATAAGACGACCCCCTAATTTTCCAGCCAAAATTTTGGTTTTATGATATACTCACCGTATAAGACTACCCCCTTCCTACTAGTCATGCCTCGCCTCACGGTGCCACCATTACATGCCAGACTATGCCACTACATGCCAGACTGTGCCCCATTACATGCCAGACTGTGCCCCATTACATGCCAGATGGTGCCCCATTACATGACCAGACCTGCCCCATTACATGACCAGACTGTGCCCCATTACATGCCAGACCTGCCCCATTACATGACCAGACTGTGCCCCATTACATGCCAGACATGCTCCATTACATGCCAGACCTGCCCCATTACATGACCAGACTGTGCCCCATTACATGACCAGACTGTGCCCCATTACATGCCAGACCTGCCCCATTACATGCCAGATCTGCCCCATTACATAACCAGACCTTGCCCCATTATATGACCAGACTGTGCCCCATTACATGACCAGACCGTGCCCTTACCTTATCCCATGCGAATCGCGGCCGTGTAACCTAACAGTAACAGCTTACCTTACCAGAATCGCGGCTGTACGATTTTTCAAAAGCCGCGCCTCCGACGTCTTCTGTTCCGTGATAGGCGGAACATTCAGCTTCCCATGAGGCACTGTGTTCAGTGTTCGCCTATCACGGAGGCCCTCTCGTCCGATGACGAGAGGGCCTCCGTGATAGGCGGACACCAAACACAGGACGAGAGGGCCTCCGTGATAGGCAGACACTGAACACAGTGCCTCCTGGGAAGCTGATTGTTTCCGCATATCACGGAACAGAAGACGTCGGAGGCGCGGCTTTTGAAAAATCGTACAGCCGCGATTCTGGTAACTGCTGTTACTGTTAGATTACACGGCCGCGATTCGCGGTAATTTTTTCGCCCCATCCCAGGCTGCAGACCTGCCCGCCCCAAGCGGCCGCTTGGTCCGCCTGGTGGTTGCGCCAGCCCTTGTACTGCACAACTACGCCATGAGAAAGGGCCTGCAGATTGACATACGTGATGACCTGACCCCCGACCCACACAGTCCCCACCTGCCAGAGGCTACCCCATCTGCTGAGGGAAGAGCAGTCAGGAGGGTCCTCGCGGTAGGCATCTTTGGACAATAAACAAATACATTGATCACACGGACAATGCACGCATGCATACCACTGAGGTCCCTAGATCACACACACCATGGACCATGGTCATGGACCACGTCAGACACCCCCCTGGTCTTCCGGGTCGCCCTCCTGGGGCCAGGAGATGGTAGTCCCCGGAGGGATGGAGTCGCCCTTGAGGGGCTTCCTATGATGGGGAGGGGATCTTAGAGGGCCCTGCTGAAGGGGAGGACTCCTCCAAAAAAAAAAGAAACTCCTGCTCAGAGACGACCGGCTCCTCCTCAACCACCTCAGCAGGTGAGTTGTGGGCACTCCCCTCCACCTCGGTGTCTTCAGTGCCCAGGGGGTCGGGCTCAGGATGCAGTTGGGGGATGGGGTGGAATGGCCGCCGGCAGATGATGGCCTAGCTCCGTCATCTGTGGATGACACAAAGCATACACATGTTGGTGGTCCCACACACTTGGCACATGTACCCCCCCCCCACATGCAACACACCAAATAGGGGGCACAGAATCATAGCCCTGTACCCCCTCCAACTGCTCCCTCTCCAGGCAGCGGGCGACCACCTCCTCCTCCGTGGGCAGGCTGACTGCACATGGGGGTCCACCCCCCGTGCCCCTCTTATGCCTCCTAATGGTGGCCATCTTGGCCCAGACTTTGCGCCTCACATCATTTATTTTTTTGGAGATGTCAGCATTAGTCCGGGTCGAATAGCCCAAACTGTTCACCCTGGCAGCAATGGACTCCAGGATGGTCTGCTTCCTGTCCTGGCTTGTCTGATGACTTTTACTGCCATGGAGAAAGACATTGTAGGTCTCCATAGCCGAGATGACTGTTAACAGCTCCTGGGCATTGAAGTTTAGCTTTCTCCTCTGTCTGCGGGGAACGGGAGCAGCGACCTCAGAGCAAAAGTAACTTCCCTGGGGGGTGAAACCGGATATACTTTTGCGCCGAAATGGCGCATCTGCGGCCGCATTTATACGCGTGACGTAAGACGATGCGTCGACGTTTCCCAGGAAGTGGTGCCGATGGAAGCGAGTAGAGCCCGACGTCACTGCGCATGCTCCGTGGATGATGCGCCGTACGTAAGTCTCTGTGCTGGGCTCCGCCCATCATTTACATATGGTGACACCCACTTCCACTTACGTCGGGTTGCGCCATCGCATTGTCGTTACGCTGGCGCAAAGTAAGCAAGTAAGCAAGTGCTTGGTGAATACTGTACTTGACTCACTAGTTCGCGTCGGCGTAACGTATATGCGCTGCGCTACGCCGGAAAAAATATGCGCCCATCTACATGAATCTGGCCCAATATGTTTTATTTTAAGTTGAACATAAACATCCAAAACATTGAGTTGATCATTACAACGTTATAACAATATGTCAAGGGCTAGACATTCTAATATATTTCTTCAGAGGTGAGATTAATAATTCCTGAGTAAGCTGGGAAAGTGACATGAAAACATATAATATTTGCTATCAGACTTATTCTTCTGGAAATCTCAAGTGTGAGAAGTGGTTTGCATGTAATAGAGACTAATCATTAGTCGGCTTGTTAGTAAAGTAATGATGAGCATAACCCTAAATATTATCCGATTGCTATCTAAGGGACCTCAGGATACATGGTCCTCGGGCTTGTTGTAGGGTGTGTTTGTATTCTATTGTTCTATTGTGGCTGTCTGCCTTAACTATTATCGGATGTGTAAGTGTGTTTGCTGTGAGGAAAGAGGGAGGGGGATTCCTTCAGCAGCCCCTTGTTGATAAGACTGTTTACTGATGAGAAGTTTGAACACACCTGACCTGTGTGTCCATTGTCATTGGACAGTTTAACCGCCCTGTTTTCCAAGGGTGGGGGGAAGTGTTTTGAAGTGGGAAAGTGGGATATCTGTGTAACATGTGCTCGAACAAAGTAAAATCCAGGAACGATAGAGAGAAAGGAGTCACCGCTCCAGGTGGGATTACTAAATGGTTACAGGTGGTGCAGGATACCGAGGGTGCTGGCGGTGCACTAAGCAAAATGAAGACAAAGAAAAATGGATAGCCGCACTCCAAAACCTGATGGGTGGTCTTTTATTCAATAGACAGCATGTACAAAAATAGGGTCACAGCAGTGGAAACAAGGAACAGCCGACGCGTTTCGCACTGTATCAGTGCTTATTCATGGCTGCCCATCGGCTGTTCCTTGTTTCCACTGCTGTGACCCTATTTTTGTACATGCTGTCTATTGAATAAAAGACCACCCATCAGGTTTTGGAGTGCGGCTATCCATTTTTCTTTGTCTTCATTTTGCTCGAACAAAGTAGTCTGTTGGTTTTTACCCTACAATGTGTTATGGCTGGTGACTGGGTGGGCTAAAAATTATTGGATAGAGCTGGTTCTGGACAGAGGAAGCATTGTCCTGGGTTTGTCACAACTGGTTGGCAGCAGCGGGATTGTGCTTCCTGTCTGTGGATACATCCAAATCTCCTGGTTCCAAGATCGGGATAGTAGACTTCAGTCACCCCAGTGGAGATATTGATCTGGCATCAGAGTTCCCAGGGTTGCAGATCGTCCTTTCAGCATACACCAGGTCTGTGTCTGAGGATGAATACCTGGAGGTTAGGCAGCAGATTCGGGTAAGACACTGAATTAGAGCCCTCCAGGTTGCTGGTATGCAACAGGGCAAGTGCTTTCCAACCCAAGAGCAACAGGCCAGTGAACAACAGGAGTTACAGATGCAATTCCTGGGAGATCAGCCCAATGAGCGATGGATGACTGAGTTGGACAGGCTGGTCCAGCAGTAGATAGAACTGGACAATCGGTATTGGGCTTTGCAATGGCACGCGGAGGAGGAATATTTTGGGGAGACAACGGAATGCTCTACGGAGGGATATGACATTGTTGGTCCTGGATTGCTGTGGGAGAGCCTAATGCCATGTACACACCATCACTTTATGTGATGAAAAAAAAAAAAAATTTTTTGTGAAGTAAAAAACAAAGTTTTTGAAACTTCAATTTTCAAAAACTACGTTGCCTACACACCATCGTTTTTTCACTATGCTCTAGCAAAGCGAGGTTACGTTCACCACTCTTTTCCATTGAAGCTTGCTTCATAACTAGCTTCTGGGCATGTGCGGGTTGAAAAACGTTGTTTTAAACGTCGTTTTTTGCTACACACAGTGATTTTTTGTGAAACAAAAAACGACGTTTTGAAAAACGACACAAAAAAATTGAAGCATGCTGTGTAGCAAAAAACGACGTTTAAAAATGATTGCGACATACCGTTGTTGTTTAACTATGATGAATATTGTACCATGCATATAACGTCCCTTTGTTGGGACCTTCTTTTCCATCTTTTCCATGTAACCACCACACTGTTGCACTAATCTGTTGAATTTACTTTTCTACCAGTAAAGACTTTGTAAAGAAAATATATAATAAAATATTTACAAAAATGTGAGGGGTGTACTGAATTTTGTGAGATACTATATATATATATGTATTATATATATATATATATATATATATATATATATATATATATATATATATTGTAGTAGTCTGGTACCCCAGGGATGTGGTGACTCAGGGTTCTCAGCCGGTCTGGTTGAGGGGCTCCAGGAAACTAGTAATTTACAGAGGAAACTGGCGTTTTAGTTTTCTCATTTTAATAAAGTCCACTTTGGGATCTGGAGCCCGGGGATTTCAAAGAGATCGGGGTGGGATGAAATCCCCAGTCCTGAGTCCAGATTTTCAAGGTTTCCAGCACACAGACTGGTCAGGTGTGTGCTGGCCTACTTATGGACACCTGACAATGATTCTGGGCTCCACCTTCCCGAGGAGTCCACGCATGCAAGGGAGAGTGCAGGTGTGCACTGAACAAGCTGGAGTGCAGGCTGCACTGTAATAGACCAGAGACAAGAGACCTGAGTCTGAGGTGGCTGACAAGAGTCAGGCTACTGCTGTGGAGAGCCAGGTGGCTCGGTATCTTCATTGCACGGGTAAGCCAGGAGGCTGAACGTATTATTTTTCGTGGACAGTAAAGAACCCCTGTGTGGGAATACTCTGTTTGGATTTTTTTGTTTATTTTTGCCTTTTGAATAAAAGTGGGCCAACAAGCCCTTAAACAGAGTTCTGGACTGACGTGAATTGCTTAAAATTGCATATCCCACTTGAGCTAAACACCCCCAATATTACAATATATATATATATATATATATATATATATATATATATATATATATATATATATATATATATATATACTGTAATTCTAAATAAAGCCTAGGAATGATATAGAATGAGTAAGGGATCTTTCACACGGAGCGTCCGTTCAGATCCGCCTGCCAGGTTTTTTTTGCGGACCTGAACGGACACTCCGTGCTCCTCTAGGGAGCCGCGGATGTCAGCGGAGACATGTCCGCTGACATCCAACCCGCTCTGATCTGCCAAAATATGCCGGAGGAAAAACCTACTTTTCCTTCCGTCTGACAGGTCGGATCGGATGACCGCGGACAGACGGTCCGTGTTCGGTCCGTGTTCATCCAATCCCCCCATAGGGCGGCAGCTCAGCGGAGATCAGCGGAGCGATGCATGCTGAGCAAACGGAGGTGCACGGGGCGGATCATTACTGATCCGCCCTGTGTGAAAGAGCCCTAACTCTGTTTTGCGAATGACATTTCTATGTATTTTATTTTTCTTACATTCTTTACCTAAATATTTTATAGACTACTTGACAATATGCAGAAAGACAAGAACTCTTTGGGAAAAGTATGAAAGGAGAGTCCTGCAAACATGAAATGTCTGTGTTATTTCAGTGTGTTATCTACAGTACTTTAGCTAGGTATTCTAAAGAATACCTAGGCAATATACAGAACAACAAATACTGCTTAATCAAAGTATGAAAAGAGAGTCGTGAGAAAATGAAATTTTTTTCTTATTCTATAGAATACAATACCTAGGCATTATGCAGAACGACAAATACTGCTTAGGCAAAGTATGAAAAGAGAGTTGTGAAAAGATGAAATATCTGTGGTATTTTAATGTGCTATATACTTTTCCTGGGCATTGTATAGAATAACTAGGCATTATGCAGAATGGCCAATACTGCTTAGGCAAAGTATAAAAAAAGAAATGCACTCATAAGGCCCGGATTCACAAAGCACTTACGCCAACGTAAATCACTTTACGCCGACGTAGTGCAAATGTGCGCCCAGCGTATGTGTGCGCCAGAGTCACAAACCAACATACGTCCAAAAACAGGCCATCCTACCCCGACGTATCTTGCTTTCGTCTGTGTAGTGTGGGTGCAAATATGGTTTGGACGCATGTTGCTTCTCCCATTGATTAGGCATTCAAATATGCAAATTAGGAAAATACGACGATTCACGACCGTACGTGCGCCCGACGCATGCTATGCGATGTTTGCGTAAGTTGTACGTCCGGTGTAAAGTTATTCCCCATAGATGAGACGCAACCCAGCAATAGACATGCAAAGGTCTGCCCCAGAGAACACAGGCCGGCGTATTGGGCGTACATTACGTTCACGGCGTACGTAGTGATCCAGCATAGCTTAGGCAGTTGTGCAGACGTAGTTGTGAGCATGCACATAAGGGTGCAGTTTCATGCGTCCATGTCACGGCTACGCCACGGCGCATGCGCAGTTTGTGATACGCCGGGCGTGAAACACTGCACCATGCTCAGACTATCATTTGCATGGGGTCACTCTCACTTCCACTTTCATTGGCCAGCGCCTTCGAAAATACGCTATGCTGGCGTATCTTGGTGAGCAATAGCTTGCTGAATACAGTGCATGCCTCTCTGCGCTGCGCCGGCGTAGCGTACTGTGTGTGCGCTACGCTGGCGTAAATGTGCGCCCACTCTCTGTGAATCCGAGCCATAGTCTTTAGGCTTAAAATGGCATACAGCACACAGAGTTCAAACTCTAAAGCCGTGTTCACACGATCAGTCCATCCGGTGATAACGGTCCAAAGGACCGTTTTCATCGGTTAACCGATGAACCTGACTGATGGTCTGATGTGCCTACACGCCATCGGTTAAAAAAACGATCGTATTAGAACGTGGTGACATTTACGTGTTTTACCACAACGGCGTGCTGAAAAAATGCTTCAATGCTTCCAAGCATGCGTCGACTTGATTCTGAGCATGCGCGGCCTTTTAACCGATGCTTTTGCATACTAACGATCGGTTTTGACCCATCGGTCAGGCGTCCATCCTTCAAATATTGAAGCAAGTTCTATTTCTTTTTGACCGAAGGATAACTGGACGATGGCGCAAACACACGATCGGTTTGGACCGATGAAACGGACCTTCGGTCCGTTTTCATCGGTTTTGACCGATCGTGTGTACGCGGCCTAAAAGATCCAGAGTCTAGTCTCGGGAGGGGCACTACCAGAAAATATTTGTTTTGGGGCAATTTATCAGGGAAATGACTGGTGTTAGTGCTTCAATGATCAAGGCACCATTGTTGTTATGGTATCAGGATGATTGAAGCGCATTATTTATATTATTACATTGTAATATAAAATAAAAACTCACCATAATGCCGAATCAGTGGGAGCCCCGAGTGTGTCACTTGCCACGCCACCTACTACCAGATGCAGCGTGTCACTTGGCATGTCACCTGCCACACAATGTGAATTGTCACTTGCCACATGTTGTGGATTGTCACTTTCCATGTCACATGCCACTAGATGCAGCTTGTCACTTGCCACGTTACCTGCCACACATTGTGGATTGTCACTTGCCACGTCGCCTGCCACACGTTGCGAGTTGTCACTTGCCACGTTACCTGCCACATGTTGTAGATTGTCACTTACCACGTCACCTAACACATGTTGCGGATTGTCACTTGCCACGCCACCTGCCACCAGATGCAGCTTGTCACTTGCCACGTCACCTGCCACACTTTGTGGATTGTCACTTGCCACGTCACCTGCCACACGTTGCGGATTGTCACTTGCCACATGTTGTGGATTGTCACTTTCCATGTCACATGCCACTAGATGCAGCTTGTCACTTGCCACGTTACCTGCCACACATTGTGGATTGTCACTTGCCACGTCGCCTGCCACACGTTGCGAATTGTCACTTGCCACGTTACCTGCCACATGTTGTAGATTGTCACTTACCACGTCACCTAACACATGTTGCGGATTGTCACTTGCCACGCCACCTGCCACCAGATGCAGCTTGTCACCTGCCACACGTTGTGGATTGTCACTTGCCACGTCACCTGCCACACGTTGTGGATTGTCACTTGCCACATGTTGCGGATTGTCACTTGCCATGTCACCTGCCACACATTGCAGATTGTCACTTTCCACGTCACCTGCCACATGTTGCGGATTGTCACTTGCCACATCACCTGCTACATGTTGTGGATTGTCACTTGCCACAAGCTGTGGAATGTCACTTGCCTGCCAGCAGATGGTCACTAGCCACGTCACCTGCCACAAGTTGCAGATTGTCACTTGCCACATCACCTGCTTGCAGATTGTCACTTGCCACGTCACCTGCCACAAGTTGCTTATTGTCACTTGCCACGTCACCTGTCACATGTTGCGGGTTGTCACCTGCCACATCACCTGCCACATGCTGTGGATTGTCACTTGCCATGTCACCTGTCGCAAGTTGTGTAATGCCACTTGCTTGCCACCAGATGCAGATTGTCACTTGCCACGTCACCTGCCATGTGCTAAGGTGGTGTTTTGCTTGTAAGAGTCTAGCATCAGAGAGACGATGGTCAGACGATGTCTCTGACTCTCACTCGCTGCCGAGCCTCCCGCCCACACACTGAAGCACCCGGCAGCCCACACTGTCACCCGCCCGCTCTGTCACTCGCACATGGACTTGCGGACTCACCACACGGCTAATTTCTAGGGGGGCAATTGCCCTGTTGCAGTATCACAGTGGAACAAAGTTTATTGAACATCAATAGTTCTACTCAGAAAGTGTGAACCTCAAGAAGCATAGAATGGGGTGGGGAAAGGAGCCACTTGCACTTCTGGTGATCAGCAGAGTTCCAGCAACTCTTGTCCCCAAACCAAGAAGTGCACACTTTCTGAGCAGAACTATTGACATTCAATAAAGTTTGTTCCATTGTGATACTGCACTAAAATATAAAAAGAGAGCCAGGGAAAGGCCTTATCTTGACAAGAGATATATGAAAATGAAAGAAGACATCCAAAATAAAGTATACAACTCTCTTACTAAACAATACAAGACACAAAGAGCAGCATTGACCTACTTGATGCAACAAGTAAGGCATGGCATATAAAAAACTATTTTCACACAAGAGCATTTTGTTAAGAAAGAAAAATATAAATATATTGCCTAAACATAAATAATTAGGGCTCATTTCCACTGGCGTTTTTACAGCCACTTTTCTGGGCGTTTTTTGCAGCTTAAAAACGCCTGTCCATGTTAGTCTATGGCCTCATGCCTACCATGATGTTTTTGAGCTGTAGATGGCTGAGACGTTTGTAAACTGCAAAAAAAAAACGCGGGACCAGTGTGTTCTGAAGCTCCTGCAAAAGAGCTGTAAAAACGCCAGACATTAAAACACGCGCAAAAACGCTTAAAAACGCTGCCGCAGGAAATGTGCCTAGAAAATGTGTGTTTTTGACTTAAAGGTTTCAATATTCTTTATATTACCCTAATTTCAAGCATACATTTCCTATACATTCTATCTAACATGTTAATTAAAACATTGGTAACGTCGTTATTTTATACTTGCCGGATTGCCTTTTGGCATTGAATAAAATGCCGCTGGACCGTTTCAGCAGACAGATTCGATCGTGTGTACGGCCGAGCCGACGGATTTGGCCACCCGACAGATTTCAAAGCATGCTTTGAAATCTATCGGGTGGGAATCCGCCCGCCCGACATGTCTGCTGGTTAGTACACTTACCAGCAGACATGTCGTCCCGCACCGCCGCCGAATGGATTCGGCGCATGCGCGGAAGTGTTTTACTTCCTGGTGCGGTGACGTGGCGGCGTCAACGTCACCGCCACGTCACCGACACGTCAGCGCGCTCTCTGCTGGCGGGGATTTTGGTTTGCTCGTGTGTACACGCGAGCAAACCAAAATCCCAGCAGACAGATTTGTTCAAATCTGTCGGACGGACAGATTTGAACAAATCTATTGCCTCGTGTGTACGAGGCCTTAGGCATTCTAGACAACATGACAATAAAAATGTCAGTTTCAAGAGTATTTTATACTTTACCAGTGTTTTCACTTAACTGTCACATTTCTGGCATTCTTTAGATTTCCTATGCATTTTATAGAATGTGATATTTACTACTTTGCCAGTAACAAGTATATTAAAAAACACAACGGTGGCAGCATGTATAAACACATATGCATAGAACCTAATGCCTCATAAACAACATTTAAAATATCGACATGGCATAGCTACCGATAGATAGCAAGGTGCTTTTTTTTTTGAGTGGGAACCATCCACTGATATATTAGCCAATTTAAAGTAGAATAAAAAGACAACAGTTTAAATCACTATTTGTTTAAACTGTATGGCCAGTTTTCAATGGGAGAAAAGCATTCATATGGTTTTTAAGATAAGAAGGCTCGCTATAGCTAGAATGCACTCCAAAAACAAAAGGGATTCTGTCCAGCTGGCTGACTACCAAAATAAATTGTAGTTCCAGCAAATCAAGGGAACTTAATCAGAGGCCTATGTGAAGAAATTACATAGAAAAGATAAGCTTTGTAGCTTTTAAGAGCTCACAAATTCACACCACTCAACAAGAGATATTCCCAACATGTTTCAAGAAAATTCTTATCTGTTTTCCTTGTCAGTAAAAGTCATTTGTGCCTACGAGTCTTTACTATTGAGCCAGTCCTGAACTCATTATTTCACACATTATACCTTTCAAACACAACCGTTGTTTCACCTGTCCTTATGTATTCCATCTCTTTACATACAATTATTCGGATTCAAAGGTGCATGGTCAAGTTTACATTTTCCATTGTAACAAAGAATACATTTGTTTAAGAAAAAGTGTAAGGCCGCGTACACACAAGGAGATTTATCCGATGAAAATGGTCCGACAGACCGATTTCTTCGGATATGTCTCCTGGAGATTTTGGTCTGATGTGTGTACACACGATCAAACCAAAATCCCCGCGGACGGACAGCGCGGGGACGTGGCGGTGACGTTGACGCCGCCACGTCACCGAACCAGGAAGTAAAATACTTCCACGCATGCGTCGAATCCATTCGGCGCATGTGGAGTATTTATGTCCGCTGGTTAGGCGTACTAACCAGCGGACATGTCAGACAGACAGGTTTCCAGCAGACAAGTTTTAAAGCATGTTTTAAAACTTTTGTCTGCTGGAAACCTGTCTGCTAGCCCATACACACGATCGGATATGTCCACTGAAACTGGTCTGCTGACCAGTTTCAGCAGATATGTTTGATCGTGTGTATGCGGCCTTAGGAATGTATTTATATTTGAACGATATAGGAAAACATTTATAATTTTCTAGGTAGTACAAACAATGCAATATAAGTAGAAGTAAGTCCATTTCCATTTATTTACCAAAATAATTATCCTATTTGTTATCCTTTCAGCATTTACTATATTTCACCAATACACTTTTTTCTGTGATAAAATCTTTAGTCATATAGGAATCATAGATACTTCATATCTAGGAAGCTGTCCAGTTGAATATATTTATGTGTACATGTGTGTTTTGTTAAACCATGGTGTGTACTACTTAGGACATTGGTATGAACAGCAGATTTTAACTGGCCATGGCAGAAACACATCAAAGCATTTTAACCTTCCAAATGTGGACAATTGGCAACTTGTTTTTTTGTGATACAACGCATGTGAGAAAATCAGGTAGTAGGTGTTATATTCCCCAAATGCAAGGCTGTGATATTGCTCCTTTCATTGTTCTTGACTCCATTACCCAACTAGGAAAGTATACCGGAACCACTGACAATAACAAATGTTTGTGTTTCAGAACCTTTCAGAGATGAGCTAAGAAATTAATGCAAGACAAAACTCACTGGGTGTGTTTTGTGTGAAACCAAAATAAGTGAATAATAGTCTGTGGTCCTGAAACACACAGCACACATGTCATATTGACCTCCCCGTTAGCCCTACCATCCCATTGACCCAGAAAACACCTTGTCGACCTCCTGCCAAAACCAATTAGAAATACATTTGTAGAGATATGCTGCCCTGTAGGGATGAGCTTCGAGTTCGAGTCAAACTCATGTTTGACTCGAACATTGCCTGTTCGCTGAACAGCAAACAATTTGGGGTGTTTGTGGCAAATTTGAAAAGCCGCGGAGCACCCTGTAAAAGTTTATGGGAGAAATGGATGTTTTTTCGAGAGAAGTCATTTCAATAGTGCTTAAATTGAAACAATAAAAGTGAAATATTCCTTTAAATTTCGTACCTAGGGGGTGTGTATAGTATGTCTGTAAAGTAGCGCTTGTTTCCCGTACATATAACTGTCCCTGCACAAACTGTAATTTCTGAAGGAAAAAAAGTAATTTAAAACCACTTGCGGCTATAATGAATTGTCGGCTCCCGGCAATGCAGAGAAAAGGCATTGAAAGTCATTGAGGAAAAAAAATGCATGGGGTTCCGCCAAAAATCCATACCAGACCCTTTATCCGAGCATCAACAAGGGGGCATGGTGCTTTGAGAGGTCACAGGTTGCGTGCTCGGATAAGGGGGCTGGTATGGATTTTTTAAGATGTAGATGTCTGAATGGACGCTGTGCATAACTCACTCCAAAACCAACCTTCATGTACATAAATCACTCCAGAACCCACCTTCATGTACATAACTCATTTCAGAACCTTGTGCATAATGCACTCCAGAACCCAGTACATAACGCACTCCAGAACCCAGTACATAACGCACTCCAGAACCCTGCACTCTTGAACCCTGTACTCTGTACGTAATGCATTCCTGAACCCTACACTCTGTACATAACGCACTCCTGAACCCTGCACTCTATACATATACATACATATAGTGCATTCCTGAGCCCCGCACTGTACACAGCGCATTCATGAACCCTGCACTCTCTACGCAACACATTCCTGAACCCTGTACTTTGTACGCAACACATTCCTGAAATCTGCACTCTGTACGCGACGCACTCCTGATCCCCGTGCTCAGTACATAATGGACCTGAATCTGTCTACATTTTGTGTAATGCACACTTCCATATTTATGCAAAACCATTTGTAATGAAAGCTATCTTTTATAGTTTTTTTATTATGATTATGCTGGGGTTTGTATGTATCCCTGTGACTCTAGCTTGTGGCACAGCAATCAACGCATATTTTATAGGTACAAGAAAACCTGGGTTTTGTTTATCCACTTTAGCCCTGAAAGATTTGGCTGCTCAATGACCAGGTAATTTTTTTGCAATACGGCACTGCATTGATTTAACTGACAATTGTACGGTCGTGCGACACTGTACCCAAACAAAATTGATGTTCTTTTTTCCCCACAAATAGAGCTTTCTTTTGGTGGTATTTAATCATCACTGCGGTTTTTATTATTTTACTTTTTGCTATAAATTTTCCAATAGTCAAACTGTGCTGAGTCGAAACAATGTGACTGGGCAACATTACAAATTAATATAGTCTAACGTGTAATAAAGTGCCTAAACCTGAATTAATTGCCCTGAAACTTTGCACAGCCTAAGTTTTTAACTTAAAAGAAAAAAAGTGCAGCGCTAAATAATATCTGGAGTGAAACCAAGTATGTGATCAAGGAATTCAAATCAGGTGCCCCAATTATGGGGCAAGTATAAGAATATATAAAATTGCACTAGACCAATACGTGTAAATATCAAATAATGTGCACCAATTTTTTTTTTTTTAAAAAGCTAAAAAATCTAAATCAAAATAAGTGAGATACCAAATGGTACCACCAGGGTACTTCACACTCAAGTGAAAATGGATATGTATCACAAATAAATATCACGGAAAGATACGTCCAAAGATAAAAAATCAAATGCTAATATATGTTGTAAATAGCAATGTAAATAAAAAGCAAGAAATGGAAACTCTGGTGATGAAAAAGTCCCAATGTAAAATGAACAGAATCACATTAAGGCAAACGGAATTGCAAAAACTTGTAGAATAAGTCCATCAACACAGGAATCGGATACTTCAGTGATTTAAACAGGTAGTAAAAACCCCATCGGCGGTCAATCTCATATGATCCACAGCAACATCCAATCAGTACAGATAAAAGTTGGGTATTCTTACCGGATGGTGTGGACACACGCATCAGAGACGGTGTGTCGATCAAGCGTTTACGAACTCCTGGAAAGCGATGATGTCAATGGGAGACCGTTGAGCCAATAGACAATCGATCATCAGAAGTCGAGTGGATCCAAATGTGAGGGAAAATCCTGACAAAGGGGGTGGTCTGGTTATCATGGACAAGAACGACTATCATCTAGAGATGTGCCGTATCTTAGATGAAACAAGTACCTATTCCCCTTTGGTCGCAGATCCAACAAAAACACTTCAGAAAGCATTACTAGGATTGATTAAAAACGTTTTTTCAAGTGGGATTTTGAATAAGAAAGAGAAAGATTACCTTGTACCAACTGTTCCCCGCATTCCGGTTATGTACTTTCTCCCCAAGATCCACAAAAGTGTCACTCATCCCCCAGGTAGACCCATCGTAAGTGGGATAAATTCAGTGACCTCCCGGATTGGAAGGTACATTGACTTTTACCTACAACCACTCGTGCGTGCTGTCCCCTCTTTTTTGAAAGACACTGGTGACACTATTCGCAAATTAAAGGCTGTCGATTACCAAGAGGGTTGCCTACTGGTGACGGCCGATGTAACATCTTTGTACACATGTATACCACATGAACTAGGCTTCAGAGCCGTGGAAGATTTCCTCTCTAAAGATAATACACTTCCGGTTTTACAACAAAGGTTTATAATGGATTTGCTCAAATTTGCCACCCAGGGCAACTATTTTTGGTATGACCAACGTTTTTTTCCTCCAAACTAGGGGTGTTGCAATGGGGGCTAAGTTCGCCCCCAGTTTGGCGAATCTCTACATGGCCTAATGGGAGGAGGATGTCTATGCCCTTCAGCGTCCAGAGATCTTGCTGTGGGCTAGGTATATAGACGACATCCTCCTCCTGTGGCAGGGTGACGAGGAATCTCTTCATGAGTTTATGGTCACCCTTAACGACAATGGTTTTAACCCACGAGCTCAGTCACACTCTGATTCATTTCCTGGATCTCGAAGTTTCTGTTGATGACCATCGGTTGGTGACAAAAACTTTTTTTAAGCCAACCGATAGAAACGGATACATTCCCAGTGACAGTTGTCACTATAGCTCCTGGCTCAAGTTTATACCCTTTAGCCAGTTGCTCCGCATCAGAAGCAACTGTACGAATGTATCCGATTTTTATACTCAAGCATAAATTTTGAAGGTCATATTTGTTGAAAAGGGCTACACACCAGCCAAAGTGGATGATGACATCGATTGTGTGTCCAAGATCGATAGAGATTCCATCATTTCAGAGAAACCCAAACGCCCTCCAGATACTAGGTTCAAATGGGCATTCACTACCCAATACTCTGTGCAACACAAGCAGATCAAAAACATACTGAACCGACATTGGAGTGTTCTTAAAAGTGATTCCCTTTTGGGCCCGGTGCTCTCCGATAGGCCTGGGGTTGTTTTTAGAGGAGCCATGTCGCTCAGAAATAAACTCGCTCTTAACGTATCGGACCCTCCCATCAAACCCTACTTCTTTCCAGAGCTGAAGGGATTTTACGTGTGCAGGAGATGCAATGTGTGTCTTTTAAACACCCTTACCAGTAGAAAAATAGACAGCTTTTCTTCCACAGTGACATCCATCATCTATACGATGAGGGTTTTTGCCACTTGCGACACTCGCTATGTGGTTTATCTTCTCACCTGTCCGTGCAAAAAGCAGTATGTCGGCAGGACTATACGCACATTTTCCATCAGAGTAAATGAGCATATTGCACGTATTAGGTTGGGTAAGACTAACCATAGTGTTCCCAAGCACTATCTGGAACACCACCACAAAAATCCAGAGGGAACGAGCTTTCAGATTATTGGGAAATTTACCCCCCATTGGAGAGGAGAGTCCAAAGTTCGAAATGTTTTGGATATACCAACTCCGTTGTCTTTTTCTCCATGGACTAAATATCGATTGGGACATTAATGCATTCATCAATCAATCTTGATTATTTGATATTTACACGTATTGGTCTAGTGCAATTTTATATATTCTTATACTTGCTCCATAATTGGGGCACCTGATTTGAATACCTTGATCACATATTTGGTTTCACTCCAGATATTATTTAGCGCTGCACTTTTTTTCTTTTTGTTTCTGTATACAACATGATCCATTGTTGGTGCTGGCTGCTATATTCCTACATTTGTTTTTAAGTCTAGCGCAACTTTTTCGTTATTTTCTACGTTTTTAACTTCCCAAACCTATCCTATACATTTTGGTGTTCCACAAGGCAAACTAGGGACATTAAGCTTGTTTTTTTGGGAAGCTTAACCACTTAAGGACCCATTCATGCCGATATACGTCGGCAGAATGGCACGGCTGGGCACATCCACGTACCTGTACGTGGCCCTTTAAGCCCAGCCGTGGGGTCGTGCGCTGCCGGCGCACACTTGCAACCCGGTCCGGAGCACCGTGACCGTGGCCGCGGGACCAGCGGACCCAATCGTCGCTGGAGTCCCGCGATCGGTCCCCAGAGCTGAAGAACGAGGAGAGCTGTGTGTAAACACAGCTTCTCCGTTCTTCACTGTGGCGCCCGCATTGATTGTGTGTTCCCTTATATAGGGAATCACAATCAATGATGTCACACCTACAGCCACACCCCCCTACAGTTAGAAAAACATATGAGGTCACACATAGCCCCTTCAGCGCCCCCTTGTGGTTAACTCCCAAACTGCAATTGTCATTTTTACAGTAAACATTTTTTGCTGTGAAAATGACAATGGTCCTAAAAATGTGTCAAAATTGTCCGAAGCGTCCGCCATAATGTCGCAGTTACAAAAAAAAAAATCGCTGATCGCCTCCATTAGTAGTAAAAAAAAAAATAATAAAAATGCAATAAAACTATTCCCTATTTTGTAAACAATATACATTTTGTGCAAACCAACTGATAAACGCTTATTTTGATTTTTTTTACCAAAAATAGGTAGAAGAATACGTATCCGCCTAAACTGAGGAGTTTTTTTTTTTTTTATATATATATATTTTTGGGGGATATTTATTATAGCAAAAAGTAAAAAATATTGCATTTCTTTCAAAATTGTCGCTCTATTTTTGTTTATAGCCCAAAAAATAAAAACTACAGCAATGATCAAATACCACCAGAAGAAAGCTCTATTTATGGGATAAAAAAAAGGGATTTTTATATACAGCTTACCTGTAAAATCCTTTTCTTGGAGTACATCACGGGACACAGAGCGGCATATTCATTACTATATGGGTTATATGGAGTACCTTCAGGTGTGGACACTGGCAATCTCAAACAGGAAGTCCCCTCCCTATATAACCCCCTCCCCTAGAGGGAGTCCCTCAGTTTTGTAGCAAGCAGTATGCCTCCCAAAATGTTCCCCAAAAGAGGGGTGGGAGCTCTGTGTCCCGTGATGTACTCCAAGAAAAGGATTTTACAGGTAAGCTGTATATAAAAATCCCTTTTTCTTTCTCGTACATCACGGGACACAGAGCGGCATATTCATTACTATATGGGATGTCCGAAAGCAATGCTTTAATGAGGGGAGGGAGACATCTTCCAAAGAAGGATTCAATTTAGAGGTATACTCAAATAATAATAATAATTCCAACTTAGTCAAGAAAAAACTTTTATTTTTTTTTTTATTTTTTACAACCAAGGGTGCCTCTGATCCCGAGGATCTTAAACTGCAGCCTGTAGTACTGCCTGTCCAAAGGCAGAATCCGCATTCCTTCTCACGTCTAGTTGATAAAACTTTGTAAACGTGTGGACTGATGACCACGTCGCCGCCTTGCATATCTGAGCCATAGAGATCTGATGGTGTGCTGCCCAGGAGGCGCCCATGGCCCTGGTAGAATGGGCCTTTACCGACAAAGGAGGAGGCAACCTCTTCAAACCGTAGGCTTGAATGATTAATTGTCTAATCCATCTCGAGATGGTGGATTTTGCAGCTGCCTGCCCCTTCTTGGGGCCATCTGGTAGAACGAACAACACATCTGTTTTCCGGATCTTTTCTGTAGCTTTAAGATAGGCCTTCATGGCCCGGACAATATCCAAGGTATGCAGCAACCCCTCCTTTCTAGATGTGGGTTTCGGAAAGAAGGATGGAAGTACCAAATCCTGGTTCAAGTGAAAATTGGATATAACCTTTGGTAGAAAGGAAGTATGGGGCCGGAGAACTGCCCTGTCCTTATGTAGAACAAGATATGGTTCCTTACACGATAAGGCTGCTAATTCTGACACTCTCCTGGCCGAAACTATGGCGACCAAGAAAACCAACTTTCTTGTCAGTAAAACTAAAGGAATCTCAGCCAACGGCTCAAAGGGTTGTTTCTGTAGAGTGGACAGGACAAGATTTAAGTCCCATGGACAAATTGGTGACTTGACAGGAGGATTAATACGCAAGACCCCCTGTATGAAGGTCTTTACCAGCGAGTGGGTGGCCAGCGGCCTCTGAAACCACACTGACAGAGCTGAAATCTGTCCCTTGATTGTGCTTAATGCCAGGCCTTTATCCACTCCTAGCTGGAGAAAACTTAACACCCTATCAATGGTATATTTGCGGGAATTCCATCTTTTGGATTCACACCAGCCTACGTAGTTCCTCCACACCCTGTAATAAATCACCCTGGAGGCCGGCTTTCTAGCCCTAATCAGGGTAGGAATTACCTGCCTAGACAGACCTCTACCCCTGAGAATCAGGGATTCAGCCTCCAGGCCGTCAAATTTAGACGTTGTAATGTAGGGTGGAGGATCGGGCCTTGTGAGAGTAGGTCTGGTCGTAGAGGAAGAGTCCAAGGGTCTCCTACTGCCATCTTCAGGACTAGTGAGTACCATGTCCTCCGGGGCCAAGCTGGAGCTACTAGAATGACCGGCTTGTGCTCCACTCTGATCCTGCGCAACAGGCGAGGAAGTAACTGTAGCGGAGGGAATGCATATAGAAGTTTGAATTGATGCCAAGGGCAAACCAACGCATCGGTTCCGCAGGCCATAGGGTCCCTCGCTCGAGACACGAACCTGTCTAGTTTCTTGTTGAACCTGGATGCCATTATATCTACGTCTGGCATTCCCCACCTCTGGCAGATTGTCTGAAAGACCTGGGGATGCAGAGACCACTCCCCTGGCAACAGACTCTGGCGACTTAAGAAGTCTGCCTGCAGGTTGTCCACTCCGGGAATGAATATCGCCAAAATGCAGGGTACATGAACCTCTGCCCACTGAAAAATCAAGCTCACCTCCCTCTGAGCGGCCTGACTCCTGGTTCCCCCTTGGTGGTTTATGTATGCCACCGCTGTGGCATTGTCTGACT
This sequence comes from Rana kukunoris, assembly GCA_029574335.1. Taxonomy (NCBI): domain Eukaryota; kingdom Metazoa; phylum Chordata; class Amphibia; order Anura; family Ranidae; genus Rana; species Rana kukunoris. The sequence goes on along the minus strand of CM056050.1, from coordinate 200,705,375 downwards.
GGATTCTCACCGGGAACCCCTGTAATCTGGAGGTCCATGCCAGAAGGGCTAGGCGAGCAGCTCTGATCTCCAAGATATTGATGGGGAGCTGCCTCTCTGTTTTCACCCAAGTTCCCTGGCGAGAGAACCCCTCGAAGACCGCCCCCCAGCCTGCCAGGCTGGCGTCTGTGGTAACTACCTTCCAGACAACAGGGCTGAAGGATCTTCCCTTTAGAAGATTCTGAGGGTTCAACCACCAGGCCAGGCTTTGTCGGACCCTTGATGATAGCGTCAAAGGGGACTCTAAGGCATGTGCTCTCTTGCCCCAGGCTGCTAGAATGGCTGCCTGTAGGACGCGAGTGTGGATCTGAGCGTATGGTACTGCCTCGAACGTGGCCACTAGCTTGCCTAGTAATCGCATACACAGGCGAATAGTTGGTTTTTTCTTGCTTAGAACCAACTGAACCAACCCCTTGATAGCCTCGATCTTTACAAGGGGCAGGAACACCCTTTGCTGTTCTGTGTCTAACCTCATGCCGAGGTATTCCAACTGCTTTGTAGGCTGGAACGCTGACTTTTCCCGGTTTAGGACCCAGCCGAATCCTTCGAGGTACCGAACCGTGAGGTTTACTGCCTGTTGCAGACACGGCCGTGAGTGATCTATGATTAAAAGGTCGTCCAAGTACGCTAGGACTGTGACCCCTTGGATCCTTAAATTGGCCAGAACTGGGGCTAGGATCTTCGTGAATACCCGGGGGGCCGTGGCCAGCCCGAAGGGGAGCGCCCTGAATTGGAAGTGTCGCTGCCCCACCGCGAAGCGTAAAAATCTTTGATGCGACTGAAAGATTGGTACATGAAGGTAAGCATCCTTTATGTCTATGGAGGCCAGAAAATCGTCCCTCTGAAGCGCGGCGGCTGCTGACCGGATGGATTCCATCCGGAAGGAACGAACCCTTAGGTAACCGTTTAACCTCTTTAGGTCCAAGATTGGCCTGACATCGCCGTTGGGCTTTGGTATGACAAAGAGATTGGAATAGAAACCTAGCCCTTGCTCTTGGGCTGGCACCTCTATTATTACGTCCTGGCAAAGCAGGTGATCCAAAGCTGCCAGCATTGAGGCCTTCCTTGCTGGATCCTTTGGTAGCCTTGACTCTTGAAAATGAGGCGGAGGAAAGTTTAGAAATTCCAGTCTGTAGCCTGCGGTTACAGACGCCCGGACCCATTTGTCGGGGATCTTGGCTTCCCAAACTTCTGAGAAGAAACGAAGCCTTCCCCCCACCCGCGAGAGTGGGGGCGCCCCTTCATAAGGCAGACTTAGGGGCTGTCTTTGTCGGCTTGCGATACCATGGCCTCTTACCCCCAGGGGCCTGTCCCTGCGATCTACTGTTAACGTTGGATCGTGCAGGCGGCCGTCGATACTGCCTGGAATTTGAGGGCCCTGAGACAGGAAAGAGCTGCCTTTTAAATGTAGGACCCCGGAATGTCTTTTTGACCGGTAAAAGGGTACTTTTGCCACTTGAAATAGTCTGAATGTATTTATCCAGATCCTCCCCGAAGAGTCGTCCTCCATGGAAGGGAAACCCTGCCAGAAGCTTTTTGCATGGGGGCTCCGCCGCCCAGTTCTTCAACCATAAGAGCCTTCTCATGTGCACCAAAAATAGTGATAAACGAGAGGCCTGCTGGATGGAATCCTTTATAGCATCTACAGCAAAACACAGAGCTCTGGGAATGTCAGAAAACTCTTCTGCTTGTTGGGTAGGCATGTCCTTTAACATTTCTTTTGTCTGGTCCTTTAACGCCTGACAAACTCCAATTGCAGCCACAGCTGGCTGTACCACTGCTCCTGCCGTAGCAAAGGATGCTTTTAAAAGTGTCTCTAACCGTTTATCAACCGGATCTTTAAACATATGTATGTTTTCCACCGGGCAAGTTAGTGATTTATTCACACATGAGATGGCTGCATCCACCACTGGTAGCCTCCACCTCTTGGAGAATTTTTCCTCCATGGGGTAAATGACCGCAAATCTCTTCGGTGGCAGAAAAATCCTGTCTGGCCGTACCCAATCCTGAAAGATCAATTCCTCCAAGAGAGGATGGACCGGAAAAACTGCGTTGCTTAACGGAGCTTTCAAAGAGCCCAGAGAGGATACCGGAGGAACCTGAGGCTCTGGCAATGGTAAACTAAATGCCGAGCGGACCATGTCCGTCAAAGACTGTACCCACAGTCTCTCTGTCTGGGAGTCTGAAAATGGTTCCTCAGAGGTAGATCCCTCAATCCCTGAACCCTCTTGGTTCAGGTCTAGTTGATCCTCCTGCGATTCCAATTCCTCCGGAGAGAGAATCTCAGCATCTGAGGATACACCTCTTGGTGATGGGGATCTAACCCGTTTCTTGCCAGGAATAGCTCTAGCGATCAATGCTGCTATTCTCTCTTCTAGCCCCCCTAGGGATACGGCTAGCATCTCCTCTGTAATAAACACAGGGCTGGGCTGATCTGGGCCAGCCTCCGCACCAGACCCCCCTAATGGCTCATCCAAGGCGCCCTTTATGGGAATAAGTTGCGGGGAAAGTATCGGCATATCATCAGAATCAGAGGGGGAACCCCTTTGTTTTTTGGTCTTTTTTGTACCCTTTGACCCCGAACCTTTGGAAGCCATAATACAAAATCGAGGGACTCCGCCAACAACAACAGACTGTAGTGGCCAGGAGTACAAAACTAGAGCTTAGGGGACAGAAGATCACTAATGCCCAAAAACTGATGGGGCCCCGTATGTTTTTTTTTTTTTTTTTTTTAAATATATATAAGTCTCTTTTTTTTTTTTTTTTTTTTTCAAACATACAGTGACCCCAAACTTAGTTTGCCAGCCTCCAACCTGCTGCAAAAAGGGGAATTTCTTGGCTTAACAAAAAAGGCATTGGAACAAAGTCCAGCATGTACTACCCCTCTTCCGCCACCGGGAGTCACTGTTCTGCCGCTCTGCGTCCTCTCCCTCTGAGATCAGCCTCAGACTGAGCACTGACAATGCCTGCTGATCTATAACAGCACAAGGCGCGCCCCTGTATGACGCTGCAGGCACAACCCCCCCCCGCCCTCCTCTCCGAACGGCGCGAAAAACGTCTATAAGACGTGCGCGCGCGCGTATGCCGGAGCAGGAGGAACATGGAGGAGCCGCGCTGCTGGAGACCCAGGACTGCAGTATCAGGCGGCAGATTCAAACCCCCGGCCAGGTAGGACTCTCCAAAAGGCCCCATAGGGATCCTTACCAGTCCTAGGAAGAAAGCAGCAGGTAGCTAGCAACACCATTCTTAGACAGGGGAACCTAGTGATGGGGGAAAAGGGATCATCCTGTCTTTCTCAGACATAGTGAGCAAGGTTGCCAATGCAGAGCATACTTAGGCTACCCCCCTTTTAGGTTACCCCGGAGAGCCTGCTGTCGAACCAAGTCCCGCAGGCTCCCCTCTTACCTGCTCCATGCTGCAGGATGTTTGTCCAGCAAAACGATCCAATCTTCTCCCATCTCCGTGGGTAGCGTAGTAGACCTTCAGGCCCTGGGGTCCTATGAAGGTACCCACTGTCCTGGACCTATATAGCACCCTGGCAAACAGGAACTTATGGTTTTTACAAACTCCAAGTCCTGGGCCCAGGGTCCAGCCCTCCAAAGAGGAGCATTATAGGCAAAACCCCACGGTTTGGGGCCCGGGTACTGTCCACTTTGGCACTGAGGCTCCTTGGACAGATCCGGTTAGCCCGCCCTTAATCCCAAGGATGTGGAGCAAAGCTATTCCGTGACCAACACCTAAGACACTGGCGAAAAAACTGAGGGACTCCCTCTAGGGGAGGGGGTTATATAGGGAGGGGACTTCCTGTTTGAGATTGCCAGTGTCCACACCTGAAGGTACTCCATATAACCCATATAGTAATGAATATGCCGCTCTGTGTCCCGTGATGTACGAGAAAGAAAGTATGCTTGTTTTGTTTTGAAGCCACAACGCACGACCGCGCAATTGTCAGTTAAATAGATGCAGTGCCAAATCGCAAAAACTGGCCAGGTCCTTTAGCTGCCTAAAGGTCCGGGTCTTAAGTGGTTAATGTGGCTTAACATACAAAAAAAGACTTTAAATGTAAACCAATTTCCCCCAAACGTCACACAATAGAAGACTATCTATGCCAACATATTCTGAAAATGTCAGGTCATTTGGTAAATCACCCCAAAGTTATTCACATTTACCCTTATGCCGCGTACACACGATCACTTTTTGTGATGAAAAAAAACGACTTTTCAAAAACGTCATTTAAAATTGAGTGTGTGTGGACAAAACGTTGTTTTATGTCTTCAAAAAAACGACCAAAAAAAATTCGAACATGCTTGAATTTTTTGTGTAGTTTTTCAAAACGTCGTTTTTTGTGTCATAAAAAGTGATGGTGTGTGGGCAAAACATGTTGAAAACAACGTTTTTAAACCCGCGCATGCTCAGAAGCAAGTTATGAGACGGAGCTTCAATGGAACAGAGTGCCGTCGAACATGGTGTACGTCACCACGCTTTGCTAGAGCATTTTGGAAAAACGATGAATATTTTTTACTTTTTGCTGTAATAAATATCCCCCAAAAATATATAAAAAAAAAAACGATACGTATTCTTCTACATATTTTTTGTAAAAAGAAATCGCAATAAGCGTTTGATTGGTTTGCACAAAAGTTATAGGGCCAGATTCACGTACATCTGCGCATTATTGGACCGGCGTAGCGCACCGCCTTTGCGTTAGACTGGCGCAATGTAGCGGCGCAATCACCCTATTCTCGTCGGTTTTGCGCAGAAATTTGCACCTGCGCAACGTTATTTCAGAGGCGCAAGGCGGAGTAATTCAAATTGGGAAGGACGTGGGCGTGTTACATTGAAATGAGCCCTGACCCCATGCAAATGAAGGGCTGGCCGGCTCGCGCATGCGCGCTTGAAGCAGACCATGGTCAGCACCTCTGTGCGCATGCTCACAACTCGGGAACGACACAATCAGTGAAATTGGAAGTGGACTAGGGCAACTTAGTGAACTACGCAGAGAGCTTAAATAGACAGACACAAACGCACTTCCTTTGCAAAAGTACATCCCTTTGTATCCCTCCCTATACAGCAAGGTGCTTTTGTTCTGTTGTTTGTTGCGTTGTGATTTGTGTTTGTTATATTTGTGGACTGTGTGATCTAGTGTTTGGTAGAATATATTTGATAGTGTTTTTTTGGTGACTGCTTGTGAGACTTTTTCGTTGATAGTTTTTTGTTTGTTTGTTTTCTTGCTTGATTTTTCCTGCTTGTTTTTGTGAGTGATTTTTCCTGCTTGTTTTTGTGAGTGATTTTCGGTGATTGTTTGGGAGAGAGTTTTTGTCTGAGTATGACTGAGAGGAAGAGGAAGTAAAATTTTACTTTGGGGGAGAAACAAATTCTTGCCTGGGCCATTTCCCAATATGGGCGTTTCCTCCACGGCCCGGAAAGTGCCAACACCACCCCGGCCAGGAGGCGTGATATCTTGCAGAACATTACTGACGAGGTGAATGCATCGGGGGGGGGGGGGACCCGGACACGGTCGGGGATTGAAAAGAAGATCAATGACCTCCGGCGTCTGGTCAGAAAGAAGCTGGCCAAAATGGTAGCCCATGCCAGGGCCACAGGAGGGGGCCCACCATGCCCTGTTAGGCTGACAGAGGAGGAGCCGTGCGGTGGCCCATACCTTTCATAGACAACAGGTGGAGGGCCTGCCCGGCTATGACTCAAGTCATGAAGGCGTGATGCCAGGTAAGGTTTTTTTGCCCTATCAGGTGTGTAGCATGTGTGGGGGAGGGGGTGAAAGGGAATATGTGGCAAGTGTGTGGATCCTCCAACCTGTGAATGTTTTGTGTCATCCACAGATGAGCAGGAGGGTGCTGGGCCATCTGGGCTAACCGCACCATCCCAGGGACAACAGCCTGATGAGGACCCCCCGACAAGGCCGGAGTCCTCGGAGGAGGTTGAAGAGGAGGGGGTTGAGGAGGAGGAGTTTGAGGAGGAGGAGGATGTCTTGTCAGCCAGTGGATTGCTGTTTTTGGAGGAGTCTTCCTCTCTGGCTGGCAGCAGCCAGCCCTCCATAAGGGCTAGCCCCTCCCACTCCTCCCCCAACAGGGCTCCTCTCCCAAGGGCCTCCCCTTCTTCCCAGCCACAAGCCTCAGCTGGAGGCAGGAAGTCATCCCAGAAGACCAGGGGGGTGGCCAAGCTTCTGCCCGCCAATCTGAAAAGGGACCAGGCCCTTCAGACCCGCCATCTGGGACAGGTCAGCCAGACTTTGGGGCGGATGGAGGAGAGCCTGTCCTCCATAAAGGATACGCTTGGGGACCTGGACTGCCACTCCCGGGCTCTTACAAACTGCCTAAACGTACTGCAGACTACAACAGCAGACGTTGGGCAGGATGTGAGGGCCCTCACCCAGGCTATCCAGGCCAACACGGCAACACTAGGTGCTGGACATTTTTTTTTTTTTTGCTGGACATTTTTTTTTTCTGGACATTTTTTTTTGTGATGTGAATGTTTTTGGAATGTGGGGGTGATATTCCTGCCGGCAAGGGGGTGTCACCCTCAGTTTTGGTGGAGAAGGGTTCCCCAGGACCAGGGGGAAGTGATCCCCAGGTCCGTGTGATTGGTGTATGAATGTACAGTGACATAATTGGAGCCGTGGCGTGGCGTTGCTGCTCACAAGTCCAGCATGGTGGGCTTGTACTAATCCAATTTGATGAGGATGTGATGTGTCTGTGCTAGGGACCACAGTGGTGTGCATGCATGCATTCTCATTGTGCCATGATTAATGTGTGTGTTTAACGTGCAAAGATGCCTAATGTGAGCTGTCTCCTGGCTGCTCTTCCCTCAGAAGACGGGGTAACCTCGGTTAGGGGGGGATTGTCTCACTGCGAAGTTGTGCAGCAGGCAACATGCACCGATGATCTGGCACACAAAGTTTGGGGAATAAAACAGGGTCCCCCCCAGACTTATCCAGGCATCGGAAACGTGACTTCAGGAGGCGCTCCAACACTGCACGTGTTTTGGCGTGGGCTTCATTGTATCTTACCTCTCCTGGGGTTTGGGGGTTCCGGATAGGAGTCATGAGATGGGGTCTCAGTGCATATGCAGAGTCACCTGTTAGGCCTTGTACACACGAGGGAATAAATCCGCTGAAACTGGTCCGACGGACCATTTCATCCGAAAAATCCGGTCGTCTGTATGGGCAAACGGACCGTTTTGGCCGGATTTTTCCAGCGGAAAAATTTCAAAGCATGCTTTGAAATTTTTCCGCCGGACACATGTCCGTCGGATATGTCCGCTCGTTAGTACACAAAAGCCTCGGACCAAAAACCTGCGCATGCTCAGTCAAAACGATGGGACGGGAGCACTCGTTCAGGTAAAACTCGCGTTTGTTTGGGACCTGGCACATTCGTCACCTAAACTCTCTATATAGTGTTCCGTTTATATCGTTTTTTTGTTCTTTCTTCTCTTGCTAGAAGAAAGCCGTTGTCTTGCTAATGCAATTTTGTCCAGATGTCACATACTGCTAGCTTGCATTTTCATAATTTTTTTTTCAATTTGACACAGTTTGCTAGCCAGATGTCCCCACATTTGTTTCTGTTCTCCACATTTTTAGTATGTGTATTTGGACTTCATGTTGAGCGTATCATTTTTTGTTATTATTTTTATTTTATTTTTTACAGTTGGATTTAACGGTTTTTGAATCTTTCTAAAAAAAAAATTTTCTTGTTTCACCATGTTATTTTTATTTTAACATTAAAATTTCCCTTTTTTTCCTCAACTTATGTAATTTAGTTGTTTTGTCCTTTATTTTTTACTTTATTTTGGGGTATTTATATTTTTTTTTTACATTTTATGCTTCTTTTTGGGTTTACCAAGTTCTAACAGAAAAGGTCCCCCCCCCCCCCAAAGAGTTTGTGTCCTTTGCAAATGACACATTTTCTTTTACAAATGTCTGATGCTTACTCACTACAGTATAAAACACAATAGACAAGGTTTGAAAGTAAATCCAAAAGCCATTTATTTCCGGCCAAAAAATACATTAGAAATCACCAGAACGGCAGCACTTGATGAGATTGCAACATACATGCATACTTGGGAATTACAACATGATTAAGGAAACATTTAGTAACCTCAGGAGTCAATAACAAAAATCAGGATCAGCAGCACATGAACAAAGGAACCCAAGCTGTGCTACTACAACGAGCTCAGTTTTTTGGACAATCAACTGGATGGCAGGGAATCATCTTCTCGACTTCTTTGCAGACTTCCTTCCAGCGAAACTTCCACGGGTCCGTCCACGGACCCTTGCAGGTGGGGGTGATGTGGCAGCAGGAGGAGGATGAGGATGATGGGGAGCAGGCCAAGCCGGGTCCCACAGCACAGTGTCCCTGGTCAGCTCGTCCCTTTTCATCCTGGCCAGGACCTGATTAATAATGTCCTTGGCCAGGCTTTTTTGCTCCCCCCCCCTTGGTTCAGCTCATTGGCCACAAATGCACTATAGCATTCCGTTGGGTTGAGGGAGGCCCTCATGGTTTCTGCAGCCTCCCGGATGACCTGAAGGCTTTCATCGTGCACCTCCCTCATGCGCCTCCTTGCAGCTGGTGGCCTCATCTGGAGGGGAGGAACTTGGCTGATGGTGCTCAGCCTGGGTCTGGGGACCTGCTGCACCTCACTTGGGCCGGCCTCCTCCTGGCTGCCACTCCCCCCTTCCGCCTGGCTGACATGGGCCTCAGGAGCTGCTACCTCCTGGCTGGTCTCTTCTTCCTGTGGATAAAAAAGGCAACATGTTTTAGTTTTTTGCACAATCAATCACACACATTTTCTTTCTCTAGACTGGTTTAGTTAGTATTTTTTTAAATTAAACAGACTGTCCTTCTGACCCCTGCATTTGGCATCCCTGTTTGTTTTTTGGTTACAAGATCAACTCACTAATTCAAAATAAATAGCAGCACCAAAATATTTTTTAAAATACTAGACCTCACTGAAGATGGCCAGATCTGGCTCCATGTCAGCCAGCCCCGCTTCACATTCTGCAGGGCTCCTGGGATCCGGGGAAGTTCCGCTGGGAGGAAGGCTGCAAGGTAGTGTTGAATCCGAAGGCCTGCCATCCAGTTCATCATTCAAAAAACTGAGCCCTTTGTAGTACCAGAGCTTGGGTTCCTTTGTCTTAGCTGCTGCTGATCCTGATTTTGGATATTTCCGTTTTTTATATACATTCCTGTAGCTTCTCCTGAGGTTACTAAATTTTTCCTTAACCATGTCGCCTGTGCAACTTGGCACCCAAGTGTGCAGGTATGTAGCAATCTCATCAAGTGCTACCTCTCTCTTTCCAGTGTCCAAATAATGTGTGTGCCTGGTGTCCCAAAGAAGGGGCATATCCCGATATCGGGTTATTAGTTCCATTGTTGCCTCCTTCCCTTTCAGCAAATCCATTTTTTTTTCAGCTCCTAGATGTAGCTTCAATAGTAATGTCTAGAATAGAAAATGACAATCAAACACAAAGCACAACTTTTAAAAGGCTCAGCTTTGACATTCTTAAAATATGTGCGCATTCATTCATTTTAGAGCATCAACATTATACAAACACAGTGTCTTCTGCTGCTACATAGCTGGCCAGCTCTGCCGCATTGTTGTACCCCCCAAAAAGTTGTCATTCAGAGCCCATTTTGCAAGTTGTGGCATGTAGTTAAGAACACATCCACCATGAATATGAATGCTAGCAATCATCTCAAGGCACTAGTTCATGTGTAGCTATCATGGCCCTCAGCATTGATGGCAGAAAACACTACCTACTTATCTCTGTCCAACCAACACACAACAATACTTGCATGATCTGACTGCATACTCTAAAATCCAAATAAAGAGGATAGAGCATTCTCTACATATATCTTGATGAAGTGATGTGTACAAGCACTTGGCTCTCCAAATTTTATGGTGGGCCCCAAAATACATAAATAACAGTAGCACAAAAAGGGTGCAAACAACATTGAAAAGCCCCATCCCCCATGGCTGTTCAAATTATAGGCATCTGATCCGATGTTTTCATTTACCTTTGTCTCTCTCTCTCCTCGTTTCCGCTCGAGTAATCTCCGCGTGACCTACGTAATCACGTCGTTTTCATTATATCCCCACGCAATCAAGAAACGCCGCCCTCGTCTCCGCCCATGACGTACCAATTCCTGTTTTCCACGCCCATATGCAACGTGGATTGGAAAATATGGCGATGTCACACGAGCGCACATTAGGCTCTGATCGGGATCAGGAAGGGACAGAGGCCGGAACGTCCAGATCCAGGCCAAAACGTTACAAGGCCACAAACATGTCTCTACAAGAGATGGTGGAGTTGGTGTCCATCCTGCGACGGAAGGACTATGATGGTGAGCATGGCCCATACAGCACCCCTAACCGGAGGAAGTCCAAAATTATGGATAAGGCAGCGAGGAAACTTTATGAGATGTTTGGGGTCACCAGGTCCAAAGAGCAGCTCCGGAAACGCTGGTCCGACTTAAAACTGCGCGAGCCAGAGCAGTATCGCAAAATAAAGAAAATCATTGAAAAAAGTAAGTACTTTAAAATGTCTTTGGAGTGCCTATTTTTGGATAAAATGTTTTGCCATGTCTATTTCGCTATCTGCCTCGTTGGCCTCCTTGTATTTTTGAAACCCTGCATTGTAAATGTAGTAATGTTTGTCTAATCTAAATCCGACGACTGGCCACGATCGTAGTCAACATCGTTCCATCACATAGTTTATCCTCAATCCGCGGGTCCAGGAACATCACACCTGGACGTGGCTATTTGGCGAAAAACATCGTTTCTAGAAACAATGTGGAAAATATGATGTGTTTGTGCAAACTAAGTTGATTTAAAAAGGCAAACAGGATTCATTAATTCACACAGTGATGAGATAACCTAATAGGCACCTGTTTTGACATCTGTAATTTTGAGAACCTGTCTCCCCCCATAAAATAGTAATTTTGACTTTTGGAGAAGGGACTCCAAAAACTACTTATTCAGGAGGCCAGCCATGTGTGTCACTTCACCAAAAAGCCTCATTATATCACAGCTAGGGAGAAGTCATCTCCCAAAAAAAAATACATGGTTTTTGCTGTAATAAGGCCAAAACTAGAATTGGAACGCCACTTCTAAGCAATGTTTGCAAATTAGTCCCTCCAAAAATATCTGTTTGCTGATGATTTTCCTTATTTTTTGTTGTTTTTAGGGGACAGAAGAGGACAGCGCTATGAGGAGTCAGGGAGGCCCACACTGTCTCCCAAACGGCCCGAAAAAATTGTTGAGCAGGAGGATGATGAAGAAGGAGAGGAGGAAGGGAGAGAGGAGGAAGGGAGAGAGGAGGAAGGGAGAGAGGAGGAAGGCGGATTGGTGGAGGAAGGCGGATTGGTGGAATTTGGCGGATTGGTGGAGGAAGGCGGATTGGAGGAGGAAGGCGGATTAGTGGAGGAAGGAGAAGTTGAAGAAGAAGGAGAAGTTGTAGAAGATGTTGAACTTTTCAGTACAACAGGTCAGTGACACCCCAGCTTTGCAGGGAAAAATAGATGTAGATAGGCCTGCACCTTACTTACTTACAATGTTGTGTTTTTCCTTTGGCATTTTTAGGGGATGAAGATGGGATTAGCACATCTGTCGCTCCTATTTTTTCTTGTGCAAGTGCACAAATCCTAATACAGCAGATAATGGAGTGCAGCACCGATCTGGCCATTTTGAGGGAAAGGATGGTGGTGATGGACCAAAACTTCAAAAACATGCTCGATATTTTGGGACGTATATAGAAGACTATCCCCCCCAGCTGCCCCCCATGCCCCCCCCTGCCCCCCCTGCCCTCACCCCTAACCACCCCACTCTCAAAGATGTTGTATAATGTTCGTTTAATATCCCCCAAAATTTGAGGATGCACACACACACACAGGTTTATTTACTAAAGCTATAAGGTGCAAAAGCAGCATCACTTGGCATATAAAACAATCATCTTCCATGTTTGGACGCAAAGTCTTAATTGACTAAGCTTAATTTAGAAGCTGATTGGCTTATATGCACAAATAAGCCGGAGTTTGGACTGTTTAGTAAATAAACCCCAATGTGTGTTCACATGTGCGATCTGCCATCACAGGACATCAATTGTATGTGCTTTGTAGGTGCAACCCCTTCCTTACTTATTAAGTAGGTGACAGAAAGGGGTTGCACCCACAAAGCACATACATTGATCACCCATGATGGCAGATAGCACATGTGAACATTTCGCATGGGATCTCATGTGAAAAATCACCATTTGGCCCATCACACACACCGCATGTGTGCATCCTCAAATTTTGGGGGATTCCGGCGTGACCTAAGACCATGTTGTCTGGGTTTGTTATGCCAAATAAAAGGTTGAACTTTGTAAGTTCGATTGTTATATATGTTTGTCAAAACCACAAAATATTTTTTGAATAAATAAATACTTTCTAAACCAATTTTTCTAAGAAAACACAAAGATTTTCGTAAATAAAAAAGAAATAAAAAAACCTTTTAAAAACACACACACCAGTGGCTTCTTATTTCTAACCTCAATACCCAGTTTGTAGAAGAGTGACTAGAATGTGCAATTGTGTGTATTTACTAAAACCTGCTAACTAAATTGGGCACAAGAAATGCACTAGTTTCAGAACCTGGAAGACAGATCAAAAGAGAAAAAGCAATAATGACAAACAACTGTATAAAGTCCAATGGTCAAATTATTTATTATTTCTTGGTAATATTTCTTTATTTTGGGGGCCGAATTATAAAGAAATATTAATCTGGCATAGCTATGGCCCCCCGACCCATAAAGTACTCAACATATTTGTCGCGTACCTCACGAGCAGATTGGGTGACCGAGCCAGCGCGACCAGTGTCCAGCCCAGGAAGGGTATCTGAGGGTAGTCCTGCCTCAGCACCGATGTTGGGTAGGTACGTCTGGGAATGCCTGCGTAAAAAATTATGCAATATGCAGCAGGCCAAAATAACAGAGTTAAATTTATATTCCGCCAGATGTGTCGCTGTCTGGAACAGGCGGAACCGGCTGGCGAGTATCCCAAAGGCATTCTCGACTACCCCCCGGGCCCTGGCCAGCCGGAAATTGAAGACCCTCCTCTCCGGGGTGAGGGTCCTCTGGGGAAAAGGCCGCATGAGGTGAGGTCCAAGCCCAAAAGCCTCATTGTCTTCATCCGGTGGCAGTTCAAGACCACCAGTTTGTAGACGCCTGTAAAATTCGGTCCGCGCGAACACTCCCCCATCAGACAGCCGGCCATTCTTCCCCACGTCCACATACAAAAATTCGTAGTCTGCCGACACCACCGCCATCAACACGATACTATGAAAACATTTGTAGTTATAATAGTACGAGCCCGAAAGAGGTGGCGGCACTATGCGGACGTGCTTCCCATCAATTGCCCCTCCGCAGTTTGGAAAATCACAACGCTGGGCAAAGTGGGCAGCCACAGTCTGCCATTCCTGTGGCGTGGAGGGAAACTGTGGGGACAAAAGCAAAAAAAAAATTAGCACTTTGGCACAGAAACAACATTGCAAACACTAGTAAAAAAACAACATTCTGCAACATCACGGTATTAACATTTCTAAAAATTAGTGTATAGAGAGTATTTAGGGCAACAAATCTAGAGCCAATTATTATCAGACTCCACATCCCGCTGATGGGGCAATACACTTTTTTAGGGGGAGGGAGTTGAACTACAATGGAGCAGGACACCAAAAAAAAAAAAAAGGTGTTTTTGTCCCTAGGAGATGATGCTGGACAGGTTAGTAGTGTTGAAGGTAAAAATATGCAGGTAGGCCAAACCACATTAACCTGGAAAGCTTAACAACATGCATGGGGAGAAAAGGGAACATTAAGCACACAGCATATTACAATCATGGCGACTAGGAAAACCAACACAAAAAGGTGAGAAAAATATGCAAACATTATTAAAGACACAGATTGTGATGTTAAAGGAGGAAACTTACCTTAATAAACTCCTCCTGCATGACTTGTATGATGGCAGAACACGTCTCCGGTATGATGATCCCAAGCGCCTGGGGAGAGATGCCTGTTGAGAACTTGAGGTCCTGCAGGCTCCTCCCAGTCGCCAGGTACCGCAACGTGGCAATAAGCCTCTGCTCAGCCGGAATGGCTTGGCGCATCACAGTGTCTTGCCTCGTGATATAGGGGGACAGGAGATCCAGCAGACGGTGGAAAACGGGGTCCGTCATACGGAGAAAGTTCCTGAAGTCATCAGGATTATTCTCCCGGATCTCCCTAAGCAGAGACATATGAGAGAATCGATTACGCTGCCGCAACCAATTCTTGGCCCAGGAACTCCTCCTCCTACTGTTCCTGTCCAAATCACTGGAATGCACACAGACTCCAGAACAAAACCCATAAACAGCACGAACTCGTGAAAAGTTGCGCTGCTACTCCATCATGGCTTCAAACCGGCCGGCTGGTCAGTCAAGAACACACTCAAACAGAAAGCACCCCCAAATCCAGCAAGACCTGCAAAGATCGCACGTCAAACAGATACGACCGTACAGGACGGCACTGCAAAGCAGAAACGCCACGTACGGCGACACTGAATGACAAATACGAGCCCACAAGCACACACTGAACCTGAAAATACAACCTGTTAAGCGCGGAGACTGAAAAGCATGAATCAGCTCTAACCAAACCTTCGCTAACACGGAACTAGCAGAAGCGGAACAGAGGGCGGCGCCGATGGCTTCCTCATTCCCCTTTATAGTGACGTCGTACGTGGTTTACGTGCCCGCGTTCTGGTCCGCTGGGATTTCGGTCCGATGGTGTGTACGCTCATCAGACCAACGGACAAATTTGCCTTATCCGCTGGGAAATATCCGTCGGATGTTTCCGACCGGATACATTCCCTCGTGTGTACAAGGCCTTAGGGAAAAGACAGGAGGATGTTAGTAGTGCATGTGCCCCTTGTGATGTGTGCATCATGGGGGGGACAGTTATGCCTGCCACCCATGTCACTCACCAACCAGCCAGGTGTCCCCATACACGTTCTGTTCGAATTCCATTCGGATGTGGCTCTGATTGTATATGTAGCGGTCATGGCTGGATCCGGGGTGTTTGGCACGGACGTGCCATATGAGGCCTTGGGCATCGACTATCACCTGTACGTTGATGGAATGCCAATGCTTCTGATTGCGGTATATGTGCTCTGACTCATGGGGGGGCTGGAGTGCCACATGTGTGCAATCAACGGCCCCCACGGTATGTGGGAATCTGGCAATTCTGTAGAAATCTGTCATTGCCTTCAGCCGCAGGTCCTCAGTGGTTGGTTTGATGATTTGGTTGGCCATGCGTCTGAGGATTGCAGGGATAATTTGGTGCACACATCTTCTCATGGAGGATTGTGACATCCCAGCCACCACTCCACTTGTTCTTTGAAAAGAGCCACTGGCAAGGAAATGGAGTGTTGCCATGACCTTGACGAGTGGCTGCACTGCATGTGAGCGGTGTGTTGGGCTGGTGATGTCCTCTTGCAAGGTTATGGTTAATTCCAGGGTGGCATGAGGGGTGAATCTGAAGATGCGATAGACCTCAGAATCACTCATGCCAAAGAGGTCTATGCGGGTGTGGTAGATCCTCTCCCGTGCCCTCCTCTGTGCCCTCCTCCTTCTTTGCTCCTCTAAAGTCAGTAGGATAGCTATGAGCGAGGATGTCCCTGGCATGTTGGCATACAGATTGTTGTGCAACACGTGTGACTGCTTAGCTCCTCACTAACGGTGTTGCTTTCTCTGACATGTAGACGAATTGTCTAATTTTAGACCACCTTTTATATGGTCTAATTTTAGACAGGACGTGCAGCTGTTGCGCACAGCGCGTAGCCTGCGCTGCACCAACCTTTTTTTGTGGATCCCCGTAACTCACTCATTAGCATATTTGAATAGCAAATCAATGGTGTGTCTAGCGCAGTTTTGAGCGGACGGATGCGCCTGTCTATCGAAATTATGCTGGACAAAAAAAAGTAGATTTCTTGCGTATCTCGTTTTGGGGATGAGGAGTATCGAAATGCATGCGCAAATTTAGACTTACGCCGCGCATCTCCTGTTATGCCGGCGTAATCGCTGTGTGAATCTGGCCCATAGTGTTTACAAAATAGAGGATAGTTTTATGGCATTTTTATTAATATTTTTTTTTACTAGTAATGGCAGCGATCATCGATTTTTATCGGTACTGCAAACTTATGGCGGACACTTCGGACACTTTTGACACGTTTTTGGGACCATTGGCATTTTTATAGCGATCAGTGCTATAAAAATGCATTGATTACTGTAAAAATGAAACTGGCAGGGAAGGGGTTAACACTAGGGGCAAGAAAGAGGTTAATTATGTTCCCTAGGTGTGTTCTAAGTGAAGGGGGGATGGGACTGACTAGGAGAAATGACAGATCGCTGTTCATACATTGTATGAACAGACGGACAGTCATTTCTCCCCCTGACAGGACCGGGGAGCTGTGTGTTTACACACAGAGCTCCCGCTTCTTGCGCTGTAACGAGCGATCGGGGGTGCCCAGCGGTGATCGCGCCCGCCAGGCATGCGCGTCGGCACCAGGGGTGAGCAGGGGGCATTCATGTGCCCCTAATGGCTGTAATGCAAATTTACGTATGCCTACGTGATTTTGCACAGCTGAACGGACCTGTCGTTGTATACGCTAGTGGTTAAAGCAACCTTGACAAGTAAAACTTTTCCTTACTTAATTTTTCTAATTAAATATTCCTCTGTTGACCCCCTTATTAACCCTTTAGTTTTCTCTAATCTGCACTGACCAACTATATTCTGCTTCTATATACAATTGTAATTTTTCTGGTGATTTTTTCTTTTTCTATTTTATTAACTAATAGTTTGTTTGCTTTATTAACCACTTAAGGACCCCCGCACGCACATATACGGCCACAGAATGGCTCGTACAGGCACAAGGGCGTAAATTTACGTCCCCGCCTTCGTGCGGTTCGGGGGTCCCATCGGGACCCCCTCCGCGGCGTGCGGGGGTCCCCCTGGCTCCGGGAGCGATCCGGGACGAGCGGGCGGATGTCCGTGTTTTACCCGCCCCCCCGTGATCGCTCCCAGCCAATGCGCGTGCTCCCCCTTTGTGTCACTTCCTCCTCCTGTGTAAACACAGGAAGGGGGAAGTGATGTAATCTCCCATCGCAGCGGTATTTCCAACCGCTGCGATGGGAGAAACACCTCACAGTAAGTGTGCACCAACATTACACTGACACACACACACATAGGCATACTTAACCCCTTGCAATCTGCCCCCCCACCCCCCCTGTCACAGTGTCACTGAATGCAGTGATCTAATCACTGCATTTAGTGTCAGTGTGACAGGCAGTGTAAAATCAGTTAGTGTTAGGTTCAGGATAGCCCTCCCACCCCCCCTAATAAAGTTTTAACCCCCTGATCACTGCCCTAGTTAACCCTTTCACTCCCTATTGCCAGCGTCACTAAGCGATCATTTTTCTGATCGCTGTATTAGTGTCGCTGTTCCCGCTAGGTAGCTATTTTTTTTTTTTTTTATCACGATTTTTTTTTTTTTACTAAAGACATGTGGCTAAATGAATTTTGGCCTAAATGTTTGACTAAAATTTAGTTTATTTGATTTTTTTTTAACAAAAAGTAAAAAATAGTGTTTTTTTTTCAAAAATGTCGCTCTATTTTTGTATATAGCAAAAAATAAAAATCGCAGAGGTGATCAAATACCACCAAAAGAAAGCTCTATTTGTGGGAAGAAAAGGACACAAATTTTGTTTGGGAGCCACGTCGCACGAGCCGAATCGCAAAAACACCTTGGGTCATTTACCAGCGTATTGGTCCGGGTCTTAAGTGGTTAATATTTTTATACAGTACCTTTTTTACATATATTTACTGCTGAAAAAAATGCCTTTTGTTTAGTTTTATTACCTTTGTCTTAAGATTGAAAAAAAAAAGAATTATTGTTGCAGGACAATATTCAAAAAAAGAAAGCCTTCTTTGTCCTTAAAAAGAAATGCATGTATTATGTTGTTATCTTAAGTCAGGGGTAGGCAAGCTCGGCATCTAGCTGTGGTGAAACTACAGATCTCATCCTGCCTCTGCCTCTAGGAGTCATGCCTGCGATTGCCAGGTTCTTGCAATGTCATCGCTGGATCTATATGGGACTCAGGGTAGTGTTAGGGAAGCTGAGGGGGACTGCTGCACACAGAGGGCCAGATTCACCTACATTGGCGCATATTTTGACCAGCGTAGTGCACCTCCTTTACGTTAGACCGGCGCAATGTAGAGGCGCAATCACCGTATCCCCGTAGTATTTGCCAGAAATTAGCGCCGGAGTAACGTTAATTCCAAGGCGTAAGGCGGAGTAATTCAAATTGGGAAGGACGTGGGCGTGTTTCATTGAAATGAGCCGTGACCCCATGCAAATGAAGGGCCGGCTGGCTCGCGCATGCGCACATGAAGCAGACCATGGTCAGCATCTCTGTGCGCATGCTCACAACTCGGGAACGGCGCAATCAGTGAAATTGGAAGTGGACCCGGGCAACTTAGTGAGCTACGCAGAGAGCTTAAATAGACAGAGACAAATGCCCTTCCTTTGCAAAAGTACATCCCTTTTTATCCCTTCCTATACAGCAAGGTGCTTTTCTTCTGTTGTTTATTAGCGTTTGTTTGTTTGTTTGTGACGTGTCTGAGATATTTGGTGACTGTTTTGCAGAGTGATTTTTGTCTTTTCTGTTGTGTTTTTTTAAAATTATATTTTTGCTGGGCATTTTTTTTTTTGCTGGGCATTTTTTCTTTGGTTCTGTTTGTGAATGATTTTGGAATGTGGGGGTGACATTCCTGCCGGAAAAGGGGTGTCACCCTCATTTGTGGTGGAGAAGTGATCCCCAGGTCCGTGTGAATGGTGCATGAATGTACAGTTACATAATTGGAGCCGTGGCATTGCTGCTCACAAGTCCTGCATGGTGGGCTTGTGCCAATCCAATGTGATGAGGATGTGATGTGTGTGTGCTAGGGACCACAGTGGTGTGCATGCATGCATTCTCATTGTGCCATGATTGATGTGTGTGTTTAACGTACAAAGATGCCTAATGTGAGCTGTCTCCTGGCTGCTCTTCCCTCAGAAGATGGGGTAGCCTCGGTTAGGGGGGAATTGTCTGGTTCAGGGGTCAGGTCATCACTTATGTCAATCTCCAGGCCCTTTCTCACTGCGAAGTTGTGCAACATGCACCGATGATCTGGCATACAAAGTTTGGGGAACACAACAGGGTACCATGGGGGGTTCCGGATAGGAGTCATGAGATGGGGTCCCAGTGCATATGCAGAGTCACCCTGAAGGGATAAGACAGGAGGATGTTAGTAGTCCATGTGCCCCTTGTGATTTCAGCATCATGGGGGGGACAGTCATGCCTGCCACCCATGTCACTCACCAACCAGCCAGCTGTCCCCATACATGTTCTGTTCGAAATCTGTGGGGATGGGGCTAGGATTTTATATGTAGCTGTCATGGGTGTCATGGGTGGTGTCATGTGTTGGGCTGGTGTTGGGCTCCTGCAGGGTTGTGGTTAATTCCAGGATGGCATGAGGGGTGAATCTGAAGATGTGAGACACCTCAGAATCACTCATGCCAAAGATGTCTATGCGTGTGTGATATATCAAGTGAAGAGTGAGGGGCTTGTATCAGAGAAGAATATTCTATTAGATTAGATTATTATATCCATCAAGGTTTTAAAGGGCTATTGAAAGATAGTGAGACCGTGTTTGTATGTATTGATGTATATATGTATGTATATATTTTTTTAAATGTTTATAAAAGCAAATAAAAGGTTTTTGAAAAAAAAAATCCTCTCCCGTGCCCTTCTCCGTGCCCTCCTCTGTGCCCTCCTCCTTCTTTGCTCATCTAAAGTCATTAGTATAGCTATGAGCATGGATGCCACTGGCATGTTGGCATCAGTTTGTTGTGCAGCAAGTGTAACTGCTCAGCTCCTCACTAACAGTGTTGCTTTAGCTGACATGTAGACGGATTGTCTAATTTTATACCACCTTTTATATGGTCTAATTTTAGACAGGACGTGCAGCTGTTGCGCACTGCGCGTAGCCTGCGCTGCACCAACTTACTTTTGTGGATCCCCGTAACTCCCTCATTTGCATATTTGAATAGCAAATCAATGATGTGTCTAGCGCAGTTTTGCGTGGACGGATGTGCCGGTCTATCTAAATTACGACTGTCGAAAAAAAGTAGATTTCTTGCGTATCTCGTTTTGGGGATGCGGCGCATCGATACGCATGCGCACATTTAGACTTACGCCGCGCATCTCCTAGAACGCCGACGTAATCGCTCTGTGAATCTGGCCCAGAGGCTTTTTATCTTAATGCATAGAATAATGCATAGAATTATTACGATAAATAAACCTTCTGGCTTTACAATCTCTTTAACCTTGTGTTTTTGGGGGGAGCTTAATTTGGTTTAAAGAGATTGTAAAGGCAGAAGGTGCATTCTATGCATTAATATAAAAAGACAAAAAACCTTCTGTGTGCAGAAACCCTCAGCTCCCCTAATACTTGCACAAGCCTCCTCTCTATCCAGCGATGTGCATGAGTGCCTCGGCCATCTGGCCATCTCTCCCTCCTGATTGGCTGAGACACAGCAGTGGTGCCATTGACTCTCGATTGCTGTGAAACAAAGTCAGGAAGCCAATCAGGGGAGAGAGAGGAGGTGGGCTGAACCATGGCTCTGTGTCTAAATGGACACACAGAGCTGTGGCTTGGCTTGAGTGCCCAAAGCAAGCTGCCTACCATGTGGGCTCTTGGCAGGAGGGAGTGGCCAGGAGCACCAGGGAGGTAACTGAGAAGAGGAGGATCAGGGCTGCTCTGTGAAAAAACACTGTACAGAGGAGGTACAGTGTCTCACTGAAGAATTGTCCTTTAAGAGCCATAGCAGGTGCGTGCCCGCTGCACGGTGGGTGACCCGATGCGCATGGCCAGCAGTCGCAACCGTCACCGGCCACCCACGATCGGGGGCACGAGAACCAGAACAGGGATTTGTGTGTGTAAACACACAGATCCCTGTTCTGACATGGGAGGAGAGACAGATTGTCTGTTTCTATTATGTAGGAACAGCATTCTCCTCTAGTCAGTCCCATCCCCTCACAGTTATAAACACACCCAGAGAAACATTTAACCCCTTGATTGCCCCCTAGTGTTAACCCCTTACCTGCCAGTGACATTTACACCACAATCAGTGTATTTTTATATCACTGATCGTTGTATAAATGTCAATGTTCCCAAAAATGTGAAAGATGTCCAAACTGTTTGCTACAATGTCGCAGTTCTGCTATAAAATTGAAGATCATTGCCATTACTAGTAAAAAAATAATAATAATAAAGATTACATAAAAATGTCATAAATCTATTCCCTATGTTGTAGATGCTATAACTTTTGCACAAACCAATTAATATACGCTTATTGCAAGATTTTTTTTTTACCAAAAAAAATGTAGAAGAATACATATTGGCCTTTAACTGATAAACTGATTTTTTTTTTTTTTTTTTAGTATATTTTTTTATTCAAAGATTTTTTTTAGTTATAACAAAATGTATAAACAATATAAGCAATATCAAGAGAAGGAATAAACCTATGTTACAGTAAAAAAACAAATCTAGCCGTCCGGCCAGACTAGAAAAATATAGATATAATCAGCAATTAAGACCTGCAGCGTATCAAATAACACCTCAGGAATATAAACCCAAATAACAAAAGAAATACAAAATGTGCATAGTTAAGAATATTACCACTATTGTTAACCTAAGGCAATAGTGTATTTAGGTTTTGTGCTGCCTGTGAGGCCTGGCTAAAACTAATTAAAATATGACCCACCCCTTTCTGTCAAGGTCACACCCCTTGCTGTTTAAGACCTGCCCTGAACATTTCGAGTGGGGCACTAGTTCTAAGGGCTGGGGGGAATGCAGCCCCTTAATTTGCATAGATTTCCTCTCACTTCCTGTTTGGCTATGGGGCAGGAAGTGAAGGGAAATATCTGCAATGGGACAGGGATGATAAAAAATAAACAGACCGTGGCTATAACCCTCCCGTACTCTATCCAAAATTAAAAAAAAAAAAGTGTTCAAATAGTTCTACTTTAGGCACTACACTAACAGTGTGAATCACAGGGTGAATCTGGAGGATGGGAACTAGCAGCTACTACCCTTACTTATCTTGTTTGCTCAGTGTGTATCAGCAGTGTTCTTAGGCTCTATAAGCAGGAGGCTTTTTTCTTTTTGGGAGAGCAAATGCAAAGAGCCATCTGGGTCTGACATTCATGATTGAGGATCGCGTGGAGCCGCTGTTTAAGGATGATATATGCTGTCTCATTTCCATGATCTGGTAAATGCTAATGAATAATTTGAACAATCCGCCTCGGTGGAACATCCAACCTAATGAAGATGGAAATGGGAGTAAATGGAATTATGTTTTGCTTGTTCCCCTAATGGGACTTGCTGCTTTCCACCCGGGAACTGCTGAGCTGCCTGCTGTTTTGGTATCCCTATCTTAAAAGATCTGGATGTGCTTGTGTTTATGCTGTGTGACCTAGCCCTGGGTCGATTAACTCAGGTGAGAGGCCATCTTTAACTATCTGGTGGAGGATCTGTCCTGTCGGTCACTGATCTTGAATTTTTTGCACTTAGTCACGTTTGGATTGGAGCATTTTCAGATTACTCTACTCACTAGTGCACTTTTATATGGACTTTCTTTGCTTATTTCACTTGTGTAATTATAGATGTCACTTGATGTTTGTATTTATTGCGCTGCACTTTTTGTTATTGAAGTTATTTTGGGACATTTTATTGATCCTTCAGTGCTGGCTTGCAATAATTTGTTTAATTTGTATATTGTGTATGATTATTTTTCCAGCGCTGAATTTTTCCTTTTTTAGTGATTTTTATATTGCCCACACCTGTTACTTGCCCCAGGTGAGTTTAAAGGAGCATCACATGCTTGAAACAATCTTATTTATCCACAATTTTGAAAGGGTGCCAAGAATTTTGACCAGCCCATTTTTGGAGTTTTTTGTGACATTATGTCCAATTTGCTTTTTTTCCCTCCCTTTTTTTTTTCCAATACACACAAAGAGAACATGTGTATAGCAAAACACGTGTTACTGCAATACTTTTCTGTGAGAAATACTTGATTTTATGGAAAACATTTCTGGGGGTGCCAACAATTTTGGCCATGACTGTACATTGGTCCCTATGAGATTGTGGGTGTCAGCGGATGAACATCTGATCCCCATAGGGGAGAGCAGAGATCTGACAGGGCGGTCACTGCACAGTGTACGGGGACCGCCCTGCCATCCGCCGGCTCAGCGCGGATCAACGGATCGTTCCCAGCTGAGCAAGTGGAGGTTCACAGGGCGGATCATCCATCCCGTGTGAAAGAGGCCTAAGCCTCTTCTCTAATTTCTGGTTCCAGTGACGTCCCACATGGATCACCCTCAACAGTGCTTCCAGGTTTTGTATAGGCAATATGCTACTACTGATACCTATGTTTAAATAAAGTATGGCTACACTATGATGGAATCCCCTTCTCTTTACCCAAATATGTGTGCAGCTATTGGTCTCATATAGAGATGCTGCTGGCTGGAGAAATATACTGTATGAGGAACAAGGAATCAGGAGGCAAGAATTGGAAGATATGAGAGGAGAGCCTAAGAAGAAGAATACCAGATCTATGTTGAGCATTTTCATGCTTGATTGACTTCACCATGCTGTCATTTTTTTAAAACAGTTATTAAAGCAACCACACTGGGCTGTTTGTCATCAGTCTAGCTCTGTTGGTGAGGAAATGCATGGATTTAATTAGCATAGGAATCACTGTTGCTAAAAATCACAATGGCCATAATTGCTTTACAATTGTTGTATTATTTCGTAAATACATAAAGAGCAAAAGCTTTTATTTTAAGTTTGGGATAGAGAAGAGAAAAGTTAGAATCTCTGCAAGGTTTTAAAAGTTCGAACCATACAGTAGAAATACAGAAAGGAGTGCCAGACTGAAATCAGATAAAATAGTCTAACATCATTTTAATTGTTGATAATAAAATACATATAAAACAGTCAACGTATTTAGAAAGTGGTTTGGCCGATTTATTACTTTTTTTTATCAACAATTTAAATTATCTGCCACACCTTTCTGTATTTATATGTTTTTTGCTACTGTTGGGTGCCCAATGCCAATTGAAGAAAGCCTTCCTGTTTTGGAGCCGCCTTGCTAGAGTTATTGAGATAATTTGTAGTTGACTACACTTGCAAGTCTAAAAGCTCCCAGTGCCTTTTAGGAAAATTCAGCCTCTCTATTTTTACAAATCCAACTTTCTGAGTTATCAAAGGAATATAAAAATAGACATAGAAAAAATAAATAATGGCAGCCTAATCTCTTTTGATGTGTGGACAAGTTTTGGCTGTAGTGATTTTGCAAGCAGAATGTCAGAACATTTTTTGAAGTGTAATATTGTCAAAGGGAATAATTTCCCTTTGGGATTAATACAGTATTCTGAAAAGCTTACCTACCTCCTCAGTTACAGCTTAGACCCCTTTCACACCTGGGCTGTGGTCTCATATACGCGGTAAAGTGCCGCTCGTTTTACCAGCGCTTTACCACTGTTTAAGCGGCACTTTTCAGATGCTTTTTAGCTACTAGCTGGGCTCTTTTAACCCCAAAGATGGGTGAAAAACTCCCATGTTGTGGCACTTCTGAAGCTCTGACCATTCATTGCAAGCAATGGGCAGGGCGTTTTGGGAGTGTTGTACACAGCGCTCCCAAACCCTGCCCCAAAGATTCTGCTTGCAGGATTTTTCCAAACGTCCTGCAAGCGCACCGCCCGGGTGTGAAAGCACCCATTGCAGAGAATGAGAGGCAGTTTTTAGGTACTTTACAGGCGCTATTTCTACCGCTGAAATGACTGAAAACTGTCTCTGTGTGAAAGGGGTTTCACTGTTTAGATATTAGGGTAAACCACTCACTATCCTAAGGCCACTTTCACACTGCAGCACTTCTAAACTGCCAGTAAAAACACTGAGCGCTTTTGAAGAGCTTTCCATTAATTTTAATGAAGAGGGGAGTTTTCCACAGCCCTGGCAGCACACTGCCCCAGTGTGAAAGCATTCATTTATTTTAATGGAAATAGGTTTTCGTGAGCTTTTTAATCTGTGTTTTTAGCGTGAAAGCGCATGAAAAGCGTCTCAGTGTGAAAGTGATCTAAAGCAAAAACTGGCTGTGTATATATGTGTGTGTGTGTATATATATATATATATATATATATATATATATATAAATAAGAGAATAGCAGTCTGACCTTTGAAGGATAGTAGATGTTTAGGCTGAAGGACAAGGAGAATTAAAGGATACTCTGACTGCAAAGTCTTGTTGCTCAATGTTTCAACTCTCTGTTGCCACCAAAAAGTGAGAAAATATTAGAAGCACCTGAGTCATGCTACTGCTAATGTTTTAACTGCTTCAGGTGTGCTATCAGCAGCTAAAGATGGCAAAATCCCTTTTTAGACCAGGGATAATACAAATAATAAACAAGCGCGCAACCAAACCGAATAATTAAGAGAAATTAACTGACTCAATACGTTAGTGCATATACAATGCAAAAAATAAAACAGTGAAAAAATGTTACCAAAGTAACTATGTATGTTTGTACATATACATGCACAAATAAACCAGTGAAAAAAATGTTAACAACGTAACTAAGTGTTAAATAACCACTGTGTAAGAAAAAATAAAGTAAAGTCCCAAACATGAAATTAGGAAATTGTTACAGTAGCAATAGGACACTTCTAGGGATTAATCCAAAGATCGCTGTAATATTCGATTGGATAATGCATTGTTAGTTTGGGTGAAGCACATGTGGACTTGCTGAAAATGTTAAAGGATAAAGTATCTATTCACAAAGGGAATGATTAAGCATATCAATATGCTTATCATATATTTAGAAGAAGGCAAAACTTGGTGGTAATTACAACCAGTGCAACTTGATCACATCATAAAATACAGCTCTATAGCAACACTAAGGCCTTGTACACACGAGGCAATTCATTTGTTCAAATCGGTCGGACCGACCGATTTGAACAAATCTGTCTGCTTGGATTTTGGTTTGCTCGCGTGTACACACGAGCAAACCAAAATTCCCGCCAGCAGACAGCGCGCTGACGTGTCGGTGACGTTGACGCCGCCACGTCACCGCACCAGGAAGTAAAACACTTTCGCGCATGCGTCGAAACCGTTCGGCGCGTGTGCGAGAAGACATGTCTGCTGGTT
Organism: Rana kukunoris; assembly: GCA_029574335.1. Lineage (NCBI taxonomy): Eukaryota > Metazoa > Chordata > Amphibia > Anura > Ranidae > Rana > Rana kukunoris. The sequence continues at coordinate 200,679,012 of CM056050.1, read as the reverse complement.
AGCGTACTAACCAGCAGACATGTCCGGCGGACGGGTTCCCAGCCGACAGATTGGTAAGCATGCTTTCCAATCTGTCGGGTGGCCAAATCCATCTGCTCGCCCGTACACACGATCGAATCTGTCTGCTGGGACGGTCTAGCAGACCGTTTCCAGCAGACAGATTTGATCGTGTGTACGAGGCCTAAGGCTCCATGCACACAGAAGCTGATAAACTGCAGTTTATTGGCTTTTTTTTTTTAAAGCCCATAACCTGAACTCTATGTTAGCTTATGTGCCCATGCACACATGAGTGTTTTTTAGTGTTAATGAGCTCTGGAGTTTATTGGCTTTTTTCTGAACGCCCAAAATTTGCGTTCAAAGTGCAGTTGTTTAGCGTTTTCTTATCCATTGAAAAAAATAAAAGAAAAAAAGCTAAAAAAAACGCTACACTGAAAAACGCTAATAAACGCTATTGCAAAAACGCTAAAAAATGTTGAAAGGCTCCCTGCAAAGCTACTGCCGTTGTTTTTTATAGCTTTTTTTTTAGCTTCTGTGTGCATGTAGCCTTATGCCGCGTACACACGATCACTTTTTGTGATGAAAAAAAAACAACGTTTCAAGTGATGAAACAAAACAAGGTTTTTCAAACTTCATTTTCCAAAACGACGTTGCATACACACCATCGTTTTTCCAAAATGCTCTAGCAAAGCGTGGTGACGTACATCACGTTCGACGGCACTCTGTTCCATTGAAGCTCCATCTCATAACTTGCCTCTAAGCATGCGCGGCTTTAAAAACGTCGTTTTCAACATCGTTTTGCCCACACACCATCACTTTTTATGACACAAAAAACGACGTTTTGAAAAACGACACAAAAAATTCAAGCATGTTCGAATTTTTTTTTGGTCGTTTTTTTGAAGACATAAAACAAAATTTTTGCCCACACACAGTGATTTTAAATGACGTTTTTGAAAACGTCGTTTTTTTTTCATCACAAAAAGTGATCGTGTGTACGCGGCATTATAGTGCGAAAGTCAAACATTATAAGAATAATATTAATTAAAATGGACTGACAAGGTAAAAGCCCAACTTCAGTCCGATTTTTTTTTTTTTGAAAGGAGACCACTTAGAACAGGGGTCTCAAACTCCCGGCCCGCGGGCCAGTTGCGGCCCGCAGACCGAGATTTTGCGGCCCACTGACACAGGGCCGATCCTATACGGGGTGCAGTGGACGCTGGCAGAGAAGAGGTGCCTCGCCGCTGAGCCTTTTTTTTTTTTTAAACGGAGCGACCCGCCGCCGGCGCTGAAGCAATCTGAGAAGCTGAGAGCCGAGCGGGATCAAGTGACGACGTGACGTCATGACGTCAGACTGAGCTCAGCCCACGGCCGCCCCAGCATCCACAGCGAGCCGCCTCTGTGGCTGGAGATTTAGCTCCGCTCGGCTCCACCTCTGCCATCTTCAGACAGGCAGCGTGGCTAAGAGGGAGAGGAGCGAGCACAGTATTACAGAGCCGAGCTGCCGCCTGATTGAGCCTGCCTCAGTGCCTTGCCTTCTGCCTGGTGGTCTGACAGACAGTCACTGTCTAAATCTGAATGATTGTAATTTGCCTATTGCAGTGCCTGCCTTGCTGACTACTACATCTGACCTGGCTGTGTAAGTAGTAATTCATACTGTGTGCCATTAAATGCAACCACTGTGTCCATCCAAATGTAGCCACTGTGCCCATCAAAATCCAGCCACTATGCCCATCAAAATCCAGCCACTGTGCCCATCCAAATGTAGCCACTGTGCCCATCAAAATCCAGCCACTTTGCCCATTCAAATGTAGCCACTGTGCCCGTCCAAATGTAGCCACTGTGCCCGTCCAAATGTAGCCACTGTGCCCCGTCAAACTGCAGCCACTGTTCCCATCAAACTGCAGCCACTGTGCCCATCAAACTGCAGCCACTTTTCCCATCTAAATGTAGCCACTGTGCCCATCCAAACGCAGCCACTGTGCCCATCAAAATCCAGCCACTATGCCCATCAAAATCCAGCCACTGTGCCCATCCAAATGTAGCCACTGTGCCCATCAAAATCCAGCCACTTTGCCCATTCAAATGTAGCCACTGTGCCCCATCAAACTGCAGCCACTGTTCCCATCAAACTGCAGCCACTGTGCCCATCAAAATGCAGCTACTGTGCCCATAAAAACACAGCCATTGTGCCTGTCCAAACTGCAGCCACTGTACCCATCAAAATGCAGCCACTGTGCCCATCAAAACGCAGCTACTGTGCCCATCAAAATGCAGCTACTGTGCCCATCAAAACGCAGCTACTGTGCCCATCAAAACCCAGCCACTGTGCCCATAATCTTTCAGCTGATGCTATTATCACAGGGTGGTAGGGGGAATGGGGGCTGTTGCTTGTCGATGATGGGGGTGCTACTGCTGGGGGGTTGGGGGGTGTTGATGAACAGTAGCACCCTAATCATTCACCAGCAACAGCCCCCCCTGTGGTAATAACATGAGGGTGCTACTGGCCTTGCAGTAGCATCCCAATCATCCAACACCCCCCCCAGCAGTAGCACCACCATCATCCGTCAGCTCATGCTATTACCACAGGGGGGTAGGGCGATTGGGGGTGTTTCTGGTGGATGGTGGGGGTGCTACTGCCCTGGCAATAGCATCCCAATCATCCAACAACACCCCCCTACCCCAGCAGTAGTACCCCCATCATCCGTCAGCTCATTCTATTACCACAGGGGGGTAAGGTGGATGGGGGGGGGTGTTGCTGGTGGATCTCAATCATACAAACCCCCCTTCAGCAGTAGCACCCCCCAACATCTGTCAGCTCATGCTATTACCACAGGGGGGTAGGTAGAATGGGAGTGTTGCTGGTGGATGATGGCGGTGCTACTGCTGGTGGGGGGTGTTATTGGTGGATGGTGAGGGGCGCATGATGGGGCATTATATGTGAGGGGCACATGATGGGGGCATTATATGTATGTGAAACCATATTCGCTCAGCCCTGATAGGAAATTTCTGTGGGTGGAACAAGAGCTCAGCCTATCAGGGCTGAGCGAATATTGTCTCACTGCCCTAATAGACTGAGCGCTAATCTATGTGATTGGCTGGCAGTGCCGAAAGAAGAATGGAGAAGAGTGAGTGTGTGTATGTGACTGCAGCCAGGGTCATAGGGACTGTCCTGGAGAGTGAACATTAGGGGCGGCAGGGGCGCAATCTGTGACATTTTGGTCCAATACTTGATGCGGCCCAGCCTCACCCAGCTTATACCTCCAGTGGCCCCCAGATAATTTGAGTTTGAGACCCCTGACTTAGAACCTCTGTTGGATTGTAATTTTTTTTCCATCTCTATCAGATTTTTTTTTCCCCAGACTTTATGCTCTCTCCAACACCAATCAGACTGACAGGAAACAAGAAGTCAAATTATTCTCTGCACACACCTGATAGTAGAACTTGACCTCTGTTCATCTGTTGCTGCCCACACAGCTATCTGTTTCCCCCAGCAATATAAAATAAATAAAAAATGAAAAGCGCCGCACTGTGTCACTCCCCTGTGTCTCCTAGTGTATCTTATTGCATGATAAATTATTGTTTAACCTCAATAGTTCAGTTCAACTATACAAAGTTTAACTCTCAATTAACTGCTTGCCGACCGCTCACGGCAGTTATACGGCGGGACGGTGGCACTGCTGGGCGAGAGCACGTAGCTCTACGTCCTACCTTTAGCGGCCGCTGAGGATAATATGAGTTATTGTTACCTATCACAAAAAAGTGTGTTTCATGTATGCCACAAGGAATTTTTTTGTTTAATTGTTTTGTTTTTTTTGTTAATTGTAGTGATATTTAACCACTTTAGCCCCGGACCATATTGCTGGTCGAAGACCAGAGCACTTTTTGTGATTTGGCACAGCGTCGCTTTAACTGACAATTGCGCGGTCGTGCGATGTGGCTCCCAAACAAAATTGGCGTCCTTTTTTTCCCACAAATAGAGCTTTCTTTTGGTGGTATTTGATCATCTCTGCGGTTTTTATTTTTTGCGCTATAAACATAAATAGAGCGACTATTTAGAAAAAAAAATTTACATTTTGCTATAATAAATATCCCCAAAAAATATATAAAAAAAACATTTTTTTTCCTCAGTTTAAGCCGATACGTATTCTTCTACATATTTTTCGTTAAAAAAAAATTGCAATTAGCGTTTATTGATTGGTTTGCGCAAAATTTATAGCGTTTACAAAATAGGGGGTAGTTTTATGGCATTTTAATTAATATTTCATTTTACTAGTAATGGCGGCGATCAGCGTTTTTTTTTAGTACTGCGACATTATGGCGGACACTTCGGACACTTTTGACAAATTTTTGGGACTATTGCCATTTTTATAGCGATCAGTGCTATAAAAATGCATTGGATTACTATAAAAATGCCATTGTCAGTGAAGGGGTTAACACTAGGGGGGAAGGGGTTAAGTGTATTCCTGGGTGTGTTCTAACTGTATGGGTGGTGGACTCACTAGGGGAAATCACTGATCTTCCGTTCATACATTGTATGAACAGAAGATCAGCATTTCTCTCCCTGACAGGACCGGGAGCTTTGTGTTTACACACATAGCTCCCGGTCCCCGCTCTGTAACCAGCAATCGCGCATGCCTGGCGGCGATCGTGCCCGCCGGGCATGCGCGCGGGACTCGGGGGTGAGAGAGCAGACGTATAGCTACGGGCTCTCGCCCAGGCGTGCCGTCTTCCCGCAGTAAAATGGCGGCGGGCGGTCGGCAACCAGTTAAAGGAGTAGTAAAGGATTTTTTTTTTTTGCTGAAATTACTGTTTACAGGGTATAGAGACATAATAGTTAACTGATTCCTTTTAAAAATGATTAAAAATAGATAAAAATCAATCATATAATGTGCCTGCAGTTTAGTTTCGTTTTTAGACTAGTTTCAGTTTGTTTTGTATGTACAGAGACACACAGAACAAAAACAAACAAACACAGGGCAGTGTTTGTTTTTAAAATGAAGTTTTAGACACATAGTTATCACATCTTCTTGATCATGGACCACAATTAAAAGCTACCATGAGTTTTTTCATAAGGAGCCAGACAAGCAGGAAGTGTGAAGTTCAGCAAGGGATTACAGCAACTTCTAAGCAAAAACAGACATGGAGGACATGAAAGCAGGACTGCTATAATGTAAAGCAAGCTATTTAGCATTACTTTTTTTTTTCCTTTACTGATCATTTAAAACCCAAACCTCAGCATCACCTATTTCTAGCAATCCAATGGCACTTAAGCACTTTAGCCCCGGACCATATTGCTGTCCAAAGACCAGAGCACTTTTTGTGATTCGGCACTGCGTCGCTTTAACTGACAATTGCGCGGTCGTGCGACGTGGCTCCCAAACAAAATTGGCGTCCTTTTTTTCCCACAAATAGAGCTTTCTTTTGGTGGTATTTGATCATCTCTGCGGTTTTTATTTTTTGCGCTATAAACAAAAATAGAGCGACTATTTTGAAAAAAATGCAATATTTTTTACATTTTGCTATAATAAATATCCCCAAAAAAGATATAAAAAAACATTTATTTTCCTCAGTTTAGGCCGATACGTATTCTTCTACATATTTTTCCTAAAAAAAAAATCGCAATTAGCGTTTATTGATTGGTTTGCGCAAAATGTATAGCGTTTACAAAAAAGGGGGTAGTTTTATGGCATTTTTATTAATATTTTTTTTTTACTAGTAATGGCGGCGATCAGCGTAAAGGCGCGACGTAGAGCTACGGGCTCTCGCGCAGGAGAGCCGACCTGCCACCGTATAACTGCGGCGGCTGGTCGGCTAGTGGTTAATAATGTCATAGGCCCTATTCTGATGCGTTTCATAACGCCCATGTGACTTTATTAAAGGGTTATTACAGAGCCCAGCATCCCTGAGTATTTATATAGATGCTATATATCCTATTTCCTTTGTGTTAGGTAGTGGGTGTCATTTTGGAGACCAATAGGTGCCATTTTTGCTTAGCCCAATACAATACATGGCAAACTGGTGCCATTTCAGAGACCAAACATTAAATTTAAATTAAAAAAAAAAATGGTGTGGAGTTCCCATAAAAATCTACACCAAACCCTTATTCGAGCACGTTAACCTGGCCGGCCGCAGAAAAGAGAGGAACCGCACCAGGCCACATGCCCTCAACATGGGGAGGGTGTCCCCATGTTGATGGGGACAAGGGCCTCATCCCTACAACCCTTGCCCGGTTGTTGTGGGGGTCTGCGGGTGGGAGGCTTATCAGAATCTGGAAGACCCCTTTAACAAAGGGGACCCCCAGATCCTGCCCCCCATGTGAATTGGTAATGGGGTACACTGTACGCCTACCATTTCACAAAGGAAGTGTAAATAGTTAAAAAAAAAGCACAGACACCGTAGAAAAAAATTCCTTTATTAATAAAAAAAAATTAAAATCCAGCGGTGGTAATCCACTCTCGATGTGGCTCCCTGCTCCAACGTTGTCTTCTATCCAGCAACAGGTGATCTCTCCAGCGACGGGTGATCAGTGGTCCGGTCCAGCGATGAGAAGATCCATCCATCCAGAGCGCAGCAGGCGAGCTCCTCTCTCTGCTGGAAACAGCCCAGCTTTGACATTTCTTATATAGGGAAGGCGCCAACCGTCACGTGACCCCGCCCCCTCTGACGCATCGTCGGCTACGTCACTGGGAAAGCCCGGTCTTTCCCCTTGCGTCAGAGGGGGCGGGGTCATGTGACGGGTGGCCCCGCCTCCCCTATATAAGAAATGTCAAAGCTCCGCCGCGTCATTCCGCTGGGCTGTGTCCAGCGGAGAGAGGAGCTCGCCTGCTGCGCTCTGGATCTTCTCATCACTGGACGGACTGCTGATCACCCGTCGCTGGAGAGATCATCCGTAGCTGGATAGAAGACAACGTTGGAGCAGGGAGCCGCATCGAGAGTGGATTACCACCGATGGATTTATTTCATTTTTATGAAAGGGTTCCTCTTAATATCCATATCAGACCTGAAGGGCCTGTTAATAGAATTTGGGGGGACCCCCACGCTTTTTTTTTTTTTATGAATGAATCATCTCTGCCAGAGCCGACAATTCATTATAGCCGCAAAGCCGGTTTTAAATGCCTTTTTTTCTTTCAGAAATTACACTTTGTGCAGGGACAATTCTATGTACGGGAAAAATGCGCTTTTTCACATGCTGACTTTACACCCCCACTAGGTACAAAACTTAAAGTAATATTACACTTTTATTGTTTCACTTTTAGCATTATTAAATTCACTGCTCTCGAAAAACTGAAGTTTTTAAAACTTTTTTTTTTTGCATTGATACATGTCCCCTGGGACAGGACCCAGGTCCCCAAACACTTTTTAGGACAATAACTTGCATATTAGCCTTTAAAATTAGCACTTTAGATTTCAAATGTTCGAGTCCCATAGACTTTAACAGGGTTCTATAGTTCACACGAACATTTGGTCTGTTCGCAGGTTTTGGTGCGAACCGAACAGGGGGTGTTAGGCTCACCCCTGACCACCACTTTCAATGTCAGGAAACAATGAAAAGTCTTCCTAGCAGAAACACAGAAAGATATACAAATGTAACAGAGGCAGTTTTAAAGGTCACTTCAAAAACTATTTAATGTCATCTAATAATTGATGTATCAGACACAAGACAAAATGATACAATCCATCTTGCTTTTTTTGTCACATTTGATGTCCTACTTTGATAAGCTGAATACACATAAACTGTCAAATCAATTTAAATCAAATTAGGGCCCTTTCACATGTGCGGACCATTCGTTCGTTTTTTACGTATGAAAAACAGACCGCGGGGGGCGTGGCTTGCGCGCGACTGTGATGGCCGCCTAAGTGAGTTGCTCTAAGGATCACCGGGGGTTTTTCGGCCAAATAATCATTTTAACCGCGAATACCGAAGAAAAGAAAGATTCGATCAACCGGAGGAAAGTGTTCCCGATGTCGACGCGCAAACGGAAGGACCAAAAACAAGCTAAAATGTTAGCTAACATCTTGGATGCTGCAGACCGTGGGGGAGAGCTGCCTCAAGATGGTGGTAGTGACGCAGTTACACAAAAACCGGCGTCATACACGGATCTCCCTGACGATGATCCTATCACTCAGGATTCGACGGAACAACTCACAGCTGTTCAAGAATCACCACCGAAAAGTCCTTCATTTCAAAGCCCGGCGAAAACAAAACGGAGGATTGATGACGCAGCTCCAACTCAACAGTCAGGTATGGCGATGGTTGGTTATGATATGACAGGCCCAAGTACTGCGTCATCAATTTACAACTACCCCACGTCCGGGTTACCTGTAATGGATACTACGATGAAGGAAATGCTAATTTCACTGCAAACATTGCTTATGTCTAATTTGACGGACATGATGAAAACCTTATCTGTCGAATTAAAAGGTCTAAATGTTAGGGTCCTAAATGTTGAAAACACACTGGATGATCAATCTGAAACTGTCAATGACCTTGTTGAGGCGTGTAAAGACCAGGCGGATGTAAATTTATGGACCAAAGCTAAAATCGCGGACCCGGAGGACCGATCAAGGCGTTGTAACGTGAAATTGCGAGGAGTCCCGGAATCCATTATTCCAAGCGAACTACACAACTATGCGGACAATTTGATTAATACCTTAGTGCCAAATGTCTCTCGGATTGAACGCACGATTGATCAGATATACCGCATACCCAAACACATGAACGCTTCTATCCCAAGAGACATACTTGTGACGATTCATTTCTTCCATATTAAGGAGAGACTACTTGCTAAAGCTAGGGACTTAAAATCATTGCCTGAGCCCTATAAAGATATCCAAATGTATGCAGACCTGTCACAACATACTTTGGCCTTGAGGAGACAATTGAAAGTTATTACCAAAACTTTGTACGACCGTAAAATCCAATACAAGTGGAAACATCCTGCAACACTGATAATCACCAAAGATGGAATAACCAATATAATATCTGATCCAAAGGAAGGAATGCGTCTCCTACATTCTTGGGGCATGTCGCCAGTGCTCTCTCAGGATCGGGGAAGTAAGGAGGGTTCAAAGCTTGTTAGCAACATCCGAGAAGGATACCTTCTTCCTTAAGAACATTAGAAGTACGAAAGAAAATGGAAGAAATGACTAAGAAAAATAAGGGAGCATGGAATAGAAGAAAGTAGCAGTCGAGAAAAGCATGAGAAGAGAGAAAGAATGAGAATATGTTGATGGGGAACTGACCTCTTCCTTTTTTGTCCTTTCCTTTATATCCTTTTTCAATATCCACGTATACCCCTGGTATCTATTCTGCAATTTTTGTCATTTCTTGAACTTTACCCCCTTTTATTGGTCGGTTGTTTATTCATATACCCGACTTGTACTGTGCTTATTACATTCCCTTTATATTTTAGTATATACACCACAGCTGTGGGATATAGATTTACTTTACTATCATATACGAAGAAAAAGGGTATTGTATTGCATCTTCGTTGCTAGTTTACTTAGAGTCAGTTCACACTGGGGCGACACGACTTCCAGCACGACGAACAGAAGCAACTTCAACACGACTTGAGCATGAACCACAGGGCGATCTGGGGCGATTTACAACACGACTTGAAGTCCTTTTCAGGTCAGGAGACATTCCAGTGGCCAATAAAACAACAATCAGCTCTGGGAGAGGGAAGGGGAGGGAGGGGTTTGTCTGAGAAATGTATGTTATCTTGCTGGAAAGTAGCTTCAATTAAAACAGTGATCAGACTTGGAAGCGACTTCCATTGAAATCAATGGGTACAAATCGCCTAGAAGTCTGATTGAAGTAGTACAGGAACCTCTTCTGAAGTCGGAACGACATGAGTAGTGTGTATTAACACCGCTCCCATTCACTTACATTGCTTTTTTGGACAGCGCGACTTGGGACAACTTAAGACGACTTCAAGTCGGATCCCAAGTCGCCCCAGTGTGAACCGACTCTTAGATTGCAATTAATTTATCTGTTCTTTGTTTACCTTATTTGTTCTGTTTCTTTTTTGTTTTGTTTACTTTCTTTTCGTTTACTTTTGTTCTAAGTTTTATTTTTCCTTTTAGAAGTTAGGCGGTGTCTGGTTAACCTACTCTATATAAATCGCTTCTAGCTCGATTATACCTGCAGCATTACCTGTACCTGTCCAACTGGGTATACTCTAGACTTGTATGTATTTGACCAATTGAGACACACTTCACGCTGATATGTCCGTCAATTTTCTCTCTGTTAATGCAAATGGCTTGAACCACCCAGCCAAGAGGTCTTCTATGTGGAAGACTGCGTTAACTAATGGAACTGACATACTTTGTGTGCAAGAAACTCATTTTACTCTTGGTAACGCTCCACAATGTCAGCATAAAAACTTTCCTCATATTTTCAGGGCCGACTTTACTCGTAAGCAAAAAGGTATTTTAATTGCAATTTGTGACTCCTTGAATTTTGAATTGTTGAACTGCTGCTCAGATACGGGTGGTAGGTATATCATTCTGGTGTGCAAACTGAACAATGTACCATACACACTTGTAAATGTCTATGCCCCAAATATCAGACAAATGGGTTTTCATAAGAAAGTATTGAAGAAAATACGTGAAGTACAGATGGGTCATCTTTTGATATGTGGGGACTTCAATTTGGTCCCAGATGTGGACATTGATTCTTCTTCTGGTACTAAAAGGTTTGCTTCTCCTTTATCAAATTTTTTTTTGGACAACGATCTCTTCGACGTATGGAGATGTTACCATGCATCGGAGAGGGACTATACCTTCCACTCCTCGCGACATAACACGTACTCCCGAATTGATCTATTCATATCAGACAAATGGTTACTTCAAAATGTGATTGAATCACGCGTCCACACTATTGCTTGGTCGGACCATGCCCCGATTAGTGTCAGAGTGAAAAATACAAATTCCCATCAAAATTCTTACATATGGCGTATGAACAACTACCTGTCACAGATACCTGATAATATACAATATATATCTCAGAAGCTTGATGAGTTTTTTTCTGACAACGTGGGTTCTGTTTCCAACCCGGAAGTATTGTGGAGCGCGCATAAATCTTTCATGCGGGGTCTTTTCATACAACTGGGGTCACAAACTAAAAAGAAAAGATCCAAAAAACTTGATGACATAACTAAAAAACTAGAAGAATTGGATGCGAGGAATAAAAATAATCCCTCATCCGCCCTACGTACTGAAATTTTTAAGTTAAGACATGATTTGCGTTCTATGCTTATGGAGTCTTATGATTTTCGACTTAGGAGGCTGAAAGCACATACATATGCAACGGGTAACAAAGCAGGGAAAATGTTAGCTAACCGTATCAAGGGATATAGAACTAGAACCAGGATTTCCCACCTTGTTGACCCTACTAATCAATCTAAAATAATAAATCCTCAAAAAATAGCGGATGAATTCAGATTGTATTACAGTAAACTCTACAACCTCAATAGTGATGGCAATGTCCATCAGCCTTCTACTAGTGAAATTCAATCTTTCCTCTCTCGCATAGATTTACCAAAATTATCAGCGGAAACTCTTAAAACACTAAACGCCCCTTTCACTGATTTGGAATTATCAAACACCATTGACTCCCTTCCTGGGGGCAAGGCACCTGGTCCGGATGGTTTCACTGGTGAATAAGTTAAGACATTTAAAAAATTACTGATACCACATATGAGAGATACGTTTAACCACTCTGCCTCTAAATCTTCTTTTCCGGATGAAATGTTATCTGCATTGATAATAACGCTTCCCAAACCGGGAAAAGATCCAACATCTCCATCGAATTTCCGTCCTATTTCCCTTCTTAATATTGATATAAAGATATTTGCCAAGACAATAGCGAATAGGCTTGTCAACATACTCCCTACTTTAATACATATTGATCAGACTGGATTCATCAAGGGGCGCCAGGCTTCGGATGCTACTAGGAGACTGATAGATGTTATACATAATGTGAACATGATGGGAACGCCTTCTCTGCTTCTATCTTTGGATGCAGAAAAGGTGTTTGACAGGGTCAATTGGAGTTATCTATCATTGACTCTTCAGAAATTTGGATTTGAGGGTTTTATTTTTAGATCTATACTGTTCCTTTACTCGAACCCCAATGCTCAGGTTTTGGCTTCCAACCTGCTATCTCAACCATTTCTTATCTCCAATGGAACCAGACAGGGTTGCCCCCTGCCCCCCTTGATCTTTAACTTAAAGCGGAGCTCCAGCCGCGAATTTTTATTTTTTTAAAGTCAGCAGCTACTAACAGTGTAGCTGCTGACTTTAAATAAGGACACTTACCTGTCCTAGGCGCCCGCGCTGATGGCCCCCCCGATGCCGGTCCCGCGATCGCTCCGAGTCCCGCGCCGCCATTCACACTATGGGAAACAGGCAGTGAAGCCGTACGGCTTCACTGCCCGTTTCCTACTGTGCCTGCGCGAGTCTCACGCTGGCTTGTGAATGGGCGCGCTGCTCTCTGAGAACACACACAGTTCCCAGAAAGCAGCGCGCCCCATTCACAAGAAGGACAAGAAGAAATCGGACCGCGGTGCAGGTGAGGCAGATTACGGACTTCCGCATAGCAACAGCTATTTCGGGTGAGTATTTTTTTTTTTTTTTTCAGGTTTTTTTTTTTTTTTTTTTTTTTAAACAACATGGCAAAATGTTGTTTTCCTGGGTGGAGCTCCGCTTTAATGATGGAACCCTTGGCAGAACATATCAGATCTAACTCCAAGATATCAGGGGTAACTATAGGCTCGCAAGTACATAAGATCAGTCTATTTGCTGACGATGTTATATTAATGTTAACATGTCCATTCAGTTCTTTAACTGAACTACAAGAAATATTGTCTTGGTTCAGCAAGATATCTTATTATAAGATAAACACTCTGAAATCATCCGTCGTTGATATAGGTATAGACGCAGACAAAGTAATCTTCTCCAACATCACTTTCCCTACACTTGGGCAGATACTGATATTCCATACTTAGGTATTCGTTTAACAAGATCCACCAAGTCTTTATTCGCCCACAATCATATTCCCCTGAAACAGAAATTGCAAATGGATTTATTAAAGTTAAGTAAACATGAACTTTCGTGGTGGGGTAGACTCTCGGCGTTCAAGATGATGCATTTACCTCAGGTTTTATACTTATTTAGGTGTCTCCCCATCCCGACTCACGTTAGTTTTTTCAAATCTGTTCAAACAATTCTATCCAGGTATATCTGGGGAGGGAAAAAATCCAGATGCGCCCATCATAAGATGATTAAACATAGGATGTGGGGAGGGGTCGGCTACATTGATTTCCAGGATTACTTCTATAGCTCCATTCTAACTCAGATAAAAGAATGGTTTCATTCTACCCCAATGACGAACTGGGGTTTAATAGAATCCTCATATGGTATTGACAAAATGACTAAATTATGGCTATTTGGAGCACAGTTAGGATTTAAAGTCCCTACACATCTTCCACCTACAATGAAGATTTCCATTTCAACATGGCTTAAATTCCTAAAGGTAGCAGAACCCTCTGACCCCAAGGTTAAAGTGGAAATTCCCTTTCGTGTTTTGCAACTTGTTATAAGTCAGAGTACTATGGAACAATGGAGCACACATGGTATTGAATTTCTTCACAACCTTTTCAATGGTAGCAAACTTAAATCTCTTGAAGATGTTAAAACTGAATACAGTTTACCTGATAATTGCTTAATTCAATATAAGAGGATAATACGCTTCTTGAATGAATTGAACGATACCAACCTTTACATACACACTGGTGCATGGTCCTTTTTAACGTTGCTAGTATTAGGGAAAAAAGGTATCTCCCTCTTTTACAATATACTTCAACAAAAGAGAAGGTTTACGAAATCCTCTTCCCACTTTCGATGAGAAGAGGATTTGGGACATTCATTTACTGACGACCAATGGTATCTTGCGTGTAAAATGAATCAATCAGCCTCCAAATGTACGTCCCTATGGGAACTGTCGGTTAAGGTTACATTGAGGTGGTACTATACACCTGATATTTTATCCAAGTTTGGTAACCAGCACTCCGACAGATGTTGGAGACAGTGTGGAGCTAGGGGAGACCCTCTCCATATTTTTTGGAACTGTCCCAAAATCGTTGATTACTGGTTAAACATATTCGATATTTTAATGACTATGACAGGTACTAGAATACAACCTAGCCCAGAGTTGGCTTTGTTGTCCTTGGGTATAGACGATTTTCCACTCATTCTACGTAAATCTATTGTACACTTACTTCTTGCTGCCAGGCTATCAATCACAAGGCGATGGAGGGATTCTTCCCCTCCATCTGTGCTTGAAGCTGTCGATCTAACGGATCTACATATGACATATGAGCGTTTATTGGCTATATCCATGAATACTTTACACAAACACGATATCTCGTGGGCTCCTTGGAAAAAATGGCTAGTTCACTTAGACACCAGTTTTCTGAATATTATATTCCCTTTTTTATATAAATAAAGAACGGGGGAATGTACCAATTGATACATTGAGGATACTTGTTTACTGAATAACTTATACACATAACAGCTTTCCTCTCTTGTACGAAAACGTATTGCTGTATTGATACATATTTATTGATTCCTACTTGTATGAATCTTTTTGTTTATTATTTTTATTTATCTCTAATTTTAAAACGAAAATATCTGTTTATATTTGAAGAATCTACCTGTATGTAATACGTATATTTGTATTTTTAAAATGAAAAATTCCAATAAAAATTATTGAAACAAAAAAAACGGACCGCAATGCTTCCCTATGGGATAGTCCGTTTACATCCGTCTCCGTTAAGCTCCGTTTTTTTGAACGGAAGAAAACTCTATTTTTATTCCGTCAAAAAAACGGAACGGACTAAAAACGGATGTTAGCGGACGATCCGTTTAACATCCGATCCGCTAACATCCGTTTTTCATCAAAATATGTAAGTTCTAACAAAAAAAACGGATGAAAAACGGATGAAAAAACTGATGAAAAAACGGATGAAAAACTGATGAAAACGGATGAAAAACGGATGACAGCTGATGAAAAACGGACGAAAAACTGATAAAAAACGGACGAAAAAACGGAACAACTGATAAAAAAAGACGGACCTAAAAAACGATCCGCACCTGTGAAAGGACCCTTAGAGGAAAATGCACTACTGTTTTGAATTAATTTTATTGCTGCATAATATCTGAAATTGGTATTGCAAACTTTTCTTTTTGTATCTTGGTTCCTTTAAGCCCATGTCACCATAAGCTTATTGGCAGTTACACACAGTATGGTTTCAAGCTCTGAACTGGGGAAACAATTGCTTTTTATCCTTTACTGATTTACGTAATGAGTTATAAACAGATGTATGCAAGATTCATATACATATGTGGCTTTATCAATGCCGAAACCTTCATACTTGAAACTCACTGTATACCCAACCACAGTGGCTTAAAATAAAACTGTGGCAAGACTATGGGCATTTGAGCATTTACAATTAATATATGTCCCTCTCTGATGGCTGCTGTGGTTCACCCTGCAAACTCTTATGCCACGTACACACGACCGTTATTCATGACATGCAAAAAAAAAAGATTTTCTCGACGTGATTTGTCATGATTTCTCTCAAGCCTGCCTTGCATACAGACGTTCATGAAAAAAATGCTTGCGCAAAGCGCGGTGACGTACAACACGTACGACAACGCGTACAACGGCACTATAAAGGGGAAGTTCCATTCGAATAGCGCCACCCTTTGGGCTGCTTTTGCTAATTTCCCTGTCTCATAACTTGCTTCTGAGCATGCGTGTTTTAGAGCAGGTTCTACATTTTTTAAGACCATTTTTCTCATTGAGAAAAATGCTCTGGAGCCTACACACGACCGTTTTTCATGACCAATTTAAGAAAATTGCATTTTTCTCATCATGAAAAACGGTCGTGTACATGGCATAAGTCACTGAAGGACACAGAAGTGATCTAGGGGCAATGCTATTTCACACACATAGAAGTTCAAAATAGAATCAGTGCTGAGAGCTCTTCTAGACAGTGAAGTTTAGCAATGGGTTGCCAAGCAGGTAAGCATAATGTTGCTTTCTTCTTAACAGGATACTGCCATAGTAATATTTTAAACTCCTGACAAGGTCATTTTAATACAAACCCACACTGGCATGTAGATTCAGGCACTGTGTGGTAATTCATCCCCAAGGATTCTCCTAAATCAGGGGTCTCCAAACTTTCCAATCAAAAGGGACAGGTAACTGTACTTCAGGATTTAGGGGGGTGGGGGAGCAGATTGTAGCCAATGAAACTAGAAAATCAGTGCCCCATCATTTGTTTTAATTAGATGCCCCATTGAAGGTGTTAGTAGGGAAATAGTGCCCCATCATTGGTGTAATAGTACAAATTCTGGGTGGACCCTCTGCACACTGCTACACCCTTCCAAGCAAACTATGCAATGAAAAAACATGGATATTTAATTCACATATATTGCAATACAGGTTTAAGCTGACCAACTGCATCAATCTTTTCTCAGTTGGTGGAATAGGGCCCCAAGAGCCAGATAAGGGAAAGCAAAAAGCCACTGTCTCCAAAACATTCAATCATGGGAAAAGCTAATTACAGATTGTTTATTTAGTTTAAAGTGCTACTATAGATTCATTTAAAAAAATAACATATCATACTTGCCTCCACTGTGCAGTTAGTTTTGCACAGATTGGCCCAGATCATCTTCTTCTGGGGTCCCATGGCGGCTTTTTATGGCTCCTCCCCGCAATAGCTACCCCCCTTTGGGAAGCTCTCTCCTAAAGGGGTTACCTTGCGGGTGCGCTCCTGTGTCATTGACTTGGTGTACATAGCCGCTGAGTGTGACTTGGCCCTGCCCCCTGGTGGCCGCATCATGGGATTTAATTTAACAGCAGCTGGAGCCGATGGCTGCGCTGCTATCAATCTAACCAATGAAGAGCTGACAAGCCGTGGGGAAAGCGACGCGGGATCGCACCCATGGAAATTCGAGGCTCGGGTAAAACGGGGGCTGGGGGGGCGGACAGTGCAAGGTGTTTTTTCGTAGGATGCATTAAGGGGAAAACACACAAAGGTGTACAACCCCTCTAACTGTACATGACTGGGTATTCAAAATAAACAGAGCTATAATTTATTGAGTGACGACAAACTTTTTTTTGTAAATCAGACTCATGTTCCCAGGCTGCTCAGCTCACTCTGCTTACCTATCCAGAACTCCTGCTCTGTGTTTACAATGAAAATTAATGTGGGATGGTGCAGGAGGAACTGAACTGACTTAGAAAATGTTCTTCAATAAGTATGCTTTGAAAATTGAGTATGAAATACTCCACAGTGTCTGCAGCTACAGAGATAAGTGAGGGTTTTTAAAGCTTATTTACTACTTGCTAGGAATATATAGATATTTAAATGTCCAAAAAATGTCCAAACATTTCCAAAACTTGGCCACAGTTATGTAAATGACACATATCATTTATCCACACACAAATCTTGAAGTAAACCGAGACACATGTAAAGATTTTTTTTCAAATACTTAAAAACATTTATTCGAGCCAAATGAATGTCAAAACAGTCAATTGTGCTATAACTATGCCATAACACAATGTTATGTCAAAACATGTCATCTGTCACTATGTTGGGACTCTACACAAGTCAGTAGATCTTGTCTGTCAGTCAGATCCCATCCCCCTCTACACTAGTACTATAACAAACTGATAGTACGTTTGCTATATTGTGGGCTGACTTCACCCTTCTGTTTAGTAATTTATTTACTCATTGTTGGCTCACTTGGATGTGTTCACTACCATGTAAAACATCAATGACAAAAAGTCGTTAAGGAGTTAATTTCTTCTACACAGCTGCCTGCGGTGACAACTTTCAGGATAGTTTTAACTTTGTTGGAGAAGGAATGACACATTAATTATAAGCAACAGTGGTTAGCCAGCAGAGCATCCAGAGGGCAAGGCGCTCATCACAATTCCTCAGTGCCTTCATCTGGACTAACACAATTAGAATGTAGAACATTTTAGACTTGATGGACTTTGTTTTTGAGTGTTTGTATTTTCACTCTTGTCAGTTCAGTCTCTTTGGAGTTACTGAACCAAACATCACCTACACATGCTTTTTTTTTTCAGCATGTAACAATTCTGGTTTAAATGTTAACTTTCTGATAGCCATAGGCTGTGGCATGCAATATGACAAAAAATTCAGATAATAATTATAGCATTCACAGTATAAACATATTCTGAACTAAAATACTCCAAAAATCTCATTTGCATACTGTAATCTCAGTATTTAGTTATATGTGCTATTTTCTTTTTCTTAATTGTAACAGAATTATAGACTTTAAAACTGGAGAAATAAATGAAAAATAAAGTAAAGCTGTTGCCTTTAGTGACCCATCAGGATTGAAAGGTAATATAAAGCGTAGACGGTGTAGCCTTTTGTTCTCATTTTCTTTTCTCCATATTTAATAAGTCACCCTATTATCTCCTTAAAGTGAAGGTTCACGCTAAAAACTGTTTTCTTTCATTACATTCAGCATACTTCCGACATGTACAGTAAGCTGTTTGTTTGTTTTTTTCCCGCAGGAGTAGGCGTTCCTATGCAGCGGCGCAATGCCATCTGGGACAGATGATTGACGTGCTTGATAAAAAACTTCCCCCCAGCGGATAAGGCGCATCACAAGTTCCGAAAATAGCCGAACTGGGAGTCAGCTCTATGCGGCGCTATACGGCGCTTACGCACAGACTAGGAGCCGTGTAGAGCTGACTGCGCAGGCGCTGTATAGAGCCGACTCCCAGTTCGGCTATTTTCGGGAACTTGTGACACGCCTTATTATTCGTCGGGGGGAAGTTTTTATCAAGCACGTCAATCATCTGGGCCAAGTCCCACATGACACTACGCCTCTTCATAGGAACGCCTACTCCCGCGGGAGTGTGTACCCGGAAGCTGGGTGGAAAAGAACAATAATATTATATGTACAGCGAAGAAAAAACAAACAAACAGCATACTGTACATGTCGGAACTATGCTGAATATAATGTTAGAAAACAGTTTTTAGGGTGAACCTCCGATTTAACCACTACAGATCCGCGCTATGGACAAAAGACGTCCACAGCGTGGACCTGAGGTGCCGGGATCACGTCTTTGGGTGTCATGTTGTTGTAATTCCCTGTGCGCGCCACTGGGTGGCGCGCAGTGGGGAAAAACAGTGCCGTCGCATCGCTGAGGATTCGATGGGTGTACCCAGCGGCCGCGGTGTCCGCTAGGTACATGCGATCGGCGGTGACAGAGCAGGGATGTGGAGTTCTGTGTGTAAACACAGAGCTCCACGTCCTGTCAGGGAGAAGAGACAGATGCTGTTTCCCTTGTACATAGGGAGACAGCATCGATCACCTCCCCCAGTCACCCCTCTCCCCCCACACAGTTAGAACACACCCAGGATACACATTTAACCCCTTCCTCACCCCCTAGTGTTAACCCCTTCAATGCCAGTCACATTTATACAGTAATTAGTTCATATTTATAGCACTGGTCGCTGTATAAATGTGAATGGTCCCAAAAATGTGTCAAAAGTGTCCGACCTAATGTCGCAGTCCCAATAAAAATCGCAGATCGCCGCCATTACTAGTAAAAAAAAAATAGTAAAAAAATAAATCATAATTCTGTCCCCTATTTTGTAGGCGCTATAACTTTTGCGCAAAGCAGTCGCTTATTGCGATTTTTTTTTTTTTTTTTACAAAAATTCGTAGAAGAATACGTATTGGCCTTAACTGAGAAAAAAAAAAAATATATATTTTTTTTTTAAATTGGGATATTTATTATAGCAACAAGTAAAATATATATATATTTTTAAATTGTCGCTCTTTTTTTGTTTATAACGCAAAAAATAAAAACCGCAGAGGCGATCAAATACCACCAAAATAAAGCTCTATTTGTGGGGAAAGAAGGACGTCAATTTTGTTTGGGAGCCACGTTGCACGACCGTGCAAATGTCAGTTAAAGCGACGCAGTGGCGGAAGCTGAAATTTCGCCTGGGCACAAAAGGGGGTTTATGTGCCCAGTAAGCAAGTGGTTAAAGAAAATAGTGGTTTTGTAAACATTTTCTTTATTTATTATAGTAAGGACTAAAACACACACACACATATATATAAATATATATATATATAAATATATATATATATATTTGTCATTTAGTCAGGTATAAATAAAATATTGCATGTACATTTTTAGTAATTCATTTTTAGCTAACAGGTAGAGGAGCATTAAGCTTATTTGCGATATACTGAAAATAAAAACTGTTGTATGTGCAGCACAGTCTGAAGTCTGCATACACAGTTGAATGAGTTTGATCAATGACTCACCCTTCTCTCCACTGTTGGCAACCTGTATAGAAAATTCTGTCCAACATTTCAATAAAATAGAGGAAGTCTAAAAATAAACAGGCCCTACTTTGTTATCTATTTAGGATATCTATTGTGATTTATTAGTATTTTGTAGCTCCCAACTGTCCCTGATTTCGAGGGACTGTCCCTGATTTGAAATAAAGTCCCTCTTTCCTCATCATATGTCCCTTATTTTGGTCTTATCTATATAGCTGTATATAAAATGCATTACTTATCTTTTGAAACGTTTTTCCTAGAGCTAAACTTTTCATCGAATTTCTAAATGGCTGCATTTGTAAATTTCAAAATCCAGGATGAATAGTAGTGGTTAAAAAAAAAAAAAAAGGACTCAAGGTATTAACTAATCTTTTTTTTTTTTGTATAATTCGCCTTTAACCACTTAAGAACTTGATGCATTTGTACCCTTAAAGCGGAGTTCAACCCTAAAAACAAACTTTTTATTAACAGCTTGCCTTTAACCACTTGTCCACTGGGCCTATTTTGGCACTTCTCTCCTTCATGTAAAAATCACAATTTTTTTGCTTGAAAATTAATCAGAACCCCCAAACATTATTTTTTTTTTCAGCAGACACCCTAGGGAATAAAATGGTGGTCATTGCAACTTTTTTTCTCGTACAGTATTTGCTCAATAATTTTTTTAACGCCTTTTTTTGGGGAAAAAACGGTTTCATGAATTAAAAAATAACAAAAAAGGAAAGTTAGCCCAATTTTTTTGTATAATGTAAAAGATGATATTACACCGAGTAAATAGATGCCTAACATGTCACGCTTTTAAATTGCTCACACTCATGGAATGGCGCCAAACTTCGGTACTTAAAAATCTCCATAGGTGACACTTTAACATTTTTTACAGGTTACTATTTTTGAGTTACAGAGGAGGTCTAGAATTGTTGCACACGCTCTAACGCACGCGACGATACCTCACATGTGGGGTTTGAACAACGTTTACATATGTGGGCGGGACTTGCATGTGTGTTCATTTCTGCACGCAAGATAACGGGGACAGGGGCGTTTCGAAAAAATAAAAATAAAAATTATTTTACTTAATTTTTTTTATTTTTAAACTTTTTTTATCACTATTTGTGTACAAAATAGGGAATACATTTATGGCATTTTTATTATTATAATCATTTTACTGCTAATAGCGGTGGTCAGTAGGGATGAGCCGGACACCCCCCATTCGGATCGCACCAGAACCTTCGAACGGACCGAACGTTCACGCAAACTTTTAGAACCCCATTGAAGTCTATGAGACTCGAACGTTCGAATTCAAAAGTGCTCATTTTAAAGGCTAATATGCAAATTATTGTCGTAAAACGGGTTTGAGAACCCTGGTCTTGCCCCAGGGAACATGTATCAATGGAAAAATAAGTTTTCTGGAGCAGTGAATTTAATGATGCTTAAAGTGAGAAAAAAAAATTGAAAAATTCCTTTAAATATCGTACACGCTGGGTGTTTAAAACTGCTTGCGGCTTTAATGTAATATCTGCAATATGGATGAAAATCATTGAGGAAAATAGTATGGGTTTCCCCGCCTCCCTCCCCGCAGGTCATTACCAGCCCCTTTGGCCCTATATACTTTTAATAGCAGTATACAGGCGGTGCAAACAAGACAGGGACTGTAGGTTTGTTGTTAAGTAGAATCTGTTTGTAATTTTCAACTGGTACTTCTTTAACCACTTGCTTACTGGGCACATAAACCCCCTTCGTGCCCAGGCGAAATTTCAGCTTCCGGTTCAGCTTTGCGCGGTCGTGCGACGTGGCTCCCAAACAAAATTGACGTCCTTTTTTCCCCACAAATAGAGCTTTATTTTGGTGGTATTTGATCACCTCTGCGTTTTTTATTTTGTGCGCTATAAACAAAAAAAGAGCGACAATTTAAAAAATATATATATATTGTTTACTTGTTGCTATAATAAATATCCCAATTTTTTTTTTAACCACTTCAGGCCCGCGCTACCGTCGAATGACGGCAACAGCGCGGGCCTGAATATCCAACATGCCGTCATTTGACGGCATGTCCTTTAGGCGTTCCCAGCGTGCGCTGTAGAGCGCGCTGCGGGGAAGCCCTGTGTTGTCCGTCCAATCAGAGTGGCCGTTTGCGATGCGATCTGTGGGCGAATGAGAGATGATCTCTCATAGATCATCTCTCATAGATCATCTCTCATTGCCGTTTTACACAGAGACAGCGTCCTGTCTCTGGAGAGGAGGAGCCGATCTGTGTTCCTTCCTACATAGGGACACAGATCGGTCACCCCCCCAGTCACCCCCCCCCTCCCCCCACAGTTAGAACACACCTAGGATACACATTTAACCCCTTCCTCACCCCATAGTGTTAACCCCTTCAATGCCAGTCACATTTATACTGTAATTAGTGCATATTTATAGCACTGATCGCAGTATAAATGTGAATGGCGCCAAAAATGTGTCAAAAGTGTCCGATGTGTCCGCCATAACGTCGCAGTACCAATAAAAATTGCAGATCGCCGCCATTTCTAGTAAAAAAAATAAAATAATAATTCTCTCCCCTATTTTGTAAGCGCTATAACTTTTGCGCAAACCAGTCGCTTATTGCGATTTTTTTTTTTACCAAAAATATGTAGAAGAATACGTATCGCCCTAAACTGAGAATTTTTTTTTTTTAATTGGGATATTTATTATAGCAACAAGTAAAAAATATTGTATTTTTCTTCAAAATTGTCGCTCTTTTTTGTTTATAGCGCAAAAAATAAAAACCACACAGGCGATCAAATACCACCAAAAGAAAGCTCTACTTGTGGGGAAAAAAAGACGTAAATTTTGTTTGGGAGCCACGTCGCACGACCGCGCAATTGTCAGTTAAAGCGACGCAGTGCCGGAAGCTGAAATTTTACCTGGGCAGGAGAGGGGTGTAAGTGCCCAGTATGCAAGTGGTTAAACAATTTTTTTTCTCAGTTAAGGCCGATTTTTTGACGTATTTTTGTAAAAAATAAAAAAAAATCGCAATAAGCGTCTGGTTTGTGCAAAAGTTATAGCGTCTCCAAAATGGGGAACAGAATTAATATTTTTTTTATTATTATTTTTTTTACTAGTAATGGCGGCGATCTGCGATTTTTATTGGGACTGCGATATTGCGGCAGACAAATCGGACACTTTTGACACAAATTTGGGACCATTCACATTTATACAGCGATCCTATGCAGCGGCGCAATGTCATCTGGGACAGATGATTGACGTGCTTGATAAAAAACTTCCCCCCGGCGGATAAGGCGCATCACAAGTTCCGAAAATAGCCGAACTGGGAGTCAGCTCTATGCGGCGCTATACAGTTTTTAGGGTGAACCTCCGATTTAACCACTACAATAATATTTTTTTTATTATTATTTTTTTTACTAGTAATGGCGGCGATCTGCGATTTTTATTGGGACTGCGATATTGCGGCAGACATATCGGACACTTTTGACACAAATTTGGGACCATTCACATTTATACAGCGATCAGTGCTATAAAAATGCACTAATTACTGTATAAATGTGACTGGCAGGGAAGGGATTAACACTAGGGGGTGAGGAAGGGGTTAAATGTGTATCCTGGGTGTGTTCTAACTGTGTGGGGGGAGGGGGGTGACTGGGGGAGGTAACCGATGCTGTGTCCCTATGTACAAGGGACACAGATCAGTCTCCTCTCCTCTGACAGCACGTGGAGCTCTGTGTTTACACACAGAGCTCCACGTCCCTGCTGTCACCTGCTTGTTTTCCCGTCGATCGCATGTACCCGACGGACATCGCGGCCGCCAGGTACATGCAACGGCTCTTCAGCGATGTGGCAGGACAGTGTTTACCCACTGATATGCAGTGGCGCGTGGGTAATGCACTATAAATGACATCCAAAGACGTCAACTTGGCACCTCAGGTCCGCGCTGTTGACGTATTTTGTCAATAGCGCGGGTCTGAAGTAGTTAAAGTGTAGCTTCAGCCATAAAATCTTTTTTTTAAGCTTTTTGGAAAACATAGAGAAGGGTTATCACTCCTGTAACATTTGCTTTGCTGTCTGTGCGCATCTGTTCAGAAGATTGCACCTCACTTTCTGCCACAATGACAAATGATTTTTTGAAAATTTGGGTTTTTTGGTCCCCTCGGCCTCCTGACTGTGTTTTAAAGGTTCAACTTTACATCAATGCGATGCATCAGAGTATGTGCCTTGCTGCAGAACAGACTATTAATTTGAGAATGTACTGCCTGCCACCCCTCAATAGCACCAAAGTGCATGGGCCTTTTTTAAATTTTATTTTTTAATGCCGCTGCACCAAAATGCATGGTGCTTTTGTTAGCATGCATTTTTATTTTTGTGATTTTTTTTTATTTACACACATTATATAAATATATATGTGTGTAAAAAAAAAAAAAATATCACAAAAATAAAAATGCATGCTAACAAAAACATTATGATGCAGCAGCATTAAAAAATACAATAAAAAAAAAAGGCCCATGAACTTTGGTGCTATTGAGGGGTGGCAGGCAGTTCATTCTCAAATTAATAGGCTGTTCTGCAGCAAGGCACATACTCTGTGCGTGTAAATAAAATAAAAATCACAAAAATGCATGCTAACAAAAGCACCATGCATTCTTTTGAGAATCGTGGGATGCATATACAGTATATCCTCTACACACTGTAACTCTAAAGGCCCGTACACACGGTAGGACATCCAACAAAATTTCCCTTGGATTTTTGTCCTAATTGATTTGTCCGGTCACACCCATAGCATACACACAGTCAGACTTTTCTGCAAACTTTTCTAAAACCTTCCCATTATCACATGGTTTTTCTGCTCTTTACCGCCACCCTTTGGTTAACTTCTGCTATTGTTGGTTGACTTTAACATTGGTTCTGAGCATGCGTATTTGCGTTTTGTACAAAAGTTGGTTGGATTGCTGTACACACGGTCACACAAAGCACCATCGGACTTTTGTTGCCGAAAAGTTGGTCCGTTCGCAGACCCAACTTTTTGTCGGATGAAACCTGAAAAAGTTGGTCCGATGGAGCATACACACGATCAGACAAATTTGAAAAGTTGCAGATTTTGAAGTTGGTTGGCCAAAAGTCTGACCGTGTGTATGGGGCTTTACTGACTAGCCTGCCTGCTCTATCTAACTCCAAAAAATGACATTCTCTCTCTCTCTGTAAACCACCAACACACTACACAAGGCTGACTTTCAGGCAGCATTATATAGTGTGGGGCGTGTACTAAACACCCTGAGCCATAATTGGCCAAAGCCACCCTGGCTCTACGTTTTTTGCACGCTGTGATTGGCCAAGCATGTGGGTCATAGTGCTTTTAAATCTTTTTTGGGACCATTGACATTTATTTATTTTATTTTATTTGGTGGTTTTTTTTTTCACCACTGGGGTTTTTATTTTTTGCTAAACATTTTTTTTTAGTTTCTGTTATAAAAGTTTGTTTTCTTCTTCAATGACAGGCACTGATCAGGCTGCACTGATGGGCACTGACGAGGTGGCACTGATGGACACTGACGAGGTGGCATTGATAAGGTGGCACTGATGGGCACTGATGAGGAGGCACTAATATGTAGAATTGATGGGCACTGATATGCAGCATTGCTGGGCAACCAATAGCCAGCATTGATATGCAGCACTGATGGGCACTAATAGGTGGCACTGATAGGTTTCACTGATGGTGACTAATAGGCGACACTGATGGGCACTGACAGGCAGCACTGATGGGCACTAATAGCACTGATGATGAGGTACTGACAGTCATTACTGATGGGCACTGATTGGCAGCTGTGAAGGACACTGACAGGTGTTACTGATGGGCACTGATTAGCACTTTGGTGGGCACTGACTGGCAGCTGATGGGCAGTGATTGGCAGATGTGGTGGGCACCTCAGATGGGGGCTGAGCTAATATTCAATGCACTGATAATCATCAGCGCAGATCCCCCCTCAGAAGACAGAAGAGCTGACAGAAGAGCTGCCGATCGGCTCTCCTGTCAGCGTGAACTGAGGAAAGCCATTTACCAGTTCTTCTTGGTTACAAGTTGCGATTAGCTGTGATTGGTCAAAGCTGATCACATGGTAAATAGCCTACGTCATAAGCTGTTTACCACGATCGGAGTTTCGGTGTGACAGATTGACACACCCCACCACCAATCGCCACATGCCTCCCACGGGCAGGCAAATGTGTCGTATCCTGCTGGACATCATACAATGTCCAGTCAAGATAACTTAACCACTTTGCGCACGTCATTCGGTTATATGGCAGGCGGGAAGTGGTTAAAAATCAAGAGATGCAAGCGAATTAACACATTGACCCCTGCCTTTATATTTGCTGTGTTTTGAAAACCATCACAGTGCCGATGTAAATGCTCTAGAAAGAAATATATGATTATGTGTACAGTATGTTCTTATACCTGTTTAATGGAGTGTCCTTAAAGCCTTGAACTATAAATTATGATTCTATACTGCACTCATGTAATCACGGAAGAAACATAATTAATGCTGAATAAAAGACAGCTCCTTAATGAGTTTAGCTAAGCCATGCTGCTGTCACCCTCCACCTCCCGCATACTCCATTCTCCATTTAATATGACTCCACACAGAGATGTTGAATAATGCACATTTGGAGGGATCAGTATGCAGATACAGTGAGTTTCACTGTGCAACATACCATGCAAACAGCAGAAAGGTTGAAAGAATCAATTTTTCCAGTGGTCTGGCCTGTAATGATAACTCTCAAAGTACATGGAACAAAAAGCAAAAAGAATAAATATGTTTGTAAAGTTTTGTGTTACTCATTGAATGGTGACACTGTTCGCTTTATCCCTGAAAGTCCACACGACAATGTCTTGTATTACACTTGGTTGTTTGGCAGACTATTTGCTTGATTGGGTCCAAAGCTCATACACACTCAGGGTTTTCTCAGAAAGAAACAGCAAGAAAACTGCTGGCAGAGCTTTCTTGCCGGATAAACCGTGCGTGTGTGTACAAGGCTTTGAGGTTTCTCGTTAAGAAAACTGCCCAGAATCTTGATGAGAAAAATAGAGAACCTGCTCTCTATTTTCTCGTCGTGAGATTCTCGGCAGTGTTTTCCTGTCGAGAAACCTGTGCGTGTTTACTTACCTCTCCATGGAAACCCGCGCATGCTCGAAATGACTTTGACGCATGCTGCGCGGTAGCTTCCAAGGCATAGGTAGGGTGAAGATGTCGGCGATGGCATCGAATGTAACGACCGCATGCTCGTCGTAGTCAATGACGTCACCGCGTTTGTGCCATTCAAAAGAACGGCGGTTCTTTTGAATGGTGTGTCTGTACACTCAGCCAGCAAGAAAATCTTGCCAGGAATCTCGTAAGCAAAAACTATGTTTTTTTTTCCTGGCGAGAATCCGGGCCGTGTGTACAGGGCTCCAAAGGGTATAATTTATGCCATGGCCATGAAACATTGCATCATGGCCATGGTATACCTATGACTGTGAGCAGGGCTGCATGTTCTCCTTCAGGTGGGCAGATGGAGTAATAAATCCACATCTTAACCAACTATTTGTACTACCCCTCCCCCAGGATGCTTGTGTGAATGAGGCCTAACTGTGAACTAGAGAGAGATCATCTTCATTGTTTCAGAAAATCTCATACAACTTTGACAGTCCCAAGGTTTAGATGGTACTTCTATAGGAGGGTCATAGACAGGCCATTCTGCTGGATTAAAGCAGCTCTAACATGATTATCCAACATGAATACTTCATGGTGAAACCTATCTGTAGGGTTAAATTACACAGGAGATTTTTATTTGCTCAGTTCCTTGAAATTAACCTTTGGTTTGCAACCACCTAATTTTTAGCATATTCACTTCACTATTTGGCACATGAGACTTTGTCATAAAGATATTAATCTAAAACTACTGAGGGATTAAACATCTGCATGCAGTTTAGCTCTTAAAACAATTAATGAGATTTCACAACATACTGGAACATTTCTTTGAGAGATACTAAGCACCTTCATAACTTGTTAATCCTTACATTGTTAGGCTATCAGAAATGAAATTCAGACTGGCTGATTGAGAATACCAGCTCATGAATTATCAACCCTACTATGGAAATATCAAATGTACCTTAAGATATTAGAAGGTTATTAAAGAAGAACTTCCCTCTGCGTAAGGCTGGCCATCCTTAGATGCATTTTTTTTTCCTTGATCAGCCAGTGGACTAACAGAAAAAAAAATAACAGATTGCCCCATCCACTTAAGCAAAGTGGGTGGAGGTATCCTTTTTGCTGTGCCAGTGCCAACGCATTCTGACAGCGCGACTAGTCCTCTGTCAGAATACACTGATCAGCAGCTGATTGCAATTGATTTACAAAAGTTTTCCAATAGTCTGTTTCAACAGAAGTCAATTGTTATATCATGTATAATAGGACACAGTGGCGGTGCGTCCATAGAGGGCGCAGGAGCACCACCCCCTCTCTCCTGCACCCGTCAATAGATAGATTCATGCATTGCCGCGGCCGCCCTCTATTCAGCTGTCTGGCCCCTTGTTGAGCGCCGGCCATCTGAATTACAGCGGTGGGGGTGTTTTGGAAGTGCCTGATTGGGGCAAACTGGCTGCGTTTGATGGGGAAAACTGGCTGCGTTTAATGGGGCAAACTGGCGGCATTTGATGGGGCAAACTGACAACATTTGATGGGGCAAACTGGCAACATTTGATGGGGCAAACTGGCAACATTTGATGGGGCAAACTGGCAACATTTGATGGGGCAAACTGGCAGCAATTGATGGGGCAAACTGTGATCATTATATATGTTTATGGATAATGTGCTAGAAGGGAAAGAGGAGGTGGTACCAGTACGATCAAATGTAACATAAATACCAGGGCCCGGATTCACGTACCTGGGCGCATCTTTGTGCGGGTGTAGCATATCTTCTTTCCGCTACGCCACCGCAACTTAGTCAGGCAAGTGCTGTATTCACAAAGCACTTGCGTTCTAAGTTACGGCGGCATAGCGTAAATGGGCCAGCGTAGGCCCGGGTAATTCAAAGTAGGCTTAGAGTGGGCGTGTTGTATGGTAATCAACCATGACCCCACGTAAATGACGTTTCTAATGAGCGGCGCATGCGCCGTCCGTGGACGTATCCCAGTGTGCATGCTCAAAATTACGCTGCAAATACTCATTGGTTTTGACGTGAACGTAACTTACGCAAAGCCCTATTCGCGAACGTTTTACGCAAACGACGTAAAATTCAACGCTGTTCTGCCGTCCATACTTAACATTGCGTACACCTCATATAGTAGGGGTAACTTAACGCCGGAAAAAGCCTTATGCAAACGACGTAAAAAAATGCCGTCGTTACTCGTGCCTGAATCTGGCCCCAGGACTTTAAGCTAAAAAAAAAAAAAAACTGCCTGTCATAGTACCACTAGAAGTAGAGGAAAGAACAATATCCTCCTGGTATCATAGCTAAGCACAACAAATACAAAATAAAAAAACATATTTGAAGAGTTCCATTAGGCAAAGTTTTACTAAACTACCTTGCTAACCATGCTCTAGCAAGCAATTAAAATCAGATCTTGTTCTAGCTAATCCAAATCTATTTCTTCCACTTGAGTACAACAATGGTAACAGAAGGGAACGTTATAAAATATATCCTTTTACTCCATGGATCAGTATTGCTTTTAGTATTGCTTTTAGAGAGAAATTTCCTTTAATACTAATGGGATTGAACAAAAGACTAGATAGAACACAAATTCTAGACCTGTTCATAGGATTTTGTCAAGGAAACACAGCAGTACAGATGACAAGCACTTTTAAAAAAATCTCTATCTATTATCAAAGCTAAAATGTTTCCATACACATTACTATGTTAGAAATTAAAACACTTTTGAAGTTCATGTTAATATTGCAAATTTATAGCAAGCCTATTAAAAAAAGTGATGATAAAAGCACAAATTATAAGTGACAATGGGCCATAGTAAAAAAAAATCAGAATTCACTTTAAGTGTAACTAAACCCAAACAAACCGTTTCCCAAAGCCGTTACATTCATGGCATACTGTGAATGATAACTGTCACAAGTGATTTTGCTCTCTACCAAACCGTCAAGCCATCAAATGGCTGGTGCCATAACTGATCACATGTGCGGCACTCACTATTTCGAAGCGTGCCAGAAATATTAGACAAATCAAATATTGCCTTTCTACCCTTTCATATACCAAGCTGATGCAGAAAAAAACGAAATCTTTAAGGTACAACATTATTCAACCAATAATATAAATCCACAATTCTAGTTAGACAATCATTTTCCTAAGTAGTGCATGCACTAAAACAAATAAAAAATTACAATGATCATATATTAGAGTCCAACACAATAAGTGCTTAGGCGGCGTACACACGACCGAGGTTCTCGCTGGAAACCAGAGAGAACCTCGCTGGAAGCTGCATTCCAGCGAGGACCTCGGCCGTGTGTACGCTCCTGGCTCGCCCCGCCCATCGGGAATCCCATCGAGCGAAAAGAGAGCAGGCTCTCTTTTTGCTCGACGGCCCGCCTGGATGAATGGCTGGTTGCCATTCCCGACGGGCGGGTCACCGATTTCGACGGCCGGCAGAGAACCTCGACGGGCGGAACGATGTGTTCTGCCCGTCGAGGTTCTCTGCCGTGTGTACACGGCCTAAGTGGTGCATGCTTATCATAATTAGTTCCAAATAGTCGCAACATGTGTTATTAATCAACCTCCTTGTGATATATTCACAAGCGAGTTTGCTTTTGAAGTTGTCCACTTTTTTTGACAAAACACATTGGGCGAGACTTCCAGGCATCCTGATGACTCTTCCTGATGACGCATATGTATATGCGAAATGCGTAGAGGCTTCTGGGAAAAACGTAATTACGTCACGCGTCACCTCCACAGCACTTCCGCACGCTGAACAGCAAAACACAGAGGCGTGGAACACACGCCGGCCGGAGAACATAATAGTAACGCTGGACAGACTGGTGCCGGTCAGAGAAGGCACATCTCAATGTGAGTGCATATTTTATATGTTTTTTTGAATAAACCTGTAAACCTTTTTATACATACTACACCGTATGAGGCTTTTTTTCTTTTGGAGCAAGAAGAGGAGTTGGAGGCTGGTGTATATATCTAAGGCATTTTTCACACATGTTGGTTTGACACACGGAACGACTGAGGAGACACAAACCTGGTTATCTTTACAGGCACTATACCTATCTTGATTTGGTGAGCGCATAATGGATAAGAGGTGGTGGTGACACTAAATAAAGAGTGGAAAGTCACGAATCGGTGATTGATCTGCTTTGGGCAACAACATTGGAATTTACATATTATTGGACTCTGTAATTAGTTCATAATTTCTTTAGGACTGCATTACAGAATTATCTGGTTTTGAGCACACTGGTGATTCACTATATGATTTTAATATTATTTGGAGACTGCAAGTGTATTATTCATATTTTATTTATTTATTTAAATTAGCATTTTTTTTGCACAGTATCAGCGCAGTAGTATATGTGCCACATATACAAATATGTATTTTACTATGGAAGGTTTCCCCTTCTTTTTTATGCATCTGCTATATTACCCTCTGCTTTAGATATAAGTAACTGATGTCATTTATCAGATAGCGTTGGAACATATTTTGAATACCAATTCAAACCAAAGTAAGAAACATCCTAAGGGGGGGGGGGGGAATAATGCAGAATGTTATGGAAAGCTTTATTAGGCTGGATTTATTTAGAAGGAGCATTTGAGGGGGCGTGTTTACTTCCTCTTCGAGGCTTTGCAAACCTTTGTTTTGATGTACCTGATATAGCTGGTGAGCTGATTTAAAAAAAAAAGTTCTATAGTTCTTTAAAGTAAATAATGTGAAGATAGCCTGGGTTTGTTTAAAATAACCAGTAGGTTGCTTTTAAAAAAAAAAAAAAAAAAACCCTGATGCCAGACTGTGAAACATATGTGGGTAAGTTTCACACTGCTGATCAAATTAAAATTTACACAGGGCTCAAATCAATTTTTACACAGGATTGTGCACATTCCTTTTCATGGAACAGCTCTCAGACACCACTCACGCACAAAGGCAGTGGGAACGTCATATGTTCCCCATAGCTGGAATTTAAGGTAGTTACATTGTTATTTAGGTTGAAAAAAAGACACAGGCCTATCTAGTTCAACCAAAAATAAAAATAAAAAACATACAATCCCATATGCACAATCCTATACTCACAGTTGATCCAGAGGAAGCCAAAAAAAAACAGTAAAGCATGATCCAATTTGCTCCAGCAGGAGACAAAAAAAACTCCTGATCCCCTGAGAGGCAATCAGATATTCCCTGGATAAACTTCATCTGTTAGTACCCAGTTATATTATGTACACCTAGGAAAGAATCCAGGCCTTTTTAAAGCAACCTACTGAGCTGGCCAGAACCACATTTTGATGGAGTCTATTTCACACTTTCACAGCTCTTACTGTGAAAAAACCTTTCTGTATTAACCACTTAAGGACCGCCTACTGCACATATACGTCGGCAGAATGGCACGGCTGGGCACATCAACGTACTGTATATATACTTTGGTTTTAGTACCCAGCCGTGGGTCACAGGCGCGCACCCGCGGCGCGCTCCCGTGACCCGGTCCGAAGCTCCAGGACCGGGACCGCGGAACTCGCGGACCCGATCGCCGCTGCAGTGCGGCGATCCGTCCGTGGAGCTGAAGAACGGGGAGAGCCGTGTGTAAACACGGCTTCCCCGTGCTTCTCTGTGGCCGCAGCATCGCCCGCGTCATCCCTGTTATAGGGGGACGTGATCGATGATGTCGCACTTACAGCCACACCCCCTACAGTTGTAAACACACACACAGGGAACACTTAAAGTCACAGCGCCCCCTGTGGTTAACTCCCAAACTGCAACTGTCATTTCCACAGTAAACAAAGCAATTTAAATGCATTTTTTGCTGTGAAAATGACAATTGTCCCAAAAATGTGTCAAAATTGTCCGAAGTGTCCACCATAATGTGGCAGTCATGAAAGAAATCGCTGATCGCCGCTATTAGTAGTAAAAAAAAAAAATAATTAATAAAAATGCAATAAAACTATCCCTTATTTTGTAAACGCTATAAATTTTGTGAAACCCAACCGATAAACGCTTATTGCGATTTTTTTTTACCAAAAATATGTAGAAGAATACGTATCGGCCGAAACTGAGGGAAAAAAACGTTTTTTTTTATATATTTTTGGGGGATATTTATTATAGCAAAAAGTAAAAAATATTGCATTTTTTTTTAAATTGTTGCTCTATTTTTGTTTATAGCGCAAAAAATAAAAACCGCAGAAGTAATCAAATACCACCAAAAGAAATCCCAATTTTGTTTGGGAGCCACGTCGCACGACAATTGTCAGTTAAAACGACGCATTGCCGAATCGCAAAAAGGGGCAAGGTCCTTTACCTGCATTTTGGTCCGGGTCTTAAGTGGTTAATAGTAGTAGTAAGGCGTTCAAAGGGGTCATTAGTGTGTGTAAAGTACAGGTCCATTTTTAGTGTTAGATAGAGAGCTAATCTTCCCAGGTTTAGTTTGTAAACCGTTTTGCAAGTGTAGCAGCAAACCCCATTAAAGTCAACATGGGTGTGAATCATGTTATTTAGTTCTGGTCATTCATAGGGCTAATAAGCAAAATATTGTCAAAAAAAAAATTGTATTTCTAAAGGGAAACCTGCACAATTTTTGGGCAAGGTTTTGCAATCCATTAACTTTGCAAGTCCTGGAGACTTGCTGCGGACCCATGGCAGCGAAGAACCTTAACCCACCCCCATGTGTGTGTAAGGCTGGCTATAGACAGAGTGAATATTTTTCCTGCAGAAAAAAAATGCTTGATTTCCCCATCAACACAGTCTGTGTTGACAGGGGAATCCCTCAGTTGAGCCACTGTGTTCTCCCGACAGGGGGGTGGTGAAAGCCATCCCTGCTAGGAGAGCACAGTGATTATTGTTAGTGGCTATAACAGCTGCAAGCAATAATTGCATGTAAAATACGACAAGCTAGTTGTACCCATACATGGTTCAAATCTTGTCTGGTTTCTGCTGAAACCATCTATGGCTGGCTATAAACACTAAACGTGTATTTCAGCATTGGATTGAAGCTGAGAACTTCAGCATTGGATAGAAGCTGATAAACTGACATGTTTGGCAGAAAATGCATCTTTGTGTTTTTGTCTGATGTGCTTTCCATTTAAATCAATGAAAATGCGTTAAAACACATTTAAACACAATTTGAAATGGGCGTTAAAATACACATCAACACACTGAGATTCAGTGCAAAATGTGTTAAAATTCATGGCAATGTGATTTCACATGCTTTGACATATGTTTTGATGTGTTTTAATTCATTTAAATGGATAACACATCAGGGAAATAAAGCAACAACATAGAAAGGTGTACTTATGCACCTAAAGCAGGGTTGTCAATCTCAATTTCATTGTGGACTGCATCAGCATTATGGTTGCCCTCAAAGGACAGATTGTATCTGTAATGCCGTGTACACACGATCGGTCCATCCGATGGGAGCGGTCTGATGGACCATTTTTCATTGGTTAACCGATAAAGCTGACTGATGGTCCGTCGCGCCCACACACCATCAGTTAAAAAAACGATCGTGTCAGAACGCGGTGACGTAAAACACAACGACGTGCTGAAAAAAATTAAGTTCAATGCTTACAAGCATGCGTCGACTTGATTCTGAGCATGCGTGGATTTTTAACCGATGGTCATGCCTACAAACGATCGGTTTGGGGCTATCGGTTGTGTATCCATTGGTTACATTTAAAACAAGTTGGCTTTTTTTTAACCGATGGTTAAATAACCGATGGCACCCACACACGATCGGTTTGGACCGATGAAAACGGTCCATCAGACCATTCTCATCGGTTTAACCGATCGTGTGTACGCCGCATAAGACTATATCATATTAAATAATTGCCCCTGCATGGAGCCTATTCACACTTCTGTAGCAGATGTGGTAAGTCTGGAAAAGGAGGGTTGCACATGGCTCAGACAGAACATGGTTCTGCCATGGTGTTCTGTCTGAGCAGTCTCAAATAAAGCTTCTTATCAATGATACCAGCAGTGTGTGACCCTCCTTTTTAACTGAATTGGCTTGGCAAGCCAGGTTCTGCCCAAAGACCTTGTGTTTGTCACATGTGACCTAAAGTTTTAAGTCTGTTCATATTTTTATTTATTTTTTAGTGTGGAAAATACAAATACAATTGCAATACAGGGAGAGTAAAATTTGACTTAAAGGGGTTGTAAAGGTTTGTTTTATATTTTCTAAATAGGTTCCTTTAAGCTAGTGCAATGTTGGTTCACTTACCTTTTCCTTTGATTTCCCTTCTAAATGTTTTTTTTTTTCTTTGTCTGAATTCCTCCATTTCTGTTCCTCCTCAGTAAGCTTGCCAACATCATCCGAGCTGTTCTGGCTGGGGGTTGGTCAGCGTGCTTGCCCCCTCCCTTCGGACTACATGCCTGCAAGGAGATGCTGTGAACGTTCACAGCGTCTCCCCGCAGGGATGTAGTCCCAAGGGAGGGGGTGAGCACGCTGACCAACCCCCAGCCAGAACGGATCGAATGATGCGGGCAAGCTTACTGAGGTGGAACAGAAAGTGAGAAATTCAGACAAAGAAAAAGAACATTTAGAAGGGAAATCAAAGGAAAAGTTTAGTGAACCAACATTGTACTAGCTTAAAACCTTTACAACCACTTTAATTTAGTAGGCGGAAAACAATATATTAGAGAGGTAAAGTTTACACTGGGGGATCTTGTCAATGGTGTCCCAAAGTAGATTATTCAGCCCACAAATATTCATACTTATAATTTTGGTATATATCATGTTTAAATTTGCTGTCCATGCCAAGTTTCCAGATACTGCATAACACTATGCATTAATGAAACATAGCCTAATTTATCCAATCATATGCTTGTCGGTGAATACTTGTTATAATATTTTGCCTCCAGTTAGAGACAACCAAAGTAAATATGTGCTATAAAAATGTGCTAAGTAGAAAGTTAATCCCTTAAGAAGTACTGTTATATAAAAAATAAAAATAAAAAATAAACAGTTTCTGGACCCACTGGCATAAAGTGTCAATAATATAGGCAGACAAATAACACCTAGGCAACATAATAGTTAGTAGAGATGATGATTCAAACTAGACTTGGAATGGCTTGATTTATATTTAGCAGATATCAAGAAACATCTGCCAATCGGTTTTATTATTTTGTAATTTCCAGTAATGGTTGTCAAGATAAATAAAATGCCTATTACCACTAAAAAAATGCACCAGGCATATAGACTGATATTACCATAGTAAGAATGTCACAAATGCATATGCTTCCTCTTATTAGGGATGAGCTTCGATTTCGAGTCGAACTCATGTTCCACTCGAACACTGCCTGTTCGCCCATTCCACGAACAGCGGACAATTTGGGGTGTTTGCGGCAAATTCCAAAAGCCACAGAACACCCTGGAAAAATCTATAGGAGAAATCGAAAGTGCTAATTTTAAAGGCTTTTATGCAAGTTATTGTCTTAAAAAGTGTTTGGGGACCTGGGTCTTGCCCTAGGAGACATGTATCAACGCAAAAAAAGTTTAAAAAATGTCAGTTTTTAGCAGAGCAGGATTTTTAATATGGCTTAAAGTAAAACGATAAAAGTTCTTTAATATTCCTTAATATTCCTTTAAATTTTGTACCTAGGGGGTGTGTAAAGTATGCCTAGAAAGCAGCGCTTGTTTCCTGTGCTTAGAACTATCCCTGCACAAAGTGTCATTTCTGAAGGATAACAAGTAATTTAAAATCACTGCTCCCGAAAAAAAAATTGTTTTTAAAAAAAAAAATTGCATTGATACCTGTCCCCAGAGGCAGGACCCGGGTCCCCGAACACTTTTTAGGACAATAACTTGCATATTAGCCTTTAAAATTAGCACTTTAGATTACAAACGTTCGAGTCCCATAGACTTTAATGGGGCTCTAAAGTTCACACAGCTTTTGGTCTGTTCGCAGGTTCTGGTGTGAACCGAACGGGGGGGAGTCCGGCTCATCCCTACCTGTAATGTTGATGCTATCTCATATACTTTTCAACATTATGGATCCTCCTTTAAAGGCAGTCCCGCGACAACATTTCCTATCAAGCAGTGAACAAATTAAGCTATCAGGGCATAGGCACCGTAGTGTGGAAATCCTCCAGAATCTCATTCTTTAATAATGCAATAAATCTCCAGGACATCGAATTTGTCTGCAGCATAAAAAATACAAAATAGAGATAAGAAAATGTTGCTCAGCAAATTTACCCCAATGGTAATGGAAAACTGCAAGAATAGTTTCGTGTTATCATTTGTTCATGTCTATCCAGAACTTTTGCATATTTTTTTTACATTAAAGTATACCTAAAGGCAAAACCTTTTTTTGTTGTTTTGGACAGAGTGGAGAGGAATTCGATCACCAATTATGTTTTTATTGCTGTCTCTGTCCCTGTTAGCGTGATTTGCCCTTTCTTTTTGTTATGTTTAGCGTCACCATTGAAAGTGAAAGTAAAAGTAAATCCCTAATTTTGGGCTGCTCCCAGAAGAACAGCAATATGGGGTAAATCTTCCAATGGGATACTAGCTCTGTTGACCTGGGGGGGGGGGGGGTTTCCTTAGTTTCGAGGGATTTCCTATCACTTCCTGTTTTGGCTATGGGACAGAAATTAATGGGAAACCTCCCACAATGGGACACATATGGCTAGATTAAGGATTACCTGTAGGTGCTCGAAATATCTCCCAAACCTCCACGGTTTAGGAGATATTCGCCTTAGAAGCCGGCGCCAACATGATCGGCGCATGTGCACTATAAAAAAGGGTACGATAATAGTAACCCATTATGCCTTTACTTTTCAGGGAACAAAGAGGAAGAAAAACCCATCAGGGTTTACTTCCTCTTTAATGAAACCATATTTGTCAAAATTACCCAATTATTACAGTATGTAGGTGTAAAGTTGGCCATAAAAGTAAAATTAAGTAAAATGGTGGTACAACAATTATTAGAGCTAAAACCACAATAAAAACATTCCTTTTGCCAAGAAGCACATTGGTATCCATTCATATATCCATTCCTGGTAAATTGGTTTTACACAAACAATAGAGGGCTACTCAAAGATTTCATGCAGTACCAGGTTTGATATTTCACAATCACCCCAGAGGGAATAAGTACCAATGCTGTATCTCTCTTTAAACTTTGCAGCTACCAAGATTAAATTAAGTAAATTATAATACAAATTATCAGAGATGTTGACCAAATTGGTTCAAAGCTTGCAAAACTGCAACCCAAACACTAAGCCATTTAAATGCATTTAGGTTCCCCAATGGAAATACTGGAAAAGTTCAGAACAGGGTATATGATCAATGAATGTGTTTAAAAAAGCTTTTGGTTGCTATATACAGCCATATCAATTCATCTGTGAAAGACATATTACGATTTATTCAGCAAGGCATGCACATTATCGCTTCCCCTCCACAGTACACCTGAGGACAATACTATAATTGCTATATGTTAAACACTTAAACACCCATTCACACACCAATGTACATGTTATGTTAGAACACATTAGCAATCCATTTAAGTCACTGATATTCAATTAGTGGATCACATCTGGTCTGAAACCACCAGAGTCTGCGCAGCTTACAACTTTGGAAACCTTGCACAAAAAAAGTACATGGAATCTCATTAAGATCTGCAGTTTTCAGTCAATTACTTTTGCGCATTTTTGATGTGAGATTTGACAACTGCAAAACAATTTTGCCATTTATACCTTCTCTTCAATGCCTTTTTTTAACAAATGAGTACTTTTTCTATGCAGGCCCAACCATGGAGGCTGAATTTCTCAGGGACTCTTTACTTCGCTCACATTAGGTTCAAAAGAAAGGTCATGCTCTTGACTTTTAATTTAAGTCACTGATATTCAATTAGTGGATCACATCTGGTCTGAATCCACCAGAGTCTGCACAACTTTGAAAACCTTGCACAACGCCACACTCTCCTGACACGCCACACTCTCCTGACGCGCCACACTCTCCTGACGATATATGTCTGCTCTGGAGCTCATCGCTTGTATTGTTATTTTTGTTCAATAAAAACCTTTGTTTGAGAAAAAAAAAAGAAAACCTTGCACAAAAAAGTACATGAAAATCTCATTAAGATATTCAGTTTTCAGTCAAATACTTTTGCGCATTTTTGATGTGAGATTTGACAACCGCAAAATAATTTTGATATTTATACCTTCTCTCCAATACCTTTTTTTAACAAATATGTACTGTACTGTACTTTTTTTCATGCAGGCCCAACCATAGAGGCTGAATTTCTCAGGGACTCTTTGCTCGCTCACCTTAGGTACAAGAGAAAGGTCTTGTTCTTCTTTTTAAATTTCTTTGAAATGTTAAGTGGAAATACGCTAAGGTGCAAATTACCCCTGAGTAAATCAGACTGAGTATTTAGCCACTTTGATTCTCTAGGAACTCTATGAACAAAAGTGTAAGTGCTAAAATACAGATTGGTATAATCAATTTTAATAGAATTATTTACTTTCTTAAAATATAATTTTACATTGAATTCCCAAAAGTTTGTAGATTAAATAAAGTACATATCACTGAACAAAATATATGAATGTAAATAAAATAACATCCTTCATACATTACAAAGCTGCCTTATAGTATCCTGTCTCTACTTTCTCATGATTCAGCTAAATATCATCAGCAAATGTTTGGTATAGTCATATGATCAATGTGTTCTCTTTGCTATTCCAGTAAAATACACACAATTCTCTGATAATGGTTGTAGATTTGACATCATTTCTATTTAATGATATGTTATTGTGTTGAGCACTATTTATTTTTTTATTTTAGATTATTTCATTTGGCTATGCCCCTATATTGTAAGCAGAAATACCATATAGCATTAAGACCTTTTTACTTTCCAGAATATGCAATATTGTAAATATCCTCTTTAGACTAAAGTATAGACTGTACAAATGTTGATTAAAATCATAATAATAAGCGTGCATAAAAAAATAGATATTTATTTATGATGTACACATTTTAGGATTTGATTGCATGTGGGATGGTATTAGAAGACAAAAAGCATAACAGTGATATTTTCAAAATAATTCAAAATTAACTGGCCTTATATTAGCATTTTTTTATATATATATATATATATATATATAATAAATTCATTATTTTAAAAAGAATATGCCGGTGATTTAAAAATAAATCAATGAGCAGATGCATATAAAAGCATTTTTTTGTTTTTGTTTTTCGTTTTTAAAAAACACAACAGAAACATGAATAAAATGAAAAATGCATTAGAAAAAAAAATGTCTTCTGTGAAATGTCATTATTCATCACTGTAATTATTTTATATATACATCTAATAAAATGTTTAAAATGTAATAATGTGCAAGAGCACTGCATAAAACATCAAGATAAATATAATTTCTCTAATGAATAATTTATGTTGCAGGTTAATCCGATGTTTGTTACAATATAGTTCATAAAAATAGTGTAACTTTGAGGGCAGTTGTTGGAAAAGTTGCATATCCCTGTTTTTAACATTATTTGAAATTCAGGAATACAAAGTACTTTATGTCAACAAATAGATCTTCATGGAAGAATTTAGAAAAGTGTATTCATTAAAGTATACCTGTCGCTAGAAAATGCAATATAAATTGCCATAGTGGGAGAAAAAAGGCACAGGTATTAGTATGTATACTATTTATTTATCAAAATGCTACCTATAATCCCAGAAGGCCTTCAAAACGGGGGTATGCAGTATGCAAGTGTTCACTATTCATTAGTGTTCAGGCATGCCCTACCTGCATCCCATAATGCCAAAGGATACCTCCACAATTTAATAAAAGGCATCCATGTTGCACTCTAAGATGCAGAAAGGCGAAAAATGCCTAAGCTATCTTGCATATCACAATTTTGAAGGCTACTAGGCTGCAAAGAAATGGACTATTACATACTGACACCTGTTATGCATTGGTACCTTCTGTCACCCAGATAAGGCATTCTCTACTGTATTTCCCAGTGACAGGTTTACTTTAAGTATTTGCATGTGAGAAATAAGTCTCAGAATGCAAAATATAAAATGTTTTAGGAAGCTACAAACAATTTTTTTTACATCATAAAGATTTTAATACATAAATACTAGAGAAATGCTCTCATGGGTTCCCCATGAACAAATGAAAAGGAATCCTGATTAGGAACTTTGCACTCAGTGCCATTTCAGATGGATGTTCTTGGGTGTGTGTGTGTGTGTGGCATATGTGTAGTGTCACAGCTTACCCTGTTTTTTCAAATATTGCATGAGGAAAAAAAAAATTAAAAAATAATATGATCATTACATAAAATGAAACAATCATGGAATTTTAATAGCAATTAAAACAATGAATGCAATGTGCTCTAAACAATGAAAATATCCCTAATTATTTAATGTCTCAGCTTCAAATTGGGCGTTAAGGATTAAGGAATACAGCAGGGTCTGAGTAGCCAATTCATACTGTATTCATTAACAATTATATTCTTTAAAACTTGAATTTGTGCCATTTCAATCCAGTGGCAGAAACCAAATAAAAGGATTAGAAATCCTTAGTCTCAGGAATGCATGCTGAATGGCTATGGCAGCTCATATGTTAATCTTTTATGTTGATTACATGCATCAGCACACTGCTTGCTTTGAAAAAAAAAAAAAAAAAGAATACATAAATGTAGAAAATAAAACAAGCTTCAAAATCTCTGTATATTAAACCTACCAGGTGACAGGACACGCGCCAATCTGTACAGTGCATTTGAATTTGGCTACAACAGTAGTCGAGAAAATTACATTTGGTTCACTAATGAAATGAAATCATTTTTTTTTCCCCCTTCTCAAAAACGGGTATCCCTGTATATCCCTCACTATTCAATTCTATGAAGTGCCCAATTATAGATTTAGCTTAGCGTTCTGTAGGTACCTTTCATAGAACCACCATATGACCATACTATTCAACACACATGCCATAAAACACTTTAACATGTTAAATTGTCATAGCCAAATTTCCATATACCAGCTCAGGATCTCAGCATCTTTTATGTAGTGCAACACATTTGAGCAAATCAAAGACAAGAATAGTGAAGAAGAAGAAGAAGAAAAAAAAAAAAAAAGAAAAATGCTAATGTGCATATAAAAATAGGTGCTACATTAAAATATTTCATATTTCAACAATAAATTATTTTTGACTACCCAAGTTATAGATTTCTATGTCTTTGCACTTCAGAATTTTGTTCACACCATTTATGGTGATGCATAAAGATCGTAAATAGCTTACATATTTAGCTTAAACTTCAAAAGTCTGGAGAGCATACAAATACATCCTGTAAAAATGGACCTTTATATTAAACATGGGGGGAGGGGGGAGAGGGGGCTTCTAAAACACCAGAAAAGTCATTTAGACCCACCCTTGTCTTGAAGGGTTATAGCATGGTAATAATCTTCATAGAATAGATACCTCCTAGCACCAGGAGTGATTCCAACTCTTTCATTCTCAGAAATGCTGCAGAAATAGGAGGAACGCTTTCGAACAGTAAGTGTTGTGCCCAGTTTGTACAATTAATG
The DNA here is from genome assembly GCA_029574335.1 of Rana kukunoris. Classification (NCBI taxonomy): domain Eukaryota; kingdom Metazoa; phylum Chordata; class Amphibia; order Anura; family Ranidae; genus Rana; species Rana kukunoris. Next base: position 200,635,905 of record CM056050.1, on the reverse strand, counting down.
GTTGTCCTAGAAAAAAAAAAAAAAAAGAGAAGAAAATTGCACACCCTTTCAGTAGAATTTGCTGCAGCTGAAAATCTTGTGCCAAGGCACTTCATCCGTAGGTTGAAGCAACAAAATCATCGAGTAGTCCTTTGTTTCAGAGATAATAATAGTGTAGATGTAGGAGTCTAGAACTGGCTAAATGTTGTCTGTTTTTCCAGCACTTCGAGGTAGTCCGGCTCAACATTAAGTTTAGCTTTTAATTCCAAATACTCGTTCCTATTAGGTTCCACATACACAGTACTGGGAGTGCTGTAGAGCACAGCTTCTCTTAATCTGTCTGGATGCAGAAACTGACGTTTTGCTTCATATTTTGGGGTGTAGGTGAACGGTGGGGGGTTGCTATACTTGTATTCAATGTTAGTCCCGGGGGTAGGTCCTTTGTCGGGTTCAAGGATCCCTCTGTAGACACGATCTGTATCCTGCACAGGAGAAAGCTCAAGCCTAGGCTCAATGGTGCTGACACTGTAACTTGGGCTCCTGATGTTGCTTTCTCTTTCTTCTTCCAGGTGGTTCCTGTAGGTGACTTTGAGTTCATGGAGATCCTTGTAATCCTCCACAGAGTTGCCCTCCCTGGATCTATAGATGGGGTTTTTACACATGTGACCCAGTGGGTGAGGGATGTACTCATAGACATGGCCGGCTGGGGTCTTGACTTTGGGTAGAGGTCTATTGCTGTACACACTGTACTGCATATTGAACGAGCTGACGTCTGAGTTATTGGTGCTGGCTGGCTCGTTCTGATTCTTTTTCCTTCTCTTCATGACAAGGACAAAGAGGCCGGCAGCCACAAAGACAGACATAATAAAAACCAAGAGCAGGCTCAGAATCAGCACCGACAAGGGCACCGAGTTGGGCACTTTGTTGTCCACTTTAATGGGATAAATGAAGGCGGTGGTGCTCTCTGGGGGCTGCTCCTCGGAAGGGGTAGAAGTGGCAACAACGATATCAGAGTAATCAGGGCAAAGCTGATCGGCTTTAATCACTCGCATTTCCTTCATTGAGAACTTCTTAGGGGTCTTACAGATGACATCATCCACCAGGACCCCGACACTGAGCTGTTCCAGCCACAGCTTCATGCCCACCACATCGCAGGTACAATCCCACGGGTTCTCATGGAGATCGATCTGCACCAGGGACTTGAGCTGGTCTAGAATCCCACTCACCATCAGATGGGAAAAATGATTAGATCGGAGGTTCAGCCGGGACAGACTTAATCCAGAAAAGATGTTGCTAGGCAAATATTTCAGGAGGTTGTTATTGAGAAATAAAAGGTGCAGGTTGGGAACAGCGTCAAAAGTGCCAGGTTCTATGACCCTAATTGCGTTATACTGGAGGAACAGGTATTGGAGGCTGTGAAGACCATACAATAAGCCCGGGCTTAGCTTCTCTATAGAATTGCCATTTAGGTAGAGCCGCCGTAAATTAGTCAGATCCCCAAAGGCTCGGTCCTGGATGACTGAGATCCGGTTATTCCCAAGGTGCAGGAGGTCCAAGCCGGTGGAGTCGAGAAAGTCGGATCTGCGGACCAGTGTAATGGCGTTGCCTGTCAGGTACATCTTCTTGGGGTTGTAAGGTTTGGGGTGTAGATCAGAGATGCTCTGGATCTTTCTCTCCTGACAGTTGACGTTTAGTCCCAGGTTGGAGATCTGCAGGTTGCACGTGCAGTTTGTAGGACACTCCAAAGGCACGGGGGATTTGGTCTGATAAGCGATGTAACCATTCTCTTTGGGTGGGTGGTGGGAAGTGGCCCGCACTCTGGGTCGGGCAGGCTGCCGTGTGCTTTTGGGTTTATTGGGGTTTTTGTAAACAGAAGAGGAGATGGTGGCCCCCGAATTAACAGAGGCAGGGGTGGTGTGGAAGTACTCGTTGGTACTCCTAGGGATGGGGGGCCTCATTTCATAGGTAGGGATGAGTTTCCTAGGGCATAGCTCCTGTTTAGATATCTCATCTAGATCTCTGCCATATAGTCTAAAAGGTGTTTCACAAACCACGTCACCGACTAGGGCAGAGTAAGAGATGCTATAGAGCCAATCCTTCAGGGCAATTAACTCACACGAGCAGTTCCATGGGTTCTCCTCTAGTTGTAGCTCCACCACTTTGTCCATGTGTTCCAATAAGCCCATAAAGGGAAGCACCTTCAACCGGTTGCCTCTTAGGTCTAAGTGGGTCAAGGGGACAAACCTAAAGAGGTTGTTGGGCAAGCTGGACAGGAGGTTGTCATTGAGAATTAAGACCTGGAGCGTGTGAAGCCTGCTGAAGGTGTTGGCTTCGATGGAGATGATATAATTATAATCGACCTGGAGATACTCCAGGCTCTCTAGCCCAATGAAGGTGTCATTCTTCAGCAGCTCCAGCTTGTTGTTATTGAGATGCAGCCTCTTTAGAGCCTGCAGCCCGTTAAAGGAACCCGTGTCGATCTCCTGGATGTCGTTATTCCCCAGGTGTAATATAGAAGCCCCGCTGTAATTGACAAACTCGTTCAGATACAGGCGATTCAACAGATTCCCAAACAAGAAGAGATGGTAGATGGCAAAACGTGGAGGAGTGATCTCCGACAAGCTAATGATCCCCCTGTTTTCACAATTCACCGACAATATACCATCTCGCTCCTCACAAGGGCAATTGTCACACACCTCTCCATAGGACTCGATCGTTTCTGCCCAAGAGAGAACCAACGATGTCAAAGCAAATGCAATCGTCTGGAGGATCCACATCTGCATTTTCTTGTTCAAGTCCTGGTCGAACGTGACTGCAGAGCAGCAATGGTACATCTTAGCTCCTGCATAGGAAAACACATAACACGTATAAGTACGGCGGTAGCATCAGCCACCCCAGGCAGGTACATAGCATGTTCTTGGAGGCTAATCCCCACTAACATATGTGTCCCCCCCCCCCCCCCCCCCCACACACACACACACAGCGCCATGATCACAGTGCCAAAGCTTCCTAATGATCTATAAATATGCAGAAAATGGCTGTCACTTGTCAGATCTTTCTTCACTTTACCTAGATCGTCCTATTTTATTTTTGTTTCAGCACCTCTCCATGGAACAGCGCCTTCCCTGATCTCCCTATGAACAGATCCTGCAACTTCCATAGCACATCCATAGTACATCCATAGTACATCAAGGCTGTTCTACCGCAATGCGTTGCATCATACATTCCTATGATCATTCCTATGATCGGCCTTTTCACACAAGATTTCAGGACAAATAAACACACCGTCATTGATAGGAGGCATAAGGAAAAATCAAGGGCGTCATGCACTGTCTGCCAAGCAAAATGGCACTTTGTCTGGGGGGGTCTAGGCTATTGTCACCCCTCTTCCATTGGAAATAATGGACGATCAGACGGCACGACATCATCTATAATAATCCATGAGCTCTGCAGCCCCCCCCCCTGAAGGGGTTAATCATTGCATTCTCTGCCAAGGCTTATCGGAAATGCAGATAATGCACATACGTGGGGGCTCTGGGGAGCCGAGGCTTTACTCAAATACCATTTACTTTGGACAGGCTTGGAAAACTAGCTAAGCGAAGAGGATGGCATAGATCATCTCTATTTTCACCATTGTCAATAGCCTGAGCATTAAAGCGGCTCATTATAGGAGAGGATGGGTACTAATGGTACTCCTCCGGGAAGAGGAGGGAGGGGGTCAAATAAAAAACTAAAAAATAAAGGCCAAGAGACTGTCACATAATAAAAATAGCCTCCAACGTACGCATAATCTACGTGTGATTGCCATTTCGTGGCAGAAGCTCTAATAAGGAAGACAGCATGGCTGGGCTGCTGTCAGAGCAATAGCTATGCATGGAATATAGGCTTCCTCCCTGCAATATACACTGACGTGTCTGCAATCACCCTACAGCAACTTCCCAACACCCACATCCGACAAACCATCAGCAACCACAAAGGCCATGCCAATGTAGACACACATGGCAAACCGCATAGGTATCTATGGCAGGGATGCCAATGATCGGAGACTATGGATCTATAACAGGCATGATAATAGTCAGAGCCTATGGATCTATAACAGGCATGATAATAGTCAGAGCCTATGGATCTATAACAGGCATGATAATAGTCAGAGCCTATTGACCTATAACAGGCATGATAATGATCAGAGCCTATAGATCTATAACAGGCATGATAATGATCAGAGCCTATGGATCTATAGCAGGCATGATAATGATCAGAGCCTATGGATCTATAACAGGCATGATAATGATCAGAGCCTATGGATCTATAACAGGCATGATAATGATCAGAGCCTATATATCTATAACAGGCATGATAATGATCAGAGCCTATGGATCTATAACAGGCATGATAATGATCAGAGCCTATGGATCTATAACAGGCATGATAATGATCAGAGCCTATATATCTATAACAGGCATGATAATGATCAGAGCCTATGGATCTATAACAGGCATTATAATAGTCAGAGCCTATGGATCTATAACAGGCATGATAATGATCGGAGCCTATGGATCTATAACAGGCATGATAATGATCAGAGCCTATGGATCTGTAACAGGGATGATAATAGTCAGAGCCTATGGATCTATAACAGGCATGATAATGGTCAGAGCCTATGGATCTATAGCAGGCATGATGATGGTCAGAGCCTATGAATCTATAACAGGCATGAGAATGGTCAGAGCCTATGGATCTATAGCAGGCATGATAATGGTTAGAGCCTATGGATCTTTAACATGCATGATAATGGTCAGATCCTATGGATCTATAGCAGGCATGATAATGGTCAGAGCCTATGGATCTATAACATGCATGATAATGGTCAGAGCCTATGGATCTATAACAGGCATGATAATGGTCAGAGCCTATGGATCTTTAGCAGGCATGATAATAGTCAGAGTCTATGGATCTATAGCAGGCATGATAATGGTTAGAGCCTATGGATCTTTAACATGCATGATAATGGTCAAATCCTATGGATCTATAGCAGGCATGATAATAGTCAGAGCCTATGGATCTATAACATGCATGATAATGGTCAGAACCTATGGATCTATAACATGCATGATAATGGTCAGAGCCTATGGATCTATAACATGCATGATAATGGTCAGAGCCTATGGATCTATAACATGCATGATAATGGTCAGAGCCTATGGATCTATAACATGCATGATAATGGTCAGAGCCTATGGATCTATAACATGCATGATAATGGTCAGAGCCTATGGATCTATAGCAGGCATGATAATAGTCAGAGTCTATGGATCTATAGCATGCATGATAATGGCCTGATAATAGCATGTATTATGATGTCCAGGGCCCTCGGATCTATAGCAGAAGTTACAAAACCCAGAGCCATGGTCTTATAACAGACACAATAATGACCAGAGCCAAGGGATCCATGGCAGGTATTTTATTGCCCAACGACCATGCATCCACAGCAGGCATGACAATGGCCAGAACCCATGCATTCATAGCAGGCATCAAAATGCATACCAATGGTCAGAGCCCATGTATCTATAAATAGTAGGTATGCCGTCAGACCTCATGCATGTATGGAGGGCATGCCAATGTCTAGTGCCCATGGATCTAGGATTGGCATCAAATTGGCCAGAGTCTATACATCTGTGGTAGGAAAAGCACATAAAGCTCATACAGCTATAACAGACAAGGCACAAAGCACTCATACATCTATACCAGGTAAGGCACAGACAGCTCATACATCTATACCAAAGTCATGCATCTATACCAGCCAAGGAACACACAGCTTAAACATCTATACCAGCCAAAGAACACACAGCTCAAACATCTATACCAGCCAAGGAACACACAGCTTAAACATCTATACCAGCCAAGGCACACACAGCTCAAACATCTATACCAGCCAAGGAACACACAGCTTAAACATCTATACCAGCCAAGGCACACACAGCTCAACCATCTATACCAGCCTAGGCACACACAGCTCAAATATCTATACCAGCCAAGGCACACACAGCTCAACCATCTATACCAGCCAAGGAACACACAGCTCAAACATCTATACCAGGTAAGGCACAGACAGCTCATACATCTATACCAAAGTCATGCATCTATACCAGCCAAGGAACACACAGCTTAAACATCTATACCAGCCAAAGAACACACAGCTCAAACATCTATACCAGCCAAGGAACACACAGCTTAAACATCTATACCAGCCAAGGAACACACAGCTTAAACATCTATACCAGCCAAGGCACACACAGCTCAACCATCTATACCAGCCTAGGCACACACAGCTCAAATATCTATACCAGCCAAGGCACACACAGCTCAACCATCTATACCAGCCAAGGAACACACAGCTCAAACATCTATACCAGCCAAGGCACACACAGCTCAACCATCTATACCAGCCTAGGCACACACAGCTCAAACATCTATACCAGCCAAGGCACACACAGCTCAACCATCTATACCAGCCTAGGCACACACAGCTCAAACATCTATACCAGCCAAGGAACACACAGCTCAAACATCTATACCAGCCAAGGCACACACAGCTCAAACATCTATACCAGCCAAGGAACACACAGCTCGTGCATCTATACCAGGCAAGGAACACACAGCTCAAACATTTATACCAGCCAAGGCACACAGATCTCATACATCTATACAAGCCAAGGCACACAGAGTTAAAAAATCTATACCAGCCAAGGAACACACAGCTCATACATCTATACCAGCCAAGGCACACACAGCTCATACATCTATGCCAGGCTCATGCATATATACCAGGCAAGGGATGGGGAGTTTATACATATATACCAGGCTCAGCCATCTATACCAGGCTCATACATCCATACCAGGCTCATGCATCAATACCAGGCCCATCCACCTATAGCAGGCTCAGCCATCTATACCTGGCTTATACATCTGTACCAGGCTTGATCATCTATTCTGTACCAGGCTCAATTATCTGTACCAGGCTTGATCATCTGTACCATGCTCATATATCTGTACCAGGCTCAGCCATCTACACCAGGCTCATACATCTGTAACCAGGCTCAGCCATCTCTACCAGGATCAGCCATCTATACCAGGCTCAGCCATCTATACTAGGCTCATAAATCCATACCAGGCTCAGCCATCTATACCAGACTCACACATCCATGCCAGGCTCATATTTCTATAGCAGGTTCATACGTCTATAGTAGGCACGTACATATATACCAGACTCAGCCATCTATACCAGGCCTTAACATCTGTACCACGCTCATACATCTGCACCAGGCCCAGCCATCTGTACCAGCCTCATACATCTATACCAGGCTCATACATCTATACCAGGCTCATACATCTAGAGCAGGCTCATACATCTAGAGCAGGCTCATACATCATTACAAGGCTCATACATCTGTACCAGGCTCAGCCATTTATATCAGACTCATACATCTCTACCAGGTTCATACATCTATACAAGTCTCATACATCTATGCCAGGCTCATACATCTATACAAAGCTCATACATCTATGCCAGGCTCATACATTTATATCAGACTCATAGATCTCTACCAGGCTCATACATCTATACAAGGCTCATACATCTATGCCAGTCTCATACATCTATACAAGGCTCATACATCTATGCCAGGCTCATACATCTATGCCAGGCTCATACATCTAGAGCAGGCTTATATATCTGTAACAGTCTCAAATAAGTACCAGGCTCATACATCCGTTCCAATCTCATACATTAATACCAGGCTCACACATCCGTTCCAATCTCATACATCTACTGCATACCAGGCTCATACATTTACACCAGGCTCACACATCTATACCAGTTTTATACAACCAGGCTCACACATCTATACCAGGCTCACACATCTATACCAGGCTCATACAACCAGGCTCACACATCTATACCAGACTCATACAACCAGGCTCACACATCTGTACCAGGCTCATACATATATACTGTACCAGGCTCATACATCTATACCAGGCTCATACCTATATACTGTACCAGGCTCATACATCTATACCAGGTTCATACATCTATGCCAGGCTCATACATCTGTACCATGGCTCATACATCTGTACCAGGTTCATACATTTATGCCAGGTTCATCCATCTATGCCAGGCTCATTCATCTATGCCAGGCTCATACATCTGTACCAGGCTCATACATCTAGACCAGGATCATACATCTGTACAAGGCTCATACATTTATGCCAGGCTCATCCATCTATGCCAGGCTCATACTTCTGTACCAGGCTCATACATTTATGCCAGGCTCATACATCTGTACCAAGGCAGAGAGAGGCGAGTCAATGTCAAGCTAAGTCGTATCATACCTTTCTGCTTGCTGTTCACATCTAGTCATCCTTGGCGGTGGTATGAAGAACACAAATCATGGCTGTGTATGTCCACTGATCATTCATTGGCAGTCCCAGTCGGGTTGCAACTTTAATTGAATTACAATTGCTTAGCAGAAAAGGGAGACCGGGGGAACAGAAGGCTTCCGCTTAAAAAGCGAGTTAACTCTCCAGATGCCAGGATGCTGAAGGAGAAGAGGATGCTTATTTGGAGCAAGGATGCTGTCCTCCCCACCCCCAGCGAGCTGGAGCCCTAGATTTCTGCATCCAGCCCATCCAGCAGCATTAGAGCCCATCCAGCAGCATTAGAGCCCATCCAGCACCATTAGAGCCCATCCAGCAGCATTAGAGCCCATCCAGCAGCATTCGAGCCCATCCAGCAGCATTAGAGCCCATCCAGCAGCATTAGAGCAGCTCTTCTGTCTCCTAGCAATGAAGGATGGAGGGCAGACAATACAGGCACATCGCTGCTCCGATGGAAATACTCACTCAGACTTAAGTCTCCGGGGCCCAACCATCGCGGCAAGGCAGACAAATGCATGTAGTGTGTAGAGGGCGGCAGGAGAAGAGGCGGCTCTTCCACAGCTGGGCTGCCAAATGTACACAGACAGGCAGCAGTACAGCAATTCTCACACACAGACTGAGCCCCGGTCCGCACTGCCCACTCTCCAGCAGCACGCAACACTCGGCTTTAGGCGTCCCATTGTGAGAGGAAAAGCGATGGGATTGCGGGGAGCTGGAGACACAACAGACAGGGAGAGAGAGGAGAGGAGAGAGGGGAGAGGAGAGAGAGAGACAGGAGAGGAGAGCGGGAGAAAGGAACGGGGGATGGGGGGACAGGAGGAGGAGTCTGACACTAGGTAGGGGGATGGATGGAGAGAAGGATGGGGGACAACACTCAGCACACTCAGCCTTTCTACTTATCAACCTGACAACCCGCTACATTCTCTCATCTATTACATATCAATCCAACAAACACACACTCACACACACACCAACCTACCCACATACACACACACACACACACACACACACACACACACACACCAACCTACCCACATACACACACACACCAACCTACCCACATACACACACACACCAACCTAACCACATTCACACACACCAACCTAACCACATTCACACACACACACACACACACTAACCTACCCACATACACACACACACCAACCTACCCATATTCACACACACACACACACACACACTAACCTACCCACATACACACACCAACCTAACCACATTCACACACACCAACCTAACCACATTCACACACACACACACACACACACTAACCTACCCACATACACACACCAACCTAACCACATTCACACACACACACTAACCTACCCACATACACACACACACACACCAACCTACCCACATACACACACCAATCCACATACACACACCAACCTATCAACATACACAAACATACACGCACCAATCCACATACACACACCAACCTACCCACATACACAAACATTCAAAACACATGCCAACCTACCAACATACACAAACATACACACACACCTTCCTACCCACTTGCATACACCAACCTACCCACATACAAAAACACACACACCAACCTACCCACAGGCACAAACATACACACCAACCTACCCACATACACACACAAGCCTATCCACATACACAAACACACACACACCCACCCACATACACAAACATACACACACCAAAATATCCACATACACCAACCTACCTGCATACATAAACACACAAACCTACCCAATTTACACAAACATACACACATATTTATTTATTAAAATGCTTATTGAGAGCACAGAACGGAGAAACTGCCGCTCCAGGTGAGCGCACCTCGGTGATTAGTAGTCACTCAAAACCAGGTGGGTGCCGGCAATGCACGGAGTATGAATAGAAGAAAAGGTTTGTATGGACAGCCGCACTCCAATGGATGTTGAAAAAAAAATGGTTAACCACTTCCATACCAGGCACTTACGCACCTTCCCGCCCAAGCCAATTTTCAGCTTTCAGCACTGTCGCAATTTGAATGACAATTACGCGGTCATGCTACACTGCACCCAAACAAAATTTGCGTCCTTTTTTCCCCACAAATAGAGCTTTCTTTTGGTGGTATTTGATCACCTCTGCGTTTTTTTTTTTTTTTTGCGCAACAACTAAAAATAGAGCGAAGATTTTGAAAAAAAAATGTTTTTATTTTTTTCTGTTAATTTTTTTGTAAATGAGTATGTTTTCTCTTTCAATTACGGGCACTGATATGGTGGCACTGATGGGCACCGATGAGGTGGCACTGATGGGCACCGATGAGGTAGTTCTGATGGGCACCGATTAGGTAGCACTGATGGGCACTGATAGGCGGCGCTGGTATGGGGCACTGATGGGCACTCATAGGCGGCACTGATGGGCACTCATGGGCGGCACTGATGGGCACTCATGGGCGGCACTGGGCACTCATAGGCGGCACAGGTGGGCACTCATAGGCGGCAAAGGTGGGCACTCATAGGCGGCACAGGTGGGCACTGATAGGTGGCACAGGTGGGCACTGATAGGTGGCACAGGTTGGCACTGATAGGTGGCACAGGTGGGCACTGATAGGTGGCACAGGTGGGCACTGATAGGTGGGCACTGGGCATGGATTGGCACTGACAGACACTGGGGTGGCACTGATGATCACTGAGGGGTGGCACTGATGGATCACCTGTTGCCAATCAGTGCCCATGTGTGGGCACTGATTGGCATTATTGGCATTATTTTTTTTTTACTGCTCTTTTTTTTTGTCCTTTTTTTTTTTTTTTGTAAGTACCCTGGTGGTCTAGTGTGGGCACTCCCTGGTGGTCCGTGTGGCGATCCGAGGGGGGGGCTGCGCTGATAAACAATCAGCGCGAACCCCCCCTGTCAGGAGAGCCGCTGATCGGCTCTCCTGTACTCGCGTCTGTCAGACGCGAGTGAGGAAGAGCCGTCGGCGGCTCTTTCTGTTTACATCGTGATCAGCCGTGATTGGACATGGCTGATCACGTGGTAACGAGGCTCCGCCGGAGACTCGTTACCGAGATCAGAGGTGCAGGGTGTCAGACTGACACCCCGCATCACCGATCGCCGCGCTGCGCGCCCCTACGGGCGCGCGCGGCATTGAAATCGTGCTAAGCCGTTTGAGAACGGCTAGTCACGATTTCATAACCACTTCCCGGCCGTAAATCGGCTATTGGCCGGGCGGGAAGTGGTTAATAGCCTTTTAATAAGGTGAAGAAAAAACACTACAAGAAAAACAGCAAATGGTGGGATAATACCTCTCACGCGTTTCACATTGATGAACAATGTTTAGTCATAGCTAAGACTAAGCATTGTTCATCAATTTGAAACGCGTGAGGGGTATTATCCCACCATTTGCTGTTTTTCTTGTAGTGTTTTTTCTTTACCTTATTTAAAGGCTATTAACCATTTTCAACATCCATTGGAGTGCGGCTGTCCATACAAACCTTTTCTTCTATTATTATTGAGAGCACAGTCTTTACCTGAGGCTTACACACACCAACCTAACCACATACACAAACATACACGCACACCATCCTACCCGAAACCACACACACATACACCAACCTACCCATAGCCACACACACACACCAACCTATCCATACACAGACACACACACCAACCTATCCATATACAAACACACACACCAACCTACCCATAACCACACACAAATACACCAACCTACCCATAACCAGACACACCAACCTACCCATAACCACACACACATACAACAACCTATCCATAACCACACACACATACACCAACCTATCCATAAACACACACACATACACCATCCTACCCATAACCAGACACACCAACCTACCCATAACCACACACACATACAACAACCTATCCATAACCACACACACATACACCATCCTACCCATAACCAGACACACCAACCTACCCATAACCACACACACATACACCAACCTATCCATAACCACACACACATACACCAACCTATCCATAACCACACACACATACACCAACCTATCCATAACCACACACACATACAGACCAACCTACCCATAACCACACACACACCAACCTACCCATACCCACACACATATACACCAACCTATCCATAACCACACACACACACCAGACTACCCATAACCTTAGACACATAACCAAACTACCCATAAAGACACACACCAACCGACACACACACGCATATTATTTATATTCACCTAGCCATAAACACACACACAGATCTACCTACCCACAACCACACACACATACACCAACCTACTCATAACCACACAAACACACACACCAACCTACCCATAACCACACACACATACAAACCTACCCACATCCACACACATATACAGTTGTGCTTATAAGTTTACATACCCTGGCAGAATTCATTATTTCTTGGCCATTTTTCTGAGAGTACGAATAATAACAAAAAAATGTTTCTTTCACTCATGGTTAGTGTTTGGCTGAAGCCATTTATTATCAATCAACGTTTACTCTTTTTAAATCATAATCACAACAGAAACTACCCAAATGACCAAATCAAAAGTTTACAAACCCTGGTGATTTTGGCCTAATAACATGCACACAAGTTGGCACAAAGGGGTTTGAATGGCTATTTAAGGTACCCATAACTAGTGTGTGTATAAAAGGTCAAAAGGTCAATGAGTTTCTGGACTCCTGACAGACCCTTGCATCTTTCATCTAGTGCTGCACTGACATTTCTGGATTCTGAGTCATCGGGAAAGCAACAGAATTGTCAAAGGATCTGAGGGAAAAGGTAGTGGAACTGAATAAAACAGGAAAGAGATATAAAAAAAGATATCCGTGGAATTGAGAATGTCAATCAGCAGTGTTCAAACTCTCATGCCGCCTACAGACGATCAGACATTCCTACAACAAAACCGCTGAACTTTTTCCAACGGGTGTTGGCTCAAACTTGTTTTGCATACACACGGTCACAAAAAAAAACACGTATGACGGCACTATTAAAGGGAAGTTCAATACCAGTCATGTTAGTAGAAGTTTTGTGAGAGACGATTCCCGCTTTTCAGCCTTGTGCTTTTCAGTCCGTTACAGTGTGACAAATGTGCTATCTCCATTACCAACGCTAGTTTTACCAGACCGAGCGCTTCCATCTCGTACTTGATTCAGAGCATGCGTGGAATTTTGTGCGTCTGAATTGTCAGCACACGATCGGAATTTATGAGAATGGATTTTGTTGTCGGAAAATTTGAGAACCAACTGTCAATTTTTTTTTGTTGGAAATTCCGACAGAAAATGTCTGATGGAGCCTACACATGGTCGAAATTTCCGACAACAAGCTCCTATCGAATATTTGTTGTTGGAAATTGAGCGCGTGCATTAATCAAGAAGTGGAAAATGAGGCGTTCTGTTTAACCCAAACCACGGTCAGGTAGACCAAACTAAAATTTCAGACCCAACTGCCAGGAAAATAGTTGGGGATGAATAAAAAAATACAAATAACTTCAGGTGAAATACAGGACCCCGAAAACATGTGGTGTGGGTGTTTCAAGATGCACAATAAGGAGGCACTTAAAGAAAGATGGGCTGCATGGTCGAGTTGCCAGAAGAAAGCTATTACTATGCAAATGCCACAAAGTACTCTGCTTACAGTACGCCAAACAGCACAGAGACAAGCCTCAAACCTTCTGGCACAAAGTCATTTGGAGTGATGAGACCAAAATTTAGATTTTTGACCACAACCATAAACACTACATTTGGAGAGGAGTCAACAAGACCTATGATGAAAGGTACGCCATTCCTACTGGCAAACACAGAGGTGGATCGCTGATGTTTTGGGGATGTGTGAGCTACAAAGGCACAGGAAATTTGGTCAAAATTGCAGTATGTTATGAAAAATACTGGAGGAATATTTGCATTCATTAGCCAGGAAGCTGCACATGGGATGTACTTGGACATTCCAACATGATAATGATCCAAACACAAGGCCAAGTCGACCTGTCATTGGCTACAGCAGAATAAAGTGACGGTTTTGAAGTGGCCATCTCAGTCTCCTGACCGCAATATCATTGAGCCACTCTGGGGAAATCTCAAATATGCAGTTCATGCAAAACAGCCCAAGAATTTACAGGAACTGGAGGCTTTTTGCTAAAAGGAATGGGCAGTTTTACCATCTGAGAAGATAAAGAGCCTCATCCACAAATACTGCAAAAGACCTTAAACTGTCATTGGTATTAAAGGGGACGATACACGGTATAAAGAACTGGGGTATGTAAACTTTTTATCAAGGTCATTTGGGTAATTTCTGTTGTGATTATGATTTAAAAAGAGTAAACACAGTTGATTGATAATAAATGGCTTCAGCCAAACACTAACCATGAGTGAAAGAAACGTTTTTGTGTTATCATTAATATTCTCTAAAAAATGGCCAATAAATCATAAACTCTGCCAGGGTATGTAAACTTATGAGCACAACTGTACACCGTCATCCGGCCCACAACTACACACCACACATAACAATCTACATCCCAAAACTACACACACACATAAATATATAGAACTCACAGCTACACACACATATATCAATCTAGAACCCTCAGCTACACACACACGTATATCAATCTAGAACCCTCAGCTACACACACATATATCAATCTAGAACCCTCAGCTACACACACATATTAAACTAGAGCCCACAACCACACACATACATATCAATTCAGAACCTGCAACTACACACATTCATATCAATCTAAAACCCACAACTTCACACATACATATCAACCTATAACCCACAACTACACACACCAATTTTTAACCCACAACTACACACACATACATATCCAACAAGAGCTCACAACCACACACATACATATCAATTTAAAACCAATAACTACACATACTGTACATACATATCAATCCAGAACCCATATCAATCTACTGTTGTCAACTATAGACACATACATGTCAGTCTAGAACACACAACTACACAAACAAGTGCACAAACACACACACATCAATCTAGAACCTGCAACTACACACACACACACACACACACCAATCTCAAGCACACAACTACACACACATATACTGTGTTTTAATCTAGATCTCACAACTACACATGCATACCTATAAATCCAGAGTCCACAGATACAGATCAATCTAGAGCTCAAAACTACACACATACATGTCAAGCCAGATTTAAACCAAACACACACATATACAGGGATTTATTGAAGGCAGGGCAAAAGGGACAGCTGCTCTGGGCCCCATCATTGGTGTCCAGCCCCCCCACAGTGTTCTCCCCCACCGCACTCTCCAGCCCCCCCCCCACAGTGTTCTCTCCCCACCGCACTCTCCAGCCCCCCCCCCACAGTGTTCTCCCCCACTTCACTCTTCAGCCCCCCCACCGCATTGGCCCCCGTCACACCTCATTGGCCCCCATTACACCTCATTGGCCCCCGTCACACCTCATTGGCCCCCGTCACACCTCATCGGCCCCCGTCACACCTCATCGGCCCCCGTCACACCTCATCGGCCCCTGTCACACCGCATTGGCCCCTGTCACACCGCATCGGCCCCACCACATTGGCCCCTGTCACACCGCATTGGCCCCTGTCACACCGCATCAGCCCCACGGCATCGGCCCCTGTCACACGGCATCGACCCCTGTCACACCACATCGGCCCCTGTCACACCGCATCGGCCCCTGTCACACGGCATCAGCCTTCAATAACACCACATCGGCCCCTGTCACGCGGCATCGGCCCCTGTCACATGGCATCGGCCCCACGGCATCGGCCCCTGTCACACTGCATCGGACCCACGGCATCAGCCCCTGTCACACCGCATTGTCCCGTGTCACACCGCATCGGCCCCTGTCACACCGCATCTGTCACACGGCATCGGCCCATCACACGGCATCGGCCCCTGTCACACAGCATCGGCCCCTGTCACACCGTATCGGCCCCACGGCATCGGCCCCTGTCCCACAGAATCGGCCCCCGTCACACCGCAACAGCCCCATGGCATCAGCCCTTGTCACACCGCATCACCCCCTGTCACACCGCATCGGCCCCTGTCACACCGTATCGGTCACACCTGTCACACCGCTGTGATCGGTGCGCTGTTATCGGTGCGGTGTGATCGGTGTGCTGTGATCGGTGCGCTGTGATCGGTGCGGTGTGATCAGTGTGCTGTGATCGGTGTGATCTGTGCGCTGTGATCGATGCGCTGTGATTGGTGTGATCGGTGCGGTGTGATCGGTGCGCTGTGATCGGTGCGGTGTGATCGGTGCGCTGTGACCGGTGCGCTCTGACCGGTGCACTGTGATCGGTGTGATCTGTGCGCTGTGATCGATGCGCTGTGATTGGTGTGATTGGTGCGCTGTGGACGGTGCGCTGTGATCGGTGCGCTGTGATCGGTGCGATGTGATCGGTGCGCTGTGATCGATGTGCTGTGATCGGTGCGCTGTGATCGGTGTGCTGTGATCGGTGCGCTGTGATCTGTGCGCTGTGATCGATGCGCTGTGATTGGTGTGATCGGTGCGCTGTGATTGGTGTGATCGGTGCGCTGTGATCGGTGCGCTGTGATCGGTGCGCTGTGATCGGTGTGATCTGTGCGCTGTGATCGATGTGTTGTGCGGTGTGCTGTGATCAGTGTTGCTCATCTTACTTTAAAAAAGTAATTAGTTACAGTTACAAATTACTTCTCCGAAAAAGTAATTGCGTTAGTGACTCAGTTACTACATTGAAAAAGTAATTAGTTACTCAGAAAAGTAACTGAATTTTTTTTTAATATTCTACAATGCTTTGTTGAGAAGCAGTTAATGCTCCAAGACAAAAGAATGCCAGATCCTTGAGAGATGAAAACCGGAAACAAATGGTGATCTCGTGTATATACAACATAGAAAAAGTGCAGCGCAAACAATAAATACAATACAGTGTATTAATGGTGCTTCTCATGCACCATTAATCAAAAGACCTGTATATACAGGAACAAAGTAAAGAGTGATATAACACACCAATAATAAATCTTATGTGCATAGGTGCATAAATATCTTGACAAATGTCCATATAATGATATGTGCGATTGATCCAATAATTCAATTGGTCTGATTGAAATCCACCAGGTGCAAAAGTGATGAGAAGGTATAAAGTGATCCCACCACCAAATGGGTATTCTACTATTACCTCCAAATTAGACCACTGTTTCACCAGATGGTATACTGCGCAATAGAATCCACCAGGAAGCCCAGGGGAGAGATGTTGTGTTGGGTCCTCACGTGTCAGTCATGATATATATCAAAACGAAAGATGAAAGAAAACAAACATCTAAGAGCTTCCATAAAACCAAGAATTTATTGCAGCATATAGCATACAGCTTACTCACATTTGGTGAGAAAATTAAGGGCATCAAGGAAAACCATAGGACCGGAAAAAAGATCACATCAGGATGAGGTTCAGACCATAAACGAGCGACTGTAAGGGTGATTCCTGTCCCCGGACACGTTGCGTAAAAATTACTTCTTCAGCAGGGCCCTGCTGAAGAAGTAATTTTTACGCAACGCGTCCGGGGACAGGAATCACCCTTACAGTCGCTCGTTTATGGTCTGAACCTCATCCTGATGTGATCTTTTTTCCAGTCCTATGGTTTTCCTTGATGCCCTTAATTTTCTCACCAAATGTGAGTAAGCTGTATGCTATATGCTGCAATAAATTCTTGGTTTTATGGAAGCTCTTAGATGTTTGTTTTCTCTCATCTTTCGTTTTGATATATATCATGACTGACACGTGAGGACCAACACAACATCTCTCCCTGGGCTTCTGGTGGATTCTATGCGCAGTATGACCATCTGGTGAAACAGTGGTCTAATTTGGAGGTAATAGTAGAATACCCATTTGGTGGTGGGATCACTTTATACCTTCTCATCACTTTTGCACCTGGTGGATTTCAATCAGACCAATTGAATTATTGGATCAATCGCACATATCATTATATGGACATTTGTCAAGATATTTATGCACCTATGCACATAAGATTTATTATTGGTGTGTTATATCACTCTTTACTTTGTTCCTGTATATACAGGTCTTTTGATTAATGGTGCATGAGAAGCACCATTAATACACTGTATTGTATTTATTGTTTGCGCTGCACTTTTTCTATGTTGTATCTATTTTGGGAATTTTGTGAAAGTTTCTTTTGTGTTCAGCTGGCATTCATATGAAATTTTAACTTTGGAGTTATTTTCATCATAATTTTTATTTTATTTTATTCTTTAAGTTTTCCTCATCATTTTGCGCTGATTGCACCCCCTCCCTATTTCTGGATCTCGTGTATATCCCAGCCTAGGTACATCCGTCCCACCATGTATGTGCAGCTAATAGGACTTAAAACCTTTATCCATCTGCTATATATTACATCTAAATTATAAGTTGGATTAAAATGTATGTTTATAATATACATTCCCTTGACGTTTACAGAGTCTGTAATTTAAAATCTTAAATTAGGCTTTATTAGAATTTTCTATAGTTTATTGTTTATTATTTTATTTATCTTATATAAGCTTTATTAGATGCAAGGGATCTGGAATGGAGATGTCAGATTTTTCGTTGTTGTCTGATGAAGAGATGACCAAAAATAACCTGCTGATCATTGGTCTGTATAGGTGTCCTGCACTTACCATGTTGACCACTAGATGTCGTTGTGTACACTGTGTTGTATAGGGAACGTTTGTTCTATGGAACATTTTGTTCCGGCCACGTGTTCCCCGGATCATTGATCAGGTTGCGCACACAGTGTGTGTGATCGATGTGAGTTGTTCCCTGATGATAGGTCAGTGTGAGGTGGGTGGGGCTCATTGTATCCAGGGCTCCATGCAATTGGGCGTTTTCAGACCGCTGTGACAGGCCATCACAGCGGTCACATGATTCTAAAGCGGAGTTCCACCCATATTTATGTTCACAGCACCGGCAGAAGCAATTACTCTGCTGCCATCTAGTGGCGGTAGATGTAATTGCGGTAATGCCGCCCAAGTAATGGGAACTGCGTTACCATGAGGGGAAGAGTAATCAGGTAGATTACTCGTTACCCTCAAAAGGGGCTGCGTTAGGTAACTGTGTTTATTGTAACTCCGTTACTTACAACACTGGCTGTGATCGGTGCGCTGTGATTGGTGTGATCGGTGCACTGTGATCGGTGCGCTGTGATTGGTGTGATCTGTGCGCTGTGATCGATGCGCTGTTATCGGTGCGCTGTGATCGGTGCGGTGTGATCGGTGCGCTGTGATCAGTGCGCTGTGATTGGTGTGCTGTGATCGGTGTGATCGTTGCGCTGTGATTGGTGTGATTGGTGCGGTGTGATCGGTGCGCTGTGATCGGTGCGGTGTGATCGGTGCGCTGTGATCAGTGCGCTGTGATCAGTGCGCTGTGATTGGTGTGCTGTGATCGGTGTGATCGGTGCGCTGTGATCGGTGCGCTGTGATTGGTGCACTGTGATTGGTGTGCTGTGATCGGTGTGATCGGTGCGCTGTGATCGGTGTGATTGGTGCGGTGTGATCGGTGTGCTGTGATCGGTGTGATCAGTGCAGTGTGATCGGTGCGGTGTGCGGTGTAGATATATCTACATAACACATTATTTAGTATATTTACTGGTTCCTGGAAGGAGGAGGGGAGGAGAGGTTTGCATAGATAAGGGGCGGCAACTTCCTCTGACACTCCCGTTGCTATGGAAACCTGATCTGAAACCTATTACATTGCTTGTGCAGCACTGAGCATGTGTGAGATCTGCAAGGCTGAAATCCAGGAAGTCATACAGTCTGGCTTCATGGATTACCACACTTAAGATGGCCCCGGTCGATTCCTGTTTTATAAAGTATCTAAATTCTGTAACAACCTAACAAAACTGACCTTAGTTTACAGACTAACATTACTAGAATACATTAAGCTTGTGTATTACAGGGGTATTTATATTTAAAAAGTGAAATCGTGGCCGGAATTCCGCTTTAAAAATAATAAAAAAAAATTCCAGCGGTGGTAATCCACTCTCGGTCTCCGCTCCAACGCTGTCGTTATCCTGCGATGGGTGATCTCTTCTTCAGGGTCCAGTGATGAGAAGATCTCCGCTTCATCCAGTTCCAGGATCCAGCGATGAGATGTCCATCCAGTGCATGCATCACCTGTCTCCACCGCGGCTTCAGCAGTGACAGCTCTTTGTAGGTGAGGGCGGGGCCACCCGTCACGTCACCCCGTCCCCCTCTGAAGCAAGTGACGTGTGGGTGAAGTGAGTGCAAAACTTATATAGCGCAGCACATGCAAACTAAATCGCCTCTGGGCGCTTGTTGTTCCTGTCTCTCTTGATATCAAAACAGATGAGTTTTGATCTGTCTTCTGAAGGCCAAGTGGTTCTCCTCCAACCGAATACTGGTTGGTAAAGGGTTCCATAGCCTGGGGCCCTGGAACGCAAATCTTCTTTCACCTTTGGACTCGTATTTGGCTTTGGGTATATGGAGCACATTTTGGTTGGTGGATCGCAGAACGCGATTGGGGTTGTAAGTTTTTATTTTTTTGCATAGATATTGGGGGGCCTTCCCATGGATGCACTTATGCGTCAGACAGAGCGCTTTAAAAACAATTCTGCCTTTCACTGGCAACCAATGAAGGGTTCTCAGCGAAAGTCGCAAGCCTGGCAGCCGTATTTTGAACGACTTGCAGATGAGAGATTTGGTACTTACGGGGTCCGAGGTAAAGGGCATTTGCATAGTCAAGTCTGGAGTTCACAATTGTTCCCACCACGACTGCTATGTCTTCTTTAGGAATAAATAGAATAAGTCTACGTAGTAGGCGCAGCAGATGGTGTCTGCACACACTGTACATACATATCAATTTAGAGCCCACAACTACACACATACATACATACATATCAGTCTTGAAACCCACAACTACAAACACATACACATCATTCTAGAATGATACATACAGTTCAGCGCACAACTAAACAGATACTGTACATACATATAAATCTGCACACAACTACATACATACACTGTACATACATACATATCAATTCAGCTTACAATAATACACATGTGCATACAGTGTATATCAATCTAGCCAATAATAGCACACACATACATGTCAATCTAGAACTTTCAACTACACACACATGCATCTCAAGATAGAGCCCACAACTTTAGACATATTTATCAATCCAGCCAATAACCACATGCATACATACATATCAGTCTAGCTCACAACAATACACATACTGTACATATAAATCTAGCCCAAACCTTCATACATACATATATACATATTAATCTAGCCCACAACTGCACACATACATACATTTAAATCTATCCACAACTCAGCACACATGCGTATCAAACACAGCTACACAAACATACATATAAATCTAGAACCCACAATTTCACACATGCTGTACATAAAAATCAATCTAGCCCTCAACTATATATAAGAAGGCCAGTATGGTGGCCTGAGTTTATGGGAGGAGCCCGGAGGGTATTTAAGCAGCCCACTCACAAATGCTCTTTGTCGGTTCAGTGTGCAGTACTACACGTCACTGGGCCGACTCTTCCCAGCTCACCTCATGTCCGTGAGTCTGCGCATTCAATCGCATTCGTCAACGCAATCGCTTTGTGGCTTCTCCCTTAATGGTCTTCGCCGGCGGTTCCCGCTTACTGTCGCAGGTAGGATTCAAACCTTTTCGTATCTTGTGCAATCTTGCAATTCGTTATGCTTCCTATCCTGCATTTCTTTTGGAAAAAAAAAAAATCTGCCTCTGACTTACTGTTGCTTATGTTCCAACATCATTCGGCTCAGGCGTAGTACATTTGTAACTTCCTTATGCCAAACATACGATTCATTTGTAAATCCATTTGGAGATTAGCATGTGTTTGTATGGGTTCTTTGGCAGATTGAGGTGGTAATTGGACTCACATGGTGCCTTGTCTGCACTTGATTAGCCTGGGGGGATGGGTGGTTGGTAGGTGTTCGGTTTCAAAGCAAGGGGTAGCATACACTCTACAACCAAATCGTATCAGATTCGTTCAATACTCCTTACTACCGATTCGTATCGAATTTGTTTCATGCATTTTTACAACCGTTTTGTATCGGATACATTGCATGCTTTCTACCGTTGTCATTCATTGTTCCCCATGCCGTGTGTTTTTAGTTCCCGCAGCGGAACTTACGAATTGTTTGTACACGGTTCTTCTCTCTCATTTATTTACCAAAGTTATTGCCTGTGCGTCATGCATGGCGCCACACCACACTCTTCGGATGTGTTGCACATCCACTCCAGTCCAAAGCAAACCCAGTCGCACGTTCACTGTCCCAGGTAGGATTCGTTAGCTTGTTTGTCACGTCAAATTTGTGGCCACTCATGGTGTCACCCGTACCATATGTTTGGTTCCCGCAGTGGAGCTTACAAAGCATTGATACGCACTTCTCGTGTTCTATTTTCTACACCAAACCTCATTGTTTTGCCCCATGCACGGCATCACGCTACACATTCCCGACATGTTTCACTCCAGCCACAGTCCGCCGCAAACTCACTTGCATGGCCCACTGTCGCAAGTAAGATCTGTTATTACATTCTTTATGTCCTATCAATTTGCTACCATTTGTTGTCTCCCATATCGTTCATTAGTGGCCCCTACGGAACCACGATTCAAACAGGCGTTGTCCTTCTACCTTATACTGCTTGCTTAAGGTACAAACAAACCAGGTGTTTCTATCCTTTCTCAGTAACCCAATTCTTATTGATTGAGACCTTGCAACCATGCAAATCATCTCAGCAGTCTGACACCCTTGTTAAGACCCTTGCAACACATGACCTTTACAAAACGCAAAATAAAATAAAAAAAACCTTTGCCTGACACCCTTGTTGAGACCCTTGCAAACGCAATATCGTCTCAGCAGCCCTCACACTCATTGAGATCCTTGCAACCACGCAAAATCATCTCAGCAGCCTGACACCCTTGTTAGACCCTTGCAACACATGACCTTTACAAGACGCAAAATAAAATAAAAAAAAATATAAAAACGCAAAAAAAAACGCAAAAAAAAATAAAAAACCCTTTGCCACCACGCAATCTCAGCCCCTCGGCAACCTGACACCTGTTGAGACCGTTGCAACCACGCAAAATCGTCTCAGCAGCCTGACACCCTTGTTGAGACCCTTGCAGACGCAATATCGTCTCAGCAGCCCTCAAACTCATTGACATCCTTGCAACCACTCGTATATCGTCTCAGCAGCCTGACACCCTTAAGACCCTTGCAACACATGACCCTTACTAAAGGCAAAAAAAAATTCAAAAAAAATATATATATAAAAACGCAAAAAAAAAAAAGAAGGAAAACTAAACATTAAAGTGCAAAAAAAAAAAAAATTGCAACCAAGCAAAATCGTCTCAGCAGCCTGACACCCTTGTTGAGACCCTTGCAAACGCAATACCGTCTCAGCAGACCCACACTCATCGAGACCCTTGAAACCACACAAAATCATCTCAGCAGCCTGACACCCTTGTTAAGACCCTTGCAACACAAGGCCCTTACAAAAACGCAAAGAAAAATATATATATATAAAAATAAAAAAAACACAAAAAAAAAAAAAAACGTTGCCACCACGCAATCTCGGCCCAGCAACCTGACACCTGTTGAGACCATTGCAACCACGCAAAATCGTCTCAGCAGCCCTACATTCATCAAGGCCCTTGCAACCACGCAAAACCGTCTCAGCAGCTTGACACCCTTGTTGAGATCCTTGCAAACGCAATACCATCTCAGCAACCCCACATTCATCAAGGCCCTTGCAACCACGCAATACCGTCTCGGCAGCCTCACACCATTGTTGAGACCCTTGCAAACGCAATACCGTCTCAGCAGCCCCACATTCATCAAGGTCCTTGCAACCACGCAATACCGTCTCGGCAGCCTCACACCATTGTTGAGACCCTTGCAAACGCAATACCGTCTCAGCAGCCCCACACTCATCGAGAGCCTTGCAACCACGCAATACCGTCTCGAGCAACCTCCCACTCATCAAAGACCTTTGTGACCACGCAGTCTCGCCCCAGCAACATGGCATTCATTGAGACCCTTGCAGCCAGAAAAATGGGTGTTTTTCAGCCACCCCTGATCTCTCCTCTATGTTATCTTACCAGTACATCTACACAGGATCCCCAATCACTCCTCTATGTTATCTTATCAGTACATGTACACAGGATCATTTTATAGTAATTTCTAGGCAGTTGAGTTCAGAAACCTTCTCGAAAAAAAAAAAATTGGGTTCAGACGGCATTCGAAACGCGGATGCCTGTAACAGCTTGTAAACACAGCCACATGTGGTAACTCATGTTTACCAGCGTTTCATTTACAGTCGTTTTTATAAAAAAAAAAAAAAAGGGGGGGGAATATTGTCTCAGCAACTTGACACTCATTTGAGACCCTTGCAAAATGTAATATCATCTCAGCTACCTCACACTCGTCTAGACCTTTGCAACCACACAATCTTGTCTCAGCAACCTAACGCCCGTTCAGACCTTTGCAGCCATACAAAGTCGTCTTAGCAAACTGACACTCATTTGACACCATTGCAAACGCAATATCATCTCAGCAACCTGACACCCGTTCAGACCTTTACAGCCATACATAGTCATCTCAGCAGCCCGACACTCACTTGAGACCATTGCAAACGCAACATCGTCTCAGCAACCCCTCACTTGTTGAGACCCGTGCAACCACACAAGGCCATCTCAAAACAAACCTCATAATCATCGAGACCTTTGCAACCAGACTGAGACCCTTGCAACCACACAATATTGTCTGCAGCAGTATAAAACACTTTGCAGCACGCACCTACGTGCAAACCCGAATACAAACTAAACTTGCAAACACACCTCAGTGACAATCAGCCAAACAAACACACAGTGGCACTCAGTTGGCCATTCATCTTTAGTGGCACGCAGGCCACTCATCTTTTCCCTGTCTTTTTCCCTGCAGTTAGTTCAGGTTTCCATCCAGCACCAGCGAGTGCACGTTGGTCTGCGAGTGCACGTTGGTCAGCGGGTGCACGTTGGTCAGCGGGTGCACGTTGGTCAGCGAGGGCACGTTGGTCAGCGAGTGCACGTTGGTCAGTGAGTGCACGTATATCATCTTGTTGAGCACCTGTGTATTGTCTTGATTTTCTCACACCAATGCAAGATCCAGTCCAAGTTCTTAAACTAGACCACGCATCAGTAGCAGACTTAGCTATGTGGGACAACTTCCCCACCTGATAGAACAGCATTTCAATCTTCATCCCGGCAGTGTCAGCTGAGCCACCACAGGCTTTTGCGTGCATTTTTCGTCCGCCACTGGTTCTCCAAACCTTGGCCCCCAGAAATTCTCTTAAATTTCTGCTTCACCCAGTCTTCATCACGTCTCGTGCTGTACCCCATTGTGGCAGCTGCCCAGGTTTGGGGCCACACTTGAACTGGACAGACAGTGTTCTTCACCACAGACAATCAGGCCACAGCCGACTTCATCAATTAAGGTAGATCAAGCCTCTCCCCATCACGTCCTTCCTGCGCAGGCTCGCGCAGCTGTCACTCCGTCACCAGTTTAATATCTTCTGTAGTCATATTCCAGGCAAATGCAAAATCGCAGCTGATGCTCTGTCCCATTCTAACCTTATTTGTTTTTCCAGCAAGAGCCTGGAGCTGACCCAATAACCATCCCTGTCCCACCCTGGTCATTGCTGACGATGGACTGAAGTAGCATCTCACCAACTCAACCCAGCTTATTAACCACTCCTTGGCACGCAACACACTGAAGGCCTAATACACTGCTTGGAATACTAACTGCTAATTTTTGGCCACTTGCCTCGGAGCAGCAATAGGCAATGTTAGACACGTCCTAGCCTTCATATCGTATTGCCACACGCAGCTGACCCTTTCTCACAATACTATCAAGCCATATCTAGATGGCGTCCAGCATTTCCTGTCCCTGCAGGACCCCAGTAAACTGTCAGTATTCTCGAGCCCATGCAGTCAAGTCCCTCCTATAGAGCATACAGAAGCACCAACCTGTAGTCAGTAGCAAGCGCCTAACTTTCAAGAGTGCCCTCTTTAGGCACATGTCTGAAATCCTTACTCGTTCCCCATTTAGGGCCTTGCCCAGCATAGTCATCCTAGCAGCCATCTACCAGGCCTTCTACGGTTCCCTACGACCTAGTGAATTTACAATCAGTGGCCCCGGCAGTCAGACACTGCTCCAACGCCACCCGACTCGCTTTCGAACCCCTACACTCTCAGTCTGCAAACGCAACAAACCAGCCCCAGGGGTTGACATTAACCTGTTTCAGACTAACAATGCCTGATGCCCAGTGACGGTGCTCGACCGACTACTGCTCCATCTACCCAGCCAATCTGATTGTAGCTCGTTGCTACCCTTTCTAAACCAGCTTCCAGAGTGGCAGCCAGTTTGTCAAGCATGTCAGAATCCTAAGCAACTTGGGCTTCAAATCCCAGTCTGTTCTCAGGACATTCTTTCCGAATTAGAGCAGCCTCAACTGCCTCACAACAGGGAGTACCAGACCACGTAATCAAGACACCAGGCTGATGGGAAGTCTCCTTGTTTTGCCACATACATCCCAAATCCTCAGGAAGAAATGGCACAAGCCTTTACCAAGCTGGCTCAATAAATACAAGAAATCAATATAAGCTATTTCCCTATCTGAGTCTTTTGCCCCCTTTCTCTTGGCATACTGACCAGACCACCAAGGCACACTTCAGGTCTATTTATGTTGTAAGTCTTGTCGCGTGTTTATGTGATCCACATCACTCTCGGTCAGAGGGCCACGACCATAAATAAGAAGGCCAGTATGGTGGCCTGAGTTTATGGGAGGAGCCCGGAGGGTATTTAAGCAGCCCACTCACACATGCTCTTTGTCGGTTCAGTGTGCAGTACTACACGTCACTGGGCCGACTCTTCCCAGCTCACCTCATGTCCGTGAGTCTGCGCATTCAATCGCATTCGACACCCTCCCGCCCTTCCCTTTTTCAGGGCACTTCTCAGCATATCCTTCTTCAATTAACTACCCATTACTTACTTTGGGTATGCCCCTTTTCTTGGCATACTGACCAGACCACCAAGGCACACTTCAGGTCTATTTATGTTGTAAGTCTTGTCGCGTGTTTATGTGATCCACATCACTCTCGGTCAGAGGGCCACGACCATAAATATATATATATATATATATATATATATATATATACATACACTTCAACATAGACCCCTACACACATAGATACATACATATCAATTTAGAACCTACAACTATATATGCACACACATTTACAGCTACACATATACATATCAATGTACCCACAAATACATATACATATTAATCTACCCAAAATAACACACACCCACACACATCAATCTAGAGCTACACATGCACCAACAGCACACACCTACACACACATATCTATCAATCTATTCCACAAGTACACACATACATGTCAATCTACCTATAAATACACACACATATATAGTAATCTACCCACATGTACACACATACATGTTAATTTACCCACATACATGTTAATCTACCCACATGTGCACACATATGTGTTAATCTACCCACAGGCACACATACATGTAAATTCACCCACAAGTATACACATATATGTAAATTCACCCACACATACAAACATACATGTAAATATAGCCACAAGTACACACATGCATGTTAATATATCCACAAGTAAACACATACATGTTATTTTACCGACAAGTACATACATGCATGTTAATCTAGCCGTAAGTACAGACACACATGTAAATCTAGCCACGAGTACACACAAAGATAACACTGGCAGTGGAGGGGTTAACCTGTAGGGGGCGCTAAGGTGGTTAAGTGTGAACTAGGGAGTGCTTCTAATTGTTAGGGGGCGTGGCTTGCCATGACATTTCAACCTGTAAATATACCCACAAGTAAACACATACATGTAAATCTAGCCACAAGTACACACATGCATGTAAATCTAGCCACAAGTACAAACATGCAAATTAATTTACCCACACCCAGGCCCGTCGGAACACGACAGGCAAACCAAACAACTGCTTGGGGCCCTGAGCTGGCCAGGGGCCCCAGCAGGGCAGGTCCTTGCCGCACCGCTGCTTCCTCCTGCAGTCCGGTTGGCTGCACGGTACAGGAGATTCAGTTTCCTGTTCCCGGCCGGACTGATAGGAAGTGCACACACTGAGTGTTCACTTCCTTTCAGTCTGGCCTGGGAACAGCGAACTGAATCTCCTGCCGCGCAGACGCCAACATATGCCGGCGTCTTGTGAGGCTCTGCGGAGGATAGAGGTAGAGAGTGTCTTGTGCAGGGGTATAGCCGTATCCTGGATGGTGGGGAGAGGAGTGCTGCCCATACACGTGTATAAAGGTGGTGGGGAGAGGAGTGCTGCCCATACACGTGTATGCAGGTGGTGGGGAGAGGAGTGCTGCCCATACATGTATGCAGGCTAGAGAAGTTTGTAAGATATCCTAACAAATTAAGTAATGTTTTCGGCAGCAATCCCCCCCCCCCCAGGCCTTAACTTAATAAAATTCAGTAAGCCCCCCCCCCTTCTCAACTTGAAAATGTCAATTTTTTTTTTTTATGCTTGGGGCCCCCAAATTCCTTCAAACGGCCCTGCCCACAGCTATACATTTATGCATATCAGTTTAGCCATAATTATACACTTACATATCAATCTACCCAAAAATACACATATACATATCAATCTGGCCCAACGATGTGCTCCCACCTCAGTATGTCATTGTCCCCCACGTGTAAAGTTTCAGTGAAGCTGTGTAAGTTGTCGCACCAAGCACATGTCTAGCCTATCCCTAATACTCTCCCACCTCCATTTCTGGCTTTGGTCATGTACGATGTGATCGGTGTATGGCTGTGGATTTGCCCTTTATATAACAAGCCTCCCGGGGACTCGTGTAGCAGACATCAGAGCAGAATTGATACATTGTTTCACCGTCCTCAAAAGTGGCAATAGATGATTTATGACAACAAGCTATCCATTTAAACGTTACATAGTTTGTCTGCGGATCTGGCCATGTAGAATGCTGTCAGTGTGTTATCTGGGGCAGGAGCACCCTGTTCTCAGCAGCAGCATTCTGAGCACATGGTGGGTGGATGGGTGCATAGGTGTGCGGAGCCTTTGACATTAGGGTGTGCACCCCAAAGCTCAAACACACTCTACCGATCACTCGTGATCTTCATTCAGAGAGGGAGGGGGCCGGTAATTGGCATATTTACAGCCCCCTTCCCCCACTCATCCTATAACATCCACAGCAACAACCAGTGGTAGGGAAGCCGGCAGTGCTGTGGGGGGAAAGAGGGGGAGCCAGATCAGTAGGGGAAATCTGTTCTGCACAGGGTGATTAGGGTGTGCCTGGGCACACCTGGCACACCCTGTGCGCGCATGACTATGGATGGGTGGGATGGGTGGATAGATGGGTGGGATGGGTGGATGGGTCAGGTGGATAGGTGGGATGGGTGGATGGATGGGTGGGATGGATGGATGGATGAATGGGTGAGATGGATGGGTGAGATGGATGGGTGAGATGGGTGGGATGGATGGATGTGTAGGATGGGTGGATGGATGGATGGGTGAGATGGATGGGTGAGATGGATGGGTGAGATAGATGGATGGATGGGTGAGATGGATGGGTGGATGGATGGGTGGGTGGGTGGATGGATGGGTGAGATGGGTGGATGGATGGGTGGGATAGATGGATTGGTGGGTAATGAAATCCCTGCAATGTGTGGCTGCTCTTTTCCTGACTTCTCATGGCTTTGTTCTTTGCTAAGAGGCAGTCTGCTGTGTGATGAGGAGCAGAGCTAACACACTTGTTCAGGATGAAGCCCTGCCATCCTTTCTTTCTTTCTTCCTACAGACAGTGCCAGCCAAATTTGAGGGTGAGAGAGGACAGAGAGAGCCGACAGATGGCGATACAAGGCGACACATTGCATTGTTTTCCCCTTCCCGAGGAATGCAGGAATGAAAGATGAAGCCATTGCTAGCAAAAGGAATATCTCATTCCACCTGGATCGAGACATGGAATCATCCCATCTGTAATCTAGTCCTATTTAGGAGCTACAATCCTCCATCTTGCCTAGAAAAACAAGGAGGTCTTGTAATCTTAGGTTTTTACAACGTTGCCATCTGTAGCTTTATTACGTTGAAATCTCATTTTTCCCATAGATCATGCATCATCCATTGTGCTACGCATATAGATGACATGCCGGGGCCTGATGCTTGTGTTTTATGACCCATCGGCATTAAAAGGATAATCTGTTTCGTGGCAAAGCAGACCAGTTTGACTGTCTTGTAAAGCGCCAGTGCCAGATGCAAGTTTAAATGTTGGACTGTCACAATGTTAACCGAGGGAGACAGATCCAAGTGCTGCAAGCAGGCAAGGACATGCTGTCTACTGACAGTAGCAAATGGATTTGGCTCCAAACAATGCATGGAGAACGTTTCTGCATTAGATTAATTTATTTTATGTGAGTGTGACTTTGTTACAATGACATCAATTTCGTATGGAGATTCATTTATTATTTCTAGTCCCAGTGATTTGTTTCCTTTAGTTCTATTTGCTAATTTGGTATTTATCATTGCTACTAGATCTCAAGTCATATATTTATGTCACAGTGTCTATTCTAAAAAGAGGCTACCTTGTGTAATTGTTATGTGAAAAAGACAGCTCCGGCTTTCCCTGACTTTTTATTTATAGAAAATAAGCTTGTGTCTAAGGGTAACCACACACAGAACAATTTAATATACAATGACGGGGTCATCTTTAATATTGATTGGAACCTGAGCAAACAATTTCTTTCTCCTCCCAGCCAATCAACAAGGGGGTTGTGAGACCCGTTTCCTGAATAGCAAAAAGGAGAAGCAATCTAATTGGCCAAGGAGGAGGAGGGGGGATACGCACGGCTGGAGGAGATGGACTGACCCATCAGCAGCCACTGTGACTCCAGATTGATTGATTGTTAGAGGTTTCATGTCATTATTGCTTACTGATTGGTTGCTATAGGTTTCTGTGCATCATCGCCACTTATGAAAAAAAAGGGAAAAACGTTCAGGACAGCCGCACTCCAAAAATAAATAGCTTTTATTGTAAAATCAAAAAACACACAAAAAGCATGCCACAGCAGACGGGGTAAAAAGCTGACGTGTTTCACACCAAACTTTAGTGCTTATTCATAGCCACTTACTTGGTTTCTAGAAGTTACAGCGCATCATTACAGCCTACTGATTGGATGCTGAAGGTTACAGTCTTTTATCCATTTTTATAATTTTCCATCCATTTATTTATAACACATGCCTGCAAAGAAACAATAAGTATCAAACATATCCACCAAAAACATGTCAGCAAACACAAAATAGCTACTAAACTGACACACCAAAAATATGCCCGCAAACACCAATTCAGACATAGAATACTGACACACCAGAAACATGTCCGCAGACATAGAGTCATTACCATAATGAAACATCAGAAACATTTTCGCAGACATTGGAGTCAGTAACATACTGACACAGCAGAAACATGTCTGCAGATATAGAGTCAGTACCATACTGACACACACCAGAGGGGTCAAAATGACACACACTGGGGGGGGCGGGGGGTGGGGAAGGTACACACCAGGGGGTCGAAGGGCACACATTAGGGGGGTCAGAAGGGCATAGTACAGGGGCTGGAAGGGAATACACCAGTGCAGGTCAGGAGAGTACACACTGGTTCAGGAGGGCTGGAATGACACACACCAGGGAGGGTCAGGTGTGAACACACCGGGGGGGCAGGAGGGCTGGGAGGGCACACACCAGGGTGGGTCAGGTGTGCACACACCGGGGGGGGGGGGGATTGGAGGGCCGGAAGGACACACACCAGGGAGGGTCAGGTGTGCACACACCAGGAGAGGGGGAGCAGATTAGGAGGGCTGTGAGGGCACACACCAGGGAGTGTCAGGTGGGAACACACTTGGGGGTCAGGAGGGCACATGCCCGGGGGGTCATGAGGGCACAGTTACATAGTTACATAGTTAGTCAGGTTGAAAAAAAGACACAAGTCCATCCAGTTCAACCATAAAAAATAAATAAATAAACAAACATAATAAAACACAGTACATCACATACAACCCAACTCCATACCCACAGTTGATCCAGAGGAAGGCAAAAAAAAACCAGCAGAGCATGATCCAATTTGCTACAGGAGGGGAAAAAATTCCTTCCTGATCCCCCGAGAGGCAATCGGATTTACCCCGGATCAACTTTACCTACAGAACTTAGTACTCAGTTATATTACGTGCATTTAGGAAAAAATCCAGGCCCTTCTTAAAGCAATCTACTGAGCTGGCCAGAACCAACTCTGGAGGGAGTCTGTTCCACATTTTCTCAGCTCTTACTGTGAAGAAACCTTTCCGTATTTGGAGGTGAAATCTCTTTTCCTCCAGACGTAAAGAGTGCCCCCTTGTCCACAGTGTTGACCTTAAAGTGAACAACTCAACACCAAGTTCACTATATGGACCTCTTATATATTTGTACATGTTGATCATATCCCCCCTTATTCTCCTCTTCCCAAGAGTGAATAAATTCAGTTTTTCGAATCTTTCCTCATAGCTGAGCTCCTCCGTGCCTCTTATCAGTTTGGTTGCCCTTCTCTGCACTTTCTCCAGTTCTCCGATATCCTTTTTGAGAACTGGTGCTCAAAACTGGACTGCATATTCCAGATGAGGTCTTACTAATGATTTGTACAGGGGCAAAATGGTATCTCTATCTCTGGAGTCCATACCTCTCTTAATACAAGAAAGGACTTTGCTCGCTTTGGAAACCGCAGCTTGGCATTGCATGCCATTATTGAGCTTATGATCAACTAAAACCCCCAGATCCTTCTCCACTACAGATCCCCCCAGTTGTACTCCCCCTACCATGTATGATGCATGCATATTCTTAGCCCCTAAGTGCATAACTTTACATTTATCAACATTAAACCTCATCTGCCACTTAAGCCCCATACACACGGCCGAGGTTCTCGGCAGAAACCAGCGAGAACCTCGCTGGCATCCTGATTCTGCCGAGAACCTCGGCCGTGTGTACGGATTCGGCGAGCATCCCGTCGGGAATGCCGTCGAGCCGAAATAGAGAGCAGGTTCTCTATTTGCTCGACGGCCAGTCGGGATGAATGGCTGGTCGCCTTTCCCGACGGGCTGGTCGCCGAATTTGACGGCCGGCCGAGAACCTCGACGGGCAGAACGATGTGTACGGGGCCTTAGTCGCCCACTTAGACAGAGCAGTGAGGTCGGCTTGTAAATTGGAGACATCCTGCAAGGACGTTATTCCACTACATAGCTTGGTGTCATCTGCAAAAACAGAAATGTTACTTTTGATCTCAGACCCAATATCATTTATAAATATATTGAAAAGTAAGGGACCCAGCACCGAACCTTGGGGTACACCGCTGATAACCTTGGACCATTCAGAGTAGGAATCATAAACCACAACTCTCTGAATCCTGTCTTTCAGCCAGTTTTCTATCCATTTACAAACCGATATATCCAATCCTGTAGACCTTACCTTACACATGAGTAGTGTTGCTCACGAATATTCGCATTGCGAATATTCGCTACGAATATTGCATATTCGAGTATTCGCGAATAACTCGAATATCGCGGCGAATATTCGCTATTTCAATATTCGTATTTTTTCAAATTTCGCAATCAATTTCGCAATCAATTTCGCATTCGCACTAGCGAAATTTCGCGAATTTCTTTTTTTTTTTTTTAACATTCCAAAGTTTATTGGTGTTCCGAATAAGAACAAAACAGATATGCAATAGACAAGGCAGTACAGCATGATAATGACAGCCATAAACAGATGTCTTATACATCCGAAGTTGACAACAAAAAACTTTTACAGAGACTAGTAATAAATGTCATGTTTCACATCCAAGCTCTAGGTTAAACCTGACTAGTCTTGATGCAAAATCTTCTCAACAATAACTGTGTACGTACAACATTTCGTATAAACCAAGAGATAAACATTATGGGCCAGATTCAGGAACACTTGCGCTGGAGTATTTCGATATGCGCCGCGTAACTGTGATGATGCGCCGTCGTTTCTATGTGCCCGTACCCACCAAACTAGATGCGCCCAGTAATGGGTCATTTGCGACCGGCGGAACGTTCCGACGCCAGAGTATCGTCAGCGCTTAATTTCGCTGGGCGCATCAGTCGCGCCTATTGATTTCCCCTGCAAATATGCAAATGAGGGATTTGTCCCAATTCACGAACGGATTAGCACCATACGCTGGCTACATCCGCCGCGCGTATCTGATCCGTCCGGCGCAAAGTTATTTCTACAAAAGGCTGCTTTATCTTTACTCCAGACGGTCACAGGTCAGCAGGAGAGCAGCTACAGCAGCGTTACCGACGATAGGAGCTAGCTGAGCACCCCCACTTGCAAGGACAACACCTCTGTGTGCCAACATGCCAGGGGCACTCGTGGTCCTAGAACTACTGATGGGTCCCCTGGAACCAAGAAGGCGGCCACGTGAGAGGATATACCGCACACGTATGAACCTCTTTGGCATGGGGGATGAGGAGGTGTATCGCCTCTTCAGATTCAGCCCTGTTGCAATACTTGAACTAACCACAACCCTGCAGGATGACATCACCAGCCCAACACACCGATCACAAGCAGTGCAGCCACTGGTGAAGGTCCTGGCAACACTCCATTTCCTTGCAAGTGGATCATTCCAGCGTACAAGTGGAGTGGTGGCTGGGATGTCACAGTCCTCCATAAGCAGATGTGTGCACCAGGTTGTCCCTGCAATCCTCAGACGCATGTCCAACCAGTTCATCAGACCCACCACTGAGGAGCTGCGGCTGAAGGCAATGACAGATTTCTACAACATTGCCAGATTCCCACGCACTGTGGGGGCCATTGATTGCACACATGTGGCCCTACAGCCCCCCAGTGCCACAGAGCACATATACCGCAATCGGAAGCATTGGCATTCCATCAACGTACAGGTGATAGCCGATGCCCAACGCCTCATATGGCACGTCCGTGCCAAACACCCCGGGTCCAGCCATGACAGTTTCATATACCGTCAGAGTCCCATCCCAGCAGAATTTAACCAGAACATGTATGGGGACAGCTGGCTGGTTGGTGAGTGACATGGGAGTCAGGCATGACTATCCCCTCCCGTCATGCACAACAGAAATCGCACATGCATGACTAACATTCTCCTGTCTTTTCCCTTACAGGTGACTCTGCATATGCACTGGGACCCCATCTAATGACTCCTTTCCGGAACCCCCAAACCAGAGGAGAGAGAAAATACAATGAAGCACACATCAAAACCCGTGCAGTGGTGGAGCAAACATTTGGGCTCCTGAAGTCCCGTTTCCGATGCCTGGATAAGTCTGGGGGGGCCCTATTGTATTCCCCTACCTTTGTGTGTCAGATCATCGGTGCATGTTGCATACTACATAACTTTGCTATGAAAAAAGGCCTGCATATTGACATACGTGATGACCTGACCCCCGACCCACACAGTCCCCCCCTGCCAGAGGACACCCAGTCTGCTGATGGAAGAGCAGTCAGGAGGGTCCTCGCCGTAGGCATCTTTGGACACTAAACCAAAACATTAATCACACAGACAATGCACGCGTGTACACCACTGATGTCCCTAGATCACACACACCACATCCACATCGCATTGGATTAGCCCAAGTCCAGCATGTAGGAGTTGGGAGCAGTAACGCCAGCGTCAAGGCCCCAATGATGTCACTGTCCATTCACACACCTTTCACACATCATTCATTCAGCCGTGGGGTTAACTTCACCACCACGGCCGAGGGTGACACCCCTTACTTTCAGGAGTGCCACCCTCTCACATTCACACACCATTCACACTGTCCCCTGCACTCCTGACCGTGTGCAGTACAAAAATAAATTAGAAAGATCATATCCTGATCAATAAAAGAAAAATAATCTCATAACCTGAGAAAAATAAAAAATAAACTCATGACCTGAGTATGTGAAAAATAATAATATAAAACCAGCCACAAAAAAAAGGCCTCATCGGGGATGCCGGGGGCTTCTTCTGGGGGCCCCTCTCTGGCTCCGCAGCTGCCTGGATGGAGTGGGTGGGGGTGGGGGGGCATCTGGAGGTGGCTGATCCCCAGGTGGGCCACTCCTGGCAGGTGTGGCCTGCGTGCCCTCCAAGGCCCTGGCTATCCGTCCAAGATAACTGTTGGTCTGGGCCTGCATCCGGAGCTGACGGGTCATCTGGTAATGCTGGGCCCGCCGACTCAGCCTCCCCTGCTCCCGGATGGCAGCACTGTTCCCATGGATGGCAGCAGTGTTGGCCTGGACGGCTGCAGTGAGGTGCTGGATATCCCCCTGCACCTCCCCCAAAGTGGTGACCACTGCAGCGCAATTAGAGCTGACATCCTGCACTGCGTTGCTGAGGTTGGCAACGGAGCCCAGGCTGTCCGACACTTTCTGCAAGTGGTCCGCTATGGCCCCCATTTGTTCTGTCTGTCTGGCGTGATCCCTTGCCAACTGGTCCTGGACACCATCAGACACCCCCCTGGTCTTCTGGGTCGCCTTCCTGGGGCCAGAAGATGTATGTCCTCGGGTGGAAGGAGTCGCCCTTGAGGGGCTTCCAAGGATGGGGGAGGGGACGACAGACGGCCCAGGAGAAGGGGAGGAGACAGACAACACTAATGAAAAGTCCTGCTCTGCCACAGCAGGATCTTCCACAACCACCTCGGCAGGTGTGGTGTGGCCACTCTCCTCCTCCACAACCTCTTCACCACCCAGTGGCTCGGGCACACGATGGCGTGGGGGGGATGGGGTGGAATGCACGCTGACAGATGATGGCCCAGCTCCGTCATCTGTGGATGACACAAAGCAGACACATGTTGGTGGTCCCACACACTTGGCACATGTCCCCCCCCCCCAAATGCAAAACAACAAATAGGGGATTATAAAACACTTACCTGTCCTTGTGCCTTCCTCCACGGAGTCATAGCCTGCGACCCCCTCCACCTGCTCCCTCTCCAGGCACCGAGCGACCACCTCCTCCTCTGCGGTCAGGGTGACAGGACATGGGGGACCACCACCTGTGCCCCTCTCATACCTCCTGATGGAGGCCACCTTGTCCCTCACCTTGCGCCGCAGGTCATTGATTTTCTTTTGTATGTCCCCAGCAGTCCGGGTGGAGTAGCCCAGGACATTGACCCTGGCAGCAATCGACTCCAGGATGCCCTGCTTCCTCTCCCGGCTGGTCTTCCGGCTTTTTTTGCCATGGAGAAATTCATTCTCCGTCTCCATAGCCGAGATAATGACAGAGACCTCCTGGGTATTAAAGTTGAGGTTCCTCCTCTCTCTGGGGGTAGCGGGAGCAGCCATCACAGAGCAAAAGTATCTTCCCTGGGGTGGGGGGAAACGGAACTACTTTTGCGCCGGAATGGCGTTTCCGCCAGCGCTTTTAAGCGCCCAGCGGAACGCATTGCGCTGACGTTTCCCAGGAAGTGGTGCCGACGGAAGTTGTGAGCATGCGCACAAGGGGGCGAGTGGAGCCGCACTCACTGCGCATGCTCCGTGGATGATGCGCTGAACGTAAGCCTCTGCGCCGGGCTCCGCCCATCATTTACATATGATCACACCCACTTCCACTTGCGTCGGGTTACGCCAGCGCATTATCGTTACTCTGGCGCAAGTTTACGCGCAACTGCTATGTGAATTACAGGACTTGCGCTGAAAGGGTCTTCAGAGTAACGTAAATGAGAAGCGTTACTCCAGAGGAAAGATACTCTCATCTACCTGAATCTGGCCCTATCTCTATAAAGTCATCTGACTCTATTATTGATCGAATCTCCATTAGTATACATTACATTACCACATCATAGAGTGAGGCTAGGTAATCCTGCCAATCCGGGAGGGCAGGATAAAGGAAGGAGGGGGGGGAGGGAAGAGGAGTACAGAGATGAAAGAAAGAAGAAGAGACAGGGGGTGTGGTGCAACAGTTAGCCATGACAGGGTGCTATCCCTGCGCATAACCAATCATAGTTAAGCGGTATTTGGTCATTCAGCCAGCACCCAAAAGTGACTTATAAGCTTCCGAGTAACGGAATTCAAACCAGGGTGACCATGTCTCGTGGAATTTGTCTACAGTGTCCGAGGCCTGTGCCCGAGTGTCTTCCATCTCGCACACCTCTGATATCTTTTCCAGCCATTGTGTAACAGTGGGGACCCTAGGCGTCTTCCAAAAGATTGGAATCAGGGTCTTGGCGGCGTTTAACAAGTGTTTCGTCAATGAATTCTTATATCTCTTCAGAGAGAAAGAGGAGATGTGGAGCAGGCAGCACGCAGCATCCAGCACCAAGCTGGTCTCTGTGATTTGTTTAATCAAGGTTCTGACCTGTTGCCAGAAAGTGGCCAGGGGGGGGCAATGCCACCAGATGTGTAACAGCGTGTCCACTCCCTCTCCACACCTCCAACACATTTTGGATGTCTGAACATACCAGGAATTCAACTTAGCGGGCGTGACATACCAATCCGTGAGCAACTTATATGACGTTTCCTGCATCTTTGTGCTGATAGAGCACCTGTGTGCCAGGACACAGGCGCTCCTCCATTGTTTCTCTGATATGGTTCTTTCCAGTGCTTTGGACCAGCCCTTTAGGAACCTATCTGCAACTAGAGTAGAGGAGACTTGCAACCACTTATAAATCACAGATGTCGTTTTTTGCAGGAGACCACCCCTGATGCAGACCTCTTCCAAATCAGTCAACTGCCTACTGAAGTGTGGTTTGTTCTGTTTGTCACAAGTATAGCTACTTATTTGTAGATAAGTCCAGAACATTAGGGAGGACAAGCTGTGGGCCTGTTTAAGTGTCTGGAATTCCATTAATGTTCCCCCCCTAAAACAGTCTCCAGCCTTGAGTGTCTTATTTGTGGATGGGTGGTTAAGTATCCGTGAACCAAGTCCCGGCTGGAAGTCAGGGTTGTCAGAGAGCGGTGTGAGTGGGCTCTTGACCGACGAAATCGAGGAACATTTGGCCCCCAAGCTAAAGACTGCCAGGGTATTTGCCTGTAGCGGTTGAAGGGGCAGGGGGTTTGGTTTTGTCAGGCCTGGGTTCCATGGGGAGAGCAGAAGTGGGAAGGGACTCAAATCCTCCTCCAAGGCTACCCAGTCCTTTGTCTCCCTATGGCAATGCCAATCTACAACCCTCGTAACATGCGCTGCTATGTAGTATCGCTTGAAGTCCGGCAGGCCCATCCCTCCATCTTCCTTGGGCCTGGTCAGGAGAGCAAATCTAATCCGGGCCCTCTTGCGGGACCAGAGAAAAGTCAAGAGTGCGGTCTGGAGTTTTTTAAAGAACTTGTTGGGTAAGACTATAGGCAGGGATCTCAGCAAGTATAGAAGTCTGGGCAACATCACCATTTTGATGATGGCTGCCCTCCCGAACCAGGAAAAAGTATTCCATATTCCATAGTTTCAAATCGTCTTCAATTCTGTGCAGTAGTGGCGTGAAATTAGCATCATACAGCGACGTAAGGGACGGGGTCAACCAGATTCCCAAATACTTCAGGGCCTTACTTTCCCATCTAAAGGGGCAATTGGATTGTGTCCTGGCAAGGGACGGAGCAGGTAGCGTAAGATTCATTGCTTCCGATTTGGACAGGTTTATTTTGAGATTGGTAAGGAAACCATAATGGCTGAAAGCCTTTAAGAGGTTTGGGATAGTAATGTGTGGGCCTGTTACAAAAAACAAAAGGTCATCCGCGTATGCCGCCGTTTTGTACATCCTACCGCGAACCGAGATCCCCTGGATTGAGTCGTCTTTGTTAATCGTACGGATGAATGGTTCCAGGGAGAGGATGAACAATAGCGGGGATAAAGGGCAGCCCTGTCGCGTCCCATTTTGGATTTCTATGACGTCTGATAATGACCCATTTATTTTGACCCTGGCAGACGGCCGGTGGTAGAGTGATGTGATCCATGCCAACATGCGCGAGCCAAGACCTATATGGGCACAGGTCGCGAACATGAAGTCCCATGACACTCTGTCGAAGGCCTTCTCCGCGTCCGTGGACAGGAGAAGACCCTCGACTTGTTGCGTGCGGGCAGCCTGCATCAGCAAAAGGGCCTTGATAACATTGTCTTTCGCCTCCCTCCCTGGCATAAAACCCACCTGTTCCGGACCAATCACCTCAGGCAAAAATGGCCTCAATCTGTTGGCCAAGATCTTTGCCAACAGCTTCAGGTCTACGTTTAGGAGGGATATAGGCCTGTAGCTCGTACAGGCCTCGGGGTCCTTATCCATTTTGGGGATGACCGTGATGTGGGCGGCATGGAAGTCCCGTGGCAGGGGCCTAGGGTCCGTCAGAGAGTTAAATGCCTTCTGCATGGGACCTGCTAGTATGTCACCAAAGGTCTTATAATAGATCGAGCTGAAGCCATCCGGACCAGGACTTTTCCCGGGCTTCAAGGCCTTAATGGCACTTTGAATTTCCTCTATTGAAATCTGGTCTTCCATGGCGGAGATGGCCCCAGCCGACATTTTGGGTAGGTCACTCTGATCTAAGTAGTCTTGTATAGCCTGAGTCCTAGTCCCCTCCAGTCCAGGTGGTCTGTGTTGCAGTGGTAGGTTATACAGTTTAGAGTAGTATCTATGGAAGTGCGCTGCGATATCCTCTGTTTTAATGTCCAGACCACCGGATTCATTCCTGATCCCGGAAATGTGGGTAGAGGAGTGTGGGTCTTGTAGTGCCCTCGCCAGGAGTTTACCCGATTTATTACCAGATTCGTAGTATATTTTTTTCTTGAAGAAGAGGAAGCGCCTTGTCTTAATGGCTAGGACCGTTTGGAGTTTCTTCCTGGCGTCTAAAAGGTCTGAAGCCGTTTGTACAGACAGGGACTGTTTATGTTTGGCCTCTAGTAGGGAAATGGTGTTCAAAAGTTTTGTGACCTCAGCCTCCTGCAGTCTCTTACGCCCCGCCCCTAGGCGAATCAGGTCGCCTCTGAGCGTGCATTTATGAGCGCCCCATACCATCATAGGGTCCGCCTCCACAGAATCATTCTGTTTGAAAAAGTTTACTAGGCTGTCAGTGATTTGGGGCAAAAAAGCCGGGTCTGTCAGGAGCGAGGCGTTTAGCCTCCAGGAGGCCGAGCGGGCCGAAAGGGTGGGTCCACCATCGTCAAGGATATGGGAGCATGGTCTGAAATGATTTGTACGCCTATCCTGGCCCCCGAGACCCTAGCTAGGTCTCTCTGCGATACATACAAGTGATCAATACGCGAGTATCGGTTATGGGGAGCCGAGTAGAACGTGAAGTCCTTCTCTGATGGATGAAGAAATCTCCATGTATCCACCAGATGCAACGACTGCAGTAGTGTTTTTATTTTTTTAAGGATTTTGTAA
Organism: Rana kukunoris; assembly: GCA_029574335.1. Lineage (NCBI taxonomy): Eukaryota > Metazoa > Chordata > Amphibia > Anura > Ranidae > Rana > Rana kukunoris. The sequence goes on along the minus strand of CM056050.1, from coordinate 200,593,979 downwards.
GTTATACAGGTCTTACCCGTCGAAGTGTCCACCAGGGGATTCAGTGGGACATTAAAGTCTCCCCCCAGGATCAGACATCCGGACGTAAAGCCCGATAGGGCCCGGATCAAACGCTGGCAAAAGTTAGCATGCGCCGAATTGGGGAAGTAGACATTCGCCAGCGTGATCGGGGAGCCCGCATAGTTGCCCTTGATGAATATGTATCGGTCCTCCGGGTCTGTCAACCTGTCAGTCATTTGGAATGGTGCAGTTTTGCTAATTAGTATAGACACCCCCTTTGACTTGGCCAAGTCATTGGTCGTGTGCAGGGCGGTCGGAAAGTATGTGTTAGTCAGTTTCGGTACTTTGTTGGTCTGAAAGTGGGTCTCCTGCAAAAATGCGAAATGTGGTTTACCTTTCTGAAGTTCCCTGAGTAATGTGGTCCGCTTCTCTGGTATGTTCAACCCTTGCACGTTATGAGAGATGACTGTAGGGCCTCTGCCTAGCGATGAGTACGCCATCTGAAGCGGTCCCCTGACTCACAGCTGGATGAGTCTGAAAATGAGGAAGCAGGTTAGACTGGACACTTACACAATGTTATATCAATTTGCCCGTTACTGGGACCCTTAATGAAGCTTACAGGAGCAGGGGGGAGTGGTGAGACAGAAAAGGTGTGAGAAGGGAAAAAGAAGAAAGGAGAGAGAGGGAAGGAGGGGGGGGGATTAGGAGAGTGTATCTGTAACACTACGGGATGGAGTAAACACCCCGAAGTCGTAAGTAATGGGTCCGCAAGTGTGAAAAAACCTTGCGGCACCCACTTTGCGAGGTCGTGGTGTGACTGCGTGTCAGCAACGAGGCAGACGTCACTCGTTCACTACAGATGGAACGTCTCCAGAGTCTGTATCACCGAGGTGAACAGAAACCTGAGACCGCCGGTACCGCCAACAAACGGGTGGCACCGCACTGCCCACCTATAAAGAAAAACAAATATAAAAGAGAAATAATACAACAAGATAAAATACTCTTTCTCAGCACACGTGAGAAGAGAGGAAACCCGGCATAGTAACAAAGCTGTATGACCAGCCAGCCTGAGCAATTAGCACTTGGGCTGGGGTGGCTGAGTAAAAACCCTGCACGAACTATAAATTTACCGGCAAAAAGGAGCTACATTGACCCCAATTCCCTTGATGGGGCATATAAAACAGCAAAAAAACCCCCCCCAAAAAAAAAAAAAAAAATTAGAAAAATCTTAGCTCTTGGGGACAGTCCAGTGGAGCGCCCCTCACATTTTAGGCAGTCCTGCGTATCACCCCGTCGAACTGGTAGTCCTGTGTAGTACGGTATGAACCGCAATCTGGAAGGGTATTTGCAAGTGGGATGTCCACCCGGCCGGGTGGGTAAGGCATTTTGCATCTCTAAATGACAAGTCAGCGGGGCGCCTAGCCGACTCACAGGGCGTGTGTCTTCAGCACCAGCGGCCTAATGATCCATCTGTGCCTATACGTGCAGCACGCGTCAGGCCCACACTTGTCCAGTAGATGGCGGTAAGTGACCGTGCAATCCGTATTGACGAAGCCATAGAAGTGTCCGACAAATCAACATGTCCTCTTTAGCCATTCCAGCATGTGCGTGAGGAGAGGCCGCACAGTTAGGGCCTAAACTTGAGGGGTTGGGGGATGCAAGACCTCCAAAAAAGAAAAGAAAAGGGGGGCAACTAAAAGGGTGATGCAAAAAAGTCCAGAGCAGAACAGAGTCCGTCTAGTCCTCCTCCAAAGCCCTGGGGGGGCCCACCCTGAAGTTAGGCGTGCCACTCAGCGAACCGTGACCCCGGTTCTGTTTGGCGCGCTTGGTGGATCTTTTCTCCGGAGTGGAGAGCGGGGATCGGCAGTTACCTCCCTCTGTTCCGGGGAGAGCAAACTCCTGGTACCACTCCGGTACTGCGACAGGGTGCACGTCTAGTGCTTCAAAGAATCCGGGGAGGTCTGCAGGTGTGCGCAGCACATGTTGCCTGCCAGCACGTGTAACAACCAAGGCAAACGGGAAGCGCCAAGAGTAGGTTAACTCCTTCTCTCTCAACACCTCCAGCAGAGGTCGCAGGGCCCTGCGGTTTCGGAGAGTTATTTGGGACAGACCATGAAACAGCAAGATGGTCTCCCCATTGAACACCACACTGTCACTTCTCCTAGCTCTGTTCATGATTTCTTCCTTTAGTGGATAGTTCTGCAAACAACAGATTATGTCACGTGGGGGGGCAGTGTCAGGACCCTTAGGCCTCAGAGCTCTATGTGCGCGTACAAAATCGATAGCTGAGTCCTCCTGTCTCTCCAAAAGGCTGTTGAATACTCTCCTTAGGGCGGGAATAATCTGCGTGTTCTCCACGGACTCGGGGACCCCCCTCACCCTAATGTTCGCCCTTCTCCCTCTGTTGTCCAAGTCCTCCAAATGGCGATTAATGTCAATGAGGTGGGAGGAGTGGGTGACCGCAATACTTTCCAGTCTGTGCAGCCTCTTGTCCCTGTGCTTCCCAACGGCTTCCACGGCCGTGAGTTTCTCAGTGAGGACAAGGAGGTTGGACTTGAGGTCAGTGATGGCCGCAGAGAACGTGGATTTAATGTCCGCTGCAAACCCAGTCATGTCCGCATATGTCAGGGGGTGGTTCGGGTGGTTATACCCCCTACCTGAGTCCTCCGCCACGGAGAGCGAATCCTCGCTAGACTCATCTTCGTCTCGCTGCGGCCACGCCATCTTGTTCCCCGCCATGCTGCCTCCGGGGACCGCGCTGTTCTTGAATTTGAGGTCTGTGATGTTCCGGGCCGACACCGCTATTGTGCTGCGTTTGGAGCGGGTCTGCGGTGTGTGAAAAGACTTTTTGCCCATTTCTGGCTCGATCTAAGCAGGGATTTGAGCCGAGTGCCGGGTTTCCTCACGGAGCTTCTCTAGTGTGCGTCCGTCGCCATCACGCGCCAAGCCACGCCCCCGAATTTCTTTTTTTTTATAAAATATAGCGAATATTCGTAAATATCGAATATTCGTGATATTTTATCCAAACAAAAATAGCGAAATTTCGCAATCATTTTCGCTTTCGCATATGCGAAATTTCGCTATGTTTTTCTTTTATAAAATATAGCGAATATTCGTAAATATCGAATATTCGTGATATTTTATCCAAAAAAAAATTGCGAAATTCCAATTTAGCGAAATTTCGCATTTTTTTTTATTATAAAACATCACGAATATTCGATATTAACGAATATTGGCGAATATTCTTTGAAATATTCGCGAAATATCGCAAAATCGAATATGGCGTATTCCGCTCATCACTACACATGAGCCGTGTGTGGGGAACTGTATCGAACGCTTTTGCAAAATCCAAGTATACCACGTCCACTGCCACGCCTCTGTCCAGGGTTTTACTTACCTCTTCATAAAAAGAAATCAGGTTTGGCTGACAACTTCTGTCTTTCATGAATCCATGCTGTCTGCTGCTTAAATAGTTTGTTTCCAGCAAGAACTCATCCATGTGATCTTTTATTAAACTTTCCAGTATCTTCCCAACTATAGAAGTTAAACTACCAGGTCTATAGTTACTTGGTAAAGACTTTGTTCCCTTTTTAAATATAGGCACCACATTGGCTCTACGCCAATCCAGTGGTACTATTCCTCTCATTAATGAGTCCCTAAATATTAGATAAAGTGGCTTTGAAATTTCAGAGCTCAATTCTTTTAGGATCCGTGGGTGGATGCCATTTGGTCCAGGTGCTTTATCCATCTTTATTCTGTCTAAATATTTCTGGACCGTATCACTTTTGAGCCATTGTGGATTTGGGGCTGTGTCAGTCCCACCTCCATTATGGACATGAGCTCCCCCATTCTCCATTGTATACACAGAGCTGAAGAAAGCATTTAATAAATTTGCCTTCTCTTTGTCCTCAGTCACCCAGTCTAGATTATTTTGTAAAGGGCCTACATGCTCAGACTTGACCTTTTTACTATTTATATATTTAACCACTTGTCCACCGCCCACCGTCAAATGACGGCGGGCGGAGGACTCCATTGTTCTGACAGCACGTCATATGACGTGCTGTCTCTTTAAAGCCGCGTGCACCGCTCTGCTGGGATCCCGGTGCGAGTGCCCGGCGGCAACGATCGCCGCCGGGCACACGCGATTGCCCAGTAACTGAGCGGGGACATGGAGCTCTGTGTGTAAACACAGAGCTCCACGTCCTGTCAGGGAGAGAGGAGACATAGGGACACAATCGGTCACCTCCCCCAGTCACCCCCCCTCCCCCTACAGTTAGAACACTCATAGGACACACATTTAACCCCTTCCACGCCCCCTAGTGGTTAACCCCTTCACTGCCAGTCACATTTATACAGTAATCAATGCATATTTATAGCATTGTTCACTGTATAAATGTAAATGGTCCCAAAAATTTCACAAAAGTGTCCGAAGTGTCCACCTTAACGTCGCAGTCCCAATTAAAAAATTGCAGATCGCCGCCATTAATAGTAAAAAAATAAAATAATAAAAATGCCATAATCTATCCCCTATTTTGTAAACACTATAAATTTTGCGCAAACCAATCGATAAACGTTTATTGCATTTTTTTTTACCAAAAATATGTAGAAGAATACGTATCGGTCTAAACTGAGGAAAAAACATTTTTTTTATATATTTTTGGGGATATTTATTATAGCAAAAAGTAAAAAATATTGAATTTTTTTTCAAAATTGACGCTCTATTTTTGTTAATAGCGCAAAAAATAAAGGTGATCAAATACCACCAAAACAAAGCTCTATTTGTGGGAAAAAAAGGACGCCAATTTTGTTTGGGAGCCACGTTGTACGACCGCGCAATTGTCAGTTAAAGCGACGCAGTGCCGGATGCTTAAATTTCATCTGGGCAGGAAGGGGGTGTAGGTGCACAGTAGGCAAGTGGTTAAAGAATTTTTTGGGGGTTTGTCCTACTATCTTTTGCAATGTGTAGTTCATTTTGAATTTTTGCATCCCTGATTTCCTTTTTACATATTCTATTATATTCTTTGTAACATTTAAACGACACTAGTGTTCCTTCAATTTAATATTTTTTTAAAAGCAATTTTCTTATTGTTTATAGCTTTTTTAACTTTGACCGTGAGCCACATAGGTTTTATCTTTAGCCTTTTAAACTTATTGTCCATGGGAATATACTTTGCAGTGAGGTCCCAAACAGTCTTTTTGAAGAATTCCCATTTCTGTTCTGTGTTCATCGGTGACAATATTCCCTCCCAGTCCAAGTCCTGGAGAGCAGTCCTCATCCTTTGAAAATTTGCTCTCTTGAAATTAAGGGCCAGATTCTCATATATTTGCGGCGGCGTAGCGTAAGCCATTTACACTACGCCACCGCTGCGTACTAGAGCAAGTGCTTTATTCTCTAAGCACTTGCTCCGTAGTTTGCGTTGGCGTCTCGTAAAACGCCAAGCGTAAGCACACGCACAATTCAAATGGGGCGGCTTGTATTTAAATTAAGCGCGCCCCGCGTCGCACGAACTGCGCATGCGCCGGCCGGGGAAAAAGCCCAGTGTGCATGCTCCAGCTCACGTCGGGAAGCGTCGTTGAAACCGACGTCAAAACGACGTAAGCGTCATTTACGCAAGTCCCTATTCGCGAACGAGTTAGTAAAACGACGTAAGCGACGGAAAAAGCCGACGCTGACCCGACGCCATACTTAACATGGTGTCCGACGGGACACGACGGCATCCGACGGGACCTCATAAGGTTACTCCACATAGAAGCTGGGGTAACCTTACGAGTTCGTAAACGACGTACGCGACGACGGGGCGGCGTAAAAGCGATTGAGAATCGGCGTACTACTTCATTTGCATTTGCAAATGAAAAAACAACGTAAAGGCCACCTAGTGGCCGGAGTTGTCATTACACCTACGATCCGAAAGTGTAATTGTATTACACTTGTCGGATGTAGAAGCGTATCTATGCAAAAGTGATGCTAAGCATCACTCGCATAGATACGAGACAAAAAAAAAGGCGATACGACGGGGTATCTGAGATACTCCGTCGTAACGCCTCTGAGAATCTGGCCCTAAGTGTTTTTATCTTTCCTGTATGTATTTCTTGCTTAAAGTTAACATTAAATGAAATCATGTTATGATCACTGCTACCCTACTGCTACAGTACAAGGTCTTGGAGAGCACACACCAGTGAAGGTCAGGTGGGCACACACCAAGGCGGCAGGAGGGCATATACCAGGGGGGCAGTGAAAACCTAAAGACAGTGACAATCATTAATGAGACAGCTAAGCTAATTTCTCAGCTAACAGGCAGCACTTCAATGCTAAACTGTGGTAACTCATCAGACTTAGCAAAGAGGTGCCTGCAAGCTAATCCATGAGGTATGGCAAGATGATTTTACCTCCAGAGGCACTGGTTTATCTCCCTCTGCTCAGCTCACTGTCACACCACCCCCTTCCAGGCGATCTTGGAGATGAGGAACATCCCCATCCCGCCCACTCAAACATCAGAAACCAGCGGGCCCCACCTTGGGAATGTCCCTTTATTCCTGCAGGATAGTGGCTGTTCCTGAAAAACTGCTGGGGGAGCGAGGAAGGGGAGGTACAGGGAGTGGAAATTTCCATCTCAATGTGAGCAGCAATCCCTAATACTGAGATACAGCGATGCGATTAGCAGGCATATAGACAAGAAAGAAATGGCTGTGAGCTGTCCCGACGCAGCTGATTTTCAGAGCAAGAACATGCTTGCCATGTGTTTCAACAGCCCTAGTTCACACTAATGCAATCTTTCAACAAAAAAGTACAACCTGCTGCATTTTTCTGGAACACATTAAAACACTGGAATGCACATTGTCCAAATAAAAATAATTATTTTTCATAACAACTGTATTTAGTGTCAAAGTACCAACGTGCAGGTACGTCATTTTGCATGAAGTGGTTAAAGCAATATTAAAGCTTTAATTTTTTTTAAATTAAAATAATACACATTTTCTACTTACCTGCTCTGTGCAATAGTATTGCACAGAAGGGGCTTGGTTCTCCTCTTCTCGGGTCCCCCCCCCCACCAGTGTTCTTGGCTCCACCTCTTCAGTGAGTGCTACTATAGAAAGCCACTTTCTATGGGGGTACTCTTGAGACTCTGCCCCCCCTCTCAGTCACAGAATTGTATTAAAAGCAGCAGGAGCCCAAGGCTCACACTGCTATCAGTCGTCCCAGTAAGGGGGGGCAGAGCCGTGGGAGCTGTTGCTCTCATGCACATCGCTGAATCAAAATCGGGTTCAAGTAATTATAAGGGGGGGGGCTGAGGTCAATGCTCTGGCACAGAAGGTTTTTTACCTAATGCATGGAACACGTTAGGGTAGGCATGTCCAAAGTCTGGCCCATGGGCCAATCGCGACCTGCGTTCCGGTTTTGAGCGGCCCGCCGGGTTATTTAGACATTTATATCTTTTGTGGCCCCTGACGATCTCCCAGCGCCGGGGGCCACAAAAGATGTATATGCCTTGGTCCCGAGGTGGGACGAGCGCCGCCGCCATACACACACAGGAGAATTTCCTGTTTACGGGTGGCCTCTGTAATAGGAAGTCCCGCGCTGCCATTGGACGACTGTTCTGTCCATCAAAGGAGGCGGGACTTTCTATTAAAGAGGCCGCTGTGTACACAGGAGATTCTCCTGTAATTAATTTTTGGGGGTCGTGAGTGCAATCCTGGCAAATCGTGCTGCATTCCTGGCAAATCGTGCTGCATTCCTGGCAAATCATGCTGCGTTCCTGGCAAATTGTGCTGCATTTGTCGCAATGGTGCTGCATTCCTGGCAATGGTGAGTGCGATCCTGGCAATGGTGCTGCATTCCTGGCAATTGTGAGTGCATTCCTGGCAATAGTGCTGCTTTCCTGACAATGGCGAGTCCATTCCTGGCAATGGTGAGTGCATTCCTGGCAATGGTGATACATTCCTGGCAATTGTGCTGCATTCCTGGCAATTGTGCTGCATTCCTGGCAATTGGGAGTGCATTCCTGGCAATGGCGGGTGCATTCCTGACAATTACAGGTGCATTCCTGGCAATGGTGGGTGCATTCCTGACAATGGTGCTGCACTCCTGGCAATGGTGGGTGCATTCCCGGCAATGGTGAGTGCATTCCTGGCAATGGTGTGTGCATTCCTGGCAATGGTGTGTGCATTCCTGGCAATGGTGGGTGTCATGGACCGTGAAATCATACTTCATGTATTACATAAGATGAGACATTATGGATATGACATATTGCAGGATGCCTTTGGACATTATGAGGTGTCTGTCTAGATGGGGATTGAACTGAATCAGACTTGTGGACTATTGAAAGGCTAAGTGGCTTGTGAAAGACATTCATTGTCCAGTGTGTAGAGGTGTTAGGCCTCGTACACACGAGGGGATATGTCCGCTGAAAACGGTCCGATGGACCGTTTCAGCAGACATCTCCGCTCGTGTGTATGGGCTAGCGGACAGATTTCTCCACCCGACAGATTTCAAAGCATGCTTTGAAATCCATCCGGTGGAATCTGTCCGCCCGACATGTCTGCTGGTTAGTACACTTACCAGCAGACATGTCGTCCCCCACCGCCGCCGCGCCGCTGCCGAATGGATTCGGCGCATGCGCGGAAGTGTTTAACTTCCTGGTGCGGTGACGTGGCGGTGACATGGCGGCGTCAACGTCACCGCCGCGTCACCGCGCCGTCCGGCGGCAGGGAATTTGATCCGATGGTGTGTACACGCCATCGGATCAAACTCCCGATCGGACATATCCGATGGAAATGGTCCGCGGACCGTTTTCATCGGATATGTCCGATCGTGTGTACGAGGCCTTAAGTCAGTCGGCTCTTTGACCTTTCTATTGTGTGATAACACTGTTTTGAGCCTTTTGATTATCAGGAGTATTGGATTAGCATGTCATTATCTAAAAAAGTGTGATCTCTCAGATGTAGTAATGACCTCCTTTCTATGTGGAGACAAGCTGGCTAGATAACGTATTCTGTTAACTTCACTGATGTCATTGTCTACACAGGAATGTCATTCTCTCTGAGGTAGTAAAGTCATGCTAAATACATCGGTGCCAAAATGCCTCTGTATGGAAACCCCAGTGTGTGAAAAGGGGGTGGAGATTTCATTGTTCTTTGATTGATGGAAGCTGTAACCTGTATATAACCAGCTGAGTGTTTCAATAAAGTTGAGTTCTGGTTGAACATTCATACAACTCGTTTGGTGTGTGTTCTTCATGGATCCAATCGGCACATAGCTGTAGGTTGGATCCTGGAATCTTGGATGACTGGACCATCAGATGTTGCAATCTGCAAGCTGATCGAATAGAAGCAGAGGAGTGTCGGGAGAGCAGAACCTGGGCGAGAAAGGGTCTCGTCACAGTGGGTACATTCCTGGCAATGATAAGGCTACATTCATGGCAATGTTGGGTCTGCAAATGGGCACTTGTGAGGCTGCACTGACTTTTATTTTGCTGGACAGTTCTCTATAAAAAAAAAAAAAAAACATTTTTTTTTCATGAAACTTTGCTCTTAAAGTGAAGGCGTGTGTTATACACCAATAAATATGGTATATCCAAATAATACGCCCAAGCTCATCTCTTTACTCACAAACAGCTACAAAGGCAAGATAATTCTTGTTGGACAGTGTATTAGTGCTTAGAACTTAGACCGAATTGTAATGGTTCAAAGAATATCAGGCAAAATGGTCGGCCCTCAGGGTAAAAAAAAAAAAAAAACATCAGCCTTTACAACCATTTTAAATTGATGAATGACACAGTATAACTCAATGTACGCTTTACAATCTGACCATACAATCTTTGTACAAGCAGCTTTAGATTTACCAAAACGATGTAATATGACAACCTCCTTTGCTTCTTCTGTTAATGATTAACTGTTTTAGCTGTTACTTCACCTCCATTCACCCCATGCACTCCAGAATAAAGAAATCAAGTTATAAAACATTATGTGGCAAGGTCAAAGAAAAAGCATAAAAGCAACAAGGTGGAGAATGAATAGCTTATTACCAACAGCTAGTGTAAATCTTGTAAATAAAAAAAAACAAACAAAAAACAAAAAGGAAGAAATGTGTCCATTGTTACATAAATAGTCCTCACAACATGACATATACAGGCCTATTTGTAAAAGGTTAAAATTGATATTGGCAATTTTTTTCCAGGAACTATTGATTTCAATTGTTTTGACCATTTTAATTAGTTGTCCAGGGAATATGTTTTTTTTTTTTTTCTGAATTTTGAAAAATATATATGAGAACGACCCTGCAAAATCTATTCTGCAGAGACATTTCACCGAGGTTAAAGTGAGCCTGTCGCCACAGGGTCATTTACAAAAAAAAAGACATGCGTTCTAAATGGAGAGGAACTATGCTTACCTTTCCGGGACTTATGTCTTGTAAAATCATTGCTTTACTACTCCATAGCCATGGCAGGTATTCCAGACTTCTAGGTGCATGAATACTGGCCCCTCCCCCTATATGCAATAGTTTTTCCCATTGGCCCGTAGTGTGAAGGGAGCAGGTGTTTGACACTTGCTATTGGTTAAATACCTGCAGGGGTTTGAGAGTAGGGAAGAGCTTGTGTGTTTGGGAGCTCTTCTGAATCCACAAGACCTAGTCTGCCAGGAAGCTCTCTCCTATATTGGCGTATTGATCCCCAGCAAGGACATTCCCTGCCCTGGAGACACTTGTATACAAGAGGCATGTATAGGTGTGACTGTGGGGTGGGATATACCTTCATACTTGGCTCAGCCTCATGGGTTCGGAGGAGCACCCAATAGCTAAAAGCTAAGTATAATGCCTCTTCTTTTACAGGATTCATCTTTATTTGTGAGTGACCCTCTAGTGACATCATTGCTTAAAAGACTAATGCCTTGTACACACGATCGTTTTTTTGATGAGAAAACTGCAATTTTTTTCAGATCGGTCATGAAACCTGTCGTGTGTATGCTCCATAGCAGTTTTCTCGACGAGAAAACTGCCCACCAAAAAATTAGAACCTGCTCTATTTATTCTCATCATTTTTCCCGTTGTTCTTTTTCTCATCGCAAAAAACGCTTGAGTGTATGCTTTTCTGAGGGGGGAAAAAATGTGCTTGCTCAGAATCAAGTATGAGACGGGAGCATTCGCTCTGGTAAAACTAGCGTTCGTAATGGACATAGCACATTCGTCACGCTGTAATGGACTAAAAAGCTCGAAGACTGAAAAATGTGAATTGTCTCTCACCAAACCTTTACTAACATGAGGATCAGCAAAAGCAGCCCAAAGGGTGGCACCATTTGAATGGAACTTTCCCTTTATAGTGCCGTTGTACGTGTTGTATGCCACCGCGCTTTGCTCAACGTGTGTATGCAAGGCAGGCTTGAGAGGAATCACGAAGAATCACATCGAGAAAAACACAGGTTTTTTTTGCATGTCAGGAAACACGGTCGTGTGTACACGGCATAAGGAAGCTCCTACACACATGCTTTATTGGTCCTGTACAAACATGAACTTGTAAACCTCTGTACAAAAGTATTTCCCCCTAGAAGTTTAATATGGTGAAAGCTGTCTCCCTAAAGTGGATGTAAACCCAACATTTTTTTTTTTTTGATGTCACAATGTAGAATATAAGATTTCCTATCATCTGTGCCCAGTCTTGCCACACAGAGTTAATCCAGCGCTGAGTAATCCTCTTGTAATGTTCAGTGCAAATTAACAGAATTACAGATAAAAACCTGTTACTCAAAGCTATATTTGTAAATAACCTGTTACTCAAAGCAAGAAGAGAGAAAACAGACTTTTTTGTTAGGCAGGTTTTTATCTGGAATTCTGTTCATTTTACTGAACATTAAAAGAGGATTAATCAGTGCTGGATTAACTCTGTGTGGCAAGACTGGGCACAGATGATAAGAAATCTTATACTCTACATTGTGACATAAAAAAAAAAAAAAAAAAAAATGTTTGGGTTTATATCCACTTTAAAGGCTTTCTGACAATCATTTCACTGAAAATATAACTCAATAAAAATAACTAAATTTTTTTTGTTCCAATAGTTTTTATTATTTTCCAAAATAGCATACAGTACATTATACACAAACATTTATCATAGGATTGTTGAAACAGGGATGCAATATACATCGTGCTCCGTGGCTCTTATCACATACTTAAAGCGGAGGTTCACAAAAAAAGTGAACTTCCGCTTTTTGGAACCCCCCCCCCCCGGTGTCACATTTGGAACCTTTCAGGGGGAGGGGTGTGCAGATACCAGTCTAAGACAGGTATTTGCACCACTTCCTGGTTCTGACTCCCACGGGAGTCCGGCCCCCCTACGTCACCCCCCCCCCTGCTGTCTTCTGGGAAACACTATTCCCAGCAGAGAGTGGGGACCAGTGACGGCGCGCTGCACAGTAGGGAACCGGGCAGTGAAGCCAGAAGGCTTCACTTCCTGATTCCCTTACCCAGGATGGCCGCAGAAGCAGCCGAGGACTGAGCAATTGCTCAGCCATGTCTGCTGACATTGCGGGCGCGCAGGACAGGTAAGTGTCCATTTTTAAAAATGTCAGCAGCTGCAGTATTTGTAGCTGCTGGCTTTTAAAATAAAAATAAAAAATCGGCAGAACCTCTGCTTTAATAACACAACCTATTAAGAAAGGTTATATTATGGCCAGAGAGGTTTCCTTGTCTTCTGATAGCATCCTTCAAACCAAATAGTCTCCCCTCTCTCCATCATTATGGTGTAGCCGAACCATCATCTAAAAGCTGATGGAGTGGAGAGACCAAAAACATAAACAATACCAAAACACAAAATAAAACCAAGAAAAAATAACTACATTTTTAAAACAACTTGAACCTTTGTCAAATAACATACTTTACATTATATTTTAGAACGTGTGATACACCTCTGCTAGTCAATAAGTTCACTCTGCTCCTTCCCAGTTTAGCCTTATTGCAATTTGCTATCTAAGTCAGCTTTACTGCTTCTTAGGCCAGCTCCTAGTTCAATGATAAGAGGGGATGATGCCGATTTTCTATCCAGTGAAGAGATGTGACAGCAGAGAGGTAAGGAAGCTGAAGGGCAAAACTAGGAGGATTATTTACTTAAAGTCTAAGTTCACCTTTTCACAAAAAAAGGTGAACTAAACCAAAATATCCTGGCCACCACTCTGGCTCCTACTGGACATACCAACTGTTATGTCCAGTGCTGCCATTGTAGCAGTCCTTACACTGTACATGACAATACACAGCCCCACAGTTAATATCCATCAGACTCCTCCTTCTGGTAAGATGTCCGAGAAGTAAGAAGTGCTTCTCATTGGTTAGCCGTTTTCACATGCAGAAAATTGCATGTCATTTTTCAGTGCGTGAGGATGTCATTAAAACCGGCTCTATTTATGTCGGCAGAATGGCACGGCAGGGCAAGGTAACGTATATTTACGTCACTTTGAAATTCCTGCCGTGCAGACGTGCCCAAGCCCTGTGACCGTGCCCATGGGACCAGCGGACTCGAGGAGAAGTAAGTGTAAACAAGCATCTCCCTGTTCTGTCTAGTGACACTGTCACTGATCGTCTGTTCCCTCTCATCGGGAGCAGAGATCAGTGACGTGTCACTTGTAGTCCCGCCCCCTAACAGTTATAATTACTCCCTAGGACACTCTTAACACCTTCCCTGCCCCTACTGGTTAACCCATTCATTGCCAGTCACATTTACACAGTAATCAATGTATTTTAATAGCACTGATCCCTGTATAAATGTGAATGGTCCCAAAAATGTGTCAAAAGTGTCTGATGTGTCCACCATAATGTCGCAGTCACTATAAAAAACACTGATCACCACCATAACAAGTTAAAAAAAAAAATATTAATAAAGATTTCATAAAACTATCCCCTATTTTGTAGATTTTTTTTTACCAGAAATATGTAGAAGAATACGTATCGGCCTAGACTGTGGACATTTTTTTTTTTTTTTTTTAATAGATTTTTTGGGGGATATTTATTATAGCAAAAAAGTTAAAAATATTGAATTTTTTTCAAAATTGTCGCTCTATTTTTGTTTATAGCGCAAATAATAAAATATGCAGAGGTGATCAAATACCACCAAAAGAAAGCTCTATTTGTGGGAAAAAAAGGATGTAAATTTTGTTTGGGAGCCACGTCGCACGACCGCGCAATTGTCAGTTAAAGAGACGCAGTGCCGAATCGCAAAAAGTGCTCTGGTCTTTGGCCAGCCAAATTGTCCAGGGCTGAAGTGGTTAAGGCTACTTTCACATAGGGTGGTTTTCAGGTGCTTTGGCACTAGAAATAGCATTTGCAAAGCACCTGAAAACTGCCTCCCATTCATTGCAGTGTGTCTTTTCACACTGGAGAAGTGTGCTTGCGGGACGTTATGAAAAGTCCTGCAAGCAGCATCTTTGGGGCAGGTTGGAAGCGCTGTATTTAGCGGTCATAAATTGCCCCGCCCATCGCAATGAATGAGAAGCGCTTCCAAGGAGACTTAAAGGCACTTTAAAAGCACTGCAAAACAGGACCCTTTACCATTTTTTTTCGTAAAAAGCTCCCTGCTAGCGGCTGAAAAGTGCAGCTAAAACAGCTCTAAAATGAGCGACGCTTTAGAGCTGAAAGCCGGCGCTGCCAGTGTGAGTGTAGCCTTATGCCGTGTACACATGATCGTTTTTTCCATTAAAAAAAGTCTGATAGACTTTTTTCATTGGAAACAACGATTGTGTGTGGGCCCCATCAGACTCTTTTTTTTAACAGTGTAAAAAAAAATTTGAAATTTTTCCGATGAAACAAAAAATGATAGGAAATTCCGATCGTCTGTGTGGAACTCCATCGGAAAAAAAATCCACGCATGCTCAGAATCTAGTTGACGTATGCTCGGAAGCATTGATCTTAATTTTTCTCGGCTCCCTGTAGTGTTTTTATGTCACCGCGTTTTGGACGGTTGGAATTTAGTCTGATAGTGTGTAGGCAAGTCTGATAAAAGTCAGCTTCATCGGAATTCCGACAAAAAATTCCATCAGAGTGTTTTTAGTGTGGCTGCATGCAGATGTGTGTGCGGGAACGCATGCGATTTTTCCCCACACCCACACAAAGCAAAACCTAGTCCTAAAATGTATGTAAATCACTAGACTGGATGTACAGACTTACAAGTTCATTGTATTTCAACTGCGTATTTAGCAGTTTGCTTGGAGTTTTGCTTTATGTTTGTTTTAGTAAGCTCGTAAAAGGTTCAGTAGTTGAATGTCAAATACTTCAGCTACTGGCAACATAAGTAAAACGACTCAACTATGTCAGAACACAGTAAACACAACAAGTAACATTACAGCTGTGATGTAGTACAGGTTGACATTTTACTACTAATAATAATAGGTAATAGCCCACGCAATTAACCAAAATTGAATATTAATATTAATATTAACATATTAAAGAACCAGTTGTAGAAGAACCAAGCATTTTGTCAGAATGTATGTCCTTCACGTTCTGTAGCCTGCAAGGTTTGGTTAAAAATAAGTCTTCAGCACTGAAGTCCTCTTGGGCACATGAGGGGATTACAGTCATGACAACTCTTTCAGGCGATTGTGTGAGTAAGTAAGACTAATGCCTGACAACATTTGTACACATTACAAAGCTGATATGTGCTCTGTCTGCTATGTGGAGATGAATGAAGTGGCTAGGCGCTGAGCTCCGCTAGCTATTAAAAGAGCTAATGCAAGAGTGATTAACTGGTTCCAACGTGTGTAATTTATATAACATCTATTTGTACTGTATATAATACAGATATCTGTAAATGTTTGTTTTAAAAAATGAAGCTTCTCTACAATGTGAACATATATTTTCTGTGCAACAGTGAGTAGGTGTGCAAATGATAAAAATAACAAATTAAATCAATGCACATAAGCATTTCGGTCAATATTCAGACAAATCCCATCAGGCATATTTAACAGACATCACCAATAATCTCTTAGATAACCATATTGACCAAAAAGCGTGGTCAAACATAGAGTGGGATTGTCACATGAAACGAATGCTTACAGCTAAATACTGCAACAATTTCATCCTGAGATGCTTTAACAGTTTTTTATTAGATGTTGGAGAGATGGAATTAAAGTGTCAGTAAACCCAAATAAATAATAATAATACCTTCCTAATAATTATTATAATGGCTCTATGCCATTTCCCTGTTAATAAAAATGTGATTAAAAACAAACAAAACAAACTTGTTGGTTCTGCCAGTCACTTATAGTTCCTTGTTCTTGGCGGCAATAATCTAAGGGCCACCACAATGTGCATACTCTGCTCTTACTATTAAAGTGACATTAAAGGGTCAGATTTTTTTTTTAACCACTGTCAGACCGGAAGATTTTTCCTCTAAATGACCAGGCCATTTTTTGCGAAATGGTACTGTGTCGCTTTAACCACTTCAGCCACGGAAGGATTTACCCCCTTCCTGACCAGAGAACTTTTTGTGTTTCGGCACTGCGTCGCTTTAACTGACAATTGCAATGTGGCTCC
Organism: Rana kukunoris; assembly: GCA_029574335.1. Taxonomy (NCBI): domain Eukaryota; kingdom Metazoa; phylum Chordata; class Amphibia; order Anura; family Ranidae; genus Rana; species Rana kukunoris. The sequence goes on along the minus strand of CM056050.1, from coordinate 200,577,475 downwards.
CAAACAAAATTGGCGTCCTTTTTTTCCCAGAAATAGAGCTTTCTTTTGGTGGTATTTGATCATCATTGCAGTTTTTATTTTTTGCGCTATAAACAAAAATAGAGCCACTATTTTGAAAAAAAATGCAATATTTTTTACATTTTGCTATAATAAATATCCCCAAAAAATATCTAAAAAAACATTTTTTTTCCTCAGTTTAGGCCGATACGCAATTAGCGTTTATTGATTGGTTTGCGCAAAATTTATAGCGTTTACAAAAAAGGGGGTAGTTTTATGGCATTTTTATTAATATTTTTTTATTACTAGTAATGGCGGCGATCAGCGTTTTTTTTCGGTACTGCGATATTATGGCGGACACATCGGACAATTTTGACACATTTTTGGGACCATTGGCATTTTTATAGCGATCAATGCTATAAAAATGCATTGGATTACTATAAAAATGCCATTGGCAGTGAAGGGGTTAACACTAGGGGGCGGGGAAGGGGTTAAGTGTGTTCCTGGGTGTGTTCTAACTGTATGGGGGGGTGGCCTCACTAGGGGAAATCACTGATCTTCTGTCCATACATTGTATGAACAGGAGATCAGCGTTTCCCCGCTGACAGGACCGAGAGCTTTGTGTTTACACACATAGCTCCCAGTCCCCGCTCTGTAACGAACGAGCGCGCGTGCCCGGCGGCGATCGCACCCGCCGCGCACGCGCGCCCCCTAGCGGCCGCAAAAGATAGGACGTAGAGCTACGTGCTCTCGCGTAGCAGTGCCGACCTGCCGCAGTAATATGACGGCGGCTGGTCGGCAAATAGTTAACTGACAAACGCACAGCCATGCGATTCTGTACCCAAACCAAATTGACATCCTTTTTTTCCCACAAATAGAGCTTTCTTTTGGTGGTATGTGATCTCCCTCTGCCTTTTTTTTTTTTTTGTTTGTTTTTTGCACTAAAAAAGAGCGACAATTTAGAAAAAAAAAACGATATTTTTGATTTTTTTGCTATAATAAATATCCCGCAAAAATAAAAAATAAATAAATATGCTGAATAATAAACATATATAAAGTGCCTGTGCAATGACTTTATCCTCATAGTGCAAACATAAGTGAAAAGTCCATCCATGCAAGCAAAGTGCCAAATGTAGTTGATTCCTGCTTGTGAAGATTCAGGTGCCACTCTGTACTCCCCTCATGAGTCCCCACTCACCAGCAATATGATGAAAAACCGCATGGTCTTTGTCCTGCACCAGTGGATGAATCAAACGCCTTCTTTCTCCTTCAATTACAAGGTTCCCATTGTGGTGGTTTAAGGCATACTAATGAAGAGATAGATATGCATTGCATAATACTGTTTAGTTTATTAGAAATATTAAAAGAAAATGCATTTACAGCAATAAAAACGTTCGGGCATATATGGAATAAATGATCACTGCTGTGGCGTGTGTTACAGCCATCAGATAAGGTCTCTAGCTCATCCCCGCTTGACACATTTCACCCCTCTCACTGGGCATCTTCAGAAGTTTCTGAAGACGCCCAGTGGTAGGGGTGAATCACGTCAAGTGGGAACGAGATAGAGACCTTATCTGATGGCTGGAAGGCACGCCATAGCGGCGATCATTTACTCCATATACTGTATGCCCGAATGTTTTTTATTGCTGTAAGTGCCTTTGCTTTTAACATTCCTAATAAACTAAACAGTATTATGCTATGCATATCTATCTATTCATTGGTATGCCTTATACCACCATGATGGGAACCTTGTAATTGGAGAAGAAAGAAAGAGTTAGATTTATTCACTGGTGCAGGACAAAGACCATGCGGTTTTAAATCATTTGGCTGGTGAGTGGGGACTCATGAGGGGAGTACAGAGTGGCACCTGAATCTTCACAAGCAGGAATCAACTACATTTGGCACTTTGCTTGCATGGATGGACTTTTCACTTTTGGTGCTGCCCACAAACACAGTAGGGCAAAGTAAACCCAGAGATATACTCACCCACCTCCTATGACATCCAATCAAAAACTAAAAACAGGATCAGTGACACTTATGGAACTTCACATTGTCAGGCTCAGTGATAGAATAAAGCTTTTCAACAACATATGGGATCAGTGGCAAGTCTTCACTCAATCTTAAACGGTCACTAAAGGAAAACATTTTTTTTGCTGAAATGACTGTTTACAGGGTATAGAGACATAAAAGTTAACTGATTCCTTTTCAAAATGATTACAAATAGATAAAAATCAATCATATAATGTGCCTGCAGGTTAGTTTCACTTTTGAACTGGCTTCATGTTTCTGCAAAGTATAAATAGACACACAGAACAAAAACAAACAAATCCAGGGCAGTGTTTTGTTTTTAAAATGCATCTGATTGGTTCTGGGAAGTTTTAGACACACAGTAATGACAGCTTAAACCATCGTGAGAAAGCTCCCAGCACTGTGGTTATAAGGAAACAGACAAGCAGGAAGTGTGGAGAACAGAGCAGGATTACAGCAACTTCAAAGCAAAAACAAACAATAAGGACATGCAACCAGTACTGCAGTAAGGTAGAGGAAGCTATTTAGCTAAAAAAAAAAAAATCCTTTAGTGATCCTTTAAGACAACTATAACTAGTGTTGTGTTGTCTAACGGCTTTCCTTTTCTTCATCCTTACTCTCTTTCCCCCAACCTACTTTCTATATACACAATACAGCTCCTTACTCACTTAATTCTCCTGTTCCCATTTACTATACTTCCAATACCATGCATTACCCCTTCCGCTGCAAGCTGAAAACTTCTGTTGGGTAGAAACCATCCAAGACTAAATGATGACTCTCATACTGTAAGTGATATGCACTTTCTTCATTTTATCTAGTTTATTATACGGATTCTAACGCTCATGCTTATAACACATAATTTAGATCTCCTGTTTGTACTACTTTTTCTTATGTGTACACTCAAATGTTTTGAAAGAATATGTCTTAGAGCCCATTCACACAGGGGCAACATGACTTCCAGCACGACTTTAGGAGGCAACTTGGACACGACTTGAGTATGAATCATCAGACAACTTACACGGCAACTACATTGCGATCCAGTTGCAGTGCATTTTTTAAAGTAGTGCATGCACTACTTTTGGTGCAGTGCAGTGCATTTTTAGCCCATTTAAATGAATGGACTCAAATTGCACAGGGATTACACAGGAACACAATCGCATTTCTGTGTGATTCCTGGAGTGAACCGGCCCTAAAACATGTTGCACGTTTGTATGTAGTTATTATTAACCAAAACTGAATTAAAGAAAAGTTTTATTTTGTTTTAACCTCCCTGGCGTTATGATTCTGTCTGGAATTTTGTACCAAAAGCGTTGCAATTGTTTTGCAAGGAAATGTGGTGTTATGTATTATAGGCCTGCAATTCTTAGTAAGTACTTACTTAAATCTATCTAAACAAGAGTCTAATAGGCATCCCGGGTATGATTTTTTTTTTTTTTTTTTTATTAAAAATTATAATATAATAAATAATTATAAAAAATTATAACAAATAATAATATAATTATAGTAAAAATTATTCAATAATGTAATCAAATCAAAATCACTGAAATTTGCTCAGTTGCAGAATTTTTGCTGTCATAATTTTTTTTTTTTATGACGAATTTCCCCACAGATCGCTATCGCTAAATTCTGCAAGTGATTATAATTTATTATCGCTGTTTTTTAGCTGCTCTAAAACAATTTTTGCCATAAAGGGACACTTTTGGTTGCTATGGGCAATCTACAGTTTGCAGGGAGAAAGAAAAGTTTTTATTATATAAAATGACATGCAGGGCACTGGGCAGACCACTAGGGACATGGGGGGTGTGTATTTTTTACATACAGTACTGTAATCTATAAGATTACATTGTACTGTATGTAAAGTGTTTGTTTACATTTTTGAATTTGGCGCCGTTCTCCGTCCCCGTGCGACGTAACGTCGCAGGGAACGGAGCTCGGCGGCACACGGGGACGCTGTGTGAATCGAGCGAGCACCCGCTCGCTCACACAGCGTGGATGCATCGCTGGATCCAGGGAGAAGGTAAGTAAACAGTCTCTGGATTCAGCGAGGCGAGCCCGTGTCTGACACGGGATCAACAATAGTAGCAGCAAATTTTTACCCCGTGTCAGACACGGGAAAAACGCCAAGGAGGTTAAACCAACATCAAAGTTGCAATAGGTTGTCAGCCTCTTTTGCCATTCAAGGAAATTTTACAAACAGTGCCTGGAACAGTGTTTAGCCCTCTTTTGGGGAAAGGGAGGGTTATAAACTCAGCACTCACTTTCATGTCTGGGAAGTAATTGGACTTCCCTAAGAGCCCATTAACACAGGGGCAACACGACTTCTAGCACGACTTTGGGAGGCAACTTGGACACGACTTGAGTATGAATCATCAGAAACTTAGAAGGCAACTTCAAATTGCCTCCAGGACAGTACAAGGCAACTTCAAGTTACCTCCAGGACAGGAGGCTTTCCAGTGGCCAATCAAACAACAATCAGCTCTGTGGGAGGGAGGGGTTTGCCTGAGAAATGTATGTTATCTTCCTGTATTGTTGCCTCAGTTAAGACAGTGATACGACTTCTGAGGCGACTTCCATTGAAATCAATGGGTACAAGTTGCCTACAAGTTGCCTAGAAGTCGGTTTTAAGTAGTACAGGAACCTTTTTTGAAGTCGGAGCGACTTCAGTAGTGTGTATTAAGACGGCTCCATTCACTTACATTGATTTTCTCATGCAGCGCAACATGAGGTGACTAGGAGTGACTTGGGGCGACCTGAAGTCAGATCCAAAGTCGTCCCTGTGTGAATGGGCTCTTAGAGGTCCCATCTTTAAAACATCAAGATAACAACCTGTTTAATATTAACTCTGTACTTTGTATTTGATTCTGAGAAAATGTTTATAAATATACAATGCTTATTTGCACGGAGAAGAAAATAATACATCACTGCTAGTTCACAGCTTGATTGCAATTTTGCACACTTTGGACATGATTCGATTTTGTGGATTAGATTACAAGTCGTTACCAGTAGTTGATTGCAGCCTGTTCTTCACATTTATTGCATCTGCATAGATTACTTGCACTTTGCACAAGTTCATTTGCTGATTTTTGCACATCTATTTTGCAAGTTTGCACAGTTTATGTTTGTACACAGTGTACACTCGTAGTATTTATTGATGCATATTGCACTTTGACACCACTATTGTATTATTTATTAATGTGACTTTGTAGCCCATGTTTGCAGGTTTAGAATTTATGCACCCCTGCATCTCTTCACATTATTTATCATTTTGCACTTGCCTATATGCTTTTGCCTGTAGTAGTATATTATATACCTGGAACAGCGCAGCACCAACCCCTACTTTATATAAATATACAGTTATCAAAAAAAGAAGACAGGAATAGTTTATGTTGAGGTGGGGTCTTGGGGGGCAGCAGGAGGACTTTCTTTATTATTAATAAAATCCAAGCAACTAGAATTTTTCAAAGAGGTCGACAATGGCAACCTCAATACAGGTTTAATTGTTTTTATTTGAAGTCATTAAATGTGAGTGTCTGACTATACTATGAATGAATTGAATACATATAATGTATACTATATTATATCCATGTGAGTATATACAAAACTTGTCAATAAAATGTGCACATTGGAAGTGGGGTGGAACATTTACTATCCAAAGCTTTTTTTATTTTGTGTGCAAAACTGTCATTTTTTATTTCTATTGCTGCCTGTTTCCTTGTTGGGAAATCATCCCTCATTTTATGTTCCAGTTCTAGGCTAAGAGGTTGCTCACACCTGTCTCATGTATTTTACTCTTAAGCCTCATACATACGATCAGACTTCCATCTGACTTTTCCGTGGATTTTTGTTTGAAGTGTGTTGGCCATGAACTTAGTATGCATACACACGGCAGGACTTTTTCAGCCAACTTTCACCAAATCACGTGGATTTTTCAGCTCTTTATGGCCACCCTGTGGGCAACTTCTGCTATTGTTGGCTTATATTTAGCATTGGTTCTGAGCATGTGTGTTTGTACTTTGGGCTTAAGTCCGATGGACTTGTGTACACACGATTGGATTAGCCGACATAGGATATTTGTTGTCGGAAAGTATGTCTGTTGTCGGAAAGTATGTCTGTTTTCACAGCGAACATTTGTTCCATTAAAAAGCGAAAAAAAATGTGTCCGATGGAGCGTACACATGGTTGGATTGTCTGATCAAACAGGTCCGTCGGACATTTGTTGTCAAAAAAGTCCAATCGTGTGTATGGGCCTTTAGTGTATGTGGTAGGTGACCCTACCAACTAGAAATAGGGATATGTGTAGGGGGTGGGGCCAAGAACAAGAGTGCCTCTTTAAAAATGTTCTTACTCATACATGTCCATTTTAAAATTAACTTGTACTGAAGGGAAATTGTAGACTGTAAATGATAACCTCTCTTCCTAAAAGTGCTAGTTGCTGATCCATTTATGAAATATTTTTTGAGTTCCTGATCTTAAACAAGTAGAGATCTGCAGTCCTTGATGCAAACTTTTTTTCAGGTCAATTAATCATTGTTTTCAAGCAAGATAAACCAGTCATTAGCATTGTCAGAAGGAGATTAATAAATCAGGAATGTCAGCCTACGTGCATCTTTCAGTAGAGTTGTAATCTGTGTACATATATCTGAATCATAAGAACTTACATAGCAATTGAACTCTTTAAACCTTTTTAGTCCTAATGCTATTCATAACCACAGGCACACTATTACATAATTGCTCTATAATACTGAACCTAAAATGCCACGTAAAGAATATTTCAAGGACTTATGGCTTTTACTCTAGGATTCTCTAGGAAAGAAGTTTGATTTACCACAGTGCTGCAGCTGATTTGCTGAAATTAGGCTGAAGATGGAGGCAACCACTGCTTACAATATGTCACAGGTATTAGAGTCATACAACTTATGCAAACACCGAAGACAGAGATTAGAGGCAGAATACTGCAAAGCATCAGAAGTTTTCTGTGCAGGGAATATAAAATATATTTTTCAACTGTCTCATGGTAATGTCATGGGCATGTTTGGTGCTGTACTAGTTTTAAAATCCACTAGATGTTGTAGAACCAATGATAACGACAGAAGAGCGCCAGTTACCTGCTGCAGAGTGACATGTACAGTATATAATTATGAGTGAAGCCATCACAACTCTAGAATAAAAAATAGAATGCTCTGTCAAGAGGATGAGCACTTTATGATTTTTATGTTTGAGGCGGAGAACCAAAATAGATACCAACACTTAAGTCTTGCAGCCTGCAATAATAACACTGTTAGAAGAAGATTGGGTTGAATTGTTTTTAGATTTTCATTACAATTTTGTTATTTTGTTTAATTTCCTTTTTTAACAACAAGATCGTTTTTGCAATATTTATCATTTATATGAAATACACAGCATTTATTTTAATTTTATTTCTTTTGTAAAGTATTGATAGCTTGAAGTAAAACAAACAAACAAAAAAAATATCCTAGGAATTGCTGTTTAGGAGCCCCATGGCAACCTTTAGTCATTCTGTAAAATGTTTCATGTAATTTTTTTTACTATTTCTTTTGAAAATGGAGTATTGATAATCTTTCAGCATACTTGTGCAGATATTTTTTAGCCATTTTTATTTGTATGTTTTTTTTTAAAACTTTGAATCTAGTAGACATTTAATTGTCTACCACACAGTATTATACAAAAGGTGGTACCTATTTTCCATCTGACATGTTATCTCTTAGAAACATGGCTTTCAATTCCAGTGTTGCCATATCCTACCTATTAATAAGTAAATACATTTCTTCCACTTACTCTTGTTATTGTGTCTGTGCATTTACTGTCTCTGCATCAGTAGCTTTACATTTACATGCACTAAATGACTGATCGTGTAAACTCATTCCTTTTGCTCTGCTGGAATGACCTCATCTAGTCTTCTCCCATTGTAAGTGGTGATGTCTGCTTTGAACTTGGCCTGTATACTTTGAACTTGGTCTGTATACTTTAACTGAGTTTTTGGATTGTTTCCTGGTATATAATAATCATCTATTATTAGGGCACTATGCTAAGTTGCTATATTACTCTTATGGAATGTTTCACTTTAGTTTATGCTGTTACCATCTATCTTTAGGGTAGTCTTGATTCTGTAGTTTGGGCAATGCAGCCAAGTTTCATGATGCAGGATCAACTTGGTGAGAAATAGGACGTTTTTCACTATAACTCTTCTGCATACTAATTGCTTCTATATCACAGGTGACAGACCAATGCCGTACTATATATTTATTAATTTTATCAGCAAAAAATACACATTTGATCGCAATCTGGATAAAGCTAATGCTAAGAGTAATGACTTTCTTTCTGCAATTCAGTCCCTTTACAGTTCTAGTATCTATTGGCTGTAGTTATAATGTTATTATTGGTGGCATTTATTACAAAATTAGTTAATTGGTTTTCATTTAGAAGCGTGTTGTATGTTATTTTTCTCTATGAGGTAGTTAAACACTTGAACCCAAAAAGAGGCATTGTCTAATGCCCCGTACATACGATCAGGCTTTTTCCCGTCCAAACTCACATCGGAATTCAGAAGGAATACCATTGGAGTAAAAGAGAACATGTTCCCTATGTAAACTTCGATGGAATTCTTTGAAATATCCAATGGAAAAACTCAGATGGGCATACACACGGTCGGAATTCCCAATGGAAACAGTCTGTCTGACTTTTTCCATCAGAAATTCCGATCGTATGTTTGAGGCATTATACAACCATTTTCAATTCTCAGTCAGAATTTAATGGAACTCCAGGGTTCCTTAAGAGGTTCCTAGGGGATTTTGGGGCTGTGGCGAACTGACCTAATCTGATGGTGTCTCTATAATTCTTGGTCCTGATCAACAGCTGAGCCAGCAACTCACACCGATGACCTTTTTAGCTATCTATAATGATATCATACTGACTACCTCTGTAACTAACTCATATGAAATAAAACGGAATCCCAGGAAATCTAAAAATCCTCGCTCCTAGCACTGCAATTGTATGCTGTCCATTTAGGGGACAGGGTAAAGCATTGGATGTGAGGACACAGATGAACCACTAGAGCAGTGGTTCTCAACCTTCCTAGTGCCTTGACCCCTTGATAACATTTCCCAAGTTGTGGGGATCCCTAACAATAAAATTTTGTAGCGTGGGTTGTCAGCACCAAAGGTAAGACAAGTAATTTGCGCCCTAACCCACAAACATATAGCGTTCCCCAAGTCTCTTCCACCCATACAGTATTAAAACCCCTTGTGGTACATTTTAGGATGTACCACTCTTTATCTTTGTTCTTTTTTATTTCCCATTTATCTCTCTCTATCCTAATTTCTTGTCCCCCCCCCCCTCTTATCCCTCTCTAGCCTCTTTCTCGTTCTCTTATTCTTTGTTCCTCCCCCTCTATTCCTCTCCCATCCATGTAGTCTCTATTTTTATTCGCCCTCTTATTCACTATTGAGGGGGTGGGGGTAGTTTGGATGAGTGGCAGTTCTGGCGGGAAGTTGAGATGAGTGGCAGTGCTGGCGGGAAGTTGAGATGAGTGGCAGTGCTGGTGGGAAGTTAAGATGAGTGGCAGTGCTGGCCAGAAGTTTGAATGAGTGGCAGTGCTGGGGGGAAGTTGGGATGATTGGCAGTGCTGGCGGGAAGTTGGGATGAGTGGCAGTGCTGGCGGGAAGTTTGGATGAGTGGCAGTGCTGGGGGGAGTTCTGATCAGCCAACCTAGGTGCTCTTGATCTGCTGATCTGAGAACTGTAGTGGGGACTTTTATTGGCAACTATAATCACAGGTAGTATTATTCACTGCGTCTTTGGCTTCACCGTGTCTTCAACTTTGCGGTGTCTCACAGCAGTGACACATATGCCAAAATCAGGAGATAGTCTCCTCCAGCCCCTCCCACTTCACATTCCTCACCAGTCAGCTGACCTCTAGTCTCTGCCCCCCCCAGCCATGCCATGCACTCAATGGGCGGCTGCGAAGATGCTGAGTGGGTGGCCGCGGGCTCCAGGGACAGCCCTGCTGGGCAGCCGCGAGAAGCCTGGGAGAGTGGTGTGGGCTTCAGGAACAGCCAAGGATTTGGGGACCCCTGGCAAATCATCATTCTACCCCCAGGCTGAGAACCAGTGCAGTAGAGCATAGGGAAGTGGATAATCTTTCAAGTAAAAGTGTTTTTTTAAATCCCTGGACAGAAACAAGCAACTAACTCTGGCAGTGTGGGCTTGCAGAGTTGGGCTTTAATTTTAGCAACGATTCCTTGAGATTTGAAATATATTTATACATTATTTTTGTAAAATCTATATTTATACAAAAAGGGGGGTGTACAAAACCAGTAGAAAGCACAGAACACTCCATAATACACAATGTCAGAAGTAATTGTCCAGTAGAACAGTGCAGCGCAATCGATGAAGCATGTTTCATAGGCCCATAGTTTGTGCTGAACATTACTTATTGATAGAATAGTCTTTCCACCAGAGATCTCTCTAGAGACATAGCAAAATAAGAAAAGATGTAAAAATGTATTTTAAGGGTTCCTCTGGAGTAAAAAGGTTTAGAAAGGCTGGTCTATTCTGCATAACATACCTGAAATTAATACTTTCACTATGTGCATATAGCAATTTCAACAAATATACCATATTTATCGGCGTATAACACGCACAGTTGTATAACACGCACCCTAACTTTAATAGGGAAGTTTCAGGAAAAAAAACTTTACACAGCCCCCTATGTATAACACGCAAGCATAGTTTACCCTCCATTTTTCAGGGTAAAAAAAGTGAGTGTTATATGCCAATAAATACAGTAATTGAAAAAGATTATCACTTTTGCAGTTTCATGCATGTATAAACACCTCTCACCATAATTCACTGTCTGTATAGCATACTATTATTAGAAACCAAACTTTTCCTTTCTTCTAGTCATCTGATTTAATTTCAAACTTATTAAAACATTTTGACACAATTGTAACTTTTGCTTGTTTAGCTTGGCTTGTTTGTTTTTTTCTAAAATTGTAGTTGACTAGTATGTGAACTAAGTTGTATGCACATCAGAATTGCATACAGTATCTCACAAATATTTTATTATACAGTATCTTCACATGTCACAACACTGAAAAAATGATACTGTGCTACAATGTAAAGTAGTGAGTGTGCAGCTTGTATAACAGTGTTAATTTTCTGTCCTCTTAAAAAAAACTCAACAGAGCCATTAATGTCTAAACTGCTGGAAACAAAAGTGAGTACACGCCGAAGTTAACCGCTTAAGCCCCGGACCATTTTGGTTTTCCACAGTTTAGACCGATACCTATTCTTCTACATATTTTTGGTAAAAAAATAAGCAATAAGCGTTTATTGCTTGGTTTGCGCAAAAGTTATAGCTTCTACAAAATACGGGATAGTTTCATGGCATTTTTTTACTAATATATATATATATATATTGTGACGGTATGCGAGGTGAGATACTTGACCATAGATATATTTCACCGCGCATACGTTCTATTTTGAGAAGCTGAACCGGAATCCGGGCCGGGTTTTACGGCCTCTGGTGTTCCGGTCCGGATATTTGGGTCCACTAGAGTTCAATGTCAGGTGGACCTTAAAAACAACCAGGAAGAGATCAGAAGGAAGCTCTCTGGTTTTGGGACACTGAGGAGGGAACCTGAGTGTGAGGAGCTCTCTAAAGACATTGCAAGAAAAAGGTTTGCGTTGTTGTTTATTTTGTGGGTGGTGGGGACCAGCCCCACACTGTATAGATAGGAGACCCTGATGTTTAGTTTAGCGCCGGACGGCAAGGATTTAAGTTTACTGTTTTGTTTGTTTTAACCTGCAAACCTTTTGTAAAATAAACCTGGCAGCTGCCAGACTTAAAAAGAAAGTGCCTGTTTACAGACTGTGTTTCAGAAAAGTGATCCCCACGAGCTAATCTCCCACAATATATATATATATATATATTTGTAGCAGAGCGTCCCAGAGAGATCCTGAGAAAGTCCAGTTCGGGGTTTATACCTCTCCCAGGCTCCTCTCTTACACATTCAGGGATCTCTGATCCCTGATCCAGGTCAGGTGTTGGCCCTCTTCCCCAGGCCAATTTAAGCTCACCTGAGCAGACAGCCTTTGCTCTGTCCTGGGAAACAGATAGTGTGGATCTGTGAGAGCAAGGAGGTTGGTGGAAAACTGGTGAGAAGTTTGTGTTTGAGCTGACAAGCGGTAGGCTTGTTTAGCTTGGTAGTTAGGGCCTGTATATATATCGTGTAGTTAGAGCCAAGACACGGCTAGGTGTTTGTTTAACTATTTTTGTTCGCTTTGTTTTCTGCACACTGTACAGCACCTGTAAATAGACTTTGTATATAGCAGTGTTTTTCAACTCCAGTCCTCAAGGCACACCAACAGGTCATGTTTTCAGGCTTTCCATTATTTTGCACAGGTGATTTGATCAGTTTTACTGCCTTAGTAATCACCACAGCCATTTCATCTAAGGGGAATCCTGAAAACTTGACCTGTTGGTGTGCCTTGAGGACTGGAGTTGAAAAACACTGGTATATAGCACCAATAAACATCCCACTGTTGTTCACTTATCTTATGGACTTGGTATCTGTGCCTGCTCATCCCAGGGAGCTTTTGTACCCGCTACCTATCCCCCAGCTTACAATATATATATATATATATACTATATTGTCAAATGTATTGGGACACTGCCTTTACATGCACATGTAACCAGTTCACAAAGCAACGTGCATGAGTGAGTTTGGGGTGGAGGAACTTGACTGGCCTGCACAAAATCCTGACCTCATGCCGATAGAACAACTGAGAGCCAGGCCTTCTCAACATCAGTGCAAGACCTCATGAAGGAAGACGTGGAAGAAGGTGCTCTGGTCAGATGAGACCAAAATTGAACTTTTTGGCCTAAAACCAAAACGCTATGTGTGGCAGAAACACTGCACATCACCTGTAAAACATGGTGGTCACAGCATAATGTTGTGGGGATGCTTTTCTTCAGCAGTGACAGGCATACAGCCATAGCTACAGTGGAATGGTTTAGATCAAAGAATATTTATGTGTTAGAATGGCCCAGTCAAAGTCCAGACCTAAATATAATTGAGAATCTGTGGAAAGACTTGAAAATTGCTGTTCACAGATGCTCTCCATCCAATCTGACAGAGCTTGAGCTATTTTGCAAAGGAAAATTAGCAAAAATGACACTCTCTAGATGTGCAAAGCTGGTAGAGACAGTTGCGGCTGGGGGGTGCAAACAAACTAAACATTTCTGCAAAAATACTGTAAAAATCCATGAAATGCAGCCACTGTGCCCTTCAAATGCAGCCCTTGTGGCCCATCAAATGCCACCCACTGTGCCCATCAAATGCCGCCACTGTGCCCCATCAAATGCCGCCACTTGTGCCCCATCAAATGCCGCCACTGTGCCCCATCAAATGCCGCCACTGTGCCCCATCAAATGCCGCCACTTGTGCCCCATCAAATGCCGCCACTTGTGCCCCATCAAATGCAGCCCCTTGTGCCCCATCAAATGCAGCCCCTTGTGCCCCATCAAATGCAGCCCCTTGTGCCCCATCAAATGCAGCCCCTTGTGCCCCATCAAATGCAACCACTGTGCCCCCTGCCCGCCGCTTGCTGACTGCCCGGCATTTACCCTATGTTGGTGGGGGATCAGGCAGTGGGTGATGGCGGCGAGCTGTGGGAAGGTTGGATGAGCAGCAGGTCAGGCGGCATCTCTTGTGTCCTCCATTTGTCTCCTCTTTCTTCTGCTTGGTGTCCAATCGGAGCGTCTGTGCCTTCAGCCAATTAGGTGATGGGTATTAGACCCACACATTCTGATTGGCTGAAAGGCGGTTCAGTGTTAAAAAAAACCAAATCTATCCATTCTACACAGAGGTTGTGGCGTGACAGAGGCATGACATTAGCGTTGCCCGGATGCTCCCAATGGATGCACTGCCACTGGGTAGAGACAGACCCAAAAAGATTGGCTAATAGAAATGCTTTAATTGCAGTGACAGCTTGTTCTTTAAGTATTGAATCAGGAGGGCTAAATACAAATGCATGCCACACTTTTCAGATATTTATTTGTAAAATATTTTGAAAACCATTTATCATTTTCCATATCAATTATGTGCCACTTTGTGTTGGTTACATAGATCCCAATAAAATAAATGTATATTTTTGGTTGTAACATGACAAAATGTGAAAAAGTTCTAGGGGTATGAATACGTTTTCAAGGTACTGTGTGTGTATATGTATGTGTGTGTGTGTGTGTGTATATATAAATACATTATTTTGTTTGTCACAGGAATGCTGTTGTCACCTACCTGATCAGGGAACTAAAATGACTAGGTTAGTCTCTCTTGTAACCCCAGGTCCCACTGAATGTGGAACAGAGGGTACCGAGGGACAAGAGAAACATGGTGTTGATAGGAGTGCTTGCAGCAGGAGATGCAGACCCTGGCAGGCAGGCAGGCAGAACATCTGGTCAGGAACCATATCTGATCTAGCCAAAAGTTAAAGGGGTAATCCACACAGACTGCGGGTTCTATATGCAAGGCTTTGTCAGCGCTTCTAGCAGGCTCTAGACAGGAACTTGCTATAATGAGCTGATACAGATGACAGATGAAAAGGCACTTAAACCAGATGTGATAGCAGAGTCGGAAACCACAGCAGGGATAGCCAAGGTCAGCAGCAGACATGCTGCGAGGTACAGAGACATAAGACAGATGTGGTCAAGAATTGGGCCTGGGTCAGGAACTGGTGACAGAGCAAAGGCAGGATTCAAGTTCAGGTCAGAGGCAAGCTAAGTCAGCAACAAGGTAACAAGCAGACTAATAGCAGGACATAGGGAACAGCTGAGAGACAAGTCAGCACTGAAACATGGATTGAGTGTGCGCATGTGCACATTCCTGTGTCTATGCGGATGCCTAGTCGCCATTTGACCAAGAATTCTGTGTGCATGCACATTTCTATTAGCCATTCTTTGTGCATGCACATTTTTGTTATCAAAATGTCTGTAAGTCATTCTCTGACAGCTGTTCTGCCCCACTTTCATGTAATTTGTTTATGTTGTATTTAACTACATAAGGTTGGTAATGTTTTGTAGCATCTTTGCAATAGGATTTTGGTATCATCCTCTCCTCCTGTTTAGGACTAGTTAGTTTAGTCCTAAGCTAGATCCTCTCATTTACTCAGTAAGTAGTAGTTATTTATAGAGATAGGGCTAAGAAAAATTATTCTGGTTGTTTTACTAAAACTGGAGCGTGCAAAATCTGGTACAGCTTTCCATAAAAACCTCCAGGACCTGACACAGACAGCCTGAATTGTTATCCTCAGCTTTCATCGATTAGGTTCTTGGAGCCTTCTTTAGCTCTGTCAGGTATGGTCCCCTTCTCTGTATATATGCTGACTTGGAACACAGAGGCTGTACTGTAAGTGAATATATATGCCTTACCCTCCAGAATCATTATATGACATACCCACAGTTGTATTAGCCTTCTGTTGAAGGGGATCGGTCTTATGAACAGTCTCAAAAAAATCATTGATGGATGATTTATTTACCGAAGGGCCACAGGTAGTTGCCATATTTTCCAGGTTTGGAATGCACCAGGTCTGTGGGCATAAAACATACATATTTGCATGTCTTAATTTTCCCAGTGAATCAGCATTTCCTTCAGTTTGCTTTGGGTCCCCAAGCCCTTCCAGTTTTGTCTTTTACACCCCCCCAAATTTTACCACGGTATGAGCACCCATGTTGGCAATAGGTACTCTCCTATGGCATTTCCCACCATTTGGTATCTGGATGATCACCTACTGAGAGAACACTAAATTCCTACCAACAATATGATTTGATTAGATCTTTCAGAAATTTGGATTTATTGTTTGGAAGCTCAAGCCAATGTTATTCTCTAGTGGATAAAACTTCAGACGCTCTAATTGCAGACACAGATTTTACAGTCAAGGAGCCATCCAACCAAGGGCGGATCCAGAGTCTAGTCTCGGGAGGGGCACTGCCAGAAAATAAGGTGTTGCTTACAGAACTCAATTAGGTGTCCGCTGCAATGTTGCAGTACCACTAAAAAAAACAATGATCGCCGCCATTACTAGTAAAAAATATTTAAATATAAATGCCATAAATCTATCCCATAGTTTGTAGACGATTGTCAGGGACTGCAGACATGGTACAAGAGATGGTCAGAGACTGCAGACATGGTACAAGAGATGGTCAGGGACTGCAGACATGGTACAAGAGATGGTCAGGGACTGCAAACATGGTACAAGAGATGGTCAGGGACTGCAGACATGGTACAAGAGATGGTCAGAGACGGCAGACATGGTACAAGAGATGGTCAGAGACGGCAGACATGGTACAAGAGATGGTCAGAGACTGCAGACATGGTACAAGAGATGGTCAGAGACTGCAGACATGGTACAAGAGATGGTCAGAGACTGCAGACATGGTACAAGAGATGGTCAGAGACGGCAGAGTGGTACATGAGTACAAGAGACTGCAGACGTGGTACAGAGATGGTCACTGCAGACGTGGTACAGGAGATGGTCAGAGACTGCAGACGTGGTACAAGAGATGGTCAGAGAATGCAGACATGGTACAAGAGATGGTCAGAGACTGCAGATGTGGTAACGGATGGTCAGAGACTGCAGATGTGGTACAAGAGATGGCCAGAGACTGCAGGCATGGTACAAGAGATGGCCAGAGACTGCAGGCATGGTACAAGAGATGGTCAGACTGCAGACATGGTACAAGAGATGGTCAGAGACTGCAGATGTGGTACAAGAGATGGTCAGAGACTGCAGATGTGGTACAAGAGATGGTCAGAGACTGCAGATGTGGTACAAGATATGGTCAGAGAATGCAGACATGGTACAAGAGATGGTCAGAGACTGCAGATGTGGTATAAGAGATGGCCAGAGACTGCAGGCATGGTACAAGAGATGGTCAGAGACTGCAGACGTGGTACAAGGGATGGTCAGACTGCAGACGTGGTACAAGGATGGTCAGAGGCTGAAGACATGGTACAAGAGATCAATGCAGCCTCATCAGTGCCCATCATTGCAGCCTCACTGTGCATATGAACGCAGCCCCACCTTTGTCTATGAATGCAGTCCCACTTTTGTCTATGAATGCAGTCCCACTTTTGTCTATGAATGCAGTCCCACTTTTGTCTATGAATGCAGGCCCACTTTTGTCTATTAATGCAGCCACACTGTGCATGGCACTCACCATGGCATTGCCTCGATCACACACAGCAGGTATCTCCTCTCCCGACGTGTGTCATGGAACAAACAGGAGCTGTAGGTCTGTGTTCAGCAGGGCAGTGTGCTCTAGCAAGGTCCCCCCCTAGACGGGCTTGTGTGATAGACAAAACACTGATCCAATCAGTGTTCCATCTCCATCTATCACACGAGCAGGTCTAGCACAGGCAACACAGCCGAACACAGATCCAGCTCTCACACACAGCCAGAGATGCCCGATGTCATACACGCAGGCGAGAGGGGAGCGCTGCAGTCAGCTACAGCTCAAAGCAGCCTCAGGACAGGCAGCCTACCAGCCCTGGTGATGAGAGAGAGAAAGAGAGTGAGAGGCTCCGAGCTGTGGCACCACAAAGCAGTTTAAAATATATATATATATATTTTTTTAAAGCCAATGTGACATGATTGCCTCGGGGGAGGGGGCAATTTCCCTGTCCCCCCCCTGTATCCGCCGTTGCTGCAAAGCAGTTTAAAAAAAATGCTAAAAAAATAAATAAACACTGTTGCCCCCCTGGATCTGCCATTGCATCCAACGCTGTCATTTTGTATGAGAGATCTGGGCTTGATGGTGGGCTCCTTTAAAGGCATTGCTTAGCTCCACTCCAGATCATTACAATCACAATATTTTGTCATCTTTGGACCAGCTGGTTCAGTCCCTACGCAGATTTAGTCATCTTACACCAAGGCTTAGCCTCCCCTCAGGCCCTCTGACCTGACTTCTCTATCAAGATTAATTAAATGCTTTGTTGGGCATGGTAATCTCAAATCATGCAGCGCTTATTACTAATTACTATATAAAGTAACATCTGGGTAGTGGTGACGATAACATGATTACATTTAATATAAGCTGTAAACAAAAAGGTACTGGAAAGCTAAAAACACCTAATCTTAAGTGATCAAATTTTCCAAGGCTGAGGGCAGCTCTGCAAGACTAGACTGGAATGGAATATTGTCATCAAAGTAATACTTCATAGTCCTATCGCACACGTTCCTGGTATAAGCTCTCAAAGCTGGATGGCTTGATGCTGGTTCAAAACACAAAGTAGATATTTGCCAGCAGACCTAGGGTTGTCACAATGTGGTGTCCAAATGGGTAGTTTATTGCATGATCACAACACAAGAAAAGGTGCAACGTTAAGGAATCACTCAGGACTAGAGTTGAGCGAACCCGAACTGTAAAGGGTTCGGTACAGACTTTGGGTTTTTCCCGAACCCGGACCCGAACCCGAATGATTGATGAAGCTTCGGGTTCGGGGACAAAAAATGCGCGGGGTCCCCCCAAATTCAATAACCAGACCCTTTAGGTATGGATATCAAGGGGAACCCCGCTGTCAGTCACTTCTGGCAGATGACACAGGGTCACCTGAGGTGCGGAGTCTAATCGCTAACCGGTGTTCACCAGAGCTCCTAAAGGTGGAGATTGATTTTGCTGCGCGTTAGCACCGGTCCTCGGGATCGCCCCACCAGGAGGTGAGCAAGCCGGGGTACAATAGCACATAAGCAGGTAAGGATCAAACAGAAGCATGGTCGGTAAACAAGCCAAAAGGTCGGTAATGAGTATTTGCAGGTTGGGATCAGGCAGAAGCGTGGTCGATGAACAAGCCAAGAGTCGATAACGAGCACTAGCAAATATGGATGGCAGCAGGGAAGACGGGAGCGAGATACAGGCTGGAGATAGCATAATATTCTGGCAAGGAGGAAGTGCAGAGACATGGCTTATATCAGGAAGTTTGTGGGAGGAGCAAGGGGTTCAAGGCAAAAATGTCCAACGGATCAGATGGGTTTGTCCAGCAGATCAGACAGGGAGCTGTCCAGCATCCCAGATAGCTCAGTGAGAAGGTTCACTGCCAGACACAGCCGAGGTCCCCGGTTCAAGTCCAGGCCCTGACAGTATTCCCCCCCCCCCCCCAGGATGTCCACTGGATGTCTTAGGGCCTGGATTGTGAGGGAACCTCTGGTGGAATTCTCTTGTTGTTCTAGGAGCATGAATTTTCTGCTCAGGCTCCCAAGAATTTTCTTCTGGCCGGTATCCTTCCCACTGAACCAGATATTGCAATTTGTTCCTATAGATCCTGGAATCAAGAATTTTCTCCACCACATATTCTTCTTCACCCTGTACCTCAACAGGCGGAGGTTCTTCCGGAAAAAGTATTTTTGTGAAATGGTTTAAGTAGCGAAATGTGAAACACAGGGTGAATCTTCATACTGGCTGGAAGTTCTAGGCGAAAGGCAACTGGGTTGATCTGGGCCAAGATCTAGAAAGGTCCCACAAACTTTTGTCCCAACTTTGCAGATGGAACATGAACCTTCAGATTTTTAGTAGATAACCAAACTTGATCACCCACATGAAAGGTAGGAAGTGCTCTGCTATGTCTATCTGCAGCCTTGTTGTAACTTTACTGAGCTTCCCTCAAAGTCTCGATCAATTTTTCCTGGATCTCCTGTAAAGCAGTTCATCTGTTGGTAACAGCTAGGCATGTGCAAAAGTGAAAAATTTGTTTTGTTTCGTTTCGTTTCAATTCGTCATTTAATAAATTTCGTTAGGTTAGGTTCGTTACATGTGTTGAATTCGTTTTCGGAATTCGTTCGTTTTCGACCGAATTTCGAAAAATCTGGTCGAAATCGAAAATATTTCGACCGTTTTTCGAATTCGTTCGTTTTCGACCGAATTTCGAAAAAAAAACGGTCGAAATCGAAAATATTTCAACCAGATTAGAAAACAAATAGTCTCTTTTCAAATAGATTTTTTTTCGAATTAAATCCGAAAATATTTTTTTTATTTTTTTTTTTTTCGAATTCCGATCGAATTTAGTCCGCGGGTATTCGATTCGGAATTTGAAAAAAAATTTTTTCGATTTCGACCATTTTTTTTTTTTCGAAATTCGGTCGAAAACGAACGAATTCCGAAAACGGTCGAAATTTTTCGCTAATATAGCAATTCGGGAATTCGTATGCATCCGAATGTCCGAATAATGGAAAATTCGTCCGAATTTCGATTCGGAACGAAACGAAATGCACATGCCTAGTAACAGCAGGAATGGGAGTTGAGATAGGGAGATCAGGGATAAAAGCTGGATAATGCTCGGTATTTAGGAAAAAATGGGTCTGAGAGGTTGAGCTATGTTTAGAATTGTTATAAGCAAACTCTGCTGTAGGAGGATAGTTATCTTCAGGATGACTGGGTGGACTAACAAAACATCGGAGGTACTGCTCTAACGTTTGATTGGTCCTCTCGGTCTGACCATTAGGCTGAGGATGAAAAGCAGAAGATAGATTAATTGTTACTCCTAGAGCTAAGCAAAAGCTTTTCCAAAATTTTGCCACGTCACGGTCACCAGGAAGTAAAACACTTCCGCGCATTCGTCGAATCCATTCGACGCATGTGCGGGCAGATATGTCTGCTGGTTAGCGTACTAACCAGCAGACATCTCGGACGGACGGATTCCCAGCAGACAGATTTTAAAGCATGCTTTAAAATTTGTCTGCTGGAAAAATCTGTCTGTCCGCCCGTACACATGATCAAATTTGTCTGCTAAAACGGTCTGTCAGACCGTTTCCAGCAGATAGATTCGATCGTGTGTACGTGGCCTTACAATAAAGCCACTGATATTGAACAGCCTCTGGCACTGCCTTCTTCTCCCTCTGATTGGAACTCTGTCCTCTGGTAAGTATGGAAGCACGTGTTTTTTTTTTTTTTTTTGAGTATCTACTTTTCAATTTTGTTTTTCTTCTTCCCTAAAAAAAAATCAACAACAAATTGAGAAGCCAGCTGTATTGCACTACAGCTACCACCAACATCAGCACCAGATTGGACAACCTGATCTTCTAAACAGTAAGGGTCAGATTCTCGTATGAATCCGTGTCGGCGTAGCGTATGCCTTTTACACTACGCAGCCGCAACTTAAATGAGCAAGTGCCGTATTCTCAAAGCACTTGCTCCGTAAGTTGCTGTGGCGTAGTGTAAATGGCCCGGCGTATCCCCACGTAAATGAAAGGGGGCGACTTCAAATTAAGCGTGCCCCTGCGTCGATCAAACTGCGCATGCGCCGGCCGGGAAAAAAACCCAGTGCGCATGCTCCAGCTCAGAAACCAGAAACCGACGTGAAAACGACGTGATCGTCACTTACGCAATGCCCTATTCGCGAACGACTTAGTAAAACAACGGAAAAAGACGACGCAGACCCGACGCCATACTTAACATGGCATACGATGGAACTTCGTAAGCCTACCCCTCATAGTAGGGGTAGGTTTACGGAAACGACGAAAACGACGCGGCGGCGTAGGCAAATGAGAAATCAACGTAAAGGCCACCTAGCGGCCAGCGAAGTAATTACATCTAAGATCCGACGGTGTAAGTGTCTTACACCTGTCGGATCTTCGCTGTATCTATGCGTAAATGATTCTATGAATCAGACGCATAGATACCCGGGGGAAAAAAAAGAGATACAACGTTTTTTTCGCAGGAAACACTGTCGTATCTCTTTTGAGAATCTGGCCCCAAGTGGTTATCTTTAATACACCACACACATTTTGTCTTTGCAGCCTTCTGTATAAGGCAAGTGGGCAACACAGACAACCTTCATTTTCTTCTTTAATTTTTTTTTTTAGACGCCCTTCTCCAAGACACCAAACCTTCACACGTGATGTATCTCTAATTGCAGATAATATGTTTTAATAACATGTTTCACTAAGTTCCAAAAGATCAGTTTTAATTAATACCTATAGCTATTTCCTGACTATTTCCTGACTTTTGTCACACAGGCATCTGCAGAACACAAGGCAGTAGGTTAAACAATTACTGAAACTTAAAAGGGCTCAGGGCTGGTTTCACTGTAGCTTGCCCAAAAAAGTGTGAAAATATTAAAGAGCTCATTGCTTTCAATTTAAAGTTTGACACATTTAATAGTTGCTCTTGGTAACACAAAACAGTTCCGGGTGTGTGTTTTAGGCTACACTGTGTGCAGTGCCGATCCTGACCTCCCTGGGGCCCTAAGCAAAATTCTGCTAAGGGGCCCTCTAACTGGTCTTCACATATATTTCTGCTTGAAAAATGTGCGTTTCATTTTGTGCACACGCCTAACGCCTGATAACACACCAAACGCGGTTATCTTTTATAGGCCAAAAAAAACCTGGAGGTACAAAATAGAGATTGTGAAGTAAAATAGGTTTCATCAATAATCAAGCCCCCAGCATATATGTCAGGGTCAGCAATAACCTTAAGTCAGTGGGGTAGTTAAATATAAAAAGTCAACAGCCACAAAGAAGCCAGAGAACCATCCAAAAACTCAGTCACACATTGATAACTGGCTATGCAGTCTGGCACATTGTCCCATACCCAAAAAACTACAAAATGTACTAAAGCTAATTATCACCACAATGTTCACCACAATAATTCAAAGAAAGCAGTAAAAGCATAAAAAATATCAGTAAAAAATATATAAATTAAATATTTGATAAAAACGATAAGTGTAATATGCGCATAAAGTGTACTATGCAACAAGCATAGGGGGTGTATGGGCAATGCATGGAGTGTGCAGTGAGCATAGGGGGTGTATGGGGATGCATGGAGTGCAGAGCTTAGGGGTGCGCTATTTACAGGAATTTACAAAGTGCAGGATTCAGGCTTGTTCTACAAAGTGCAGGGTTATGGTGTGCGCTACACACAATGCAGGGTTGAGGAGTGTGATACGCACACATGGCATCAGAATGTCCTTTAATCCATTCTTCTTGTATTGTGACACCAGCAATGATGCATAGATGGAAAGATAGAGATAGGTGAATGAATGGATAGATGGATGGATGAAAGCGTGCATGGATAGATAGAGACGGATGGATGGATGAATGAGTAGATAGATAGATAGATGAATGGAAGAATAACTCAGAAATCCTGCATTTTCTCCCTGTCAGAGTCTCTAAAAGATTCATATAAATTGTGCTGGTAGAGGACTGCAGGTGTCAGATTACACGAGTGATAAACATCTTATTCTCTGGTAACCTTCCCCCCACACTGTAGAAAGCAGCTTGTTCTCTCCATGCTGACAGCAGTGCAGGCAAACACAACTCACTGTTTCTTAGTGCTGGGGCTGAGGAATGTGTCCCCCAGCCATAGCAGACTGTGTTCAGTCATCTCTACCTTTTCTCTCCAGCTGCCGAGTGCCGACATTTTCAGAAAAAAAAGAGTCCCAGCTTCCAGGCAGCAATAAAGAAGATGCAGGCAAGGAAAAAAAAAAAAAAACACTAACATCTGCAACTACTACCATGTGGATTTTAGGGGTGCTAATATAATTTCTGGGGAGAGGGGGCCTTGAATAATTTGTGGGGCCCTACGCAGCTTGCGTAGTGAGCGTATAGGGTGGATCGGCCCTGACTGTGTGCAATGCAGATCAACTTTAAAAATTGAATTTATGGAAAAAGGAACAGCCTGAGCCTCCTGCAAAAAAACATAACAAATTAAGGCATTGTTCCTTGTCAGGCTCATGGGTAACATATCTGCAGTTAAAATATTGGTTATCAGAAGATGATGATTCAAAACAAAATGCAAAGTTTTTGTGGTGCAAAAAATTGTTCAGCATAGCACATGGTGGAGTTTGTAAAGTCCATAGTGATGCTGCAAGGTACAAACATAAGTCTATTGCTGCAGTTAGGCAAGCCAACTCTGAAATTGTTATAACAACTTAACCCCCGGACCATATTGCTGGTCAAAGACCAGAGCACTTTTTGTGATTCGGCACTGCGTCGCTTTAACTGACAATTGCGCGGTCGTGCGATGTGGCTCCCAAACAAAATTGGCGTCCTTTTTTTCCCACAAATAGAGCTTTCTTTTAGTGGTATTTGATCATCTCTGCAGTTTTTATTTTTTGCGCTATAAACAAAAATAGAGCGATTATTTTGAAAAAAATTCAATATTTTTTTACATTTTGCTATAATAAATATCCACAAAAAAAAGATATAAAAAAACATTTTTTTTTCCTCAGTTTAGGCCGATACGTATTCTTCTACATATTTTTCGTAAAAAATAAAAAAAAAAATCGCAATTAGCGTTTATTGATTGGTTTGCACAAAATTTATAGCGTTTACAAAAAAGGGGGTAGT
This sequence comes from Rana kukunoris, assembly GCA_029574335.1. Classification (NCBI taxonomy): domain Eukaryota; kingdom Metazoa; phylum Chordata; class Amphibia; order Anura; family Ranidae; genus Rana; species Rana kukunoris. The sequence goes on along the minus strand of CM056050.1, from coordinate 200,553,092 downwards.
TTTATGGCATTTTTATTAATATTTTTTTTTACTAGTAACGGCAGAGATTAGTGTTTTTTTTCGGTACTGCGATATTATGGCGGACACATCGGACACTTTTGACACATTTTTGGGACCATTGGCATTTTTATAGCGATCAATGCTATAAAAATGCATTGGATTACTATAAAAATGCCATTGGCAGTGAAGGGGTTAACACTAGGGGGCGGGGAAGGGGTTAAGTGTGTTCCTGCTTGTGTTCTAACTGTATGGGGGGGTGGATTCACTAGGGGAAATCACTGATCTTCTGTTCATACATTGTATGAACAGAAGATCAGCGTTTCCCCCGCTGACAGGAACGAGAGCTATGTGTTTACACACATAGCTCTCGTTCCCCACTCTGTAATGAACGAGCGCGTGTGCCCGGCGGCGATCTAATGGTAGGACGTAGAGCTACGTGCTCTCGCCCAGCAGTGCCACCGTCCCGCCGTATAACTGCGGTGGGCTGTCGGCAAGCAGTTAACAGTGATTTAAAATAGTGATTTGATTGCAAAATAATAATTTTCCACTGCATTTGTTAGATGATCTTACTGATAGCATGGCTGACTGGTTTCCCTACTCCAAAAAGCAAAATCTCTCAGTTATAAGCATACCAAAGGGTCCATGCTATTCAAAAACATCATAGCAAAGGGATGTTGCACCAAGAACTTTCCCGTTGTCACTTTTAATTACTGATTGATGAAACTGCTATACCATATGTAGCGCTACCCCCACAGGAGTATGTTTGGTTCCCTACTTTGCCTCTCAACCCCAAGAACAGTCCCAACCCCTCTGGCACACCTAATATGCAAAATTAGTGTAAAACACAGCAGTAGAAAAGAAACAAACTCTGATAAACCAGAAGGTATGCTTACTGATATGAAAAGGCATTCAAAGGTGTACAACATAAACCGACACTTTATGAAAATACCTTAGGTGGAACACCTCTGGTGATAAAAACAGCAACAGTAGTAAACAATATCAGATGGCAGTAAACAAAGAACAATCATATATTAGCAACCTTTGTTTTACTTGTATAGCTTGTATAACTTGTATGTGGACAGGCAAAAGCAGGGCAGGGGAATGACATTTAGCTATGTCAGACCACTTCCTCCTGTTCCTCAACTTACAGGCATAAACAATAAAGGAAATGGCTTAACATTTAGCAAACTGCTATAACTTGTGGAATTTAACCTGCTTTTTTAATAATATAGTCCAGACAAGTCCAGTCTCCAAATGCCCATACACATGACCGGTTTTCCTGACAGGAAAACTGCGGGGAGAGCTTTTGGCCAGGAATCCTAGCCGTGTGCTTGCTTCCTCACAGTTTTCTGACAGGAAAACTGCCGGGAATCCCTGTGGGTAAATAGAGAACCTGCTCTCTATTTTCCCACCGGGATTCCCGGCCAAAGCTCTCCCTGCAATTTTCCCGATGGGAAACCCAGCTATGTGTACACAGGGAAACTTACCGAGCAGGTTCTCGTGTTTGCCGTTGGGATTCTTTATACCGCCAGGAAACCTGGCCGTGTGTACAGAGCTTAAGAGCCCAATAAATGAAGCCCTTGTTAAATAAATTAAATAATTTAGTCTTCAGATTTAGGAGAATTGTAGTAGGAGAAATTAAGCAAAGAATGCAGGATCTTCCTGTGTTATTTGAGTAGCGATCACTGGGATAGTTTGCTTAAGGGGTATTGTATTCTGTGGTACTACAGGTATCGGCAAGGTGAATAAGGAAAATTGTGTCTGTATACAGTGTTTATAAAGCTGGATGGGCAGGTGCCTGCTAACAGATACTGTAATTGATGATGCTGATGGCTTTACAGGATCTCCCTCAGGGTGCTGGCTCAAGGGATGGTGTCCAACCTGCATCGTAACATGTGGTGGCCCATCTGGATCAGCTGTAACCGTGGTGTAGATAAAGTAGGAGGGGCCTTCAGGCTGCTGCTGGACAGTAGAGTGATGTTGTCCACAGATGCCTCTGGTATAAATGTGTGGTAACTCTTCCTTGCACAGGCCATGAGTCAGCTAAAGCACATGCAGACCCACAGGGTCCCTGCTTGCAGATCCAGGTCCCAAGAGAGCCAACCAGTCCAGCACAGCCTTTTTTATAAGCTCTCCCAGAAGTTCTTCTCTGCCAACTGTTGTAGTTCCAAGCAGTTCAATTACAATGTTGGACTACTATTCCCTGTATGCTTTGCTCCCTGGTGGTAATTACCCTGGTGGCAGGATGTGATGACACAGATTCTTAGCTGCCACTAGAGGGAAATAGTCTCACTGCAGCAATGTTGCAGAGTGTCTGCTGATGCTGCAGGTAAGATAGCCAGCTCTTTGCTACACATACACACTACTATATTTCTCTGCATGTCTTATAATAACAATTTTAACCGCTTGCCGACCATCCGGCGCAGTTATACGGTGGCAGGTCGGCTATGCTGGGCGAGATCACGTAGATCTACGTCATCTTGCCGAGCAGCCAATAGGGGCGCACGTGCGCAATCACCGCTGGGACCCCTTCCCTGCCAGTGGCATTTTTATAGTAATCAATGCATTTTTATAGCACCGATCGCTATAAAAATGCCAATGGTCCCAAAAATTTGTCAAAAGTGTCCGAAGAGTCCTCCATAAGGTCGCAGTACCGATAAAAATTGCTGATCACCGCCATTACTAGTAAAAAAAATATATTAATAAAAATGCCATAAAACTATCCCCTATTTTGTAAACGCTATAACTTTTGTGCAAACCAATCAATAAACGCTTATTGCGCTTTTTTAATGAAGAATATGTATCGGCCTAAACTGAGGAAAAAACTTTTTTTTTTATATAATTTTGGGGGATATTTATTATAGCAAAAAGTAAAAACTATTATTTATTTATTTTCAAAATTTACGCTCTATTTTTGTTTATAGCGCAAAAACTAAAACCCACAGAGGTGATCAAATACCACCAAAAGAAAGCTCTATTTGTGGGAAAAAAAGGACGACAATTTTGTTTGGGAGCCACGTCGCACGACCCTGCAATTGTCAGTTAAAACAACGCAGTGCCGAATCGCAAAAAGTGGCCTGGTCTTTGACCAGCAATATGGTCCGGGGCTTAAGTGGTTAATAAAACCAAATGTAAAAAAATAAATAAAAACAAACTACAGACATATTAACAATCAAAAAATTTGCCATGATGGTCATTTACTTTGATGAAAATGCTGGTAAAACCCAATATCAGTTCTACCGTCTTGATATCCCATGAAAAATGTTATGGCACTTGGTACAGATGGTAAAAATGTAATAGATGGTGCAAGAATCTCATTAGGCTGCATTCACACCTAGGCATTTTTACGCCCGACGCTATTGCAGCTTAAAATACGCTCGAGGGGTGATTTAACATCGTCGGCTATGGAGATGGTTCACATCTCCACGCTGAACGCCGTACGCCTGAAGCTCAAAACAAGTCCCGGACCCTTTTTTTCAGGCGGCTTTGGCGTTTCGGCATAGCAGACAATGTTAAAATCACCCCTTCCAGCGAAAACAAGGCAAAAAACAACCCGTTTTGTCGTGGGAAATCGCGGGACAAAACACCGCAATTTGTCGCGGCAAATCGCGCTACAATACGCCACGTTATAGTGTGAATGCAGCCTTACTATATCACTTTAAACACAACAGCCTTTCATTTTTTACATTCATTGTACCTGCCATATTGTAACCTTGTGTACTGCAGATTCCTGTAAAACTATACCCAAAACTGTTGAGCAAGTTTGCAGAAACATACATAAACACTTTGATGCATAGTTGCAAACATTTACATTTGTATCACAAATTTCAGGAATTTGTTGAGACAGGTTATCTAAATATATTACAACTTTGTTCTGCTAGATGGCTTTCTATGCTTGACCATGACAACTGCATTCTCAATCAATATGATGGCCTGGTACAATATTTTCACTCAAGTGATGATGCAGACCGCTTGGTAATTGTGGACAGAATAAGTGTTAAGCTACAGGATCCTATCACTAAGTGCTGATGTTTCTTCAGGCAGAGCTGCCAAATTGCACCCAACTCAATCAAATTTAGCAGAGCAATACACCCATGTCACTGTACTTCAAGTATTGCCAACTACTTAAAGGGGTTGTAAAGGTAATTTTTTCCCCCTAAATAGCTTCCTTTACCTTAGTGCAGTCCTCCTTCACTTACCTCATGGGTCTTCAAACTATGGCCCTCCAGTTGTTCAGGAACTACAATTCCCATCATGCCTAGTCATGTCTGTGAATGTCAGTGTGTTACAATGCCTCATGGGATGTGTAGTTCTGCAACAGCTGGAGGGCCGTAGTTTGAGGATCCCTGACTTACCTTATCCTTCCATTTTGCTTTTAAATGTCCTTATTTCTTCTGGGAAATCCTTACTTCCTGTTCTTCTGTCTGTAACTACACACAGTAATGCAAGGCTTTCTCCCTGTTTTTTTTTACCTTTACAACCCCTTTAAAGTCTTAGGCCCCGTACACACGAGCAAATCTGTTCAAATCAGTCTGACAGACCAATTTGATCACATTTGTCTGCTGGGCTGTTTTGGTTTGATCGCTGTACACACGATCAAACCAAAATCTCCACCGGCAGACAGCGCGGTGACGTGGCGATGACGTTGACGCCGCCATGTCACCGTACCAGGAAGTAAAACACTCCGTGGCAGCAGATATGTCTGCTGGTTAGCGTACTAACCAGCAGACATGTCGGACGGACGGATTCCCAGCAGACAGATTTTAAAGCATGCTTTAAAATCTGTCTGCTGGAAAAATCTGTCTGTCCGCTCGTACACACGATCGAATCTGTCTGCTGAAACGGTCTGTCAGACCGTTTCCAGCAGATAGATTTGATCGTGTGTACGCGGCCTTATGGGTCACTTAATCTGGTCAAACCTATTGGTTTCACTTGAAAATGATGCAATGATTGCATTTGACCACACTAATAGTGTAAACTCCAAATCAACAGAGCATTTTCATTGGCTACCAAACCACAATCTGTCCACAGTTGATGATTTGTCAGCTGTTCGGTAGATCATGGTCCAAGCAACAACATTTATGCAAGAGCAGTAACTGCCATTAACAAAAGGATGCCCATTGCAAGCAGAATTAAATCAGCTGTTGGCTTTACGAAAACATTCAAGCAGGCCTATTGTTAATTATGTCGACATTATTGAACTTGCAAAGCATTTTCCAAAAATTGTTGTCCATGTGATTTTGACGCACTGCATACAATTTTTTTGGAATACCATGTGACAAATCACACTGATGTTACTGAGACACATATGATTCTTATTAGCACATGGTAGGACAAAGCTGTATTATCCTTCACATCTGTTTAAATTTGCAAAAACAATGCTTTCTCAACTCCATGGGACAGCCAGAGCTGGACTGGGACAACAAAATTGGCCCAGGACTTCATCCAGACCGGCCCACTTTCATTTTGCAAACACTCACAAAAACAGTATATAAACTATATACAATCTCCCATACCAGCCGGCCAGGCTTAAACCCCCCCATCCGGCCAACCAACCGTGATGGCCACCCAAGCCCCCTTTCACTGACCATTGGCCGTTGTACTTTATTTCACTCATAGGCAGTACAGCAGTGCTCAGGGATAGGCACAGACCAATGCTGTTGCAGACAATTTCCAAAGTACAGACCTTAGTGAAGTACACCAAGGTACATGTAATATTAAAACCTTCAAAAAAACACTCTATCTACTCTGTGGCCTAGTTCTACAAGTACAAATACATTTAAAATAACTTATTTTATATTATACTATTTTATAACTTGTTTTATAACTTAAAATAACATTTTATATAAAGACTGCTAGTGATGTATGTGTGTATGTGTGTGTGTGTGTATATATATATATATATATATATACAGAGCTTTTTTTCTCAGAAAATAGGTGCAGGAACTCAACCACGACCCGTTCAGATTTCACAAACAGTAGAAGGGTCTTAAAGGGGCATTAAATACCAGAATTGCATTACATACAGTGTGCAGAGTTCAGGGGGTTACAAAGCAGTCACTTGTAAACACAGAAACCAGACTTCTGTGTTCACAAGTGATTGTGGTGAGCGGGCACCAAAGGGTCTGAGCCAAAGGTGGTGGAACTGAGTTCCACCAAGTTCCCCCAGAAAAAAAGCCCTGTATATATATATATATTGTAAACTTTGGGGGTTCTTAAGCTCCGCGAGACAAGTGCGTAAACCGTGTCAGTAAAGCAAAGGGTCTTTATTGGCGACCAAAACAAAACAAAATAATGCTTTCTTCAGCACCAAAAACGTCACAACAAAAGTCCTGCTTGTTTCCAGCATAAATTAGAAAAGTCTTTCTTCAGCACAGCAAAAACAACCAAAAGAAGGGCACATACGTTTTTAGTAAGAAGTCCTCCAGTCCTTCCCTGCAGACACAGCTTCACTTCCAAACTACTCCAAAGGTCCTCACTGTGCAGCTAGCAGACTTCCATCTTGTCCTCACAGGTGCACTCTCCCAATTCACTCACCACCTCCAGCACCACTTCCTGCTTTAATGGGTGGTTCTCTGTGAGAGTTAACACCTTGTGCGCTGGCTCCCAAGGTTTAGGAGTGGAGGCTCCGTCCCACCCAAATAACACTTTGGAGCCTCCAAAATTCCAGACCCCAAACTACTTTATTAAGATAGAGACGACTGTGAGCCAGTCCTCTCTGAATTAGCGCCTGCCTGGAACTTTTCACCCACTTTTGGGTGACCCCCTGAACCTTCTACCTCTATTTAAATGGACCATAGTCCAAATAGTGGTGCCGTATAGCACCCGTCCAGGACCCACCCCCGGTGTCCTGTACATATCCCCCCCCTGCCTCAACGCGGAGGTGTTGGAGGCAACAGTAGACACCATACAATGGACTCGGGAGAGGGCATCGGCATTCTGATGCTGTCTCCCGGGTCTGTGCTCTACCACGAAATTGAACTCCTGGAGAGAAAGGAATCACCTTGTTACCCTGGCATTGGTGTGCTTATTCTGTCTCATCCAGGTAAGCGGAGCGTGGTCTGACACCAAGCGGAACTTTCTGCCCAGGAGGAAATATTGCAGGTCCAGAGCCCACTTGATGGCCAGACACTCCCGCTCCACCACGGCATAGTTTCTCTCAGCTGCCGTCAGCTTCCTACTAAGAAAAACCACAGGGTGCTCCTCCCCATTGATTTCCTGAGACAGGACCGCTCCCAACCCTTCACTTGAAGCATCTGTCTGTACTACAAAAGCTTTTGTAAAATCTGGAGCTACAAGCACCGGATCTTGGCACAAAGCTGTCTTAAGCTTTTGAAAAGCCGCCTCGGCCTCGGCGTTCCACTTTATCATCACTGACTTTCTGCCTCTGGTCAGGTCGGTCAGTGGTGCAGAAATAGTGGCAAAGTTGGGGACAAACCTCCTATAATAGCCAACTATGCCCAAAAACGCTCTGACCTGCTTCTTGGTTAGGGGACGGGCCAGTCCTGTATGGCCTCCACCTTACTCATTTGGGGCTTCACCAGCCCTCTACCCACAATATACCCTAGGTATTTTGCTTCCTCCATCCCAATGGCACACTTCTCGGGGTTGATGGTGAACCCTGCTCTTCTTAAGGAGTCTATGACTGCCTGAACCCGGGGAAGGTGGGACTCCCAATCAGTGGTGAAGATGACTATGTCACCTAGGTAGACAGAAGCGTACCGTTGGTGTGGACGCAGAGTTTTGTCCATGGCCCTTTGGAACGTGGCAGGGGCTGAGTGTAGACCAAATGGCATCCTCTTATATTGGAAGTGGCCTTCCGGGGTAGAGAAGGCTGTCTTCTCCCTGGCTTCCTTAGTCAGGGGAATCTGCCAGTACCCTTTTGTGAGGTCTAGCGTGGTAATGTACCTGGCAGGCCCCAACCTCTCAATTAGCTCATCTACTCGTGGCATGGGATATGCGTCAAACTTGGAGACTTCATTAAGCTTTCTGAAGTCATTGCAGAAGTGGAGGGTGTCGTTGGGCTTGGGTACCAACACAATTGGACTTGACCATTCGCTCTGCGACTCTTCAATGACTCCAAGCTCGAACATTCTTTTAACCTCTTTGGACACTGCCACCCTATGAGCTTCTGGGATACGGTAAGGCTTTAACCTGACTTTTACATTGGGCTCGGTCACAATGTCATGCTCGATGACGTTGGTGCGACCGGGCAACTCTGAAAACATGTCTCTATTTCTTTGTAGAAACTCTTTTGTTTGCTGGGTTTGGGGCCTAGTCAGGGTAGCAGCAACCTGCACCAAGTCGATCCCTGCATGGTCCCCTGACTGTACCCCTACTACCGCGGACACTTGTTCTCTGTCTCTCCAGGGTTTCAACAAATTGATGTGGTAGATCTGGTATGGTTTTCTTTTCCCCGGCTGGTGTACCTTGTAATCTACCTCGCCGACTTTCTCTACTACCTCAAATGGGCCCTGCCACTTGGCCAAGAATTTACTCTCTACCGTGGGTATTAGAACAGCCACCCGGTCTCCTACTTGGAACTGTCTAATTTTAGCCGACCTGTTATACACTCTCCTTTGGGCATCCTGAGCCTTCTGAATGTGCTCCTTCACCAGCGGCATCACCTTAGCCACCCTCTCTCGCATTTGAGAGATATGCTCTACCACCGTTTTGTGTGGTGAGGACTCACTTTCCCACGTTTCTTTTACCAGGTCGAGTAACCCCCGGGGCCTTCGTCCATACACTAACTCAAATGGCGAGAAACCTGTGGATGCTTGTGGGACCTGCCGGATAGCAAACAACAGGCAGGGAGTAACATATCCCAATCCTTCCCATCTTTCTGGACTACTCTTTTCAACATGGACTTTAGGGTTTTATTAAATCTTTCGACTAGGCCATCGGTCTGTGGGTGGTAGACGGACGTCCGCAACTGCTTAATTTGAAACAATTTGCACAAGTCCGCCATCACCTTTGACATAAAAGGGGTACCCTGGTCTGTCAGGATCTCTTTGGGGAACCCAGTTCGTGAGAACATTTGAAACAATTCCCTGGCAGTGGCCTTAGAGGAGGTCTTCCTCAAAGGGACAGCTTCTGGATACCTAGTTGCGTAATCTAGGATGACCAATATGTATTGGTGCCCTCGTGCCTACTTTACCAGGGGTCCCACCAGATCCATAGCGATCCGCTCAAACGGGACTTCGATAATTGGCAAGGGCACCAGAGGGTTTCTATAGTGTGGCACTGGGGCGGTTAACTGGCAAATGGGACAAGACGCACAGTATCTTTTAACACTCGGCCTTCAACCCTGGCCAGTAAAACCGGTCGTTTATCCTGGCTTCTGTTTTCTCCGCCCCCAGGTGTCCTCCCAGTGCATCGTTGTGGGCTAGATCGAGGAGCATCCGCCTATACGGTTGGGGAACCAGCAACTGCTCTATAGTTTCCCCTCGGCTCTCAGTCACTCGATACAGTAAGTCCCCCTTCAACGCAAAGTGAGGGAACCTCTGATCTGTGTCTGGCATTTATGGGACCCCATCAATAACAGAAACCTGCTCTCGAGCATTGACCAAGGTAGGGTCCTGTAATTGGGCGGTACCAAATGCACCCCTGGACACATCTAGATCTGGATGTACTGGCCTTGAGGATGTTTCCCCTTCATCCTCCTCAACCGGGGAGAGCTCCTCATCATCCTCCCCCAGCATAACTTGTAATGGGAAGACTCCCCCCCCCTCAGAGATCAACTCGGGTTTAAGACCTGGGTCAGGGGCATTATCCTCCACATTAGCATTCCCTGCGACTTCATTATCAATGGCAGGTATTTCTATATCAGAGGGGTGTATTTCAGGTCCGGACCCCTCGGACCCTGTCCCTTCCAGGCCCAGTGTCCCCAGTTCCCCTGGTGGTACCATTTGTACCTTGTTCCATAGTTCCAGAAATAGTGGACAGTCCCGCCCCACTATGATGTCATGAATTAAACTGTTTACCACCCCGACCTCCTGTGTAACTGAGGCATGGCCAAAAGAGACAGTCACCGGGACCAAGGGGTACTCCTTGGTATCCCCATGAATACATACCACCCGAAGAGTTTTAGTCACTGGTCCAAGCCTCCCAAGTACCCTGGCATGTACTAATGTTGCCATGCTACCGGAGTCCAGTAGGGCCCTGGCAGGAAGGTGGTTCACCCACACTTCACACTCAAACCGTCCTGCAGCCAGATCGAGATGAGTGGTACACACACTTTGCACATAGAAGGAGCTTCTCCGACCAGTTCCGCACTCCATAGGCTCCTCCTGCAGTGGGCATTGTGCCCGGGTATGCCCCCAGGACCGACATCGCCAACATTGTATGTCTCCCATCTTTGGTACAGGAACCGACCTCCGTGGTTCTATGGCAGACGGTGTAGACCTGCGGACGCCAACATCTGGCAAGGCTTCTCTCCTCAGGGTGGTGGCTGGTCTGGGTGTCCTTGGCGTGGGTTCTCGACGCTTGGCAGGCCCAAGCAGGTCCTCCACCACGGTGTACCGTTCAACCAGCTGGTCAGCGTTGGTAGGGTTTTCATGGCTTACCCAACGCTGTAGGTCATCTGGCAGGGACCGTAGGTACCAGTCCATCACCACTAGTTCCACCATTTGTGGGCCTGACAATTTTTCTGGCTGCAGCCATTTTTTTACTAACTGGATTTGTTCATGCATCTGGGACCTGGGTGGTTGGTCCGATTTGTACTGCCAGCGATGCACCCTCTGAGCCCGGACAGCTGTGATGACTCCCAGGCGGGCCAGGATCTCAGCTTTTAGATGTTCATAGTCTTTGATGTGCTCAGCTGGGAGGTCAAAATAGGCCTTTTGCGGGTCACCAGTGAGAAAAGGGGAGATAATGCCGGCCCATTGGTCCCGGGGCCATGCTTCTCTCTCTGAAGGTGGATAGGTAGAACCCGCGCTACGGATCAAATTATCAAGTATCAATAGCTACCTATAGGACTGGTAGCAGTGCTAAAGTGGCAGCCCCTATGTGAAATTCCACCTAAATGGAATTGGATAATGAGTGGGGGTGAGGTAGTAGGTGTTGGCGCCTCTTTATATGAAAAAGTGATGTTGGGTAAATAAAATGCAGCCCTAAAACAAATATGTGCTTACATCCACATTGGGTAAACCATATAATTAAAATGAATACAAAAATAAATAAATAAATATACACATGTAAAAAAAACATGCTAATAGATGATATAATATAGTATTATAAGGTGCTCTGTGCCATAAAATTGGATTGAAGTTATATTTAGGCAGTCAATGCAAAAAAGTGCTTTGGGTCTAATACGGCTCAAAGAAGAAAAAGTGCCCACAGTTTTTATTGTAGACAAAAAAGTCAGGTACTCACATTTAAGCATAAAGTAACAGGCGTATCATAAAGTGTGTGATCCACGAGTGTGTACGACTGAAAGATTATCACGCTCGACCGGTTTCGTCTAATGACATCATCTGGAGCGTCCAGATGATGTCATTAGACTAAACCGGTCGAGCGTGATAATCTTTCAGTCGTACACCCTCGTGGATCACACACTTTATGATACGCCTGTTACTTTATGCTTAAATGTGAGTACCTGACTTTTTTGTCTACAATAAAAACTTGGCATACTGTATTACGCTATGTGGGCACTTTTTCTTCTTTGAGCCGTATTAGACCCAAAGCACCTGAAGCCAGAGGAGACTGCCACAGAGCCACACAGGGGCTAACACTGTGAAAGCCTTTAACCCCTTGTGGGTACCTGGATCTGGTGAGTGAGGGACCTATCAGAGCATGAGGAGAGGGAGCACTGAATGATCACAGCCATTTGAATTATTTCATGAAGCACTAAGCACTTTTTTGCATGGACTGCCTAAATATAACTTCAATCCAATTTTATGGCACAGAGCACCTTATAATACTATATTATATCATGTATTAGCACGTTTTTTTACATGTGTATATTTATTTATTTTTGTATTCATTTTAATTATATGGTTTACCCAATGTGGATGTAAGCACATATTTGTTTTAGGGCCGCATTTTATTTACCCAACATCACTTTTTCATATAAAGAGGCGCCAACACCTACTACCTCACCCCCACTCATGCTTCTCTCTCTGCTATCCTTTCAAAGGTGGTAAGAAAGGCTTCCACGTCATCGCTGGGTGTTAGTTTTTGCAAGAAATGGCTGGCTCTAACAGACACTGGGTTGCTAACGGCAACGGCCGATTGCTCTTGTCCCTGAGCCAGCCGCTGTACTGCCTCCTGCAAGGCAGCCACCTGTGCTTGAGTGGACTCCTGCTGGGCTGTAAACTGCGCAGCTATAGCCTGTGCCAGGGCCTGCTGCTGTTGAGCCATCGCTTCCTCATGGCGACGGTTGGCGTCCGCTGACGCTTGCTGCTGGGTCACGGTGGCTTGCTGCTGGGTCACGGTGGCTTGTGCCAAAGCCCTAATGACCTCTTCCATGTCGTTGCGTGCTGTTTTTAACGTCTGGGCTGACTTCACCCAAGACATGCCATAAGTACACTGTCTCTTTAAATGTCAGTTTTTAAACGTTTTTTTGCGCCTGCAAATGCACTTTGCCCGCATTCTCCACCAGTTGTAAACTTTGGGGGTTCTTAAGCTCCGCGAGACAAGTGCGTAAACCGTGTCAGTAAAGCAAAGGGTCTTTATTGGCGACCAAAACAAAACAAAATAATGCTTTCTTCAGCACCAAAAACGTCACAACAAAAGTCCTGCTTGTTTCCAGCATAAATTAGAAAAGTCTTTCTTCAGCACAGCAAAAACAACCAAAAGAAGGGCACATACGTTTTTAGTAAGAAGTCTTCCAGTCCTTCCCTGCAGACACAGCTTCACTTCCAAACTACTCCAAAGGTCCTCACTGTGCAGCTAGCAGACTTCCATCTTGTCCTCACAGGTGCACTCTCCCAACTCACTCACCACCTCCAGCACCACTTCCTGCTTTAATGGGTGGTTCTCTGTGAGAGTTAACACCTTGTGCGCTGGCTCCCAAGGTTTAGGAGTGGAGGCTCCGTCCCACCCAAATAACACTTTGAAGCCTCCAAAATTCCAGGCCCCAAACTACTTTATTAAGATAGAGACGACTGAGAGCCAGTCCTCTCTGAATTAGCGCCTGCCTGGAACTTTTCACCCACTTTTGGGTGACCCCCTGAACCTTCTACCTCTATTTAAATGGACCATAGTCCAAATAGTGGTGCCGTATAGCACCCGTCCAGGACCCACCCCCGGTGTCCTGTACAATATATATATATATATATATATATAATATATATATATATATATATATATATATATATATATATATATATATATATATATATATATATATATATATATATATATATATATATATATATATGTATGTATATATACACACACATACCCTTCAAATTCAGTCTTATCAGTGCCCATCAATGCAGCCTCACTGTGCCCATCAATGCAGCCTCAGTGTGCCCATCAATGGAGCCTCACTGTGCCCATCAATGCAGCCCCTCATGTTGAGCCCCTCAGTCTTTGTGCCCATTAGTGCTGAGCCCATCAGTCTGTACCCATTAATGCAGATCCTCAGTCTGTGCCCATCAATGCAGCCCCTCAGTCTGTGCCCATCTATGCTGACTCTGAGCCCCCTCAGTCTGTGCCCATCAATGCTGACTCTGAGCCTCTCAGTATGTGCCCAATGCAGACAGGTGCCTGGTTCACACAGTGGCCATCTCCCACTGTGTCACAGAGCTGGCATCTGAATTCTTTGGTGGTGCTGTAACAGGGTCACATCTCCTACACTGGCTCCTCCTTTGATAGACTTCTAGACGGTGGAGGAGGTGGGACTCTGATACAGCACCGCTGAAGAATTCAAAAGCAAGCTCCTGATATGTCTATGTCATACGCATGAGGTGTTGAAGGAGAAGGAGGGAGGGGACTCAGGGAGGACTCTGCAGTCTGCACTTGGATAGGCCGTGGACACTGCAAGGACCACTCATGGACACCAGTGTTCATGTACGGTCACCTTGCCGATCCCTTGCGGTGCTCAAATTAATGGCTACCCATGCCGCGCAGCCATTACTTTGACAGCCTGTTACTGAAACTGACCCACTGAGCCATCGGCCCACTGGGAAACTCCTGGTAGTCCCGATGGCCAGTACTTACTTGGGGACAGCTGAGGTAGAACATGTGTTTTCATCTGTGAAGGTAATGAAAACTGATTTTAGGAATAAACTTTCCACTCCAATCTTGGGAAGACTGCTGTCAGTAAAGAATGTCCCAGGAAGGAATTACTCAGAAAATGCTTGAACATGTTGATACCACACTGTATGACCACAAGGTTGAAACTGTATCCAAGCCTAAAAGTAAACCACTGGGTGTTTCTTCTGCTGTTGGTAACATGTATAAGGAAAACGATGATGATGAGGTGGTTGTGTAGGAATACAATCTCCTGAGGAGAACATATCAAACAATTTTGAAAAAAATGAATAATATGTTTCTACTGTATTTATTTGTGGTTAAAACACATTTTTTTTTTAGCACAAAGGTGTCCATTTATACAATATTTCTAATAGCATGTACATACCAAAAATGACACCCCAAAATATATTCTCCTACTCCTCTTGAGTACGGAGATACCACATGTGTGAGACTTCCACAGCCTGGCCACATACAGAGGCAGAGTACATCCGAGTACATCCGAGTATGGCAGGATATGGCAGAGTATGGCAGGGTATTGCAGAGTATGGCCGGTGTAATGGAATGAACCGTGACAACCAGAGACTTTGAAGGATGAGAGATACTCCTGTGCCAGGGACACTAATAACTCCTGGGTCTACGTCCACCCTGTGCCTTTTCGGCATAGGGTGGTTAATAAAATCATACTTCATGTATTACCTGAGATGGGACATTATTGATACTTTATATGGCAGGATACTGAGATATTAAGGTGTTCCTACTAGACATCTGCTTTTAAAATGCTAAGTGACCCGGCTTGTGAAAGACATTTCATTGTGTAGAGGTGTTAATTGCATAGGCTCCTAAAAGACCTTTTCATTGTGTGATAAAACTTTTAAAAGTCCTGTGTTAACGTCTCTCTTCAGATGTATTGAATTAGCATTGCAATTGTATTTTGTTGAAATTCTATTGATAAAGGAATGTGATAGATCTCGTCAGTATCGGTGCCGAAATGTCTGCTAGAGAATTAGCCATAGTGTGTGAATAGGGAGGTGGAGATTGCATTGTCCTGTGATTAACTTTAACATGCTGTACTAGATATATAAGCAAGCTAAGAAACCAATAAAGTATTCATTCATTTGGAAACAAGTACAGAGCGGAGTCTCGTCTTGATTATGGGAAATGGAATAGATCATGTATGCAGGATTGTCACAATGTTTCGGATAAGCTTGTCGTGGTTGGATGGAAGGTCACAAACGGTGGTGACCGTTACAGCCGGGTATCGCAGAGTATGGCTGGGTATCGCAGAGTATGGCTGGGTATCGTAGAGTATGGCCGGTAAATTTGGTTGGTTGCTGATTGGTTGGTAAGTTGAGCTTAGTTATTCTGTGTGTATTTGTTGAAATGTGTCCGCCCTTTCAATGCTCCTTGCTGTGAAGACCAGTCATAGGTAGGGGCAGTGACAGTTTTTTGTATTGCAGAGTATTGCAGAGTGTTGTAGGGTATTGCAGAGTATAGCAGGGATTGATGGGATCTCTCCCCCTCTCCTACTGTACCGATCAGTACAGAGAGTGGAGAGAGGAACTGGCGTAATGTCATGATGCCGGTTTGTTTACAACTGATCGCTCCTTCATTTGACAGAGCGATCATGTGGTAAAAGGCCGCTATTAGTGGCCATTTACCGTGATCTGTAATGCGCCGGGTCCTCAGGACCTGGCGGTCAGACACTCCCGTGTGAGCATCCATGGACATCTTCCCAGAGTTAACAAACCACCTTGTAGATGTCTTTTGTCTATGGGTAGGTCGTTAAGTGGTTCATTTATTTCAGACATGGGTAATATGCACGTTAAAGTCTACAGGCTTCGAATATTCAGTTTGTAAGTGAAAAGAAAACTGGTTAAAATACTGTATTCAGAAAGTAGTGATAAAAGATTCATACTCTGAATGGTCTAAAATTGTTAGTGATGTACCCCAAGGTTCAATGTTGGGACACTTACTTTTTAACACATTTATAAATTATATAGCTATACATTTATTAAAGTAAGATAAGCCGTGACAGTGTCTATTGCAGTTTATCTCCACCAAACAGCAGTTTAACCACTTAAGACCCGGACCTTTAGGCAGCTAAAGGACCCGGCCAGGTTTTGCTATTCGGCACTGCGCCTTTTTTTCCCTACAAATAGAGCTTTCTTTTGGTAGTATTTGATCACCTCTGCGGTTTTTATTTTTTGCGCTATAAACAAAAATAGAGCGACAATTTTGAAAAAAATGCAATATTTTTTACTTTTTTGCTATAATAAATATCCCCCAAAAATATATACATTTTTTTTTCTCAGTTTAGGCCGATACGTATTCTTCTACCTATTTTTGGTAAAAAAAATAAAAATCGCAATAAGCGTTTATCGGTTGGTTTGCGCAAAATTTATAGCGTTTACAAAATAGGGGATAGTTTTATTGCATTTTTATAAAAAATAAAAATGTGTTACGTCTAATGGCCGATTTCAGCGATTTTTTTTTTTTTTCCGTGACTGCGACATAATGGTGGACACTTTGGACAATTTTGACACATGTTGGGACCATTGTCATTTTCACAGCAAAAAATGCATTTAAATTGCATTGTTTACTGTGAAAATGACAGTGCAGTTTGGGAGTTAACCACAAGGGGATGCTGAAGGGGTTCTGTGTGACCTAGTATGTGTTTACAACTAGAAAAACAGAAAACTGCGCTAAACCAAAAATTAAAATAAAAATAAAATATACCAACTAGAAAGCAGCGGCGATCGTGTGAAAACACAAAGTAATACAAAATGGCAAAGCCGCGCTCATAAAAACAAAAAAATTATGAATGAGGACTGCTAGGCAGTAATCTCCTGTGTTAAAACCAATGATATAACCTAGAATATCAACCATTGGCATAGAGTGATGTACAAAGGCTCTCCTAGAAATAAAATTACATAAAGGTGTACATAAAATAATGTGTATCCCAATGATGGAATAACACAAACGTTCATATAGTCCTTATAATTGAATTTAGAATTGAAGAACACAGTGTCAGGAGGCAAAACAGCAATAAATCCTAATGGTTCACTCCACCACAGTGACGAGATGATAACATCAAAGTGATCCCTTCACCAGAATAAGGGGGGGCTGCTTACCGGAGGGCAAGCTCAATGAAGCAATTGGCTATAACCCAGCCGCGGCCTTTGAAATCTTGGATGGTTCCTGGATACAGCTTCCAGCAGATATCAGGGTTAGCGGTACTCACGGATGGCAAAATATAGGTGGAGAGAGAAGGATGGACCAATAGTGTGATTCCGTTTAACAAAAAGGATTTATTAAAACATAAAATGATACTCACAATTTGACAAAGCATCACAGGCATATAAAAACAAGTCGCCGGCCGGCAAACAAAGCGGAGCCCTTCCTCCGTGCGTGGTGACGTCACTGCGTGTCTTCCCAGACGCGTTTCGTCATCAAAGGGACGTTATCAATGGGTAACTGATAACGTCCCTTTGATGACGAAAACGCGTCTGGGAAGACACGCAGTGACGTCACCACGCACGGAGGAAGGGCTCCGCTTTGTTTGCCGGCCGGCGACTTGTTTTTATATGCCTGTGATGCTTTTTAAAATTGTGAGTATCATTTTATGTTTTAATAAATCCTTTTTGTTAAACGGAATCACACTATTGGTCCATCCTTCTCTCTCCACCTATATTTTGCCATCCGTGAGTACCGCTAACCCTGATATCTGCTGGAAGCTGTATCCAGGAACCATCCAAGATTTCAAAGGCCGCGGCTGGGTTATAGCCAATTGCTTCATTGAGCTTGCCCTCCGGTAAGCAGCCCCCCCTTATTCTGGTGAAGGGATCACTTTGATGTTATCATCTCGTCACTGTGGTGGAGTGAACCATTAGGATTTATTGCTGTTTTGCCTCCTGACACTGTGTTCTTCAATTCTAAATTCAATTATAAGGACTATATGAACGTTTGTGTTATTCCATCATTGGGATACACATTATTTTATGTACACCTTTATGTAATTTTATTTCTAGGAGAGCCTTTGTACATCACTCTATGCCAATGGTTGATATTCTAGGTTATATCATTGGTTTTAACACAGGAGATTACTGCCTAGCAGTCCTCATTCATAATTTTTTTGTTTTTATGTGTTTACAACTGTAGGGGTGTGTGGCTGTAGGTGTGATGT
Organism: Rana kukunoris; assembly: GCA_029574335.1. NCBI lineage: Eukaryota > Metazoa > Chordata > Amphibia > Anura > Ranidae > Rana > Rana kukunoris. The sequence goes on along the minus strand of CM056050.1, from coordinate 200,534,707 downwards.
CATCGATTGTGTATCCCTATAAAAGGGATCACACGATTGATCACGGCGCCACAGTGAAGAATGGGGAAGCTGTGTTTACACACAGCTCTCCCCGTTCTTCAGCTCCAGGGACTGATCGCAGGACTCCAGCGGTGATCGGGTCCACGAGTCCCGTGGACACGGAGCTTTGGACCGGGTCGCATGCACGCGCGACTCCACGGCTGGGCTCAAAGAGCAACGTACAGGTACGTTGATCTGCCCAGTCGTGCCATTCTGCCGACGTATATTGGCGTGAAGGGGTCCTTAAGTGGTTAATACGCTGTGATGAGATGTTCTCCACTGAAGCACTGAAGCTCAGTGAAAAGCTGACACTGATCCCAATACAAACAACTAATTCAATAAGGTGCAAATTAAGCACCTCAATGGCCATTTGTATAATTTATCCTGCTTCTCCACCTCAAACATGTTAATAGCAGGGAGAAAGGTGGCAAATGGCTGTGATGTGAGGAGGAAGAAGGGGGATGATGTCCCCTGCTTCCTCTATATACAGTTGTACATATATCACTGTTCAATATCATAAGGAAAAGCAGCCAAAACCACAAAATAGATCAATTTTGAAAAAATGAAAAAATAAAAAAATAAAGTGTAGCGCTAGAAGAAAAAAACATAATTAAAGGGTCTTTATATAATATAAATCAGTGAAATGTCAATTTTCTGATAAAATCCAAAGTTCATAAGAAGCTTCTATTCACCGAGCATAGTGACTTAATTTATGACACAGTTTTGAGGCTTACCAAAGAAAATGGACCCGAATAAACATATACTTTTCAGGTCAATCAAGTTTCAAATGATGTCAAGGATCAAGATGTACTTCAGATGTTGAATACTCAATAGACCTCCTGGGACATCCTCATACATAGTGCAATGAATCCACAGAAAACCATTTGATTGGCTCTTTAGTGTATACACTCAGGTGATGTTAAGCACCATGCAAAATAATATATTATTGCAGCCAAGGAAAAAATAAAAATAAAGTGCACATAGCGTGATTCTGTATTTCCAAAAAAATTCACATTTAATAGAAAAACTTTTGCACTTACATTTAAGTAGAGTAAAACAAGCGCTGAGTAATAAATTTAAGCAGTGGGGTCAGTGGAGTCCTCCGACGCGTTTTGTTCCCTTAGAACATCATCTGGGGCACTGACACACTGCTAGAAGACACCCTTATATAGCAAAAGTACCCCCATACCTTAATTATGGCTCCAACGTGTGGGGAAAATAATCCCAATGCATACTTCCGGGTTGCGCCAGCATAGTGAATAGGCGTGAGTTCTGTTTCCTCTATCACTGCTTGGCCGTCCTGTATAAGTTAGAACTGGTCATATAGTATATACATATGTGTGTGTATATAATATATATATATATATATATATAGTCATGGCTGAAATTGTTGGCACCCCAGACATTTTTTCCAGAAAATCAAGTATTTCTCACAGAAAAGTATTGCAGTAACACATGTTTTGCTATACACATGTTTATTCCCTCTGTGTGTATTGTAACAAAACAAAAAAAGGGAGGGAAAAAAGCAAATTGGAGATAATGTCACACAAAACTCCAAAAATGGGCTGGTCAAAATTCTTGGCACCCTTTCAAAATTGTGGATAAAGAAGATTGTTTCAAGCATGTGATGTTCCTTTAAACTCTCCTGGGGCAAGTAACAGGTGTGGGCAATGTACAAATCACACCTGAAAGCAGATAAACAGGAGAGATTTTGCTTTGGCCCATACACACGATCCGAATATCGGCCGATGGATCGTACGACTTTTTTCGCTTAATAATCGCAAGTAAAATAGGTTATTAAACTCACGAAAATTCTCGTACGACAGAAAAAAAAGATCGGAAGTGATGTCACGTGTTGTAATGTATTTGTATTGTATTGTCGGACGACGGCTGTACTGAGTAAACGAAAATCGTACGATCTGACATCGTACGAGGAAAATTTTCGCGCTTGTCCGATCGAAAAATATCGGTCGTGATCGGCTCTCGAAAGTAGTGTTCACACGATCCGAAAATCGTACGATCCATCATCGGACGATCGTTTTCGTCCGATATTCGGATCGTGTGTATGGGCCATTAGTCTTTGCATTGTGTGTCTGTGTGTGTCACACAAGGATAACAGAAAGAGGAGAAGAGAACTGTCTGAGGACTTGAGAACCAAAATTGTGGAAAAATATCAACAATCTCAAGGTTAAAAGTCCATCTCCAGAGATCTGGAGTTGCCTTTGTCCACAGTGCACAACACTATCAAGAAGTTTGCAACCCATGGCACTGTAGCTAATCTCTCTGGGCATGGACGGAAGAGAAAAATCAATGAAAGGTTGCAACGTAGGATAGTCCGGATGGTGGATAAGCAGCCCCAAACAAGTTCCAAAGAAATTCAAGCTGTCCTTCAGGCTCAGGGAGCATCAGTGTCAGTGCAAACTATCCTTCGACATTTAAATGAAATGAAACGCTATGGCAGGAGACCCAGGAGGACCCCACTGCTGACACAGAGACATAAAAAAGCAAGACTACGGCTTGCCAAAATGTACTCGAGTAAGCCAAAATCCTTCTGAGACAATGTCTTGTGGACAGATGAGATGAAGGTAGAGCTTTTTGGTAAAGCACATCATTAAACTGTTTCCTGAAAACGGAATGAGGCCTACAAAGAAAAGAACACAGTACCTACAGTGAAATATGGTGGAAGTTCAATGATGTTTTGGGGTTGTTTTGCTGCCTCTGGCACTGGATGCCTTAAATGTGTGCAAGGCATCATGAAATCTGAGGATTACCAAAGGATTTTGTGTTGCACTCTATAGCCCAGTGTCAGAAAGCTGGGTTTGCGTCCAAGATATTGGGTCTTCCAGCAGGACAATGACCCCAAACATACGTCAAAAAGCACACAGAAATGGATGGCAACAAAGTGCTAGAGAGTTCTAAAGTGGCCAGCAATGAGTCCAGATCTAAATCCCATTGAACACCTGTGGAGAGATCTTAAAATTGCTGTTGGGAAAAGGCGCCCTTCCAATAAGAGACCCGGAGCAGTTTGCAAAGGAAGAGTGGTCCAAAATTCCGGGTGAGAGGTGTAAGAAGCTTATTGATGGTTATAGGAAGCGACTGATTTCAGTTATTTTTTCCAAAGGGTGTGCAACCAAATATTAAATTATGGGTGCCAAGAATTTTGACCAGCCCATTTTTGGAGCTTTGTGTGACATTATGTCCAATTTGCTTTTTTTTCCTTACTTTTTTTTGTTCCTATAAGCACAAAGGGAATTAACATGTGTATAGGAAAGCATGCGTTACTGCAATACTTTTCTGTTTTTTTTTTCTGTATGTCCTGACTGGATCCTGATGATCCAGTCAGTGTGGTTTATTTACTATAGACAAATGGGCTATTTTCTTTTTGTAACAAAGGCTGCATTTAAGGAAACTTTCCCCAGAGCTTAGTGAATGTGGTGAAATGTCAATTTACAATAAGATGAAAAAAAAAAAAAAATGTTTTTGCTTGTACACGATTGGATGATTGATGTCAGCAGAGTTTTGTCTCATTCACTAAGTCCTGGGTAAGATTCCTTTGCAAAGTGTAATTTCTGACATTCTGTGATATTCCACCAGAAAGATGTAATCCCTGTCTCTTGAGTACTGCAGGCTGACTGATTTACTGTGCTACCTTTGTATCCCACAAAGCTGGATGCCTAAGAGAGCCTTTTATTACTTTTATTTCACTTCTAGAGGTGTACATTAGAAACTGGGTTAAATGATGATGTCTCCGAGCTGATTGTTGGATTGTTTTAGGCAAGAGCTGTGTTCATTTCATTGTGACTCTTCAATGCTTAGAAAAGAAAAAGACAGAATCACCTTAACCACTTCAGCCCCAGAAGGTTTTACCCCCTTCCTGCCCAGGCGAAATTTCAGCTTCCGACACTGCGTCGCTTTAACTGACAATTGCACGTGCAACGTGGCTCCCAAACAAAATTGACGTCCTTTTTTTCCCACAAAAAGAGCTTTCTTTTGGTGGTATTTGATCGCCTGTGCGGTTTTTATTTTTTGTGCTATAAACAAAAAAAGAGCGTAAATTTTATAAAAAAAAACACAATATTTTTTACTTTTTGCTATAATAAATATCCAATTAATTTTTTTTTTCTCAGTTTAGGCCGATACGTATTCTTCTACGTATTTTTGGAAAAAAAATCGCAATAAACGTATAGTGATTGGTTTGCACAAAAGTTATAGCGCCTACAAAATAGGGAACATAATTATGATTTTATGATTTTTTTTTTTTTTATGATTTTTTTTTTACTAGTAATGGCAGTGATCTGTGTTTTTTTTTTTATTGGGACTGCGACATTATGGCGGACACATCAGACACTTTTGACACATTTTTGGGATCATTCACATTTATACAGTGATTAGTGCTATAAATATGCACTGATTACTGTATAAATGTGACTGGCAGGAAAGGGGCTAACTAGGGGGCAGGGAAGGGGTTAAATGTGTAGCCTAGTGAGTGTTCTAACTATAGGGGGATGACTGGGGGAGGTGACCGATCTGTGTCCCTATGTACAAGTGACACCGCATCGGTCTCCTCTCCCTGACAGGACGTGGAGCTCTGTGTTTACACACAGAGCCCCACATCCCTGCTCAGTTACTGGGCAATCGCGGGTGCTCGGCAGCAATCGTTGCCGCCGGGCACACGCATCGAGTTCCCAGCAAAGCGTGCGCGCCCCCTAGCGGCTTTAAAAGACGAGGACGTCATATGACGTCCTGTCAGAACAACTGAGCTACCTTGCCGCCGACGGCGGCTGGTAGATAAGTGGTTAAAGGGGTTGTAAAGGTTAGTTTTTTATTTTATAAATAGGTTCCTTTAAGCTAGTGCAAGGTAAGTGTTTTCTTTCGATTTCCCTTCTAAATGTTTTTTTTTCTTTGTCTGAATTTCTCACTTCCTGTTTCTCCTCAGTAAACTTGCCACCATCTTGCCACCACAAAGAAAAAAAAAATTTAGAAGGGAAATCGAAGGAAAAGGTAAGTGAATCAACAATGCACTAGCTTAAAAGAACCTATTTAGAAAATAAAAAACAAACCTTTAGGGACTCATGCCGCGTACACACGGTCGTTTTTTGCGATGAAAAAAAACAACGTTTTCTGTGAAGTAAAAAACGACGTTTTTGAAACGTCACTTTTCAAAGACAATTTTGCATACACACCATCGTTTTTTCACAAAAAGCGAGGTTACGTTCACCACTCTTTTCCATTGAAGCTCGCTTCATAACTAGCTTCTGGGCATGCGCGGGTTGAAAAACGTCGTTTTGAACGACGTTTTTGCTACAAACGGTGACTTTTTGTGAAACAAAAAACGACGTTTTGAAAAACGACACAAAAAATTCAAACATGTTGGAATTTTTTTTTGGTCGTTTTTTTGAAGACAAAAAACGACGTTTTGCCCACACACGATCAATTTAAATGACGTTTTAAAAAACGTCGTTTTTTTTCATCGCAAAAAACGACCGTGTGTACGCGGCATCAGGATGAAGTACTCAGGTATATTGGGTTATTCTGCTGCCTTAACCACTTGCATACTGGGCACTTACACCCCCCTCCTGCCCAGGTGAAATTTCAGCTTCCGGCACTGCGTCGCTTTAACTGACAATTGCGCGGTCATGCGACGTGGCTCCCAAACAAAATTTACGTCCTTTTTTCCCCACAAGTAGAGCTTTCTTTTGGTGGTATTTGATCGCCTGTGCGATTTTTATTTTTTGCGCTATAAACAAAAAAGAGCGACAATTTTGAAGAAAAATACAATATTTTTTACTTGTTGCTATAATAAATATCCCAATTAAAAAAAAAAACACATTTTTTTTTCTCAGTTTAGGGCGATACGTATTCTTCTACATATTTTTGGTAAAAAAAAAAAAAAAAATCGCAATAAGCGACTGGTTTGCGCAAAAGTTATAGCGCTTACAAAATAGGGGAGAGAATTATTATTTTTTATTATTTTTTTTTTTACTAGAAATGGTGGCGATCTGCGATTTTTATTGTTACTGCGACGTTATGGCGGACACATCGGACACTTTTGACACATTTTTGGCGCCATTCACATTTATTCTGCGATCAGTGCTATAAATATGCACTAATTACAGTATAAATGTGACTGGCATTGAAGGGGTTAACACTAGGGGGTGAGGAAGGGGTTAAATGTGTATGCTAGGTGTGTTCTAACTGTAGGGGGAGGGGGGGGTGACTGGGGGGGTGACCGATCTGTGTCCCTATGTAGGAAGGAACACAGATCGGGCTCCTCCCCTCCAGAGACAGGACATTGTCTCTGTGTGAGCCGGCAATGAGAGATGATCTATGAGAGATCATCTCTCATTCGCCCACAGATCGCATTGCAAACGGCCGCTCTGATTGGCCGTTTGCCGCGATCTGTGATTGGCCGTGTCCAAGGGACACGGACAACACAGGGCTTCCCCGCAGCGCGCTGTACAGCGAGCGCTAGGAACGCCAGAATGACATGCCAACAAATGACGGCATGTTGGATATTGAGGCCCGCGCTGTTGCCGTCATCCGACGGTAGCGCGGGCCTCAAGTGGTTAACCTCTTAACCCCCGGACCATATTGCTGGTCAAAGACCAGAGCACTTTTTGTGATTCGGCACTGCGTCGCTTTAACTGACAATTGCACGGACGGGCGATGTGGCTCCCAAACAAAATTGGCGTCCTTTTTTTCCCCACAAATAGAGCTTTCTTTTGGTGGTATTTGATCATCCCTGCGTTTTTTATTTTTTGCGCTATAAACAAAAATAAAGCGACTATTTTGAAAAAAATGCAATATGTTTTACATTTTGCTATAATAAATATCCCCAAAAAATATATAAAAAAACATTTTTTTTCCTCAGTTTAGGCCGATACGTATTTTGCGCAAAATTTATAGCGTTTATAAAAAAGGGGGTAGTTTTATGGCATTTTTATTATTATTTTTTTTTACTAGTAATGGCGGCGATCAGCGGTTTTTTTTCAGTACCAAGACATTACGGTGGACACATCGGACAATTTTGTAAAATTTTTGGGACCATTGGCATTTTTAAAGCGATCAATGCTATAAAAATGCATTGGATTACTATAAAAATGCCATTGGCAGTGAAGGGGTTAACACTAGGGGTCAGGGAAGGGGTCAAGTGTGTTCCTGGATGTGTTCTAACTGTATGGGGGGGTGAACGCACTAGGGGAAATCACTGATCTTCTGTTCATACATTGTACTCGGGGCGCGCGCGCGGGCCCCCGGCGGCGTGCACACGCCCCCTAGCGGCCGCTAAAGGGAGGATGTAGAGCTACGTGCTCTCGCCCAACAGTTCCACCGTCCCGCCGTATAATGACGGTGGGCGGTTGGCATCTGGTTAAGTAGAGCTATCACAACAGTCCATTATTACCACTCCCACTCCTCTCCTGCCTCAGTTTATTTCTAGTATCCAATGATCCAATAAATGAGTAAAGTCTCCCCCCCCTTTCTAAATGAAGAGGGGTTCCTAAAGAAATGGGCTGTCTTCTTATTGTGAACCCAGCTGGTAGGCATTGCAAATTGATGTCAAGCTATATATTGCTAAATTACATGACATAATAGATGGTGGATATAGTGGTACATTCTTTGACTTTTTTTTTTATTTTTTTAACACAAGTGAAAATCTAAATGTTTAGCCATAAAATTACTTAAAACACCCAGAACATTGTATATTTTCTGAAAGCAGAGGCCTTGCAAAATAAAAAGATATTTTTTGGAATTTTTGATGTTGCACAATATCTGCACAACTGTTTATCTAATTCATAGGAAACATAATAATATTACATTTAGTGCACACAGACACAATATAACACATTTTTTGTAAATATAAATGATATTAAAAATATAGTTGAATGGAGTAAATAGATGCCAAAAATATCAGGACTAAAAAAGTTCTGTGGTTACGTAAAGGTTTGACGATGGAACTGCAGTGTATAAAAGGGTCTGAAAATGTTGTATGCAGAAAAGGCTGATGGAACCTGCAGAACTGGAAAGGAAGAGACATACAGTACTGTAAGAGACACAGGTCACCAAAGATGCAAGTGTACTACTGTAACTCTTCTATTGGAGGGGAGGACTGTTTTGATTCTTTTTAGAGGCTTCTCAGGGCCTCTTAAGTGGTTAGTCTACTCTGATATTGCAACTCTTGATAGATGCTGGTGGACTAAACTAGTTAGACATGTGCGATTTGTTACAAATCTAAATTTGGACAAAATTAGCATGATTCAAAAAATTAAGATGTACTCAAATCTCTGAATCACTATAGTAACAGATTTCAACTAATCCAAAATAAATTAAACAACTAATTAATTTGCATTCATTCGTTTCATTCAAATAACATGATGCAATAGTTTGGGCCTTTTGTTATTGTTTGAAGCATCCAAAATAATGTAACATAACAAATGAACCAAATTGATTAGGATCCATACATTTTTATTCTAGTAAGTGTAGTGTGAATATTCTAATTAGATTATTTTTGTATTGGGGTTGAATTTAGGAGACAATTTGTATGTGCGTGGCCCAACAAACAAAGGGGGAAATAAATTCAAATTAATAACAACACATGAATGGATAATCAGCTGCTTTTTTGCATTAACGTTTTTCATTATTAAAAAAAAAAGGAACTACCTATAGAATTGAAACATATTGGAAACATATTGCATAAAATACAGTAAGGTATAAAAGTGAAACAAGGTGTTTTTTTTTTTTTTATGTTATTGCTCTATGTATACATAGTAAGAAAAGTAAGGTCTTCCCATTTACATTTTTTTATAATAAATATGGAAGTCTTAATACAATCCAATGTTATAATAGTTTTCCTGACACAGCATGACAGCATATACGTATGGGAAGGCTCCGCCCCCCTGCCCAATCAGGACCGGTTATACTATAAAAGTAGGTCTCCTCCCCTATACCCGCATTCTCTGTTTTTTCCTTCACTGCTACAGGCGGTTATACTACTGCTAAAGAAAGCAGGAATTTTTATTTTCCCTCACCTGGCCGGACACTTCCTGCCAAGCCGCACAGGTTCAAAGCCTCTCCTGTGACGAAGCTCCCCGCAGTACAGGCAGACCTGAACGCCTAATGGGGGAGGCCTCACCCCAGCAGGATCCAGGAAGATGGGGGTGAAGGCATATGGTCTCTAGGGATTGCTCATTTATCATGACGCCATGTATGGACATTCATGGGACTTTGGACATGAAGCATGCAGGTGGTAAGGCACCACATGGTGCACACAATTCTATTCAGTGACTGCTGCAAGTATAGGCAAGGATGTGGTTAAACTTGCATTACTGAAGGGCTGTGGTTGTGTCTGCAATACTGCTAATGATGATAGCAGGTGCTGTTCTGGGCTGAAGCCTTCCATTTTAACTGAATACGCCTGGCTCTACAGTCTTGATTTATTTTCTGCAGGTTTGTGGTTAATTTGCATTTCTGAAAAGCATATATCACACATGTGAATGTAACTGGATATCTGTAGTGTCACTCTGTTTACTAATATTAAACAGACTATAGGATGTGTTTGCAGCATTGCTGAAGTTTTAACTGATATCAGGTGATACTGAGAGCCCTTTCATTTAATGCAGGGATTGGGCCTGCAGTGTGGGCTCACTGTGTATGGAAGATCGGTCTCCTCCTTTCTGGTACATATGTCTAAGTAGGTTTAACTTGCTAGTGCTAATGTCATAGGATCGTTAATTTGTGCTGCATTTCTGTGATTACATTAACTCCACACTAGGTAAGGCTGTGATGTGTTTACTTCTATGCATTTACATGTGGACCTTGGTGCTAAAATGTCAGGATCTGTTTAGTCACACTCCTTTAGTACTGGTTAGCAATAGGTAATTGCTTGTGTTATTTGGGGTACCCCACTGAAAGATATGGGGTTTGTAGTGGTTACTATTTATGGGAAAATAATCTCAGGCATCTGTGAACCAGTAGCAATCAGCCTTCCTAGAGACCAGCAACTTTGAATAAAGGTGAGGGCAGGTAAGTATATGCTATATCCTAAAAAAGAGTGCACATTATGGGCATAATGAGTATACATCTCAAGCCCTCAACACCAAACACCAGTCTACCTGCTTCTGCGACAAGGGACAGATCCTCTTCAACCCTGAAAAAATCCCACTATGTAGCTAACTGCCAGAAATCGCTACAGGAATCCATAGTGGTCGGGCGTAACTGGTGTGACGGCCAGAATGCAAAACAAGGTTGCAGGCCAAAGACAGTGACAAAGGGGCAGAGACTGAGAAGGCCTACAGTCACTAATGGTTCCATACCAAGCCTAATCAAACAACTGTGCTTGTTTAAAGGCAACCTCTACCTGAGAGCTTGCTTATGGAAAATCGCTCTGACTAGTTGGCAGATCAGAAGCAAGAGAAGACGACTTTAACCCCGTCTAGACTGACTGTGTGGAACTCAGGTACTAAGCTATTCAAGCAAAATCAGCTAAGGGGTACCTCTGCCTCTAGAGCATGAATGAATAAAAACTTATATAGCGCGGCACATGCGAACTGAATCGCCTCTGGCGCTTGTTGTTCCTGTCTCCTTTGGTGTCAAAGAGCAGCCAGCCAAACAGGCTTCAGCCGATTAACCAAGGGTACCATTCTTCCAAACAGAGGAAACAATATCCTTGCAAAGACCCTGCGACAGCAAGTAGATCTGGAGATCAACAAGATTCATGTAGAGGCTATAGATTGAGGGTTAATGTACATGACAAAGTATAATTACCTAGGCGGTGTTCTGTTACTGTGTACAAGTGATTGTGTGAACTGTACGATGTGTTTGCAACATGTCTGTTGTTTGTTTAATAAGCGCTTTTCTGATAAAAAAAAAAAAACAAGATTCATACTACTATAAAGTAGTGTTGTTGTCACCTGCGATGAGGCAGGATGGAAGCTGAGCTCTGGTCAGTGATGAGCTCTCTATGGCAGATCCTAGCTTGAAAGGAAATAGCCAATGATGCAGTTCAGTCACTGCGGATACAAGACTGCATGCTGTTTCTCCAGAAATCATTGTGGCCAGTGAACCCTTATGGCCCCTCCCACAAGTGAACACATGCCGCTTTAGTCAGAGTGGTGACTGTTCAAGTCGGATCTGGCAATATCTAGAAGGAAGATTAATTCCTTATGTTAATCACCAAAGACCAGAGGATAGCCAAAAGATTGACAAGTTAAACGTGGGAGAACTATGGCGGAGAATAAAGAAGCGATAATCTTTATTAGCCTAAACCCAAGTCACCCAATAGGGTCAGCTGACAGTTGGATGTAAATTTCAGCGAAGGTTCCATGAGTCCTGGGCATTAGGAAGCCAATGGAATTGTTTCATTCCTCTACCTATTCATTGCATTCCCTCCATGATGCGCAAGGGCTATGATTACATGGGCGTTGGTCCAGAAGGATGGCATAGGCCATCGTGGCAATTAATCTCTCCAGTCGTCAGTAAAGCCTGACCTCCACAAATCCTACTCCAGGATTTTTAAGGAGTATTGTTCATAGCAGTGCGGCGACTTCAAGGTAGTCCCTACACTACATTTGAACCCACTGTGGTCTAACTGGGAGCCGTGAGCGTTAAGAATACATAGGCATTGATTCAAGACGCATAGGAATCGCAGTAAAATCACACAATTTTATGCCGTAATACTGGAAACCTAGTCCATTAAGCCCAACCTGGTGGTGCGATAGGGGTAGTTACCTTGGTATACCCTGTATGTTGTGGTCGTTCAGGCCGACTTGTGGGCACAAGGATTACTGATAAGTCTTGTTTGAACAGCAAAGTGAGTAACTTGTATAGCGCTGACAAATGCGAACCGAAACGCCTCAAGGCGCTTTGTATCCAGAGTCGTGCTGATCCTTCAGAAGAGTTGTGGCACAATGGCTTCCAAGTTCTGGGAAAGGTCCCAGTACAGACTCTAATCAAGTCGGGAGGAGCCATCATCGAGAGACAAACTAGTCTCATTGCAGTAATCACCTACTGGAGGGTAATTCTGAATGGGGAAAAAGTTAATGAACAAAATTAAGTTACACTCAGAGAAACAGTGTAAGTATCCCATTTGAAGAGATGCTCTTTCCTATTGGTTGCATCCCACGATCGGAAAAGCGATAAAGTACCGTGTAATAACCCTTGTGGTCCGAAGGGGGCCCAAGCAGGGTTGACAACTGTATTAACCTTAGTAAAGAGAGACTTACTTCCCACGTGGGAAACGATGACTCCACAGAGGAGAAAAGTCCCCGATTGGGGAGGTAGCTAAGCTAATCTTTCAGCATACTAATCATCACAAGTTGTCACTCGTGGGGTAGGCATGCCAATGAAGGACAAGGTGTCCAAAATCCAGAGCTACAGCGGTTGCAGACTAAAGTCTTTCGTAAACACAACAGAGGGAGCCTCAACTATGCTGGAAGGACTCGGCAAAATGGGGAAGGCCTAGCCTCGCTGGCAAGACGGAATGCAAAACTAGTCAACTTCTGTCAGAGGTATCTCCCAGCATGTTAGTTTTTTTTAGAACTTACAGCCAGAGAGCGTAAGATACAAAAGCCGTTGGATGACAAGGGACAGTCTCAAACGAAAGGCAGTCAAGGGATCGGCAACGAGCAAGACTATCAAGTTATTGGGTCTGACCGTAAACTGGGTGGCTTCCCAGAGGTGGAAGCAGATAAACTAAGGACAGCCAGCTGGGTTGGCAGATTAGCCAATACGTATATATTCAACAAACCTAAGAGTCTTCAGGAGGCCTATCCGGATTTGCAGCCGTTCGGTGGTGATGACGACAATTACCCTGTAGCTTGCAGGCAATGTTGCCCACGGGTACAGTCTCAGATCCGAAAACTCCCTATTCTCCTTCCTGAGATTCAACACCTCATACAGCGTGCCAATGGTATCTTCCAAATTCATACAAATTATATCTAGATACAGGAGACCAAGATGTGGAGGTCTCACCGTTCGTGTTGGAAATCTAATGGAGGTCAGAGTGTCCACTCCAGACTTCAAATACCTTAGCTAAGAGAAGAACCGACAGAATTTAAAGGATGGAATTCTCTGTTCCTTACTGGAAGGAATGAATTGTATACAGGAGAGCCTAGAGACGGCATGAAAGGATACTGAAACACAGTCGTATCTATTCTTCACTCTCTGGGTTGCATATCCCAGCAATCAAGTTCGAAAGACCTAGGCAGGTCATTCTTTCCCCCATGGGGTCTTCCAAATAGTGTGAGACACATTATCTCACTCTCCATTTAGAGGGACAAAACATCCCAAATATGGCCAGGAACATGGGAATAAGTATTCCTTTTGGAAAATACAGTATGTAAAGTAGATCTAAAAGAATCTCAAAACATCCAAGTGTCATACCATAAACTACCTTGTGGCTAAAATGATCAGGCAAAATGGCTCTAGTCTCTTCCTCAACACTATACAAAGGTTGGTATCGTGGCAGCCTGAGTTAGAACATCATCATCCTTTTGGCAGATCCAAACGGAAGTGTTTGAAGTTCCACAAACTTGGAAAAGAGATTCAAGGTTGAAGAGACATATAATTGGCCCTTCTTCTTCTAGGAGAAAAACGATAAACTCATCAGGCTTAATGGCGTCGGAAAAGGACAATCCCGCTGTCCAACGAAGACCATCGCAGTTGTACGGATACAATTAGTCAAAACCTAGATGGAGAGGACAAGTCCATCTGATGAGGGCAGAGACAGCTCCTCCAAGCTGGTAATGCATCCATTGACGGAACTCCAAAATAGTTCCTCCAGAGTTAATATCTAAAATACGACCTGGTCTACATTCAACATGTTGGGGGTCCATTCTGGCGGACCCAGCAGTTGTAACTACAATACATCTCAGTCGTTAGAGGGGATAGATCTAATCCTCTTAAACACTTGAGCAGTACCCACCCTTATTGTCTGGTGATTCTGTACATCCCATACGTATATGCTGTCATGCTGTGTCAGGAAAAGGGAAAATTTTATACTTACCTAACGGTAATTTTCCTTTCCTGATGCAAGCATGACAGCATATAGGTCCCTCCCTTTAAAAAATAAATAAATACAGAGGTCTAAAACAGTTAAGTAGGGCCTTCCGCAGTGATAATAAATTACGAGAATGCGGGTATAGGGGAGGAGACCTACTTTTATAGTATAACCGGTCCTGATTGGGCAGGGGGGCGGAGCCTTCCCATACGTATATGCTGTCATGCTTGCATCAGGAAAGGAAAATTACCGTTAGGTAAGTATAACATTTTCCCTTATCTATTCCATCAGAGTGGAAATAACCTATGAAAAAAAAAAAAAAGGAAAAAAGGAGAAGCACAACAACATTAAACATCAACCAATACTATACAACAATAAACATTAAGGGCCAGATTCAGGTACATCTGCGCATTATTGGACCAGCGTAGCGCATCGCCTTTACGTTAGACTGGCGCAATGTAGCGGCGCAATCACCCTATTCTCGTTGGTTTTACGCAGAAATTTGCGCCTGCGCAACGTTATTTCTGAGGCGCAAGGCGGAGTAATACAAATTGGGAAGGACGTGAGCCGTGACCCCATGCAAGGGCCAGATTCAGGTAGATCAGAGCATCTTTGCTCTGGAGTAACGTTTCTCATTTGCGTTACTCTGCCGAAATTTTAGGAGCAAGTGCTGTTATTCAGGAAGCACTTGCTCCTAAAGTTGCGGCAGCGCATCGCAAATGAGCCAGCGGAATTCAAATTGGGCGGGTACGGGGCGTGTAGTATTCTAACTATGCGCGATCCCGCGGCGAACGTACTGCGCATGCGTCGAGTGTCAATGCATCCCAGTGCGCATGCTCCAAGTTCTGTCAGTGAACGTCAATGACGTCACGTCCCCATTCAGGAATGTTTTACGCAAACGACGCGATTTGTTTTTTTTCCGACGCGATGACGACGGCTATACCTAACATAGGATACTCCACTAGGGGGCTGCTTTATCTATACGCCGCGTATCGCTTCCGGAAACGTCGTAAAGTCACTGCGTCGCGCCCGAAAAAGATCGTGAATTGCCGATTCCTGCTCATTAACATATTTTTTGAGCGTAAATCGGCGGGAACGCCCCCGGCGCCATTTTTGAGTTGAAGTAACGATGCGATGGCGAAATTCAAGTACGCCCATCGCATCGGAACTCCAACCCGGCGTTTCTTGTTTTCTGGTTACAGAAAACAAAAACGCCGGCTTAAAGTGACAGTTAGGCTGGCGGATCCATTGATCCGCCAGCCTAACTCTACCTGAATCTGGCCCTAAATGTTTACCTCTTATATTTCGTTAATTTCAATCTTTATTTCTAAGTTTATTACAGGTCAATTTCCTACATCCATTCCCCCCTCCTCTCCCTGCACATACCATCATAGAACAAATTACCGGGGTCAAGCCAGTAGGACCATATTGTATTAAATTTATGGGAACTCCCCTATGTTTATAAGCCAATTTTTCTCTTTTTAGTATAAAATTAACCTTATTACACCATTGCTTGTGGGTTGGTGGTGCTATATCAATCCATTTCTGTAAAATAGTCTTACGAGCTAGATAAAGGGTTCTAGTCCACATCCTATTGAATGAATGAATGAATGAATGAATGAATGAAAACTTGTATAGCGCGGCACATATAGGCGCTTGTTGTTCCTGTCTCCTTTGAATCAAAAGGAAAAGTCTCCTTTTTCCTAAATGCTGGGGTTCTCCTCCAACCGAATTGGTTGGTATTCCATAGTTTGGGACCCAATCTCCTTTCTCCCTTGTTGATTGCTTTCGGATGGAGCAGGTTTATTCGGTGCACATTGGGATTATGGTATTTCTAAATAAAGGGGGGCATAAGACATAATGTCTTTGACTGGCAGCCAATGAAGTGCATTTACCAAGCCTGTGCGCCATGACTCACGGCGCACAAGCAGGAGTAAAACTGTTTTTGACATTTACAAAAGAGACACTCTGCCAGTGCATTGTGTTATCTCATTTACTAAAATGCCTAATGCGCCCAGGAGAGGGTGCACGGTACGCCAGTACAGAGCTGGCGTACGGCATTTAGTAATGTAAATATCAGGGATTCGGGCGGGAGTTTATTAGGGGAGGGAGGGGGGTGATGCAGGGGAAGTGTAGTGACATGTGTTTGAATGTGTGTGGCGGGCCGAATTGAAAGTGAAAGTGACTTTTAAAAAACGATCCAAAGTACGCCCGAACCTCGGGAGGTTCATTTGCATACTGGGCATGTGCAGAGGGAAATTTCGGGAAATCCTGTGCGCCGCGTCAGTACGCCGAGAAAATCTTGGTAAATCCCAAGCGGT
Organism: Rana kukunoris; assembly: GCA_029574335.1. Lineage (NCBI taxonomy): Eukaryota > Metazoa > Chordata > Amphibia > Anura > Ranidae > Rana > Rana kukunoris. The sequence goes on along the minus strand of CM056050.1, from coordinate 200,518,354 downwards.
GTAGCAGTAATTGCACTGCGTGCCGCGGCGCACGGGAATCTCCAAACGGTTTTCAGCCTGCGCTGACACTGAAGGGGAACTCCGCGCCAAATTTCAAACTTGAAACCAGCGCGGGTCCCCTTCCAGGGGTACAATAGGCTCTTCGACCTGGTCTGGAACGTGAGAAGTTAAACCCACGCCAAAAACGGCGTGGGGTTCCCCCCAGATCCATACCAAGCCCTCATCCCAGGCACGCAGTCTGGCCGGACAGGAATGGGGGTGGGGACGAGCGAGCGCCCCCCCCCCCTCCTGAGCCGTACCAGACCGCATGCCCTCGACATGGGGGAGTGTGTGCTTTGAGGGAGGGGGGCACTGCCCCCCCACCCCAGAGCACTCTTGTCCCCATGTCGATGGGGACAAGAGCCTCTTCCCGACAACCCTTGCCATTGGTTGTCGGGGTATGCGGGCGGGAGCCAATCGGAATCTGGGAGCCCCCTTTAATAAGGTGGCCCCCAGGTTCCGGCACCCCACCCTATGAGAATGAGTATGGGGTACATCGTACCCCTACCCATTCACCTGGTGGTAAAAGTGTAAAAATAAGACACCACACAGAATAAAATAATTTATTAGTCAGCTCCGGGGGTCTTCCGCCAACCCACCCCGGTCTTCGCCACGACTGTCTTCCACCACCACCCCTTTCACCACGAAGCTCCAAGCTTATGGGGGAGGGCCGCGGGCTTCATAGTTTTCTGCCGGGGTGGGGGGTCGAACATCCCACTCCGGTCTTCTAGCCGTCTTCCGCCACGACCCCTTCACCACGAAGCTTCCTGCTTATGGGGGAGGGCCGCGGGCTTCGTCATTTTCTGCCGGGGGGGGGCTCTTGATGGCCTCTTCTGCCTGGCGCCTCCGCTGGGGCCAGGGCTTAGCTCCACTGTCTTCCGCCGCGGGGTGACACTCGCGGGCTTCTCCGGTGCCCTCCACTTCTGCCTGGCTCCGCCGGTGGGGCCAGGGCTTCTTCTTCCATTCGATGTTGACACGACGAGGTCCGGCGCTGAAATGCCGACAGAGCGGTGGGCACCGTCATATATTGGCATAGGGCGTGGGCGTGGTGATGCCACCATGTGACCTTAACCCATGTGACATCACATTCCCATCATGCCCAGTGATGTCATATGGGTTGAGGTCACATGGTGCATCACCATGCCCACGCCATATGCCAATATAAGTCGTTGCCCACCGCTCTGTTGGCATTTCAGCCCCGGAGCAAAAACTTGGGGAAAGGGGGGTACCTAAGGACGCTGGGACTATGAGGCGGTGCTGATAAAGTGTAACGAAACACTGATAAAATACAAAAGAATTTTATTGGGTTTATACAAAGGTAAGTAGATAAAAACCATCCATTATGTTAAATATCACATATATCACAGGCTTCGATAGTCTGGGAAAAGCTCTTTAGTAGTTGTAGTTCAACCGACATGTTTCGCTCTGTGGAGCTTCTTCAAAGGTTTTGGAACTAACTACACTGTGTTAAAACAAGGATATAAAGATGGTTCAAACAGAAGTACAACAATTGTAGACAAAAAATATTAATTAAGACAAACATTTGGTACATGGATCAGGGGAATAATCAATTGGTTCTGTAGTGGAGAAGGATCTGGGTGTTTTAGTTGATCATAAGCTCAATAATGGCATGCAATGCCAAGCTGCGGTTTCCAAAGCGAGCAAAGTCCTTTCTTGTATTAAGAGAGGTATGGACTCCAGAGATAGAGATATCATTTAGCCCCTGTACAAATCATTAGTAAGACCTCATCTGGAATATGCAGTCCAGTTTTGGGCACCAGTTCTCAAAAAGGATATCGGAGAACTGGAGAAAGTGCAGAGAAGGGCAACCAAACTGATAAGAGGCATGGAGGAGCTCAGCTATGAGGAAAGATTAGAGGAACTGAATTTATTCACTCTTGAGAAGAGGAGAATAAGGGGGATATGATCAACATGTACAAATAAATAAGAGGTCCATATAGTGAACTTGGTGTTGAGTTATTCACTTTAAGGTCAACACTGAGGACAAGGGGGCACTCTTTACGTCTGGAGGAAAAGAGATTTCACCTCCAAATACGGAAAGGTTTCTTCACAGTAAGAGCTGTGAAAATGTGGAACAGACTCCCTCCAGAGGTGGTTCTGGCCAGCTCAGTAGATTGCTTTAAGAGAGGCCTGGATTCTTTCCTAAATGCACATAATATAACTGAGTACTAAGTTTTGTAGGTAAAGTTGATCCGGGGTAAATCCGATTGCCTTTCGGGGGATCAGGAAGGAATTTTTTCCCCTCCGGTAGCAAATTGGATCATCGCTCTGCTGGGGTTTTTTGCCTTCCTCTGGATCAACTATGGGTATGGAGTTGGGTGTATGGGAGGATGTACTGTGTTTTACTTTGTTTTATTTTTATTTATTTTTTATGGTTGAACTGGATGGACTTGTGTCTTTTTTCAACCTGACTAACTATGTAACTATGTAAACAAATTCCTCAATAAATTATGCTTAAGCAGGGGAGCAGGGGGGGGGGATAGGTGATGGGTTGGGATATAAAATAATAATATAAATAGGTTATAAATAGGGAGAGGGAGGGGAATAGCAGAGGGCAAGGGGGGGGGGGGGGTTGGGTGTTGGGGGGCTGGATGTTGGCAGGATGGGTGAAGGATAGGGATGGGGAATAGGGGGGGGGGGAGTGTGTGGGGACCGGGAGAGGGAGGGGAATAGCAGAGGACAAGGGGGAGGGGGGGAGAGGAAAAGAAGAGGAGGGGGGAGGGGGGAGGGGGGAGGGGGGAAGGGGGAAAAAAGAGGGATGGAAAAAGGGGGAGGGGTAGTAGGGTTGGAGTGCAAGGGGCTTACCAATACTCACAAACCGGATGTTTGGACTACACAGCCATTGAGGGAAGGGATGGTGGATACTTGGGTCCAAAAGGAAGAGGCCCACAAATCACCAAAAGACCCAGATGCTATAATCCAGGGGTCTCCAAACTACGGCCCTCCAGATGTTGCAGAACTACAGGTCCCATGAGGCATTGTAACATTTTGACATTCACAGACATGACTAGGCATGATGGGAATTGTAGTTCTTGAACAACTGGAGGGCCGTAGTTTGGAGACCTCTGCTATAATCATTCCGTCCAAGAACCACAATCTAATAAAAAGGGGCCAATTGTAATTAAACTGGTGGATAAAGATTGAATGATAAAAAACAGGAACTGAATATGTCAAAAAATAAATAGGTTAGGCGGATGGGAAATAAATACCTTTATGAAATGATCATGGGTTTGCTTTACATGATCAGACACAGGTGTGCTGATTAATTGGATAGGGCTTGGATATAGTAGGATGACCCTGGAGATTGCGGTAGGGAGACACAGAGATAGCCTTAATATATACCAACATCAGTGTTCTCCAAAAAGAGAAGCGTTCCTTTAAAGAAAAAGGAGGATTCAATTCAATTTAATCGATCCCTTTACTAATGGAATCAATGGGGCAGTAAAAATGCACAAGATTGGATAAGGAGAGAAAATCTCTAGGTTAGTTATGGTATAGAAGGGAGGATTTACCTTGGTGCAGGGAGTGCTGGAATGAGCAGGTTGCCAGCTGATGAGCTGGACGAATCCTTCAGGTGGTGCCCGAGAGCAACAATGACAGCCGTGCTTTAAATAGATCAGCAGGGTGCCGATGTCGGCAATGACGTCAGCCACCTGCGGGGACATGTGACTCACCGTGTTCTGTTGCCTCCGCCCTCAAACAGCCTGAGCCAATAGGATCCGTAGTATCGGCGCGTGCGCACAACGCGCAGCGTCGTATCCATGGGTACTGAGGCGTCCCCACGCTGCGGAGGCGCATGACGCCATATTGGTTAGGGTAAAAAAGGAAAACACATCCCCTAGTTTACTCAGCAAGGTGCCCTGAGGGGGAGAGTACAGATGCGGGCCTAGGAACAGTAATGAGGTGCAGAGCAGAGTGGAGAGGCAGAGCAATGAAAACGGTCAAGTTAAAGGAGACCGCTGTCATAAATCAGGATCTGAGATTGATCCTGAATTGAGAGGGAGCGGTCCCCTTTGTCCCTATGGTTCAAATGGGACCGAATGGGATAGGAGCATCTGGAAGGGTGAACATTTAATTAATAGTGTATTAATAGTTAATTAATTAATAGTGTATAAATGTTTATATTAATACAATGATTTGGTAAATGGTAAGGGAAGTAAGTATGGGGGGGGGGGGGGGGGAGGAAATGGAGAAGGGAGAGCGCCATCTGCTGCCACATAAGGGAAATTGTTCAATCAACAGTGTTAGATTCATATGTAATGCATAATGACGATGTGAATAAGCAAATAAATTGTCAAACAATAACACAAGAAGGGATAATAGTGACACCAATCAGATAGGAGAGAGAGAAAGAAGGAGAGAAAATGGAGAAAAACAAAAAAGAAGAAGAAAGAAGGGAAACAAGTAGGAAATAAAGTAAAATAAAATAAAAAGGATAAAATGAGTAAAAATAATAATGAATAAAAATAATAATAGAAGTGAAAATAATAATAAGGTGAAAAGGGAATAAGAATAATACAATTATTAGATTAATTAATTTATAAGAAAGGCTTGAAGCTAAAAGCTTCGTTCAGACCCGGGGGTCTGAGAGCGGCTAGCTGGAGAATCAATTTTGCCTCACGTTGCACCAAAATGTTGTAATAGTCACCTCCCCTTTCTCCTGGAGGGACATGTTCAAGAGCGAAAATTTTCATTTTAGAACTGTCGAAATTATGGTGGAGGCCTATATGTAGGCTGATAGGGCTCTCCATTTTCTTTTTTGTGATTAATGCTACATGATCACGTATTCTGTGGTAGAAAGGGCGTTTGGTCTTTCCAATGTAGAAAGCTCCACATTCACACTGCATTATATACACAATGCCAAGTGATTGGCAGGTCACTGCGAATAGTGGTTTGTGTATGCGTCCGTTGGGAAGCATTATGGTGGTAGCTGAATGGACAAATCTACAAAATGGACAACTGTGACAAGGTCTGGTGCCTAATGCAGCATTTTTTGACTGAGTGTGAGAGTGATGGTGACTGTGGACCAATTTGTCCCTCAACGACTGTGATCTTCTGAATGTGATTTCAGGGAAGCTTTTAAGGTGTTTGGAAACTGTGTCGTCACTGAGGAGAAGATACCAATATTTTTGCAGGATCCTTCTCACTTTTTGGTGGTGCTCTGAAAAGCGGGTAATACGACGTATTCCTGGGTTCTCCTTTTTGAATTTAGGGTCATGGAGGAGTTTCTTGTGATCCTGAGATTTTGCTCGTGAATATGCCTTCTTCAAGCATTTCTTTCTGTATCCGCGCTCACGGAAGCGTGATTGTAAAGCTTTAGCTTCCTTTTCAAAATTCACTTCGTCGCTGCAGTTTCGGTGTAGCCGCAAGTATTGGCCGTAGGGAATACTTGATATCAGTGATTTGGGGTGCGAGCTGTTTGCATGTGAAAGAGAGTTTCCAGCCAAAGGCTGTCTGAACAGGGATGGACCTACATTTCTGTTTTCATTGATAGCAATTTGAATGTCAAGGAAGATGAGACTCGTTTGGCTGGATTCAAAAGTGAAGTTGAGGTTATAGTCATTGATCTTGAGATTTTCCATAAAGGACAAAAGCTCAGAATAGGACCCTGTCCATATGAAAAAAATATCATCTATAAATCTTCTCCACAACGGTATATAATCCAAATAGGTCTGCATGTTTTCCTGACGGAATAAAGTTTTCTCCCACCCCCCCCAAGTACAGGTTAGCGTAGGTTGGGGCACATTTGGTCCCCATAGCTACCCCCTGTACCTGGAGGTAGTGGGAGCCGCCAAATAGGAAGATGTTGTTGGATAAAGTGAAATCTAGCAAATGTAGGATGAATTGATTGTAGGGTAAGGAAATATCGCTGCCTTCTGAGATGAAATTTTCAATGGTCTTGACCCCTAACTGGTGGGGGATGGAATTGTAAAGGGCCTCCACATCTAGGGAGACCAGCCAAGCCCCCACAGGGACATTATTGCCATCAAGGGCTCAAAGGAGGTCACTGGTGTCTTGGAGGTAGGACGCCAAGTTGGCGACATGTGGTCTCAAGTGGTCGTCTACCAGTTTGCTAGCTTTTTCGGTTAAGGAACCATTGCCTGACACAATAGGCCTGCCAGGAGGATCCGCAGAATTTTTGTGTATTTTAGGTAAAGCATAAAGAGTGGGAGTGCGAGGGCAACTGGTATTTAAAAATTCCCAAGTGGATTTTGAGATGGTCCCCTCATGGTAGGCACTACCTATCAAGTGTTTATAGCGGCTGATAGTTAATTTAAGATGTGTCTCTGATACCTTGCGGTACCATTTTTTTTCTTTAACAGATTGAGAACCATTTGTTCATACTTGGTTTTATCCATTATCACTACATTGCCACCTTTATCAGATGGTTTTATGACAATATTATCGTTATTCTGTAGTGCTATCAACGCTTGCTTTTGATTTGCTGTTAGGTTTGGATGTGAAGGATTTGACCATTTAGTCTGGGAGATTTCTTTGGATACTTGATTTGTAAATGCCCATACATTTGGATTTCCTTGGAGCGTGGGAAACATTTTGGATTTGGGTTTATATTCAATTGGTTTAGACATAATTTCGTGGGGAGTCTTTACTTGAGGGTGAACCTCTGCCTGACTGACATCTGTAGTTTGGATTGGATCCAGTTGATCAGCTTCAAGTAGGTCTGTCTCGTTGATGCCTCCTTCATCCCATAGCTCCATCAGTTCCTCCAGGGCCTAGATATCCTTTAGTGTCATTTCCTTCCATAAAGGATTATTGAGGTCTGTGGAAAGTACCGCAGGTTTGGGTTTGTCAAAAAGAATTTTGAGCATTAATTTACGAGAAAATAAATTGACGTCTTTAATAAGTTCAAAACAGTCTGTGCCTTGTACTGGGCAAAACATTAAGCCATGTTGAAGGACCTCGTAGTGACACCATCGAATGGAAGAATACAGCGGAGAGAAGCCCTGGCCCCAACGGATGAGCCAGGCACAAGCGGAGGGCACCGGAGAAGCCCGCGAGTGTCACCCAGCGGCGGAAGACAGCGGAGCTAAGCCCTGGCCCCAGCGGAGGAGCCAGGCAGAAGGCGGCAGCGAAGACCGGGCTGGGTTGTCGCCCCTCCCCAGCAGAAGACGACTAGAAGGCCGAGGAGGGGCGATGCCCCCCGGATGCACAAAGAGCTTAATTTGGGGTGGGGACCCGGCCGAACATGGCAGAGAGCATCGGTGGGTGTCGCGCCCCCCCCCTCGGCGGAAGGCGATGAAGACCGGAGTAGGTTGTCGCCCCTCCCCGGCAGGAAATGACGAAGCCCGGTGCAGGGCAGGAGCCCCCCGCAGAAGACGGCTAGAAGGCCAAGGAGGGACGACGCCCCCCGTTCTCCGCCGTTTTTGGCCGCCCCCCCCCCCCCGGATGTAAAAGAGCTTAATTTGGGGTTTGGTCTGAATCTGAGGGGGAACCCCACGCCGTGGGTTTAACCCCTTATGTTCCAGACCAAATCTAAGAGCCTGTTGTGCACCTGGAGGGGGACCCCCACGCCGTTTTTTTATTTTTATTATTTGATGTTTTCGGCCGCCCCCCCCCGGATGTAAAAGAGCTTAATTTGGGGTGGGGCCTGACTGAACATGGCGGAGAGCACATCGGTGGGTGTCCCCCCCCCTCCCCCTCCCCGGCAGGAAATGACGAAGCCCGGTGCGGGGCAGGAGCCCCCCCGCAGAAGATGGCTAGAAGGCCAAGGAGGGACGACGCCCCCCGTTCTCCGCCGTTTTCGGCCGCCCCCCCCCCCCCCGGATGTAAAAGAGCTTAATTTGGGGTTTGGTCTGAATCTGAGGGGGAACCCCACGCCGTGGGTTTAACCCCTTATGTTCCAGACCAAATCTAAGAGCCTGTTGTGCACCTGGAGGGGGACCCCCACGCCGTTTTTGTATTTTTATTATTTGATGTGGAGTTCCCCTTTATCCCGGTCCTGTCAGGGGGGGAATGCCTGCTCGTCTGTTCATACAATGTATGAACAGCGATCTGTCATTTCCCCTGGTCAGTCCCACCCCCTTTACAGTTAGAACACACCCAGGTAACATAATCAACCCCTTCCTCGCCCCTAGGGTTAACCCCTTCCCTGCCAGTGACATTTTTATAGTAAGCAATGCATTTGTATACCATTGGTCGCTAGAAAAATGCCAAAGGTCCCAAAAATGTGTCCGCCATAATGTTGCAGTAGGCATAAAGATCACTGATCGCTACCATTACTAGTAAAACAAAAATATATTCCTAAAAAATCCATAAAACGAACCCCTAGTTATAACTTTTGCCCAAACCAATCAAGCGCTTATTGCGATTTTTTTGAAAGCAAAAATCTGTTGCATACGTATCGGCCTAAACTGAGGGCAAAAACGTTTATTTATATATATTTTTGGGGTTATTTATTATAGCAAACAGTAAAGTTGTCTTTTTAGTTACAAAATTGTCGCTATATTTTTGGTTCGAGCAAAAATAAGAAAAAATGCAGAGGTGATCAAATACCACCAAAACAAAAAATAAAATTTTGTGAGGGAAAAAAGAGGACGCCAATTTTGTTTGGGAGCCACGTCGCACAACCACGCAACTGTCAGTTAAAATAACGCAGTGCCGAAACGCAAAAACTGGCCCGGTCCGTGACCAGTAATATGGTCTGGGGCTCAAGTGGTTAAAAATTAAGAAAACACTGAAGTTAGCCCAATTTATGGCCATAATGTGAAAGATGTTACACCGAGTAAATAGATACCCAACATGTCACGCTTTAATATTGCACACACTCATGGAATGGCGCCAAACTTCAGTACTTGAAAATCTCCATAGGCAAGCAGGTTACCAGTTTCGAGTTACAGAGGATGTCTAGTGCTAAAAGTATTGCTCTCGCTCTAACGCACGCTATGATACCTCACATATGGGGTTTGAACGGTGTTTAAATATGTGGGCGGGACTTACACATTTAAGGTCCGCCCACATATGTAAACACAGTTCAAACCACACATGTGAGGTATCATAGCATGCGAGTGACAGCAATACTTTTAGCACTAGACCTCCTCTGTAAATCTAAACTGGTAACTTGAAAAAAAAAATTGTGTGTGTTCGCTTCTGACTGCGAGCTACTAGGGACAGGGGCGTTTTAATTATTATTATTTATGTTTGTTACGTAAAAATTCAATAAGACCTCCCCTTCAGGTTGGGAAGCATCAGTTCATCAGTTCAGGGGGAAAAAACAAAAAAAAAAAGCTCTCATGCTTTCATACACCATTGCAGCTTTGATTCTCTTAATGCATGTCGAGTGAACTGGGCATGCTAGGACACTTAGAAAAATTAAGCTGGGTTTTGGTGCCACAAAATTACTTGCATGTTTCTGAGCATGCTCAGAAAGCTTGTCTTTTGGCTTAGTAATTTAAGGACATCCTTAACAGGTGTAAGCAGTTACAAGTGCACACAAACTAGAGGCTGACATTTCTTCATGTGTTTCCAATTGGTTCATTAGCACACATGTTATAAAAAGCGTGGATAGAGCACATGTCAGCTGCCCTGAGAGGGGGCAGACTTGCTGGCTGGCTGGCTGGAATGGCGGGGCGGGGCGAAACAGATGTTTTTGAGCAAGTTATTTTTTTTGGGGGGGGAGGGCAATTGTTTGATTTAATGATGTTCACTTTGATGTTTTGGTCTGCTGCATAATTTAGCAAAATGTTTCTCAAGACGTTAATGACTAATGTTTTAATCCTGTGGGTCTATCCTGTTATTTCAAAACCATATTCTAATTACTGTCTGAAATAAATCTAGGTCTATTTTTCTTTTTTATGTTTTTTTTTGTTTGTGTGTTTATTTTTAATTGTTTGTTTTGCTTTCCTTGTTTTGTGGACCAATAAAATTACTTTTAAATTTTGAAGCTTGTTTTGTGATATTTTTTCATGCTACGGATTTTAACAGCTGCAGCTAAAATAGTTTGGGCCTAAACCATCAAGTGTGATTTGTCTCTAAACGTCTTTGCTGGTGTGTATGAATGAAATGTTTGATGCCATGTTTAGTCACCAGAAAAGGAAAGACAAAGCGGTATTGTATTGTAAGTATTGTTTCCTAGAATTGATGACCAATTTTTAAAGCACATGTGCAAGATAAAGGAAAACCTGCAAACAAGTCCTATTGGTGGGCAGGCTTGAAATGCTGATTTTCAGCACTGTGCTTGAATCTAGCACAAGACAATCCTATTCTAATTGTGGGTGTTTGAGGGAAGCCAAGTGAGTGTTAGAACCCCTGCTTGTGTTTTTAGGTTGGGCTTTGTGTTCCTTTTCTTATAATTGGCTTCACTTCCTGTCACACAGCTGAACAGAAAGTGAGGTTAAAACCCTACCAATGGTCTTTTCTTCGGGACACAGGTCAATCTAACAAGTGTCCCCATTAAGCAAATTGCACTGCTGTATACACCCCAAATGATTAGTTACTTTGGGGTTTAGTAAAGGCAAAGCCGCTCTGCAGTAGAAGCGTAGTCAATGAAAATCAAAAGGGAAGCACTAATGTTTTTAACATCCAATCCCGCCAATTTTTTTTTCTTTCTTGCTTGTCCACTTGTAGTGCTAAGTGGATTTGCCTTTAGTAAATGGACCCCAAAGTCCAAGATCCCTACTAATTTGGGGTGTACACAGCGAAATGCAATTTCCATAATGGGAAACTATTTAGATTGATCTGTGTGTCCACAACAAGACATTAATCAGGTTTTTCCCTCACTTCCTGTTTGGCTATGTGGCAGGAAGTGACTGAATTAAGTAGAAAGTGACAACATTTGTGAGGTGTCTTTACCCTATCAGGGGTGCAGGCATCCCCAAAACAAACAAGAAAATTGTTTATTTAACATTGGGTGGTGTTTGTGGGGGTCCCTAACACACATTCATACACATTAGCAACGCTGTATCCTGGCCTATTGGCATGGTTATATTTTCTTAGGCCTCTAAATAAAATTATCTGAAATTTGGGGTTAAACTGGAACTATAATCAACAATTCTTTTTTTTTGTTTTCTTTCATTTTGGATAGAGTTGGGGGGGGAAGGGTTATAAGCCCTGTCAGTTTAATTTGTATTATCCCTGTCCGTTTGGGGAGATTGGCCTTCACTTCCTGCCCCATAGCCAAACAGGAAGTGATAGAAAAATTAGGCAAATTAAGGGACACCTGTGCCCCCCCCCCCACAGAACTTGTGTGTGTCCCCTTAAAGTTCCTGGGCGGGTCATAAAAAACAGGGCGTGGCCTTGACAGGAAGGGTGGGTCAGTTTTCTATTAGGGTAAGGTGAACAGATTTTGAAAATGAAATCCGGGGACATATTTTTTGTTTACTAGTAATGGCAACAATCAGCCACTCTCTGCTCATTGCCGCCCGCTTCACAGCCTCTCAAGTCTTACTCTTCGTGCCCTTGGTACTACTGGGTGGGGAGCGGAAAAAGATCACTCCCCCAGGTAAGGCAAGGAGATAAGCAGATGGCTGGCCAAGATTTGTGCCAAGGCAGAAGAACATGTGAGCGAAGCTAAATGGGCATGCGCCCGAAACTGAAGAAATATTCCCTCCACTCCGACCAGCACATGATCATCTGAAAGGGGCACAGATAATGGGAAAAATACAACTCCCCTATGCTAGTAGACACAGCGGAGCGGGGGGTGTAATTCTAATTTTTCTATTTTAATTCTGCACTGACTGTCTTTGAAATTGCTCCTGCCCCCTATTAAATCCAATCTTGGGACAAAACCAGGGACAGACTTGGTCCAGGCACAGTGTCCTCAATCAGGGGACTGTCCCCTGAAACTGGGGATGTCTGGTTACCCTATATTAGGGGGTGCAGAAATTTGGTCAGGCCTAGGGCAGCACACAACCTAAATATCCTACTGCATATTAAGGCTTATTTAGACAGGATCCAATTTACAGCATGTTTTTAGATTGTGGGAGGAAGCCCATGCAGGCACAGGGAGAACATGCAAACTCCAGGCAGATGGTGTCACGGGCGGGATTCGAACCAGCGACCCTTTTGCTGCTAGGTGAACGTGCTATACACTACAGCACTGTGCTGAATGAACATGATCGCAGCTGAAAGCATGAGATGTTTTTTTTTCTCAAATTCCATGCTTTCCAGCCTGGAGGACAGATGTGGGGTCTTATTGACCCCGCCTCTCTCCATAAAGAGGACCTGTTACACACTAGTCCTATTACAAGGGATGTTTACATTCCTTGTAATAGGAAGAAAAGTGAAAACTAATACAAAAAAAGGGTCAAAAAGTGCAAAAATAAAAATATGATGTTAAAAAAACAAAAAACAAATAAAAATCTAAATTCAAATGCCCCTGTCCCTAGTAGCTCGCACTCAGAAGCGAACACGCATGCAAGTCCCACCCACATATGTAAACACCTTTCAAACCCCACATGTGAGGTATCATAGCGTGCGTTAGAGTGAGAGCAATAATTTTAGCACTAGACCTCTTCTTTAACTCAAAACTGGTAACCTGAAAAAAAGTCAAGCGTCGCCTATGGAGATTTTTAATTACGAAGTTTAGCACCATTCCATGAGTGTGAATGAAAGCGTGACAAGTTAGGTATCTATTTACTCGGTGTAACATCATCTTTCACATTATCCCTAAAAATTGGGCTAGCTTTACTGCTTTGTTATTTTTTAATTCATGAAACAGGTTGTTTTTTTTAAGCAAAGAAAAATTTTGTCGCAAATACCGTTTGATATTTTCAATAAAAAATGCCCGCCACTTTATTCCCTAGGGTGTCTGCTAATAAAATATATATAATGTTTGGGGGTCCTGAGTAATTTTCAAGGAAGAAATTATAATTGTTACATGAAGGAGAGAAGTGCCAGAATAGGCGCGGTATGGAAGTGGTTAAAGTGCAACAATAAAAGTGAAATATTCCTTTAAATTTTGTACCATGGGGGGGTGTAATCAGGGCCGCCATCAGGAATTATGGGGCCCCTTACACAGCTTCAGGCATGGCCCCCTGGAGCAGAGAACCGGTGGGGGGGGGGTGCCGCGATTTGATAAGCAGGGGGTTCCTTTACAAAAAAAGAAATAAAGAAAAATATATATTAAAAAAAGGGTGGTAGCCATCCGGGGGCCCTGGGGACCTCTAGGCCCTTTAATAAAAATAAACCTCTGGGCCCTTTAATGAAAAAGAAATAAAAATAAATATATATATATAAAAAATAAATATATAAAAAAAAAACAAGAGGGTTGCCTGGGGACCTCTGAGTCTTTTACAAAAAAATATATCTATATATACATTTTTTTAAAGAAAATATAAAACGTTTAAAACATTTTTATAAGCAAAAAGGTTGTCATCTGGGGCCCTTTTACAAAAGGGGGTTGTCATCTGGAGCCCTGGGGATCTCCGGGCCCCTGGGGACCTCCAGACCCCTAAAAATAAACATTGGCCCTTTAATAGAAAAAACTATCTTTCAAAAAAATAAATGAAAAAATGGGGGGTTGCCACCCGGGGCCCTGGGGGCCTCCCGGACTGCTAAAAAATAAATACAAAAAATTGGGCCTTTAATAAAAAAAAAAAAAAAAAAATATAAAAAAATATAATTAAAAAAAAGAGGGGGGTTACCATCTGGGGCCCTGGGTGCCTCCAGGCACCTGGGCACCTCCGGACCCCCAGGCCCTTACAGGTGTACTGCCTGTACCCCCCTGATGGCGGCCCTGGGTGTAATGTCAGCATGTGAAAAGTGATATTCTGAAGGAAAAAAGCAGTCTAAAACAGAATGAATTGTCGGCTCCCGGCAATTGCAGGAGAATTCATTCATAAAAAACACAAAAAAAAAAGCGTGGGGGTCCCCCAAATTCAATAACCAGACCCTTTAGGTCTGGTATGGATATTAAGGGGAACCCCGCTGTCAATTTTGAAAAAAAATGACGTGGGGTTCCCCCCAAATATCCATAGCCAGACCCTTCAGGTCTGGTGTGGCATTTAAGGGGAACTCCACTCCAAATTAAAAAAAAATGTCTTGGAGTCCCCCTTAAAATCCACACCAGACCCCTTATCCGAGCACGTTGACCTGGCCGGCCGCAGAAAAGAGGGGGGGACAGAGTGCGGCCCCCCCTCTCCTGAACCAAACCAGGCCACATGCTCTCAACATTGGGAGGGTGCTTTGGGGTGCCCCCCAAAGCACCTTGTTCCCATGTTGATGAGGACAAGGGTCTCTTCCCCACAACTCTTGCCCGGTGGTTGTGGGGGTCTGCGGGCAGGAGGCTTATCGAAATCTGGAAGTCCCCTTTAACAAAGGGGCCCCCAGACCCCCCCCCCTGTGTGAAATGGAAATGGGGTACATTGTACCTCTACCATTTCACGAAAAAAAAAGTGTCAAGGGTTAAAAAAGACAAGAGCCGGTTTTTGACAAGTCCTTTATTATCTTCTTTCTTCTTCTTTTCTTCTTTCCTTTGGGTTTCTTCTTCCTTCTTCTTCTTCCTCTGCTTCTTTCTTGGGTCTTGTAGTCCCGCATCTTGACCGGCGTGTTCTTCCATCTTCTTCTCTTTCCGCTGTACTTCTCGTCCGCATCTTCTTCTGGTTCTTCTTCGCCGGAGGCGCCGCTTCCAATTGAATTCCCCGCTGTATGCCGGACCACGCCCCCTCTGACGCCACGGGCAAGCTCTTAGGAAAGTCCCCGTGTGGTGCCTGTGCATCAGAGGGGGGCGTGGTCACATGTCAGAGGGCGGGGAATTCAATTTGAAGCTTATGCGCGGCTTCTTCTTTGCCGGAGTCACTGCTTCCAATTGAATTGCCCGCTGTCTGATATGTAACCACGCTCCCCCCTCTGATGCACATGCACCACATGGGGACTTTCCTAAGAGCTTGTCCGTGGCGTCAGAGGGGGGCGTGGTCCGGCATACAGCGGGGATTTCAATTAGAAGCGGCGCCTCCGGCGAAGAAGAACCAGAAGAAGATGTGGACGAGAAGGACAGCGGAAGGAGAAGAAGATGGGAAAAACACGCCGGTCAAGATGCGGGACTAGAAGACCCAAGAAAGAAGCAGAGGAAGAAGAAGAAGGAAGAAGAAACCCGAAGGAAAGAAGAAGAAAGAAGATAATAAAAGACTTGTCAAAAACCGGCTCTTGTCTTTTTTAACTCTTGACACCCCAAAGCACCCTCCCAATGTTGAGGGCATGTGGCCTGGTGCGGTTCAGGAGAGGGGGAGCACGCTCTGTCCCCCCCTCTTTTCTGCGGCCGGCCAGGTCAACGTGCTCGGATAAGGGGTCTGGAGTGGATTTTAGGGGGGACTCCACGCCATTTTTTTTAAATTTGGGGTAGAGTTCCCCTTAAATTCCACACCAGACCTGAAGGGTCTGGTTATGGATTTTTGGGGGGAACCCCACATCATTTTTTTAAAAATTTAGAGCGGGGTTCCCCTTAATATCCATACCAGACCTAAAGGGTCTGGTTATTGAATTTGGGGGGACCCCCACGCTTTTTTTTGGTGTTTTTTATGAATGAATTCTCCTGCAATTGCCGGGAGCCGACAATTCATTATAGCCGCGAGTCAGTTTTAAACGGCTTTTTTCTTTGGAGAATGTCATTTTATGCAGGGACATTTCTAACCACGGGAAAAGTGCGCTTTTTCACATGCTGACATTACAGCCCCCCATGGTACGAAATTTTAAGGAATATTACACTTTTATTGTTGCACTTTTAGCATTATTAAAATCACTGCTCCTGAAAAAACTGCCCTTTTAAAAATAAAAAAAACATTGGTACATGTCCCCTGGGGCAGGACTGAGGTCCCCAGACACTTTTTAGGACAAAACTTGCAGATTAGCCTTTAAAATGAACACTTAAGATTTCCCCCATAGACTTTAACAGGGAGTTCGGCGGCAGCTTTACTTATCAATTGCATTGCGCTGCTGTGCTACGCCAGTTCATGCGCCTAATTAAGGCTTCATCCAGCGCACTAATTAAGGCATGTACCGGCGCAGCGCAGTGCCAATAGTAAATCAGCCCCAATGTATTTAGTGTCTGAAAGACTTTCTCCCAGTACTTATGAAGCTTCGGACAGCACCAAAGCATATGGATTAAGGTTCCGTTTGATATGGAGCATCTCGGACATAGAAGAGATAAATATTTACCCCAAGCATATACTTTTTGTGGAGTATATTGTGTTCTATGTAATATAAAAAGCTGTGTTAATTGCTGCGATAATGAGATAGTGTAAGGGCTTACCTTGGCTGGAGGCCATATTGCAGAGTTGTATGCTCACTCTTGCAAATACACACAGCCCACGGTAACAAAGTAAAAAGCTACCTGGGCTGTGAGTCTGTGCACGGGGGCTTGACAGGGATTTGCCAAAGGATGGTCAAAGTAAAGTCATGGTCAGGGATTCCAGAATTCAGAATACACAATAAACATAGCCAGGGTCAGAAGCCGGAGTCAGTCTTGAAGCTAAAACAAAGCATAGGAATACAGGTACACAGGAACCTTTGGCAATGCCAGGACAATCACAATAAACTGAAAAATCTCTCAGAGTGAGGCAGTGTTTTATACCCTAGTTGATTGGGTAACCTGCCTCCGCTGGACCAGGATAGACAGGTGCAGATTGCAAGGAGATCCAGAGAAAGGTGATCAGCACATCATTCAGAACCACCTTAGCTGGAAAGCAAGCAGAATACCAAACTAATGGCCCATACACACGATCCGAATATCGGCCGATGGATCGTACGACTTTTTTCGCTTAATAATCGCAAGTAAAGTAAAATAGGTTATTAAACTCACGAAAATTCTCGTACGACAGAAAAAAAAGATCGGAAGTGATGTCATGTGTTGTAATGTATTTGTATTGTATTGTCGGACGACGGCTGTACTGACTAAAGGAAAATCGTACGATCTGACATCGTACGAGGAAAATTTTCGCGCATGTCCGATCGAAAAATATCGGATGAACGGTCGTGATCGGCTCTCGAAAGTAGTGTACACACGATCCGAAAATCGTACGATCCATCATCGGACGGTCGTTTTAGTCCGATATTCGGATCGTGTGTATGGGCCATAAGGAGTGGCTCAGAAGTAAAGAACCGAAGCAGCAACAGAGAGGTCCCAGGTCCAATACTAGCCAGAGCCACTTGGGGCACGACCATACCTCGCTGTCTGCTTGGCACGGTAGGGACCGTGACAGTCTCCCCCTTTAAAAATGCCCTCTGGGCATGGGCAGGAGCTTCCTAATAGGCATAGTCTTTAAAGTCCAAACCACCCTCTTCACCAGAGTAGCCAAGCACGTCGTCAGCAGACAAGAGAAATATTTTGCCATAGGCATCCATGCCATACATACAGTTCTCATTAAACCCATGTGGAAATAAGGCACCAACAACAGTGCCAGAAGACTTTTTTTTTCCCTTTGTCTTTGTTGTCCTTGGAGTTCTAGAAGGGGGTGCATTCGCCACTTGCAAAGCTTGTGCAAACATTACTAGATCCTGCTTACAGACCACAGTACCATTCGAGGCACATGTACAGTTAGTGAGAACTCCACTTGGGGACTCAGAAATTGAAACCTCAATAGGGTATGCAGGAATTTGAACTTTAGTTGGGGACACATGAACTTCAGTTGGGGACACAGGAGCCATAACTTCAACTGGGGACACAGGAACTTCAACTGGGGACACAGGAGCCGAAACTTTAACTTGGAAGGTACAGCAAGCTGAAAAACAGGTGCATCAGACTGGACAGTAGTCACTGGAATGTCAAACTGGGGCAGCGGAACTTCAAGCTGCATAGCAGGCAAAGATTCTGAGGTAGCAGGAAGGCTCCCAATAGTACCCACCTGAAGAACCTTTGGCCGAGATGGGCGAGTTGGGCATAGAGATATAAAGTGCCCTCTTACACCACAGTAAAAACAAAGTCCATAGCCTCTCTTCCGCTCTCTTTCTACCTTAGATAACCTGGACGAGATGGCCCCAATCTCCATGGGTTCCAGATCTTTCAAGGTAGGTGTGTGTACATCCACAGGAGCGTCAAGGCTTTGTGGTGTTAGAGCTTCATGGCTGGGCACATACAGAGCTTCATAGCCTGGCACATACTGGGCCGGCTTGGTATTCTGTCTGTACAGAGTATTTCTGTCACTGGATACCCATAGACCACGTGAACAGAGAGCAGACTTAGGAGCACTGTTTTTTTGGAAACAGGAATGTGTGAGTCCAGAGCAAACATGAAGGTTTCCCAGCTGTCCAAGACTGGACTCTTTTCCTACAATAGCTGATGAGCCCATGATTTGATTTGCCCTGTTAGCAGGTTAATGGAAGTGCGAACTTAACATAGTCCGTGGCATAGGTCCTAGGTTTAGGAGCAAACAGCTCACAATCCATCTTAGGCTACCGTCAAACCTCTCTGGCAACATAACTGTCAGGGTATCAGTGGCTCCAGCGGGCGATCCTCGCCACGACGCATGCCCGTGCCCGTGCGTGGTGCGCGCATGCGCGCCTCTGCGTTCCAGCATGGTTCTGCGTCACGGCGCACATCCGCCAATCAAGTCCCAGCCCGGCCTATTTAAACCAGCCCTAGACGCATGGCGGGTTGCTGGTTTGTTGTCAGCTATCCTGCTATAGTGCCTTGTTAACTTGAAAGCTTGTGACCTATTGACCCGGATCGAACCTGACTTCTCTACGCCTTCTCCTGCACTTGACCCTCGGCTCGTCTCATCGTTTCTGCTGCTGTCTGTACCCCTTTGACCTACGGCTTGTATCTTGGACCTTCTGCCTTCTCCAATCCCTGAACCATCGGCTTGCATCCCGGACCTGCTTACAGTCCTGACCTGAACTAATTATCTGCCTGATAAACTTTGTTGATCCTGGATCACTATCCACGCCTGCTACGACCCTGTCCTGTAACCTAAGCCAAGTCTTCAGAGATCCCCTATCAGCTCAACACCTTCCACTGGTAGCCGGTGCCCCTTTGTGCCCTTCCCCGCTGTCTCCACCTCCAGGGGGTGAAGTGCACAGAGCCGCAAAGGCAGCCGCCCTCGGCATCTCGGCCTCGGTGAGTACTTATCCTAACAGTCCTGACAATAACAAATGGCTTAGGACATGCTGGTTCCGGGGCTGGGCATACTGGCCCTTTAAGCAATAGAACTTCTTGCTGTAGTTCCAAAATGGTATAGCCCAGGCTGAAGACTTGCAGAGCCATGGAGGTGAGCATTTTGTACAACTCTGCGGACTCCATGTTGTTGGTCAGTTCATTATGTAAAGGCTTACCTTGGCTGGAGGCCATATTGCAGAGTTGTATGCTCACTCTTGCAAATACACACAGCCCATGGTAACAAAGTAAGAAGCTACCTGGGCTGTGAGTCTGTGCACGGGTGCTTGACAGGGATTTGCCAAAGGATGGTCAAACTTAAGCTGTGGTCAGGGATTCCAGAATTCAGAATACACGATAAACATAGCCAGGGTCAGAAGCCAGAGTCAGTCTTGAAGCTGAAACAAAGCAAAGGTACACAGGAACCCTTGGCAATGCCAGGACAATCACAATGAACTTACAGATCCCTCAGAGTGAGGCAGTGTTTTATACCCTAGTTGATTGGGTAACCTGCCTCAGCTGGACCAGGAGAGACGGATGCAGATTGCAAGGAGATCCAGAGAAAGGTGATCAGCAAATCATTCAGAACCATCTTAGCTGGAAAGCAAGCAAAATACCAAACTGAGGAGTGGCTTAGAAGTAAAGAACCGAAGCAGCAACAAAATGTCCCAGGTTCAATACCACCCAGAGCCACTTGGGGCACGACCACACCTCGCTGTCTGCTTGGCACGGTAGAGATCGTGACAGATAGAAACTTTAGGTAGAACCTCCATAGCCTCCTTTCATTCCTCCTCACTAAGATCTACCAGGTCTTTTTGCCAGCATACAAAGATATGCTCCTGAACATCTGTCCTCTCCACATTTAGGAGCATCATGTAAAGATCCCCTATTAATCCTCGTTTCATAGATCGTGATGAAGTTGCCTTCATCAGTATCTCTGATGGTTTATGTTGTAATAAGAAAGTTGAAATCTGGCTTTGTAAAGCGTGTCGTATTTGAAGGTACTGGTAAAAATTCTTTCAATATATCAAAAGATAACAACACATCTCCCTCAAACAATTGGTGTAAGAACATTAGTCCTGCTCTTTTCCATTCTAGCAATTACAGCAATTAATTTAACTCAGGCAGGCAATAATTGTCCCATATTGGCATGTGTTTAGTATATCCCGTATGGTGTGTAATAGTTTCCCAAAGCCTGTGAATTAAAAAAAAAGTTGGAATTTTTCTCTTTTTATAAAATTGATGGGATACTATTTGTTGTACCAATGGGAAAGAGTTAAATTGAGTTGTAAGAATATTCTGTATAGGGTCTTAATTATCTACAGTACCTCCTCCCATCCACTCCAATGCTGAAGTTGTGCTGCCATATAATAAAATCTCGAATTGGGAACCGCTATTCCTCCTCTATCCTTTGCTTGTTGAAGCGTTTCCAGTTTAATTCTTGGTTTTCCATATTTCCATATAAGATCTCTAAAGGTTGCATCAATTGTTCTAAATAGCTTTAATGTTATCCAAACTGGACAGTTACCGTATTTATCTTCATATAACGTGCCTCGGCGTATAGCGCGCACCCCCAACCTAGAAGGAAAATTCCTGGAAAAAAAGAAATACTTACAGTTTGGATGCCCCTCGTCGGTGTCTTGCTCGGCGTCCATCCGCGGTCTTGTCTAGTCCGGCGTCCTTCTGCGGCCATTGTGGTTTCCTCCCCGTTTTTCAGCTGATCCCCGCTTACCGCACTGTGTTTGAACCACTCTGCCGACATATACCGAGCGCAGTACACTCGGGCATGCTCGGCTCCTCTCGCATAAAGGACGTACAGGACGCACAGGATGTGACCGCAAAAGGAGCCGAGCCTGGCCGAGTGTACCTGAGTGTACTTTATTATCGACAGGTAATTGTAAGTTTAGAAACAGTCATCTATTAGCTGCTGATCTATTTGGGATAAAGCCAGACTGATCCTGATGTATCAACTTGTCAACATACTTTGAGAATTGCTAGTATTTTTGCCAGAAGTTTGACATCAAATGTCAACAACGAAATTGGACTGTATGCATCGGGCTTAGTTGAATCTTTTCCTGGTTTCAAAATAGAGATGATCACCGCTTCATTCATCGAAGGGGGAAAAAAACCCTCTTCGAAAGCATGGTTAAAACCTGAAAGTAGATCCGTCAGCAGCGTCTCTCCATATATTTTATAAATTTCCCCTGGTAGACCATCTGATCCAGGTGATTTATTATTAGATAAGTTTGCTGCCACATCTCTCAGTTCCTCCATTGTTAGTGGAATCTCTAATACCTCCTTTTCCTCTTCTAGTAATCTTGGCAAGTTAATGCTCTGTAGAAAAAGTTCAATATTCCCTTCCTGACCTTTCTTCCGACTTTTATATAGTTCCTGATAAAATGTCCGGAACACCTCCAGAATCTCATGTGAGTTATTAACCTTCCTGTCTAGAGAAACCTGAATTTCAGTTATAAGAGTGGTGGGCTGCTGCGTCTTAAATACAAAAGCCAATGTTGTCCTGTTCCCTCTCCCTCCTCAAAGTAAGGTTGCTGCAAAAAAAAAAATATATATTTTGTGCGCTCTTTTTTGCTATTTGTGCATATTTTTCTTGACTATGTATCCATTGGATTTCAGTATCTTTAGTAGGGTTAAGAATATACAGTACGATAAGCTTTCTGTGCATCCCAGCACATTAGTGGTGATACTGTAGATCTATTAGTTTGCTGAAAGTTGTCAATCTGTAATTTAATGTCATCTGAAGGTATGGATGTCACCCAGTACAGGTGATCTACAGTGGTCTGATATTCCTCTTACCTCATATTTAATCTCAGGCAGTCAGTGGCGTCTCCAGCTTTCATATTTAGGGGGAGCACATGGGGGGACAGGGACAAAAGTAGGGGGGCCAACTATAAAATGCAATTTATATATATATATATATATATATATAAATATATATATATATATATATATATCTCCTGGGGCCCTTTACTATGATCCCACAACGGGCCCTTTTACATGTTCTGCAGTGAGCTCCCTTCCTACTATACTGGGGCCCCCCAGGGTGGCAGAAATCAAGACATATATGTCGCCAGCACACCAAGAAAATATAAGGGTCCAAAGCAGTGGGAGAACTTTTAGGGTTGCAAAGATTGTCTTGCCACCGGGGCCTGGTGTTCTGCCACTGTGGCGTTCCCCAATTGTCATGTCCCTGCTATTGACAGCGCTGGTCTGGCATCTGTCTCCTTGGCAGTGGCAGCAGTCCATTGGGACCTAGTGCTGGTGACATTATGGGTGCATGCAGGGGAAGGCTGGCACTATTGGTTATAGAGATCTGAGCCCCCAGCTGGTCACCTAGCAGCAGTAATGCTGTATAACCTTCTCTGTTGACATGCTGATCGGGATGTGATCCAGGTAATGCTCCCAGTCAGATCTAATAAATACAGTATTTATTAGCATCAAGAGTACAACCACATATATATATATATATATATATATATATATAAAATCAAGCGAATTTTCCGTAGCCATGTGGGGTCTATGCCTGTAAAGTGTGGGCTTTGATCAAAAAAAAAAAACTCTGATATTTAACACTAGGATTTGACTGGGAGCATCACCTGGATTGCATCCCGATCAGCATGTCAGAGAAGGCTCCACTGCTGCTAAGCAACCTGCAGGGAGCTCAACTGTCTACAACCAATAGAGATGGGCTCGGGTGTGTTTGAAATCCCACATGCCCAATCCCACCAGAAAGCCAACACTCCACAGTGCTAATCACAGGCAGTGAGACATTTCCTGATCTGTGCAGAGCTGCGGACCGGGAAATCTCTCACTGCCTGTGATTAGCGCTGTGCAGTGTGGGCTTCCTGGCAGGTTCTGGCATGTGGATTTTTGAACATGCCCAGCCCATCTCTAACAACAAATTGTGCTGGCCCTCCTGTACATCAGCCCCATAAAGTAACCAGCACTGGGTTCCAATGTGCTGCCGCCACTGCCAAGGAGACAGAGGCGAACGCTGTGAATAGCCAGGACAGGACAGCAACTCTGGTTATTCCAGCACTGGTCCACACTGGGAGGATTCCCCCATCCACCTATAATGTGTAGATGGGGGAATTGGATCATTTTTTTTTATTTATTCAACCTAATAGTTGAATGAAAAAAAGTGATCAATGTATGGGCTGTCTAAGAGCTAAGACCAGCCATAGACAGTTTAAATCTCAGCTGGTTCAGCAGGAACTGGCTGAGATTTGAACCATTAATGAGCAGATTCTCTTATGATTATCACTAGTGGTTGCTGTATAGCCACTAGTGATAATCACTGTTTGTCAGGAGAATACAATTGCTGGGCAGGAGGGATATTCCCGTCAGCACTGTCTGTGTTGATGGGGGAATCATGCAAGTTTCTTTTCTGCAATCTGTGGATGTAGGAAATAAATTTGCACTGTATATGACCTGCCTAACTGAAAGTGAAAGTGTAACAGAATGGCCCGTGACACCCAGAGACTTTTGAAGGATGGGGGGTACTCGAGGGCCAGCATCACTAATGACTCTTGGGTCTAGAGTCATCCTGTGCCCCTTTTGGGCATAGGGTGACTAAGAAATGATAATGATAAAATACATGGGATGGGACATTACTGATAATTCATGTTTTGCAGGATATCTTTAAGTATTACAAGTTGTTAAAGTCTGACTCTGACAGGTCAATAGAGTGTTTTCATTCAATGTGGGGACGCATGCTTTTGAGGTGTTAATTGAGTCTGCTCCTAGACATTCCATTGTGTGATTCTAATACTGTTTTGTGTCCATTGTGCTAATTAGGTCTGCTTCTAAGACCTGTTCATTGTGTATGCTAATGACACTGTTAAGCTGTCATGGGGCGATGGAATGGAATATCGTAAACGGTGGTGACCGTTACAGAAAGTAAACTGTGAATGTCTTGAAAGAACATGAGAGGGGAGGGAGACAGATGGGGGAGAGAAGGGATGGAGATAATGCAGTTCAGTGATTACAGTGTACTGCAGTCTGCAGTGCACACACTTACCCACGGTCCAGGCTAGAATCTCAGGCATCATTCACACACATGCTGCTGATTTTCATATTTCCTGAACACACATCCCCTCTCTTCAGATACAGCACACCGAGATACTGTGGGCGGGACTGAAAGGAGTGGGGGAGGAGGAGCTGTATTCCTCCCTGCTCGTATGTGAGGAGAGTGGGGGGGAGGTGGCTGAAATCACTGGGCTGTAAAAGAGTGTCATAAACTGACACTCGGCTCAGCTTGCAGTCACCACTCTTGGAATTTACAGGCTGGTTCTCCTGAGCTGACTGGGAATGCTCTTCCTCTCAGGAGAGACTGTTACTCCAGGGGCGGCCCGAGAAAAAAAAAAAAGGCAAAGAAATTTTTTTTTTTGGGGGGGGCACATGGTGGGGCACAGCATAATGTTGGGGGTGTCAGGGTCCCCTCTGCCCCCCCCCCCTAGAGTCGCCTCTGCAGGCAGTATAGATCGAGAACCCAGTGCCAAATCTATTCTAGAGTTTTATGTGTACTTGAAAAACAAGAAAATTGTCGGTCCATCAGGTTTCGCAACCTCCACAGGTCAATCAGACCCATTTCCTTTATATAATTAGTAAAGGCCGTGGGACCTACCGGGTGATGTTTATTTGGTGCACAAAGTGTATCTATTGATGTATCTATTGATGGAGCCATACTCATTTTACTTATTGTGTTTGGGTTGGATGGAGGTGGCTCCTTTAGAATCTCTGAATCATAACATAACAAATCAATCTGAAATAAATGTTGTTCCATTTGTAACTTTCGAATGTAGTCGCCAGTCGATATTGTCCAATCAGCTCATTCCATTTCTGTTTGTGGGTTAAACTAGCAGGGATGACTCGGAGTGCATAAGTAATCTCCTGAAATAACGAATGAACATGTTAAAACAAATATAGTCAATCTTTCTAAATAACTGTAAATAGCAGAACCTAAACTGAACTGGAAATACGAATCAATTTAGAATTAAAAAATATATAGTCTCCAGAAAAAGCTGAAACATTCCAAAAATGAATCATTCGCGTACACACGGTCGGAAATTCAGACAAGAAAAACATGGATTTTTTCTGACGGAATGTTGGCTCAAACTTGTGTTGCATACACGGTCACACAAATTTTGCCAGAAATTCCGACTGTCAAGAATGAAGTGATGTACAAGACATACGACGAGCCAAGATCAATGAAGTTCAATAGGCAGTTCGGCTCTTCTGCTTGATTCTTAGCATGCATGTTTTTATTGTGCGTCACAATTGCATACTTTTTCCATCAGAAAAAAATGAGAACCCGCTCTCAATCTTTTGTTGGCGGAAATTCCGACAGCAAAAGTCCGATGGAGCATACACACGGTCGGATTTTCTGACCAAAAGCTCAAATCTGACTTTTCTTGTCGGAATTTCCGATCGTGTGTACGCGGCATAACAATTGTAATGAAACAAAATGATTTACCTAACCAATAAAGTTAAAACAAAACATTTTTTTTTTCATTGTGCACATCTCTACTGGCAACAGGATTCCTTTGACCCTCTGGGACTTAAATGGCAAAATAGATTTTCTGTAGTTCCCATAGCTTCTCCTTTTACCAAGGATTTCATTCTGCAATTGCAAAAGAGGAGATCTGTTTATAGTAAACGATTTATGATAAACTGGCTTTTTAAAAGAAAACCTGGACATGATTTAATTTTTATTAATAGTGTCTTGTGGGTATCATCTTTAGAAATGGAACATTTATTTTTTATAGGAATTAATGAATTTATTCTCATCAAAATATACACAAGAAAACTGGTTAAGCTTTTCACAATAAATTGCATTATATAGATGTTTGTTTCATATTTGTTTGTCCAGCAACAATATTGCAGGTGCAAATAAAGGTCGCAGATGTTTCATACTAAGCAAAGAGATTCACAGAAAGTCATGCCTACATTAATTTAATGACACAATCAAAACAAAAATAAAAACACACTACACAATTTACACAGATTACTAGACAAGAAATGTTTCTCTCTACATAATTAATGCTAAAGATTATAAAAGCACATTCTAATGGCGTGTACACACGACAGTTATTCATCACATGCAAAAAAAATACGTTTTTCTCCATGTGATTTGTCGTGATTCCTCTCAAGCCTGCCTTGCATATAGACGTTCGTGAAAAAAAAAATGCTTGAGCAAAGCGTAGTGATGTACAACACGTACGACAACACGTACAATGGCGCTATAAAGGGGAAGTTCCATTCGAATGGCGCCACCCTTTGGGCTGCTTTTGCTAATTTCCCTGTCTCATAACTTGCATTTCTCATATTGTTGCTTTATATTTAGTGCCCTACGGCATAAGTGGTGCAGACTAGGGATGAGCTTTATGTTCGGGTCGAACATGAGTTCAACTTGAACACTGGCTGTTCGCCTAATAGCAAACAATTTGGGGTTTTCGTGACCAGTTCGAAAAGCCACGGAACACCCTTTAAAAGTCTATGGGAAAAATCATTTTTTTTAAAGGTTAATATGCTTGTTAAGTTATTGTCATAAAAAAGTGTTTGGGGACCTGGGTCCTGCCCCAGGGGACATGTATCTATGCAAAAAAAAGTTTTAAAAGCTGACTATTTTAATAATGCTTAAAGTGAAACAATAAAAGTGAAATATTCCTTTAAATTTCATATACTGTCTATAGTATACATGTAAAGTAGCACATATTTCCCATGTTTATATCAGTCTCTGCACAAAATGACATTTTAAAGGGGAAAAAAAGTAATTTCAAACTACTTGCGGCTATAATGAATTGTGAGGTCCCGGAAATACAGATAGTTACATAGTTACATAGTTAGTCAGGTTGAAAAAAGACACAAGTCCATCCAGTTCAACCATAAAAAAAATAAACAAACAAAATAAAACACAGTACATCCCATACACCCAACTCCATACCCACAGTTGATCCAGAGGAAGGCAAAAAACCCCAGCAGAGCGATGATCCAATTTGCTGCTGGAGGAGAAAAAATTCCTTCCTGATCCCCCGAGAGGCAATCGGATTTACCCCGGATCAACTTTACCTACAAAACTTAGTACTCCGTTATATTATGTGCATTTAGGAAGGAATCCAGGCCTCTCTTAAAGCAATCTACTGAGCTGGCCAGTAGGAGGGAGTCTGTTCCACATTTTCACAGCTCTTACTGTGAAGAAACCTTTCTGTATTTGGAGGTGAAATCTCTTTTCCTCCAGACGTAAAGAGTGCCCCCTTGTCCTCAGTGTTGACCTTAAAGTGAATAACTCAACACCAAGTTCACTATATGGACCTCTTATATATTTGTACATGTTGATCATATCCCCCCTTATTCTCCTCTTCCCAAGAGTGAATACATTCAGTTCCTCTAATCTTTCCTCATAGCTTAGCTCCTCCATGCCTCTTATCAGTTTAGTTGCCCTTCTCTGCACTTTCTCCAGTTCTCCGATATCCTTTTTGAGAACTGGTGCCCAAAACTGGACTGCATATTCCAGATGAGGTCTTACTAATGATTTGTACAGGGGCAAAATGATATCTCTATCTCTGGAGTCCATACCTCTCTTAATACAAGAAAGGACTTTGCTCGCTTGGGAAACCGCAGCTTGGCATTGCATGCCATTATTGAGCTTATGATCAACTAAAACCCCCAGATCCTTCTCCACTACAGATCCCCCCAGTTGTACTCCCCCTAGCATGTATGATGCATGCATATCCTTAGCCCCTAAGTGCATAACTTTACATTTATCAACATTAAACCTCATCTGCCACTTAGTCGCCCACTTAGACAGAGCATTGAGGTCGGCTTGTAAATTGGAGACATCCTGCAAGGACGTTATTCCACTGCATAGCTTGGTGTCATCTGCAAAAACAGAAATGTTACTTTGGATCTCAGACCCAATATCATTTATAAATATATTGAAAAGTAAGGGACCCAACACCGAACCTTGGGGTACACCACTGATAACCTTGGACCATTCAGAGTATGAATCATTAACCACAACTCTCTGAATTCTGTCTTTCAGCCAGTTTTCTATCCATTTACAAACTGATATATCTAATCCTGTAGACCTTACCTTACACATGAGCCGTGTGTGGGGAACTGTATCGAACGCTTTTGCAAAATCCAAGTACACCATGTCCACTGCTACGCCTCTGTCCAGGGTTTTACTTACCTCTTCATAAAAGGAAATCAGGTTTGTCTGACAACTTCTGTCCTTCATGAATCCATGCTGTCTGCTGCTTAAATCGTTTTTTTCCAGCAAGAACTCATCCATGTGGTCTTTTATTAAACGTTCCAGTATCTTCCCAACTATAGAAGTTAAACTAACAGGTCTATAGTTACTTGGTAAAGACTTTGTTCCCTTTTTAAATATGGGCACCACATTGGCTTTATGCCAATCCAGTGGTACTATTCCTGTCATTAATGAGTCCCTAAAGATAAATATAAAAGTAATTGAAACAAAATGGCATGGGTTCCCCCTTTAGACCATTACCAGGCCCTGACTGCATTCATTTGGATAAGCAGACTGAAGTGAAGACAGGACACACACGGCTCCACACCTACTCATCAGTAAGTTACATCCTTTTAAACTCTACATGCTCCTGAATGCAGTACTACTTGTTTTGATCTTGAGAGAAACAATTCTCAGAGACAAGGACAAACACTTTTAACTTTGAAGTCTGTAACTATTGAGGGGTTATACCACAATGCTGCAAGCAAGGATCAACAAAGAGACCTAAATAGGACACTTTGCATTTGCCAAATAGCTAAACAAGGTAACAATGTTGATGTTAAGAATACATTTCCGACGTATAGTATAGTATAGTATAGTGTAGTGTAGTATTTCCGAAGTATAGCCCAGGGTTTCCATATGCTATTGAATTTTTCCAATCCATTTTTGTCTAGCGCTTCTAGTTTAGCATGTACGAATGAAATATTCATTCTTTTTTCAGCTTTCCGACAACAGTAATGCAGGTGATTTCCATGCACTAGCTATTACCTGTTTCGCGGCTATCATAAACAAAATAAATAACTTATGCTGATTCCGAGAAAGGGTTTCTGGTTTAATGTTAAGTAAGGCCGTCATTGGATCTGGTAATATAATACAGTCAAATACTTTAGACGCGATTCTAAAAATCCCTTCCCAGAATTTCCTTACAAGTGGACACTGCCACCAGATGTGGATATATGTTCCTTTGTCTGGGCAACTTCGGAAACAGAGATCTGAACAGTTTGCTGAAAAATTTGCTAATCTATTGGGAACCAGGTACCAGCGGGAAAGCACTTTATATGATGTTTCCATTGCATTTATAGATGAAGAGCTAGTATTAAACCAAATGCTTGCCCAGGTTTCGTTATTAATTTTACATTCCAGGTCTAGTTTCCATTTAGCAATATAAGAAGGTATTATGGTATTGTAACGACTACGCCGTCTATGTAAATCAGGATTATGATTTTTGGATCCCTCTTGCGGAGGCTACTCAGGTCTGAACCACCAAGTCACTCTCAAGGATATACCAAGAGTATGGGGTTAAATCATCACAACCTCAGGTGCATTTATGTATAGTAATCAGTACAGCTTATTTATTCATAAGTCCCCTGAATCTATTAAGTAATAGAATAGTCTCTTCATTCAATACAAGGCTGAGCAGTCCTATGAGAGATGTGATATCAATAATAAACTGGGACCGAAGCGTCTAAAGCGAAACTCCGCACACTATGGTGATGGCAGCTGGCAGACAAGTCAAATTAGAGAGATTGGACACAGACCATTCTAAGTACTGCATATAATACAAGCAGTTATCTATGTTGTAGCCCTTAGAGTACTTGCGGTTTGTGCTGTGTTGTAGGTGGTTCCTTCCGGATGAATGCTCTGGCTGCAGGTAGACTAGTGTAGGTCCCCTCTTCAGTGATCGGGTGTCATTCATAGGCAGTGATGCAGGCTTGGATCAGGTCCTGGCGCTATGTTGAGCCAGGGTAGTAGGAGGGAGAGGAACAAGGAGGGATGAGGGTGTCCTGGAGGGGTCTCGGTTCTCAGGTGGCGGCAGGCGTCAGCAAGAATATCCGAACACCCTACCGCCATTGAAGGGGGTTTAAATAGCCCGCCTGTAATGGGATTCACGCCAGGGCGCGCTTCCGCGTTCCAGCGTGGAACGCAGACGTCCGCGCACCGGAAGTGATGCGGACGTGCTGTTGGATAGAGCGCAACTGTCTAAGACAGGTACAGCTGCGCTCGGACTATCCTTAGTAACGCTGATGGCGTTACATACTCCCCTTCTCAAGGGGGCACCAAGAGTGCACCCAGTAGGAGACGGTCGATCAGGATACCTGTGATGAAATTGCTTGATGAGTCGAGGAGCATGAATGTGTGAGGAGTCTTCCCAGGAGTCATAGAGAGGACTATAGCCTTTCCAACGAATCAAGTACAGGAGAGAAGAACCCTGTCTTTTGGAATCAAGAATCTTCTCAATTTCATATTTAGTCTCACCAAGAACCTCAACAGGAGGAGGGGGGTCAGGATGTCTGTTAGGGAATGGATTCGGTGTGAAAGGTTTGATAAGTGAAACGTGGAAGGAGGGATGTATTTTCCAATGTGGAGGTAGAAGTAATTTCACCGTGTTCTTATTGATCACATGAGAAATGGAGAAAGGACCAGTGAATTGACGACCACGTTTTCTTGAAGGAATATTGAGGCGTAAGTTTCGGGTGGAGAGCCATACTAGATCTCCAACCTTGTATTTCAGAGGTGCTCTTCTATTGGAGTCATAATATCTTTTTTGTGTTTGCTGGGCAGCTTCAAGATTGGAACGGAGTATCCCCAAGGTCTTATTTAGGGTCGAGGGATAATGTTCAACAGCGGGAACATTTTTTGGGAGATAGGAGGTTGGTACACAATTGGGATGGAACCCATAGTTGGCGTAGAATGGAGAGAATCTGGAGGAAGAACTTGTGGCGTTATTATACGCAAATTTGGCGTGGGGAAGGAATTGAAACCAGTCGTCCTGTAGATGGGTGCAATAACAGCGTAAATACTGTTTAAGTGTCTGGTTGACACGCTCATTTGTTTGCGGGTGATAAGCAGTGGACATTCTATGATCAATCTGCAAGGCCTGACAGAGGGCTTTCCAGAATCTGGAAATGAATTGAGTGCCCCGATCTGAGATGATCTGAGAGGGAAACCCATGTAACTTAAAGCGGAGCTCCAGCCGCAATTTTTTTTTTTTAAGTGGGCAGCTACTAACAGTGTAGCTGCTGACTTTAAATAAGGACACTTACCTTGTCCTACTTGCCCGCGCTGATGGGCCCCCCGATGCCAGTCCCACAATCGCTCCGGGTCCCGCGCCGCCATCCACACTATGGGAAACAAGCAGTGAAGCCGTACGGCTTCACTGCCCATTTCCTACTGCGCCTGCGTGAGTCTTACGCTGGCTTGTGAATGGGCGCGCTGCTCTCTGAGAACACACACAGTTCCCAGAAAGCAGCGCGCCCCATTCATTAGGAGAAGAAGAAATCGGACCGTGGTGCAGGTGAGGCAGATTACGGACTTCCGCATAGCAACAGGTATTTCGGGTGAGTATTTTTTTTTTCAGTTTTTTTTAATTTTTTTTTTTTAAAGAAGATGGGCAAAAGTGGTTTTCCTGGGTGGAACTCCGCTTTAAGAACATTGTGTAAGAAGGCTTGTGCAGTTTCTAGAGACGTTGGTAACTTCTTTAACGGGATGAAGTGAGCCATCTTCGTTAATAAGTCCACTGTGACCATAATGGTGTTAGCACCTTGAGACCTGGGGAGATCAACTATGAAATCCATAGAAATGACATCCCAGGGTTTGTCCGGAATTGGGATGGAGGCTAGGAGACCATAGGGAGGCTTTATTGAATGTTTGTTGGTAGCACATACTACGCAGGAATTAACATAATCTGTGACTGTCTTCGAAAGCTGGGGGCCACCAGTAATGTCTTTTGACTAGGTGAATGGTCTTACTGATTCCGGGATGTCCTGCCAGTGGAGCATCGTGGAGTTGTTTGAGGAGTAGGAGTTGTAACTTAGGTGGAACGTAAATCTTGTTGTTATGGGTGTATAGTCCGTCTGGTTGTTTTGTGAGGGCCTTAGGTAATTGGGAAACCTCTTTGGAGAGAGTTTGGGTAAGCAACTGTAAAAAAGGAATCGATGCGCCGATGAACCGGTTGGGTGGAATTATAGAAAGAGGAGGAATCTCAGTTGTCTGATTATCATACATTCGTGACAACGAGTCGGCCTTAATATTTTGTGTACCAGGACGGTAGGAAATGTTGAAGTCGAATCTGTCGAAGAACAAACTCCATCTCACTTGGCGAGCGGAGATGGTCTTGCAGGCTTTCAGATGTTGCAAGTTGCGATGGTCTGAAAGAATGTTAATAGGGTGTGTAGAACCTTCCAATAAATGTCTCCAATTACCCAGAGCATCCTTTATTGCTAGAAGCTCCTTTTCCCCAATGGGATAATTATTTTCAGCTGGGGATAGCGTCCTGGAGTAGAAGGCTACAGGATGCAATGGCTCCGATAAAGTAGACTGTTGGGAGAGTACGGCTCCCATAGCGAAATGTGAGGCATCCACTTCTAATGTGAAGTGGTATAGTGGATTAGGAAGTTGAAGGATGGGAGCGGAGGTGAAACTAAGCTTCAGTAAATCAAAGGATTTTTGTGCTTCATTAGACCAAGTGAAAGTGTCTTTGTACTAGTAAGACTATTCAATGGTTTTACAATAGCTGAAAAGTCTTTAATGAATTTCCTGTAGTAGTTTGAGAAACCAAGGAAACGTTGTAACGCCTTTCTAGAATGGGGAACCGGCCAAGATAAGATGCACTGTACTTTCGAGGAATCCATCTGTATACCCTTTGGAGTAATTAGATATCCCAGAAACGAAATACTGCTCTGACTGAATACACACTTTTCAAGCTTTGCATACAAGGAATGTGTTCTTAGCCTGGCCAAGACCCAACGCACATGTTTAGTGTGTTCCTCAGGAGTGTCTGAATAAATTAAGATGTCATCCAAGTAAATCACGACACAGACGTCAAGCAAATCGCGGAAGATGTCGTTAATGAACCACTGGAATGTTACAGGTGTATTACACAAGCCAAACGACATCACAGTATATTCATAAATGCCATACCGAGTCTTGAAAGCAGTCTTCCACTCATCCCCTGGATTGATCCTCACCAAGTTGTAGGCACCCCTAAGATCTAGTTTAGTGAAGATCTTAGAGGTCTGGAGACGTTCAATGAGTTCTGGGATTAGGGGTAAGGGATATCTATTGTTTATAGTAATGTTGTTGAGAGATCGGTAGTCATTCATAGGCAGTGATGCAGGCTTGGATCAGGTCCTGGCGCTATGTTGAGCCAGGGTAGTAAGAGGGAGAGGAACAAGGAGGGATGAGGGTGTCCTGGAGGGATCTCGGTTCTCAGGTGGCGGCAGGCGTCAGCAAGAATATCCGAACACCCTGCCGCCATTGAAGGGGGTTTAAATAGCCCGCCTGTAATGGGATTCACGCCAGGGCGCGCTTTCCGCGTTCCAGCGTGGAACGCAGACGTCCGGGCACCGGAAGTGACGCGGACGTGCTGTTGGATGGAGCGCAGCTGTCTAAGACAGGTACAGCTGCGCTCGGACTATCCTTAGTAACGCTGATGGCGTTACAGGTATTTGTTTTAGTGATCAATTGAGAATAAATTATTGAAATACGACCTTTGGCATGTGGATCTTTGAGACATACCCTTTAAAATTGGGTAATGTTATTTAAATTATCGCTAAGGCTAAGGGAAGGTCCTAAAAGTTTTTAATTTGAAGGCATCTGAAAATTCCTGGGGAGGCCGGATGCCACACAAAGGTCTGGAAAAGGTCAAATTGTAGTTGTTGATGCTATGTGATATAAACACGTAATACCAGCCCTGATCCAAGCCTTAAAAGTTCTTGGAAATACACATGCTGGATAAAAGGTTGAATTTTTATAAAAGGAAAGAAGTGGAATGTGTGGGGATTGCAATCCATGAGAGGTTTTGTACCTATCCCATAATGACAATGAGTGTTTCGAGATTGGATTTTTCATTTTTCTACGGTTTTGAGGGCTCAGCCAAAGGATATTATTAGTAGGAAGAGCGTCAAAGTCTATTGCCTCAATAAGTACCCACAATGGGATTTCTGTGGTTGAGTGGTACTTTGATAGTTGCGCCAATTGTGCTGCTTTGTAATATGTTGCAAAATCTGGAAATCCCAGCCCACCCATCAATTTGGGTAGAATTTTTCTTCCCCCACGTGAACTGTGTTACTTTTTGCTGGATCAATCTAAGATAATAAGCAGGAATGTGAATTGGAAGGGTTCGAAATAGATATAAAAACTTGGAGTATAGCCATTTTTATTATGTTGATTTTCCCAAACCAGGAAATCGGTAAAGAAGCCCAGTCGGATAACAATCTAGTGACACTTTTCAGTAAGAGTGGGTAGTTGGCGGTAAATAATTGAGAGGCATTAGCTGTAAGGTGCATACCCAGACATGGTATACTATGGTCTGCCCATTTGAAGGGCAGTGAGGACTGTAAATTTTGTTTCACCGTGTCACTGAGTGAAATATTCAGTGCCAGGGATTTTTGGTTATTAACTGTGAGGTCGGAAATGTGGGAGAATTTGTGAGGTACCCGCATTAGATTAGAGGCTGATATCTGCGGTAAGGATAAAAATAAGAGTATATCATCCGCAAATATACTTTATTTTGTGGTGACATCCACCTAGCTCTATACCCGTGATCGTTGGTTCCATCCTTATCCTTTGTGCGAGAGGTTCGATAATTAAAGCGAATAATAGCGGTGATAGAGGGCACCCTTGACGAGTCCCTCTCTGTATATAAAACTCTTCTGATTTTTAACCGGCATATTTAATATAGGCCTTGGGATTGTGGTACAGTGCTGCAATCCAACCCATGAAATGTGGGCCAAAGCCCCATTTCCTAAGAGCGAACTGCATATACGATCATGAAACTGTATCAAATGCTTTTTTTATGTAGAGAGAAAGAAAACACGAGGGTATTTGATGCGTTTTAGCTGCATGGGATAGAAGAGCAGCACGTCTAATATTATCGCCAGCTTGTCGGATAGGGATGAAACCAGTTTGATCACGGTGTATTAGTTTGCCAATTATCATATTTAATCTGGTTGCTAAAAGTTTGGCTAAAATTTTCACATCAATATTCAGCAGAGAGATGGGGCGATAGTTTGACCAAACTGAATCGTCCGCATGTGGTTTAGGCAGCATGCAGATAATTGCAGTTAAGGTTTCCTTCCTAAATGAATGGTTATCCAAGAGAGAATTAAAGGTATTCATTAGAATTGGTGACAGGATATCTGTAAAGGTTTTGTAGTAGAGGGCAGAAAACCCATCAGGCCCTGGTCGTTTATTTACTTTCAAAGTTTTGATAGCCTGGGGCACTTCTTCACTAGACACGGGTTCCTCCATTATTTCCATTTACGCCTTGGATAATGCATTAAGGGAGAGCTGAGAGAAAAAGCAGTTTGCTTTAGATTGATCCAACTCATTATTAGATGAGTATAGACTTTCTAACTGTGTTTTAAATTTTGTTTAGGATTTTCACAGGGTTTGTGAAGTATACTCCTCTTGAAAGCTTAAGGCAAATTGGTTTATTATTATTTTGACAGGATTTCAATGTTCGGGCTAAAAGTGTATTTAGTTTGTTTGCATTTATGAAATAATTATGTTTCGATTTTTTAAATATTCTATCCGCTGACTTAGTGAGGAATAGATCAAATTCCAGCTTGGCTTTCTCTAGTCACAATCTGGATGATGTAGAGGGATTTTGCTGGAAAGCCATATGACAGGAGTTACAATTTGTTTCCAGGGTATGGTACAAGGCTTTTCTTTCTCTATTACATAAATTAGCTTGGCGTAAACATATACCCCGGAGAACAGGTTTATGGGCTTCCCATAAAGTAGTTGGGGAAATATCCGGAGTGGAATTAAATTTTAGGTACTCCCGTAGTGCAGTTTCAATATTCTGTTTATATAATGGGTTTTTGAGTAAAAAGTCTTTAAGCAGCTACGTGGCGTCGCGCGCTTTCAGTATTGTAGATGCTATGGTATTGAAGACTGCACTATGGCGGTAAAATGTTGGAGTTTAATATTTTCAGCGTCATACCTATAGGCATAAAAATGTGGTCTATTCTTGAGAATGACTGACAGGGATAGGAATAGTAAGTGTATTGCCTTTTAGTTGGATTCACTTCACGCCAGGAATCAACTAGGTTGTACTTTGCGATTAGTTTTGAAAAGGATTGTTTATCAGCTTTTTCGGTTTGTGGGATTGGCGACTTGTCTAAAAAAGGGAAGATGTTCTGATTGGAATCTCCACCCAACACTACAGTTCCTTTTTTATGTGAATCGATGACCTGCAGCAGATGACATAGGAAAGAGTTAGGTTTTTTATTTGGAGCATAATATGACACAACGGTGATATCAGAGTCCAATAAATGCCCTGTTAGGATGAAGTATCTGCCTTCCGGATCCTTGATCTCCTTAGTAACTGAGAACGGGGTACTACTGTGAAATGCTATAAGCACACCCCTTTTCTTTGTGGAGGCCGAGGCTGTGTGAACTTGTGGGTAGGACCTACTAAAGAATTTGGGAGTGGATAATGGTGTGAAATGTGTTTCTTGAAGACATATGACATGTGCTTTTTTGGAACTAAAGGTACGAAAGGCTTTAGTGCGTTATTTAAACCTTGGACATTAAGGGACAGTATGTTCAATGGGGCCATGGTATTAAATGTTCCCCAGACATGGAATAACAAAGAAAGAGACCACCTTCGGGATGCAAGGAGAAATTGGAAGCGGGGGTGAAAAAATAAAAAAAAATTAGATTCAGGGAAAAAGTAAATTTTAGATATATTTAAAAAAAAAGCAGAAAAAGTATAAGTTCATGACATTTCTATTGAGGGGAGAGAAAGTCTTCCTCCAAGGGCACATGTGCTACTGTCGACCATCCACTAAGTCGCAGGCGGACGAGGGTAGCAAAGGGAGACACAAAGAACAGTCCCACGGAACCCGAGGAGCCAACCAATTAAATTACATTCTTACCAACATTGAGTAAAATTAAAACAAATGTAATAGACCACATAAGCCTGTTGGTGTGGGAGGGAGGAGTCTAGTATGGCGCCAGCCAGGAGAATGCCGTGAGCTCCGGACCTCCAGCCCCTGTATGCCTGAACACCGACTGCTGAAATCTCATCCTACCCGTGAGCACCCGTCCCCCCGCCCGCTAGTTCCACTTGGTCTCCCCGTGCCTGGATGTGTGTCGCTGTGTATACCTTGTATACGCCTGCCGCTCAGGGCTCAGTGCGGTGTCGTACCTGGGTTCAGGAAGAAGGAAGAAGAAGGAGGAAGATCCGTGTACGGCGTAAGTACATCCGACACGCAGCTGACGCTCACAGGGAGACGCTGGAGGAAGCAGGAAGTCCGGTACAGCGTTGTATAGCGGATAGCCACGACGGAGAGGGGAGGAGAGGAGTCTCGGAGGTGACTGTAATGCATGGTGTGCTCGACACCTGGAGAGAGGTAGGATCAGCAACGGGCAGTAGCGGGAGAAGCCCCAGGAACCCCGAGAAGCCCCCGGACTGTGCAAACAGCACACCCATAAGAGAGTGACTTCCCATAGAGGCACCCCCCCCCGAGAAGCAGAACGGATCGGTAGACAGGGGGAGCTGACATAAATCATTGGGACCTACAAGGTGGAGCCCCCTGTGTAATATGGCACCCCAGTACTGAGCAGGACATAAAAAAACAGGCAGACACATAGACAGACTATAGCCTGACATGAAGTAACTTTAAATATGTGTAACCAGCACAGTATTTTTTTTTTTTTTGGTATTGGTGTCTCTTTCTCTGCCGTAGTACAGAGGCATAGATATACATAGGTATATATACATATTAGGGCTGCGCATCTTCACCGATCTCACGATTCGATGCGATTACGATTATCAAGTCCACGATTCGATTCGATTCGATTCCGCGATGCATCACGATGCATCACGATTGCAGCTCACGTGCGCATGGCTCTCTCCCCAAAATACTAAACAGGGTGATCAGAGACTGCAGATGTGGTAGAGGAGATGATCAGAGACTGCGGGCATAGTACACAAGATGGTCAGAGACTGCGGACATGCTACAGGGGATGGTCAGAGACTGCGGACATGCTACAGGGGATGGTCAGAGACTGCGGACATGCTACAGGGGATGGTCAGAGACTGCGGACATGCTACAGGGGATGGTCAGAGACTGCGGACATGCTACAGGGGATGGTCAGAGACTGCGGACATGCTACAGGGGATGGTCAGAGACTGCGGACATGCTACAGGGGATGGTCAGAGACTGCGGACATGCTACAGGGGATGGTCAGAGACTGCGGACATGCTACAGGGGATGGTCAGAGACTGCGGACATGCTACAGGGGATGGTCAGAGACTGCGGACATGCTACAGGGGATGGTCAGAGACTGCGGACATGCTACAGGGGATGGTCAGAGACTGTGGACATGCTACCGGAGATGGTCTATATTTCTCCTCCCTACAGCCCAGTCCCTGCCTGCAGTGACAATGACTTATCACAGGTGACACATCAGATTCCACAACATGCACGTACCCCCCCCCCCCTGTGTCCCTGGATCACAGCACCCCCTTCTTTCTCTGTTATCGACAAAATGCACACGAGTAGAAGCAATAGCACTTATTAGAGAATCCTACATTAAGTGACCGCTCTGCTATTTAATATCACATAGATGGTGCCACACCACAAAAAATAGGGCTTGTAGAGTACAGTCATCTTAGAGGTTGTAAAAATAGGGCTAGCCTGCAATGACACAAGTAATGTGTAATTTAGATTAGATAACTAAGCTGAATTACACATTACTTGTGTCATTGCAGGCGATAATGAGATGGGCGATCTGCCTGCTCACCATCCCCGATCCCCATCCTATATAATATCATCTCATATTTTGTGCTCATAAAAACGTACAAGGCATTTGAGGAAAGCAAAGCAGCAGTGAGTCAACTTGTTTCCTATTCACCTACTATTCGAGATATTATATTCTATATAATATAATATCCTGAATAGTAGGTGCATAGGAAACAAATTAAAAGCCTGTAGTTCCTCTTTGCCACTGTTCCACTGCTGCTTTGCTTTCATAAATCTTTAACCCCTGATGTGTTTCTGGGCTTCATAACAGGAGAAAATATACAGATCCTCAGCTTACAGTCAGTACTATGTCTGTGTGTGTGACAGCCAGTGTCTCTTCTCTTGTGTAATGATGTTTTGTACCTGTCTGATGATGAGGATGAAATGTCTCCTCTCCTGCTGCCTGTGTGATGAGACAACCACGGCCTGGCTCACTCGGGTCTCCTTCCCAGTCCTGCTCTTGCAGCTGCTGCATGTGACTGAGTCGGGTGAAAGGCGGATGGTCTCCCCTGGCCTGTGTGCAGTGCAGTTAACGCGGCTGCACACAGTGATGCAGACGTCTGTGCAGCCGACGAGGAAAGCTGAGCGTGAGCTCTTGGGACCAGAGTCAGAGAACACATGTCTTCTCCTCTGTCTCACTCGAGTCGGACCTGCGACACACTCTCAGGGCGGCTGGGGATGACGTCAGTGGGAGGCGGGAGGCGGGAGGCGGGAAAAAAAACGGCTTGAAAACTTCTGCTGTATTGGAGGCAGGGCATGGCGCGGCGGCGCGGCGGCACGGCAGGAAGATGACGTCATCATTAATCGATTACTTAAAGCTGTAGCATCGAAATCGCATCGTGGGCAGCCGAATCTCGATGCATCGATGTTACGATTATTTTTGACACCCCTAATACATATACAGGTATATCCTTGTTAAATATTGGCTGAACCTTTTTAGGAGCCCTTTAATTACATGCAGAACCATGTCAGGGTGTGGGAGGATAACTGAATGGAACTGAATTGAATCCAACCTGGTTATTCCATACTCATCACTATATCTCATTTTATTTCAGACTGCCGCTTATCACGGACTGCTGTGGACCCGGGAAGAAGACCTACTGAACTATAAGATATTCTACTCCACATATATCACACGATTAAAGAGAAGCAGGTAAGGGGAGGTTGGAAAGGGGAGAGAGTGTGAGTACCTCCCTCAGTACACCTACCCGGAACTTTATCTGTGTGAGACTTTAATCTGTGAAATCAGGAATGAACCTGGGCTAGGTAGGTTGTACCATGCTGTGACACCCTTGTAAGCACAACGAGGGAGAGAACTGACCAAGAATTTCATCACTTAAGGAGAACTAAGAGTGGTTGACAACAAGTCACTGGACGTGAAAAGTCACCCTCCAGCTGTAATATTGTATGAGATGATAGGAAGTATGAGGGGGAGATCGGGTAGAGGCGGAGCAGTACCAAAGTCACCTCATACAAGCTTAAGCCCTGGACCCATGATAAAATATGTAACACTAGGGGCAAGTGGAAATAGCCATGATTCGGAAAAGCGAACTACTAGGGGATGGCAAACAGAATTAAAGGAAAAAAAGGATAAGAAATCGCAAAGTAAAATGCTATCAGCACCACCACTAGGAAACCCACATATAGAACTCCAAGAAGAAATAGAGGTTGAACTGGATGAGGAGACAGACAGAGCAGGAGCAGGGGCACAGCTACTCACAGATATGCTCCCAACAAAATGCGATATGGAAGCTATGTTTGCAGCTTTAGAAAAATCATTAAAAAGCTTAGAATCTTCACTAAAAAAAGAAATCGCTATAATTCATAATGATGTGGGACATTTACTTACCAGAGTGGAAAAAATAGAAACTAGAGTAGACACACATACAAGTATAATTAAAGACCTAAAAGGAGAAATAAAATCGCTTAAAACAGAACAGAGGGAACAAGCCTATAGAAGAGAGGATCAAGAAAATAAAAACAAGAGAAGAAATCTGAGAATTAGAGGGCTCCCGGAACACCCCCAGAAAGAGAACCTGGAAGAAATCATGGAGAAAATATTTATTCCACTATTGGCCAATCAGGAAGTAACAGATTTAAAAATAGAAGAAGTCTTTAGGATGAGAAGACCCCCGAGAATATCTGCAGAGAGTCCCAGGGACATAATTCTGAGACTAGAAAGTCTGGAGGGAAAAAAACAAATCTGGAGAAGCTTGAAGGGGAAACCTCCTCTGAAATTTGAAGGAAAACCAATAGAAATATATCCTGATCTATCCCAGGATACATTAAGGAGAAGATGGGCACTAAAACCCCTAATAAAAACACTACAAGAACACGAGATCCAGTATAACTGGGGGTTCCCTGCATGTTTAGTAGGGAAAAAGAACGGCCAAGCAGTAAAACTCAGATTTATTGAAGAAACACAGGAGTTCTGTGAAAAATTAAACATACCTGTACCGGAAGCCCTAAAGGGGAGACAAGAACTAGAGATACAAGATGATGAGGCTTGGCATTTAGTGCCGAGAAGGAAATAACCTTAAGAAGGGGTGGGGGGGGGACATGGGGATACGGGGACTCAGAATGGGAAGGGAAAATAACAAGGAATACGCAGAAAGGGGCGGGGGGAATGGGATCTCACGGGGAGCTCTTGGGTCGACCCAATCGGGGTAGACAGCGCCAGATACTACGCCACCTCGGTGTCCATAAAAAGGGAGGTCAAGGAGAGGGAGTAGACACCTGCTAGACCATGGGTCTAGAACATCCTTGGAAAGGGCAGGGAGATGGGGGGGTGGTGGGTAAGGGAGGGGAGGTGGGAGGGTGGGGGGGTGGGAATAGGGGAGCAGAGGGGGAGTGGTTTGTTTCAAAAGAGAGAACAAAATAGTGAACACTTGGTGGTTTCTATGGCAGACCCTCTGGGGGGGCGGAGCGTGCCCTTGCCACCAAAAAGGGCACGGGCTCGCCTCGCCCCGACTTGGATGGGCATAGGGAAAATGGTTCTAACTATTTGGTGAAAGAGGAAGCAATTAACAAGAAATGGGTTCAATTAATCTTATAACATATAATGTCAGAGGACTAAACTCCCCTCAAAAGCGACATATGGTAATACGAGAACTAGAGAGGAAAGGTGCTGAAATAATATTCTTACAAGAAACACACCTGGCACTAGAGAGTAATATTAGGCTATACTCAAAGCAATTCCCTACTTGGTTTTACAGCGATACCCCTACAAAAGGGGCAAAAGGGGTGGCAATTGGTTTCAGGAAAAATGTGGATTTTAAGATAGAGGAGAGAAAAACTGACCCAAATGGTAGATTTTTGATACTAATAGGAACCATCGCGAACATAAGATATACTCTGGTTAATATATACGGTCCGAACAAACGCCCTAAAAATTATTTTGTAAAAACCTTAAGAGAACTAGATGAAGTAAAAAAAGGAAAGCTAATATTGGCAGGAGATCTAAATTTCTATATGGATAATAAATTAGATTCCACATCCAGGAGGACGAACAATGAA
Source organism: Rana kukunoris (assembly GCA_029574335.1). Lineage (NCBI taxonomy): Eukaryota > Metazoa > Chordata > Amphibia > Anura > Ranidae > Rana > Rana kukunoris. Next base: position 200,475,708 of record CM056050.1, on the reverse strand, counting down.
ACAAAAGAAACAAGAAGGTTAAAAAGAAAACTTTTTGAATTTCAACTGGTGGACATTTGGAGGATTCAACATCCCAGTAAAAAAGATTACTCCTATCACTCAGTGGTACATAAGATGTACTCCAGACTAGATTACATCCTGATTGAGCATAGTCTGTTAGACGAAGCGGTGGACTCAAACATAGAAACAGCCACATTATCAGACCACGCGCCAGTGACAATGAAACTTATGGCCCACAGGGAGATAAGAGGAAAAGGAGTCTGGAGAATAAACGAAGACATTTTAGAAGAGCCAGAAACAGAGAAGATAAATGAAACAGAAATAGAAAAGTACTTCTGGACTAATGATACACCAGACTTAAGTAAGGCAACTATATGGGAAGCACACAAGGCCGTGATAAGGGGACAATTAATAGCCATAGGCGCCAGGAAAAAGAAAGAGAGGGAAAATAATATCAAAAAGACCCTGAAAGAAATATACGAATTAGAACAAAGACATAAAAAAGATCTGAAACCTGAAACCCAGTATGCTCTAATGACTAAAAGAGAGGCCCTGAAAGATCAATTAGAACAAGAGACAAGGAAAGAGTTCTTCAGAATGAAAAAGGAGCGTTATATAGGAGGGAATAAACCAGGAAAATATCTTGCAAAAATGTTAAAACATAAAAAGGCATTAAACTTTATAGAAAAGATCAAGAACATAAGAGGCGAAATAGTGAACAAAACAGTCGATATAGCCGATGCATTTCACACCTACTACAGTACACTCTATGCAATAGGCAAGGATAATCTTTATAAAGAGAAAGAAAAGAGACGAGAGAAAATACAAGAGTATCTAAACAGCGCAAATTTGCCAAAATTACAAAAAGAACGGATGACAGCTCTAGAAATGGAGATCACACAAGACGAAATTATAAGAGCACTTAAAGAAACGCCAAAAGGGAAAAGCCCGGGACCCGATGGATTTACTATCAAGTATTACAAAAAATTTCAAAAATTGTTGGTCCCGAGACTATGCGATTATTATAACCAAATAGGAGAAGAGACAGAAATGCGACCCGAATCTTTGCTGGCACATGTTACTTTAATACCAAAACCCGATAAAGACAAGACAATATGTGCCAACTATAGACCAATCGCGTTACTAAACACGGACACCAAACTATACGCAAAAATTCTTGCCACAAGACTCAAAGACTTAATACCAGACTGGATCAATGCAGACCAAACCGGATTTGTACCAGGACGAGAAGGCCGAGACAATATCCTAAAAACGATATTATTGATGCAAAAAAATGAGGCAGTAAAACCCCCAGTCTTACTCCTCTCAATCGATGCCGAGAAAGCGTTTGATAGGGTGGACTGGGGTTTTATGACAGAAACCCTTAAACACTTGGGGATAGGGCCAAAATTCAGACACTGGGTACAACATTTATACAACAGACCAACGGCAATGGTGAAGGTCAATGGTAAAGTCTCTGCCCCCTTTCAAATGTTTAATGGCACTAGACAGGGCTGTCCCCTTTCCCCATTGCTATATATATTAGCATTGGAACCTTTTCTAGCAACGCTACGAAACAACTCCAGAATAGAAGGAGCAAAAATAGGTGAAGAAGAACACAAAGTAGCAGCATATGCCGATGATATTTTAATGTTAATAACAAACCCAACTACAACTTTATCAGAGATTGCTAAAGAAATAAAAAATTACGGAGAATTAACGAACTTTAAAATAAATCCCAGAAAAACAGAAATTCTGAATATTGGTGTGGGAAAAAAAGAAGAGTCAGCACTGCAAAAACAACACACATATACATGGGTACAGGAGTTGAGCTATCTGGGGATTAAGCTGACATCCACAAAAGAGGGTCTGTTTTCTGCCAACTTCATTCCCTTATTAAACGAGGTGAAATCAGATTTAAAAAAAAATGGTACAAAAGCCCTCACATGGATCGGAAGAATCAACGCCTTTAAGATGATGAACCTACCAAAAATAACATACAAATTCCAGACGCTGCCCATAAAAATCCCCCAAAGTTTTTTTTAAATAATAAAATCAATGTTGACAAAGTATATCTGTGAATAATAAAACCCCGAGGTTGAATTTTAAAACACTCACTAGAAGTAAAAAATGTGGTGGATTAGCAGCACCAGATATACTATAAACCTATAATTATAGCACGAATAGTAGAATGGGGAAATAAACACAAAGAAAAAGAAAAGAAATGGGTACGAGTAGAAAATAGTATAAGTAACACAGCACTACATAAAAATATATGGATACCCCGCAAATATAGAGATCTGGGGAGAAATATCCATGAAATAACCACAAATGCTTTTCGAGTATGGGACACATTGTATAAACAAAATAATTGGATTTATAATTCACCTTTAATACCACTCACGAGCACAAACTATTTTTTGCCGGGGAAAAAAGACACGATTAGGAAATAAAATAGGAACAGCACAAATAAAAGATATTATAGAAAGGGGAAAGATTAAATCATTCCAGAAGATAAAAGAAGAACTTGGATGGAATATTAACCAATGGGAATATCTACAACTACAGCACTTGGTAAAATCAATTCCCACACCAATAAGAGAGGGAGAGAATCTTACTCAACTTGAAAAACTGTGTGCCATGCAAACACCAATAAAACATATAACATCAAAAATATACCAAATACTAACAGACATAGAGACACAAGACAAACCGGATTTTATAAAAAAATGGGAACGGGAAATAAATAAAGAATTTGAAGACCAACAACTCAGAAGAATTATAGCATCAGTGCACAACACCGCAACAGATATGAACACTATCGAGATGAATTATAAGTGCATCACTAGATGGCATAAGACACCTGAAATTATGAATAAGCTCAACAAGGACAACTCCCCGTTATGCTGGAGAGCTTGTGGCCACACAGGATCAACCGTGCACATCTGGTGGAGCTGTCCCAAAATAATAGAATATTGGAGGGAAATCCAAGAAATCACAAAGGAAATAACTCAAGAAGAGCTAGACAATAATATCTACACATGCCTGTTCCACGATATAAAAGGTCCGAAGAATAAAAGGAAAGAAACCCTACTCCCGCAATTAATAAATGCTGCTAAAGGATTAATTCCAAAAAATTGGCTAAACATAAATAAACCAGACATAAAAGAGTGGTTCTCGCGAATCGAAAACTATAATAAAATGGAATATCTAAGCAGCACCGATAACAGCCAACTTGAAAAACACAATAGGAAATGGGAAAAATGGGAGATATATAAGGGGACGCAAGAATACACAAAGAAAATGTCTGAATAAATATGAATGTTAGAAACAAACCACACAAAGGGGAGGGGGGAAGAGGGAAGGGGTTGGGTAGAGGGGAGGGTAGATACAGAGAAGATCAGCCGGAGAGTGGAAAAAGAGAGAATAAACGGGAGGAAGTGGAGAACTAGAAGAGCATATTTTAGTAAAGAATTATAAGTAGAGGAATATTCATAAAAAGTGTATTGATATTTAATAAAAAAAAAAAAAAGAAACAAATAAAATAAAAATTAAAAGTAAATAAACAAAATAGAAATTCACAAATGATGCATTACGGAAGTGGAGATAACGGCCCCTCTCTACTTGTGAAAACACGAGTGACTCTCTGGATATGGTAAAGTCTGATGTGAAAAAAAAAAGAAAAAAAAAATGTAATAGACCAGGTAGTAATGAACACTTACTAACTGGGGGTTAGTGGAGCAAATACCATACTCATGAAGCAGAGAATCAGGAAAAGGTGAGCCTGGAGGATTAGAGACATCTACTAGTACTCCCCAAAGTTTAATAACCTATTACATCTGAAATTTAAAGATGGACTTGATCAATACCTGGAAATAAAATATTGGTTAATAACAGTAGAGGAGAACCTGTAGAAATTAACTGCAACAATAACTTATGCTTTACTGAAATTAAAAAGTTACCAGGCAGTCATATGGGGGCCAAATTAGGATCAAGACCAACAGGGTCAAGCAGATTCCCAGAGAAAGGGAGAAAAGGAAATAAGCACAGTTTGTGATCCAATTCAGTCCATAGAGTCACAGGGATCAGGAACAGGTGACGGCTTGCGAAGTCTCTTGTTGGGACTATGATCCCCATTTTCTCTGGAGGCAGAAGAGGAGTTATACTTACTCCACATTCTGCAGAGTAGTTTGCAAATCCATAGCGCTACGGCAAGTATATTTGTGGTTTAGGTATGAGAATCTCACAGAGAAGGGGAAGCCCCACTGGTGGATGATGGTGTTGCATTGCAATATTTGGAGGAGTGGTTCCAAAGCCCTCCTTTTGTTAATAGTTAGCTGCGACAGATCGGCTAAAAGTTGGTAATTGTACCCTTGAAATTGCAATGTATTTTTATGCCTTACTGCATTCATTACTACTTCTTTGGTCCGGTAGTAATGAAATTTTGCGATAATATCGTGTGGCGGGCTATCTGGTTTTTTTTTTTTGGAGCAATGGCTCTGTGTACCCTATCCATTTCAAGTCACTCCACCGGTATTCCCGGTTGCAGTTCCTGAAAAAGAGCAGTCATTGTGGCCTGTAAATCAAAAACTGTTTCGGGGATTCCTCTAATGCGAATATTTGACCTTCTCGCACGATTTTCGTAATCTTCCAATCTTGTTTGTAGAGTCAAATTCTCCTCGATTTCTGAGGGGAAATCAGCTGTACAGGCTTTGGCCAATTACGGCTTCTCTGTACTGACAGCACTGTGATAGGCCAAGCATATGGGTCATAGTGCATGCTTGGTCAATCATCAGCGCACAATGCCGCAGTGAATGATGGGCCATGGCGTATCACTAAAATTTGACGCGAACGACCCGTTTTGTTTGTATTTCGACGAACGATCGAACATACGATGTTCGAGTCGAACACGAAGCTCATCCCTATTTTCAAGTATGGGGGTGAACAGTACCTGTTTTAGAGGGTTGGGAAAGATACCATTACAGAGGGTGATATTATAGATGTGAGTTAGAGAGTGTAGGATAGAGCAAAATGGTAGCCATAATATTTGTAAGGGAATGGGTTTCAGAGGGCAGGCGGTTAGGTGGGTATTCAAAAAAAAGTCTAGGATTATTTTTTAAAGTAGCAGGGTTAAACGAGAAAAACATTCAGTGTACATGTGGATATGGAATGTTAGGTGGGGAAGTTATCTGTACACTGCATCTCATCACAAATTGTATCAATCGTATTTTTGAAGTAACTTGTAATTTCCTGGTCAGTGAGTTCATTAGTGGGTGTATGCAGTGAAGAATGAAGTAAAAAATTACGATTTCTAGTCTAACTTGTTTGCCAAGGTTGTAGCAGTCAGGGCCTGGATTTGGGTATAGTGATGGGGTGAGTGTGTCCAGGGAGGAAAATAATGAACTGCTGTAGATAGAAGTGTCAAGGGTTGGCGGACAGGAATACAATTTTGCAATAGAGGTAGTCTGTTGCAGAATAAAGACGAGAATGACACATTGTTGGAAAGGTGACACATATGTATCAGAGTGCGTATAAGCATGTGTCCATTGTTTCCATGTGGCCAAAATAGAAAGTTAGACAGATAAGTATAGAAGTAGCTGGGGTGTTAATATTAACCACTTGCCAACCGCTGCACACCGATATACATCAATAAAATTGCAGCAGTGGGCAAATGGACGTATCTGTAAGTCCCCTTTAAGAAGCAGCACGGCAGGCAATGGTCCCAAAATATCGTCAAATGTGTCTGATGTGTTCGCCATAATGTCACATTCATAATAAAAATTGCAGATCGCCGCTATTACTAATAAAAAAGTAATAAAAAAAATGCCATAAATATATTCCTATTTTGTAGATGCTATAACTTTTGCACAAACCAATCAATATACGCTTATTGCAATTTTTTTTTACCAAAGATATGTAGAAAAATACAAATCGGCCGAAACTGAAGAAAACATTTGATTTTTATATATTTTTGGGGGATATTTATTATAGCAAAAAGTAAAAAATATTGCTTTTGTTTTCAAAATTGTCACTCTTTTTTTGTTTATAGCTCAAAAAATAAAACACAGAGGTGATCAAATACCACCATAAAAAAATCTCTATTTGTGGGGAAAAAGTAGGTCAATTTTATTTGGCAACAACATTGCACGACAGCTCAATTGTCAGCTCAATTGTCAGTTAAAGCGACGCAGTGCCATATTGACAAAAGTGCTCTGGTCAGAAAGGGGGTAAATTCTTTCGGGGCTGAATCGGTTAACGTTGAAGCCACTGAGAATGACTGTGTAAATTTCAGAAGGGAGAAAGTAGGGTATGCCAAGCACAGTAATTAACAAAGGTTAATACCAGTCCTGGAGGGCAGGGTCACCCAGTAATTCTCAAAGACAATTAAGAAAATAGAGGAATACAGTGAGCCACAAATGAAGAGAGGGACAGAGAGAGAAGTGAGTGAAGAACCTGAAATGTGCTTTGTGTAATATGAATATTTAAATTCCACATCCTTTTTGTCCACTGGGTCAGTTAAAGTGGGTCCAGATGAGGCTGCCATGAGAGGAGAGGAAATTAGGGAGTTGCACCTAAGTGTAGTATTAAAATGATGATTAATTAGCGCAAAGTAATGCACTCAAAGAAGACATCAATGGCATATCTGTGTAGGGAAAAGTCCTTCTCGAGGGGTCGAAGCAATCCGGTTTCCCAGCACTCAATGGCTGTTTTTGCCTATTGCGGGAAGCTGAATCCAGGACAGGATGTGAAGAGGATACAGGCTGCCTGGCATGGAACGTACTGAGGAAATGACATCATCCATTGGGCGGACCTCAGTCAGGGAAGTACAGGAAGCTAGGAAAATGAGGAAGTCTGCATAAGGTCCAACTCTATATCTCTGTGAGAGGTAATGTCCTTGAAATGGTAAGGGTAAAGTCCATATAAATAAATAAGTGTTTAGGTGCCAGCCATCCCCAGAGTGTATCCGGAATACTCTGTGAGAAAATGCAAGAGAGAAAAGGAGGGAGGTGCACCTAAGTGTAGTATTAAAATCATTATTTATTAGCACAAAGTAATGCACTTACATCAAAGAAGACATCAAAGGCATAGCTGTGTAGTGAAAACTCCTTCTTGAAGGGTGTCAGCAATTTGGTTTCCCAGCGTTCAAGCGCTGTCTGTGCCTATTGCAGGAAGCTGAATCCAGAACAGGATGTGAAGAGGATCCATGTTGCCTGGCATGAAATGTATTGAGAAAAAGGCTTTATCTGCTGAGCGGGCCTCGGTCTAGGAAGGACAGGAAGCTAGGCTATGCGCTCTGAGCATACAGCTCCTTCTATTTGCCTGTCAGTTTCTGCATACAAGCATCCTATATTCCATCTGGCCATGGTCGTGGAACTAGAAGGGTAAGCAGACCAAGGGCATTTAAAAAACATTTAAAATACAAATTGCAGGGCATATATGACTAATGCATGAGTGAAGCCATTACAATAGCTAATGTTGAGCGTAATTATCATTAAAAACATTAGAATATTAATATGAATATCATGACAGCTATTGTAATGGTTTCACTCATTTATTAGTCATATATGTCCTGGAATTTGTATTTTACACATTTTTTTAAATTTAGTCCTTGGTCTGCTGAGTAGGATAGGTAGATTTTATTGGAAAATTTAGCAATTTGACATATTAACCCTTAAAGCTGTAATAAACCGCAGCAAACACATTTTTTTTCCCCCCGGACACTTTAAGTCATAATATGCTAGTATGCACCACATAACATGTTATAACAGACTTACCTGAAAAATAAACCCTCCAGCGGGACACTGTCACCACTGCAGGTGCTTCCATCTTCACCCGGTCTTCCGTTCTGGGTCTGCAGGCTTTGGTCATACGAATGGCTGATCCACGATGATGTCACTCTCATGTATGCACGCAGGAGTCATGGCTGCAGCATGGAGCTCTGAATGGACAACATGGTTCATTCAGAGCCCATTGTTCATGTACCTGTGATGCCACCGGCTGCTTCTAAAATACATATCTCCTAAACTGTGAATGTTTAGGAGATATTTACTGTATCTATAGGTAAGCCTTATTATAGGCTTACCTATAAGTAAAAATCAACAAAGGGAGTTTACTCCCACTCTAATGTAGAATAGACTAATATTGACACAATATCAGCATTATTAATAAACATTAAGTGAAGAATGTTATAAGTTATTACATAGTGTTTCTATAAAATATTAAACAAAAGATATACCACATGAGATATAACTTTACCATATAGAAACCATTATATCAACTGTGAATTGGACTATGTTGATAGTGGTGAGTTTGTATTTTTGCACAGTTGAAAATGTTTGTGTGCTGTCTATGGACAGTGGTAAAATTACCAGGATTTAAAGTGGTACTTAATATTGATAATATTATAGATGGCTCTTACATTCAAATAAGATAAGAAATCAGTTTTCACATTGAGCAATTTTCAACTGTTTTCACAGAGATACTCTAAGAATGTAAGCATTGTTTAAAAAAAAAACACTATATGAACCTATGAACCTTGACATATGCTACTTTCTTAGAAATACTGAGCAATGTCCTCTGAAGTTATATTCTAAAGAAAGCTTGCTACATGCTATCCCTTTGGTTATAATGCAAATACTATGAATACAATTGTGGTGGAAAAAATATGCTGTGAATAACTGTGTATGTCCTTTTTATTATATAACTGGGCATATTCTTTACAACTGTTATTGTCTCTGCGAGGTTAATGACCTTTATAAATTGCTATTTGGCATTTGAACGTGATATTTATTACTGGTACAGAGAAGGAGACAATGCTTATAACCTTGGAGATTGTGGTGTATACATAATGTACAGTTGAATGTCAATAGTGCAGGAGTCCCAAACCTTTTTAATTTGTGTTCAATTGTTTTACGACATTGTATATGTTTATGCATGTTTGTGCTAATAAAGATGTTATTGTTTTATATTTTTATGGTAACTGAAATCTTTATTTAGGTTTTTCTCTTTAACAGTTTAATGTGTAGAGAAATCTGTTCCAGTTTTTCTCTTTATAGATTGTCAAAGGGTAAAAGGATTACTGTGCCCTTATAACTCTATTAACAGAACTTTTGTAACAGCCTCATCTACAGTTGCCATAAAAAGTATGTGAACCCTGTTTGTATGATATGGATTTCTGCACAAATTGGTCATAAAATGTGATCTGATCTTCATCTAAGTCACAACAGTAGACAATCACAGACTTCTTAAACTAATAACACACAAAGAATTAAATGTTACCATGTTTTTATTGGACACATTCACAGTGCAGGTGGGAAAAGTATGGGAACCCTTGGATTTAATAACTGGTTGAACCTCCTTTGGCAGCAATAACTTCAATAACTTCAACCAAACATTTCCTGTAGTTGCAGATCAGACGTGCACAACGGTCAGTAGGAATTTTTGACCGTTCCTCTTTACAGAACTGTTTCAGTTCAGCAATATTCTTGGGATGTCTGGTGTGAATCGCTTTCTTGAGGTCATGCCACAGCATCTCAATTGGGTTGAGGTCAGGACTCTGACTGGGCCACTCCAGAAGGCGTATTTTCTTCTGTTTAAGCCATTATGTTGATTTCCTTCTATGCTTTGCGTCGTTGTCCTGTTGCAACATCCATCTTCTGTTGAGCTTCAGCTGGTAGACAGATGGCAGATGGCCTTAGGTTCTCCTTTAAATGTCTTGATAAACTTGGGAATTTATTTTTCCTTTGATAATAGCAATCTGTCCAGGCCCTGATGCAGCAAAGCAACCCCAAACCATGATGCCCCTACCACCATACTTCACAGTTGGGATGAGGTTTTGATGTTGGTGTGGATGTTGGTGTGCTGTGACTCTTTTTCTCCAAACATAGTGTTGTGTGTTTCTTCCAAACAACTTAACTTTCGTTTCATCTGTCCACAGAATATTTTGCCAGTACTGCTGTGGAACATCCAGGTGCTCTTGTGCAAACTGTAAATGTGCATGTTTGTTTTTGGACAGCGTGGCTTCCTCTGTGGTATCCTCCCATGAAATCCATTCTTGTTTAGTTGTTTACGCATTGTAGATTCACTAACAGTGATGTTAGCAAATGCCAGAGACTTTTAGCTAACACCCTAGGATTCTTCTTCACCTTATTGAGCAGTCTGCGCTGTGCTCTTGAAGTTATTTTTACAGGACGGGAGAATAGCAGCAGTGCTGAACTTTATCCATTTATAGACAATTTGTCTTACCGTGGACTGATGAACAGCAAGGCTTTTGGAGATAATTTTATAACCCTTTCCAGCTTTTTGAAAGTCAACAATTCTTAATCGTAGGTCTTCTGAGAGCTCTTTTGTGCAAGGCATCATTTACATCAGGCATGCTTCTTGTGAAAAGCAAACCCAGAACTGGTGTGTGTTTTTTTTTTATAGGGCAGGGCAGCTATAACCAACACCTCCAATCTCATCTCATTGATTGGACTCCAGTTGGCTGACACTTCACTCCAATTATCTCCTGGAGATGTCATTAGTCTAGAGTTTAACCACTTGACTACTGGGCACTTAAACCCACTTAATAACCAGACCAATTTTCAGCTTTCGGTGCTCTCACATTTTGAATGACAATAACTCAGTCATACAACACTATAACCAAATGAAATTTTTGTCCTTTTTTTCCCACAAATAGAGCTTTCTTTTGGTGGTATTTTATCACCTCTGCGGTTTTTATTTTTTTCACTATAAATGAAAAAAGAACGAAAATTTCGTAAAAAAATGAATTTTTCTTCATTTCTATTATAACATTTAGCAAAAAAGTAATTTTTCTTCATAAACTTGGCCTAAAATGTATACTGCTACATATCCTTGGTAACAAAACAAAAAAAATGTAGATATTATTTAGTCTGGGTGAAAGTTATAGGGTCTAAAAGCTATGGTACCAATTACTGAAAATTGATCAATTTGATCACATCTGATGTACTGACATCCTCTCTCATTTCTTGAGACCCTAACATGCCAGAAAAGTACAAATACCCCCCAAATGACCCCTTTTTGGAAAGAAGACATTCCAAGGTATTTAGAAAGAGGCATTGTGAGTTTTTTGAAGTTGTAATTTTCCCACAATTCTTTGCAAAATCAAGATTTTTTTCATTTTTATTTTCTTTCCACAAAATTTTCATATTAGCGGGTTATTTCTCACACACAGCATATGCATACCACAAATTACACCCCAAAACACATTCTGCTATTCCTCCCGAGTATGGCGATACCCCATGTGTGAGACTTTTACACAGTGTGGCCACATACAGAGGCCCAACATGCAGGGAACGCCATCAGGCGTTCTGGAGCACCCAGACCAATTCTGACATTTCTCTCCTACATGTAAAAATCAACACTTATTTGCTAGAAAATTACATAGAACCCCAAAACATTATATATGCTTTTTTAGCAAAGACCCTAGAGAATACAATGGCGGTTGTTGCAACTTTTTATCGCGCATGGTATTTGCACAGCAATTTTTCGAACACATTTTTTTTGGAAAAGAAAAAAAAATTAAAGTTAGCCCAATGTTTTTGCATAATATGAAAGATGAAGTTACGCCGAGTAAATAGATACCCAACATGTCACCCTTCAATATTGCACACGCTCGTGGAATGGCGCCAAACTTTGCGACTTAAAAATCCCCATAGGTGACGCTTTAAATATTTTTACTGGTTACATCATTTTAGTTGGAGAAGAGGTCTAGGGCCAAAATTATTGCTCTCGCTCTAACGTTCGCAGCGATACCTCACATGTGTGGTTTGAACACCGTTTTCATATGTGGGCGGGACTTGCGTATGCGTTCGCTTCTGCATGCGAGCTCACGGGGACAGGGGCGCTGTATGCCCAGAGTATTGCGGAGTATGCCCAGAGTATTGTAGAGTATGCCCAGAGTATTGTAGAGTATGCCCAGAGTATTGCGGAGTATGCCCAGAGTATTGCGGAGTATGCCCAGAGTATTGCGGAGTATGCCCAGAGTATTGCAGAGTATGCCCAGAGTATTGCAGAGTATGCCCAGAGTATTGCGGAGTATGCCCAGAGTATGCCCAGAGTATTGCAGAGTATGCCCAGAGTATTGCGGAGTATGCCCAGAGTATTGCGGAGTATGCCCAGAGTATTGCGGAGTATGCCCAGAGTATTGCGGAGTATGCCCAGAGTATTGCGGAGTATGCCCAGAGTATTGCGGAGTATGCCCAGATTATTGCAGAGTATGCCCAGAGTATTGCAGAGTATGCTCAGAGTATTGCAGAGTATGCCCAGAGTATTGCAGAGTATGCCCAGAGTATGCCCAGAGTATTGCGGAGTATTGCCCCCCAGAGTATTGCAGAGTATGCCCAGAGTATTGCGGAGTATGCCTAGAGTATTGCGGAGTATGCCTAGAGTATGCCTAGAGTATGCCTAGAGTATTGCAAAGTATGCCCAGAGTGTTGCCCCCCCCCCAGAGTGTTGCCCCCCCAGAGTGTTGCCCCCCCAGAGTGTTGCCCAGCATTGCAGAGTATGTGCAGCAGGGATGGCTGAGCAGGGAGGGATGGATCTGTGACTACATTTGTCACAGATCCAGCCCGCAGCACTTGCGCTGCCATCCGTTCCCTCCCCTCTCCTCTCACACTGTACCGATCGGTACAGAGAGAGGAGGGAGGAACCGGCGTCATCAAATGACGCCGGTATGTTTACATCTGATCGCGCCGTCATTGGACGGCGCGATCACGTGGTAAACCGCCGCTATCAGCGGCGATTTACCGTGATCCGTGACCCGCCGGGTCCTCTGGACCCGGCGGTCACGGACATTCCCGTGTGCGCGCCCCAGGGGGCGCGTGGGAGCGCGACTCTGGAATCACGTTATATAACGTGATCCCAGAGTTAAGCAACCACCTTGCCGCCGTTATTTTTCGGCAGGTGGTTGCTAAGTGGTTAACATACTTTTTCCACCTGCACTGTGAATGTTTACATGGTGTGTTTAATAAAAACATGGTAACATTTAATTCTTTGTGTGTTATTTGTTTAAGCAGACTGTGATTGTCTATTGTTGTGACTTATATGAAGATCAGATCACATTTTATGACCAATTTGTGGAGAAATCAATATCATTCCAAAAGGGTTCACATAATTTTTTTGGCAACTGTATATCTACATTAGACTGAATGCAATAAAAGCATTTTTATAGGAAGCAGGCCACTGATTACTTCTACAAGAGTAGGTTTACTTACTCCTATTGGATATGCTACACTTTATCTTTTAATGTTTGATTAACTAATGTATGGCTGGACATGACCCAGTCCTTTGGCACTTACCTGTAACTGCCTTTAGGCAAGGTTAAGGCTCTCTTTCTCCTTATTGACACATGAGGCTGGGTTTACACTGTGTGCAGTGTGGCTTGCAGCAGTTGGTCAGATGCATTCCCATTCACCGTTTCAGATCTACATTTTTGGCTGAATTCAAACCTGAAACAAATTATTTTTAAATACTAAAACAAGTGTGTTTCTCCTAATTAATATGTTTAAAACATGTTACCTATTTTACTGCTCTTTATATACACTGTGATTAATTAATCTGGCACACATTAACCACTTAACCCCTGGACCATATTGCTGCCCAATGACCAGAGCACTTTTTGTGATTCGCCACTGCGTTGCTTTAACTGACAATTGCGCGGTCGTGCGACGTGGCTCCCAAACAAAAATGGAGTCCTTTTTTTCCCACAAATAGAGCTTTCTTTTGGTGGTATTTGATCATCTCTGCGGTTTTTATTTTTTGCGCTATAAACAAAAATAGAGCGACAATTTTGAAAACAAATCAATATTTTTTACATTTTGCTATAATAAATATCCCCAAAAAATATATAAAAAAACATTTTTTTTCCTCAGTTTAGGCCGATACGTATTCTTCTACCTATTTTTCGTAAAAAAAATCGCAATTAGCGTTTATTGATTAGTTTCCACAAAAGTTATAGCGTTTACAAAATAGGGGGGTAGTATTATGTAATTTTTATTAATATTTTTTTTTACTAGTAATGGCGGCAATCATCGTTTTTTTTCCGATACTGCGATATTATGGCGGACACTTTTGACACATTTTTGGGACCATTGGCATTTTTATAGCGATCAGTGCTATAAAAATGCATTGGATTACTATAAAAATGCCATTGGCAGGGAAGGGGTTAAGTGTGTTCCTGGGTGTTTTCTAACTGTATGGGGAGTGGACTCACTAGGGGAAATTACTGATCTTCTGTTCATACATTGTATGAACAGAAGATCAGCGTTTCCCCACTGACAAGACCGGGAGCTTTGTGTTTACACACATAGCTCCCGTTCCTTCGCTCTGTACCGAGCAATCGCGCGTGCCCGGCGGCACTTGGGGGCGCGCCATGCGGGCCACCGGCGGTACGCGCCCCCTAGTGGCCTTTAAAGTGCTGACATAGAGCTATGGGCGGCGGCAGGTCGGCAAGCAGTTAAACAGGCGCAGCAAACAAAAAAGTAATTTAATTACAAATACTATATACACAGTCTATACACAGTCAAATAAAAAAAAAAAAAAATCCTAGCCAATTGGCACTTAACTAATACACAGAGGCTTTGGCTAACAGACCTGGGGCCACGTAACATCTTCAAATTCCAAAATCCAAGGTCTTTGTGTCATGAAAAATAGGCTGTATGCTGTGCGAAAAAACATATCTTCTATTTCCTAAGTAAACAGACATCACCACATGTTACAATATCAGCTCCATCGCACGACTGCCCCCCACCGAGCACTGTACTTGGCTTTTTATTCATAGGCAACAAAATCAATGACAAAGGGGAAGTGATGACTCCAACAGCCAATCGCTTCCTTCATGGAAAATTACATCACAGGAAATCCTTCCAACAGGTTGAGTTAATAAAAACAACCAATGAATAATGGCTAAGGGAGACTTATGGGCATGTCTGGACAAGGACAGTGTGTATGTTTTTAAGCTGCATTGGCTTTCCTGCCCCCTGTAAGCTAAACAAAGGAAGCTTTCAACCATGGACGCTCTCCCTGACCATGACAATTCAAAAGCTCCTGTATTTACCACTGGTATCAATCCTTATTCTGCATTGTTCAGAAAGAAAGACATACCTAAATTATACTACCGTTCCCGTGGATGGGAGGCTAATTGCAGGTGCATGCTATGCACCCCGCCACGTGTTTGATCAGGCACACAGACACACACGCGTACAACCACCTATAACCGATAATGCCCTTGTAGAATGAACATATCCCACCCAGACGATCGTTCTGTGCATTGCACAGGGGCCTTTCGCTGGTGGACATATCCCCACTCTGTAAACCCCTCTCTCCGACCTCAGGAAGTTTTCCACTACCAGACGGGACTCAACCAGCATTAGTCTGCCCCAGTTGGCTCTTTAGAGTGAGCTGCGGGAGTGTTAACACTGGGGGACACTATTACAATACATAATAAATACATCTTCCTAAAATTTCCACAACATTTGCCACACAAGCTGTTTTTCACTGAACATTTTACCTAGGTAATGCTATGCACCCCTATAAAACATGCACCAAACTGTTTACAGGGTGAAACAAATTCCCTGAGCAGGCTGGGAGTTTTTAGATCCCAGAATAACTAGACTTGTGTCACGTACCTGGTACAGAGCAGAGCCTGATGTGCGGGAGTGGCCACTCTTGCTCCTCTGACTCCGGAACCCCTGGTAGTGTGGACAGGAAGCGCTGGAGTTCAGAGTCGCACTAGCGCCTGGCGGGGATGCTGTGCAGGAACTGCGGAGGTCTCCTGTAGTCTCAGGAAGGTGTCAGAGGAGCTGGAACAGCAGGTCCGTAGACAGCGGGAGCTGGATAC
The DNA here is from genome assembly GCA_029574335.1 of Rana kukunoris. NCBI lineage: Eukaryota > Metazoa > Chordata > Amphibia > Anura > Ranidae > Rana > Rana kukunoris. Next base: position 200,459,849 of record CM056050.1, on the reverse strand, counting down.
AGGTGACCCGGATCAGCAGGTAGACTGGGTTCAGGCGCTTGGTGCAGCTGACTGGAACAGGCGGCAGGAGGGAGGTGTTCTGTAGTGCTGGGCGCTGATCACTGGAGTAGTTAGCCAGAGGAAGGTGTGCTGTAGTTCCGGTGCTGACAGGTAACAGGAGCTAGTGCGGATGACTGGAGCCATCGGCAGGAGGGAGGTGTACTGTAGTACGGATGCAGGCAGGGTCAGGCAGGCCGGTCGGATACAGTCAGACGGATCAGGTTCGTGGATAGAGCAATAGCGGAGTCGTAGTCCAGGCCGGGTCGGCAGCAGGCGGGCAACAATCAGTTAAAGGGTTAAGAAAGAGGCAGCGTCAGACAGGCCGGAGGTCAGGGCAGGCGGAGATCAGAAGGGTCAGAGACGAGCCGGGATCACAGGAACAGACGTCAACAGGTAATGGGTCTCAGGTGGGCAACAGGAAAGCTAACGATCGGGCAGCAAGAGGCTGTAGGATGAGCTCCATTAAATAGCCTGGACTGGCGCCAAAATGGCGTCAGCACGTGCCTGCGCCGCTCCCTTGATTGCATGTGCGTGCTGATTTGCCGCAAATTCGCGCTCCCGGCGCCCCCGTGCGCGCCGTAGTGCCGCTAGCGCCACCTGGTGGTCGACCATGTCCATGACATTGCCCCCCTCCAACGGGCAGCCTCCGGATGCCCAACCAGGCCATCTTAAGTGGGTGAGCGTCCTTGAAGGACCGAATCAGTCTCTTAGCGTGGATGTTGCTCTCAGGTTCCCACTAATTTTCTTCAGGGCCGTAGCCCTTCCATTTCACCAAGAACTGGACCTGATTGTGCCTCCTTCTGCAATCTACAATAGACTCCACTTCGAATTCCTCTTCACCGTTCACTAAGACTGGTTCGGGCGGGTCAGTGCTTCGCCCCCGGGAAGGGGTTAGCGACATCGGGTTTAAGGAGGGTGACATGAAAGACTGGGTGAACACGGAGTGAGTCTGGCAGTTCAAGTTCATAGGCCACACTATTAATCCTCCTCTTGATCGGGAAGGGCCCCATAAACTTAGGCCCCAATTTCTTATATGGGCAGGCAAGTTTCAAGTTGACAGACAACCACACCAGGTCTCCGGGTTCCAGATTGAGTTCACCCCTCCGCTTCTTATCAAACACCTCTTTATTATGCTCCTGAGTCCTTGCCATGGTTTCTTGCAGTAGCTTGTTGTTAGCGCTAAAGAATTCCAGTGTCTCTTGTACAGCGGGCACCGTATACTCCGGGGCACAGTTAGGCAGAAATAGCGGTGGTAGCTGTAGTTTGCATAAAAAGGGGAATGCTTGGTAGCAGAATGGACTGAATTGTTATATGCAAACTCGGCCAGTGGTAATAGCGAGGCCCAATCTTCCTGAGAGAACGAAGAAAAACAGCGTAGGTATTGCTCAAATGTCTGATTTGTTCTCTCGGTCTGGCCATTTGACTGAGGGTGATAGGCGGATGAGAAGGACAGCTCAATCTTGAGAGATTCGCAGAGCGCTTTCCAGAACCTGGAGGTAAATTGCACCCCGCGGTCAGAAACGATGTTTGCAGGGATGCCGTGAAGTCGCACAACTTCTTTAATGAAGATTTTGGCAGTCTCTGGGGCAGAGGGTGTACCCTTCATGGGCAGAAAGTGTGCCATCTTAGACAGTCTATCCACCATTACAAAGATGGTCGTGAAACCCTCAGAGGGTGGCAGCTCAACGATAAAATCCATGGAGATCATTTTCCAAGGTCTCTCTGGTACAGGCAAAGGTCTTAACAATCCCCAAGCTCTGGATTTGCTCCCTTTATTTCGGATGCACGTGGTGCACGACTCCACGTAACTTCTACAATCTTTCACAAGTTGGGGCCACCAGAACGTGCGCTGTAGAAGTTCCGAGGTTTTCTGTGCCCCAAAATTACCAGCCAGTGCGTGATCATGGCAGAGGCTCAGGACAACGACCCGCAAGTCTTCTGGCACAAAGATCTTGTTCCCATGCCACAACAGACCGTCCCTAGCCTGCAAATTTGTATCAGAAGGGGAGGAAATTCCTGCAGAGGCTTGCTTGATCCGAGCCAATAGGTCGTCTTGTAGCAGCAGAAAATTCCCAGCGGATAGAATAGTGTCCGGGGGGGCGGGGGTTTCAGAATCGCAGAACATCCGCGAAAGGGCATCGGGTTTGGTGTTCTTCGACCCCGGCCTGTACGTTATGTGGAAGGTGAACCTAGTAAAGAAAAACGCCCATCTGGCCTGCCGTGGCTTTAGTCTCTTACCTATTTTCAAGTATTCTAGGTTTTTATGGTCCGTGTAAACCAGGATCGGATGAGCTGCACCCTCCAATAGGTACCGCCATTCTTCCAGTGCGGCCTTGATCGCTAAAAGTTCTCGGTCCCCCACATCATAGTTCTTTTCAGCGTCAGATAATTTACGAGAAAAAAAAGCGACCGGATGCAGAAGGGCCTTCGGCCCCTGTCTCTGGGAGAGAACGGCTCCCACCGCCGTCTCTGAGGCATCCACCTCCAGGATGTAGGGCAGACTGACATCAGGGTGTTTAAGGACAGGTGCCGATGTGAACAGCTTCTTTAGGGTTTTGAAGGCTACTTGGGCTTCAGGGGACCAATGGAAACGGACTGTTTGTTTGGTCAGGCTGGTTATGGGAGAGATAATGTTGGAGAATCCCTTGATGAACTTCCTATAGAAGTTTGCAAACCCGATGAACCGTTGCACACCCTTCTTGTCCGTGGGAGCAGGCCAATCAAGGATTGCCGCGACCTTTTGTGGGTCCATCTCGATACCGTTTACGGAAATAATAAGTCCCAGAAATTGTATGCTTTCGCGTTCGAATTCACATTTTTCAGGCTTGGCGTATAGTCCGTGAATTCGGAGGCGCTTGAGTACGTCCTTAACGTGCTCCTGATGCCTGTCGATAGAGGGGGAAAAGATGAGGATATCATCGAGATACACAACAACAAACAGATCAAGGTAGTCTTTAAAGATGTCATTCACGAAGTGCTGGAATGTGGCAGGGGCGTTACAGAGCCCGAATGGCATCACCAGGTACTCGAAGTGGCCAAAGCGCGTGCGGAAGGCAGTTTTCCACTCATCGCCGTCCCTGATGCGCACCAGGTTGTAGGCCCCCCGCAGGTCAAGTTTCGTGAAGATGACTGCTGTTCCAAGTCTCTGAAATAGTTCCAGCACCAAGGGAAGGGGATACCGATTCTTGATCGTCACCTTGTTAAGTTCGCGGTAATCCACGCAGGGGCGGAGAGTATGGTCTTTCTTCTCGACGAAGAAAATTCCTGCTCCTGCTGGTGAGGTGGAGGGGCGGATAAACCCCTTCTTGAGGTTGTCATCGAGGTAGGTTTTCAGATTTTCCAGCTCCATCTCTGTCAAGGGAAAAATCCTGCCGAAAGGGATTTCAGCCCCAGGAAGAAGCTCGATCGGGCAGTCATAGGGCCGGTGTGGAGGAAGGGTGTCAGCCCCTTTCTTGCTAAAGATGTCCAGGAATTCATGGTAAACTTCGGAAACGGATTGGCGGGTCTCAATGTCGGCGTCCATGCAAAGCAAAGAAGGAGGACAAGAGGTTACCTGCAGACAGTGCTCTTGGCAGTAGACAGAACTGAAGCGGATTTCATCGGTAATCCAGTTTATTTGAGGGTTATGGGCCCGGAGCCAGGGTATGCCCAGAATTATAGAGAATAAAGGAGACTCAATAACGTTCAGGCACAGAAACTCTCGATGAATGTCCGAGATAGTGGTGGCAATAGGCAAGGTTTCTTGGGTAACTGGGCCATATTTTAGAACTGACCCATCAGCCAGGTGCACAGACAGTCCAATGGCCCTTGGGCGCAACGGAATTTGGTGTAGGGTGGCAAAGGAAGAGTCCAGAAAGCAGCTGCACGCCCCGGAATCAAGTATGGCACTGGTCCGGATGGCCCCTCCTGGAAGCTGCAATAAGACAGGAACAGCCAGATGAGTGGGGTTGTTGAGGACAACAGGTGTGTGGACAGAAGACATGGAAGTGGACTTACGGGACTTTGCTGGGCAGGTCCTCATATAGTGGCCGGGCTCTCCGTAGTAGAGGCACAGGTTGTTAATTCGGCGACGGAGTCGTTCCTCAGATGTGATGGAAGGGCGGATCAGGCCCAGCTGCATGGGTTCTGGAATGTCTCTATCGGTGGCGATCGGAGCCGGAGAAGTCTGGTTAGGAAAGGTGGGTACCCGCGGTAGCATCTATGTCGGACGGGTCGGACCCGTGGCATGTTCAGTCCTGCGCTCTCTTAAGCGCTGATCGATCTGAATAGTCAGGTTAATGAGGTCTTTCAGAGTTCCGGGGACCCCCACTCGAGCAAGCTCGTCTTTAAGTGTTTCTGATAGGCCCAAACGGAACTGGTAACAGAGAGCCGCGTCATTCCAGTTAGTGTCCGCACTCCACCTTCTTTTTTTTTTTTTTTCTTTGTTTTTAACCACATTCAGCTTCGACCAAGCACAAGAGACCAGCTCATGGTTTAATGCTATTTTCTGTCTCCGTAATAGGTTTGCATCATTTGTGGTTAGTCTTTTTCCATATCTTATTTATCTTTCTGTGATTTTTTTCCCCCTTCCCTTCCCCCCCTCCCCTCCCTCCCCCCCTCCCCACCTCACCTTTATTTGCTATTTTCTTCCCTTTATCAAACAATTTCCTAATCTCTCTCCTTACTCTTTACATTTCTACCCTTAAATTTTCTACGTAGCTCCATGTTTTTTTAAAGGTTTTCCCATTTTTTATTTCGACTGTTTCCTTCAAAGTTGTTACTGAGATCTTCCATTTCATATGTTTCTTCTACTGCGTCGATCCATTCCCATACCATTGGGCATTCTGTTTCCTGCCACTTCCTGGGTATCAATCTCTTAGCTGAGTTCAATAAGTGTGGGACCAAGGATTCTCTCTATTTTTTGATCCCTTCCCCTCCTCCATGAAAAAGAACCGTCCATGGATCTCTTTTAATTTTTATCTTCGTGATTTCCTCTACTAATCCTAGGATGGTTTCCCAATATCTTTTAACCTTAGGACACTCCCACCTTAGGTGGGCCATTGTTCCGGGGGACCTACAGCCCCTCCAGCAGTCAGCTGATTGTCCGATCTTAAATTTACTTAGCTTTACAGGTGTAATATACCATCCCGATATGCATTTAAAATTCATTTCGGCTGTCCTACTGTTTACTGCCGAGGTATGGGTTAGTCTTAGGATTCTATCTATTGTGCTCTTATCTCTGTGGGTCCCTAGTTCCCTTTCCCAGTTTTTAATGAATGGAGGTACCTCTGGTTCTTCGAGCTGTAATAATATTTTATATACCCGTGACATAGTTCCTTTGGTTCTTTCCATAGTACATAGTTTCTCTATGTCTGTCAGCTGATCTTCAGTTCTGATCGGTTGAGGTAATGTTTGGATGAAATGGTTTAACTGTTGGTACCTCCAGTCATTAAGTAACATAGGATTTTCTTTTTGTGTTAATTCCTCTAGTGCTATTAAGTGCCCGTGATACAGTACATCCCTTAATTGTGCTCTATCATTTTTGATCCAATTCCCTCCTATCTCTTCTTTTCCCGGTGGAAAATAATCGTTGTTCTTTAGTGCTATGAGGGGTGAATTGAAATTTTTATCTATTCTTTTTTGTGTAATATCCCATATTTTAAGTGCATTCCTTGTTATTTCGTGTGTATCCGTGTCAAGTGTCCTAAACTGTGGGGGATTCCATATTATTTTATCCAGTCTCACCTTTGCGATTGTGTTTTCAAGACTAACCCATCTTTTTTCCTTGTTTCCCCTAGCCCATTCCACTACTCTTGACAAGATTATAGCTTCATAGTACATTTTAATATCTGGGATTGCGAGTCCCCCTTTGTTTTTGGTTTGCCTAAGGGTCTGGAGTGAAATCCTATGTTTCTTACTCCCCCATATATAATTCATTATCAACTTTCTGAGGGTTTGCAACAGTTGTTTAGGCAGTTTAATGGGCATCATCTGGATCTTATATAGGATTTTTGGTAACAGGACCATTTTACAGAAATTAATTCGTCCCAACCATGAAATTGGTCTATTTTTAACTCTATTTATTTCCTTTTTAATTTCTTCCAATAGTGGGACGAAGTTAATTTCATATTTTTTTTTCTCCGTATTTGCAAGCTGGATCCCTAGATATTTCAACTCTTTTACCCAAGGGAATTTATATTTTACTCTTAATATTCAGGCATCTTGCTTGGGGACATTAACATTAAGTATTTCAGTTTTATTTATATTTATTTTGAAGTTAGAAACTTCCCCATATTGTCCACATAGCTTTAATAGGTTCGGGACTGAGGTTTTAGGATTAATTAAATAGAAGAGCACATCATCTGCAAAAGCTGATCATTTGTGCTCTTCTTTTCCTATTTTAAGTCCTGTTATTTCTGGGCATTTACGGATCCTAGACAGTAGGGGTTCAATAGATAGTATGAATAGTAATGGTGAGAGGGGACACCCCTGTCTTGTTCCGTTTTTCATTGTGAAAGGGTGTGACAGGTCACCGTTTATTTTTATTCTTGCTGTTGGGGCCTGGTATAGGGTACCAATCCACTCCAGCATCCTCTGCCCAAATCCCATTCTTTCAAGGGTTTGTAACATTAGTCCCCAGTCTACCCTGTCGAACGCTTTTTCAGCATCGATCGACAGGAGTAGACCGGGGTGTCCACAGCTTTTCATTTTATGGATCAGAAGGAGCGCCCTTACCCCATTGTCTTTCCCCTCTCTTCCTTGAATGAATCCTGTCTGGTCTGGGTGAATCAGACCCGCCATCTCCTGTTTAATTCTCTCGGCCAATATCTTTGCGAATAATTTTAAATCTACATTCAGCAGAGATATTGGCCGATAACTCGCGCAAAGTTTGGAGTCCTTGCCTTCCTTTGGAATTACGGTTATAATTGCCTCTGCCGGCTTCTTTACTTAAAGAATAGTCTTTCCCAAGCCCGTTAAAATATTGGCATAGTCGTGGTAGAAGGATCTCTTTGCATTGTTTATAATATAGGGTAGTAAGACCATCTGGGCCTGGACTTTTACCTGATGACATGCCTGTCAAGGCTTTCTGTATTTCATTTTCTGTAACAGGCCTATCCATTACAAGTGTCTCTTTTGGATTTACTGATGTAAGATCTGCTTCCTGCAGGAAATCTATAATTTTTTTTTCTTTTTCTCCCTTTTCCCATTTTTTCTGTTCTATTGCATATAATTTTTCGTAGTAGGCTCTAAAAGCCTCTGCTATATTTTTTGTTGTGTATACCACCTCTCCTTGTATATTTTTAATTTTTTCAATATAGTTCTTAGCTTTTTTTTTCTGAACCATCTTCGCCAGATGTTTACTGGTTTTGTTTCCCCAAGTATATCTTTCTTTTGCTATTAGATGGAATTCTCTTTTAGTTTCCTGAAAGAGTAGGTCTTTAAGTTCATTTCGTTTATTTACTAGTTCTAGGTATATTTCTTGTTGGTTCACCCCTCTTTTATGTTTTTGTTCTAACTTAAGTATCTCGGTTATTAAATTGTTCTTCTGGAGGTTCTTTTCTTTCTTTTTCCTTGCTCCTTCTGCTATCATAGAACCTCTAATTAGAGCCTTATGGGCATCCCATAATGTTGCTTTCGATATTTCGCATGTGTCATTAATTTGGAAGTATTCCTCTAGGTCCTTTTTAACTCTAGTTAGACTGATATCCTCAACTACTAAGTCCTCATTAAGTCTCCATGTTCGTGATGTTCTCTGGTTGCCCATAATGTTAAGGGTAATACTTATTGGGGCGTGGTCAGATATGGTAATAGGCTCTATCTTTGCCTCTATCACTCTTTCCAATAAGCAGTGATCAGCAAAGATATAGTCTATACGTGAATAGCATTTATGTACCGGGGAAAAAAAAGTATAGTCCCGTGTCCCCGGATTCAGTACTCTCCATGTGTCTAACAGTTGGTTTCTATGGAGGCTTTTTTTTAAGATTTTTAGATTTCTTGGCTGTGTGTTGTTAATTCCTTCTATTCTGCCTATTCTATCTACTATAGGGTCCATGCAGAAGTTTAGATCCCCTCCCATAATTATTCTCCCTTTTTTAAAGTCCTCCAGTTTACCTAATATGTCTATTAAGTATTGTATCTGATTCGTGTTGGGAGAGTATATGTTCACCAGGGTACACTCCATATCTTCTAATTTCCCTTTTACAAAAATAAATCTTCCCTCAGGGTCTTTTAACCTTTCGTATAACTGAAATCTTACTCCCTTAGATATACCTATGGCTACCCCCCTGGCACGTTTTGTCACGGTATCTCCATAGTACCAAGTTGGATAGTCTATTGAGTGTAACTTAATGTTAGATTGTAATGTTAAATGTGTTTCCTGTATGAAAGCTATGTTCGTTTTAATCCTTTTCAGTTCCTTCAGCATTTTATGTCTTTTAACGGGGTTATTGAGGCCCTTTACATTAAATGATACACATTTTAATATTGGCATCTTATCCTATTCCCTTGTCTTCTTTTTTTTTTTTTCAAGCAAATTTGGTGAGGTGGGTCCCCTCTTCCTCCCTCCCCCTTCCTCCCTCTCTCCCTCCCTCCCTCCCCTCTCCCCACCCTCTATTCCCTCCCCCTACCTCCCTTTTCCCTAATAGCCATCTCCAGGCCTCTGAACCAACCATCTTCCCTTGGTTCAGTTTCCCCGAGGTGGAACCTACGCGTACCCCCTATCTAAAGTGATAGGGGTGAATACTTTTCTACTCAAGGGTGTCAAGGTGGCCTCCCTCACCCATCCCTCCATTCCATCCCCCTTTGCTAACTCCTCCCTTTAAGTCCATCCCGGTAGTTCTGGTATCTGTATTTCCATTCTCTTACAAAAATCTCTTAACTCTTCAGGAAATCGTAATGTCGCTGATTTGCCTTCTTTTGTTGCTACAAGACATGCCGGGAATCTCCAGTTATATTTAATTTTCTTGTCCACAAGCAATAGTAGGAGAGGTTTTAAGAGTCGTCGCCTAGCTAGAGTTTCTGCGGATAAGTCTGCATATATCTGTAAAGTGGATCCTCCATAAGCCAGGGGGGGTGACCCCTCAATTTCTTCCATAATTCGTCCTTCTCTTCAAAGGAGAGGAATCTAACTATGACGTCTCTAGGCCATTCCGTAGCTGTTTTTTTTAGTTTTCCTATAAGGTGAACTCTCTCTATCCTGATAGGGTCCTCAGATGTTTTTTCCAGTACCGGATTGAAAATTGTCCACATTATTTTCTTCAGATCTTCCCCTTTTTCTTCTGGCACTGCTTTAATTCTCAGGTTTTGTCTCCTGGCTCTGTTTTCCTGATCTTCTAACTTATAAAGTATGCTCCTTTGTTGTACCTGTAACTGGACTACTTGCTCCCTTAATTGATCTGCCTCTTGTTCTTGTTTCTCTGATCCTTCTTCTAGTGCTTCTACCCTGGAGAGAAGATGGCCGAAATCTGTCCTAAGGCTTTGTATTTCTCCTTTTATCACATTTTCCAAACGCAGCAGCATCTTTTCCATGTCCCCTTTTGTTGGGATTTGTTTGTCAGGTCTCTGTTCTTCCATTCTACTTGTTTCCGAATCAATCTCGCTGATCTCCTCTTCTCTTGATTCCTCTATTGTTCCCTCTTGGGTTAAGCTATGCGATTTTGTGGCGTCTACCTTTTTATCTGTTTTGGCTTGTAGGGTCTTTGGGGAGCCTGTGTTTTTTGTGCTTCCCCCTTTGGACATATATTGTCTTATCGAGCTTGTTGCGTTCAAACTACTTGGTGTTTTTGGGGTGTCACCTTTTGTCGCTCTGCTTGACATCCTTGACATATTTCCCTTCACCTTTCTGATTCTTTTCCCCAGTTTGGCGACCTGTTATCTTTGCCTCTGCTTCTATCTCTACTATTTCTGTTCAGCTCTTTTTATAGTAGTTTATTTGATTTGCTGGAAGGGTTTTCAGAGCTTACCCTTAGAGGTTGTGAAATGGCGGTCCATTGATCTTTATGAGCCTTTTCCTGGAATGCGCCGATCCTAAAATTGTTTGTATTCAGGTCTTCTTGATCCTTTGGCGTATCGGTCTTCTTGGCGTATGGGGCCCAAGGGTTAGTGTAATTTATGCAGGGTACTATATAAAGGGCTCTCTTCCAATCTCTGTAAGCCTCAGCGCAGCTGCAGCACAGCTATCAGCCCACACCGATTTTCAATAAAGCCCTTTTTACCCTAAGCTCTTTTGATCCCTTGTTACTACCTTAGTCTGTGGTTACATAGTCCCCTGTGTAGCTTGGTAGGGCAGCCCCCTTAAATGGAGTCCTTTTGTTTGTTAAATTTATTTCAACAACTTTCCTTGCCTCTACCTCAAGGATATCACTACTATATACAGAGCCCAGGGTGCTCAGACATATCCCCCTTTTTTTTTTTTTAAGAGGCTGTAGTGCAGAGTTCAGTATATGGTATCACCGCTCACAGACTTGGATAGGTATATACTGGGTCCCTTTTTCTGCTACTCGGCTTGATACTTTTTAGGATTTGTGTCCTGGAGTACCTTAAACAAATACGTCCCTCATTACCAGACTTTCTTTTATCTTCGACACTGTGTTCAACCGTTTGATATCAAGCAGAGTGAACATTAATCCCAATAGTGATATATAGTATTTTGATGGTCAATATTATCATTTCCCTTTTACCCTCTGCATAGCAGAACTATAGTAGGACTATAGTAGATAGAGTAGCTTTCTTCGAAGTCCCCCTCACATGTTACCCAGATCTCGCAGGCCAAACGGGGCGCTGTTTGTAGGCTTTTAGCACCTAACCTTAGTGGTACAGGGGGTGCGAGAGGGGGGCGCAGGGGGGGTGGTGTGACCCCCAAGGCCCAAATCTCCCACTGCTCTCCGTGATCAACATGATCTATAGTAACCAATGCATTGCCTGGGTCGTTACAGACCTTTCTCTGTTATTGGCACCGTTTTTAACCTTTAGCCTTTTTAACCCCTGTTCTGCTCTCTGATTAGAGGATGTCCTGATAGACAGTCCAGGGGGGCTTGGTCTATCCTAGATAAGCCTATTTTAAAGGCTATATTGCATAGAGTGGAGCTCTTAAAAAAGCTCTTAAAGAACTAACACCAACACTTCTGCCCCCCAGTATATTGAGAGCCGTCCATCCAAGCCAGACAAAGAAAAAAACATTTGTTGCTGAGATCACATACAGTATATACAGTTTCCAGCTAGACGTAGGGAGTTCCTTTATCCTCACCTGGGTACTTAGTCATTTTACATCACGCTGCACGTTAGGTGTTTCATAAGCATGCGATACTGTTGTCACTCTTAACCTCTAGGCAGTTTGATCAATTGATTAGGCACAGTACCTTTGAAGTCCGCTTCTTATACTACCTGTATCCCATGGGGAGAGGAGTCAGCTTGCGGGGATGTTCTGTAATCATGCGCTCCGTGACTTGTTCTAATGGTGGGTGAGGGAGTAGCGGGTGTCTCCCAGCACGAATCCCCGGTTTGTACTCCGCGCTCTACATCCTCCGGCGCATCGGGTCAAGACAGTCCCTTCCCGATCCGGTAGCGATGGTGTAGCTTGCGGCTCCTCCGTGGCTCAGCTGGGCTCTCCCCGACCTCTCTCTCCGCTCCGGAGACTCGGCGTCTTCCTCGTCACGGCCACCCTTGCACCCAGACTGCTTGGCGTTCGCTGGTCCCGCCCTCCATTAGGCGTGTCACGTCCTCACGTACACGCCATCTTTCGCACTCCACCTTCTAAACTCGGATACATAGTCTTCCGCGGGTCGGCGACCTTGCTGGAGGGCATGCAAGGCGGCCTCTGCGGTAGCGGCCTGGTGGGGGTCCTCATACAGCAAGGACATAGCCTGAAAGAACGTCTCCAGTCGATCGAGGCATAAGTCTTTTTGCTCCAAGAGACGGTGGGCCCACGCCTGCGGTTCACCAGATAGCAGAGAAATAACAAAACCAACCTTGGTGGCTTCTAATGAGAAAGTCCGCGGCTGAAGTGCAAAATAGAGTTCAGAGGCATTCCGGAAGGCTCTATACTTGCTTCGTTCCCCCGAAAATCTCTCCGGCATGGGCACTTTGACGAAGCGGATGGTGCGGACAAGGCCTGGACGCGGTCCTCAAGTCGGGTATAGCCTTCCTGCAGGGCCCTGACTGCTTGGGTTAAGCCGTCCACATGGCGACAAAGTTCTGTCATAGGGTCCACTCCCTGCGCAGGCTCAGACATGGCTGCCCGATACTGTCACGTACCTGGTACAGAGCAGAGCCTGACGTGCGGGAGTGGCCACTCTTGCTCCTCTGACTCTGGAACCCCTGGTAGTGTGGACAGGAAGCGCTGGAGTTCAGAGTCGCACTAGCGAATGGCAAGGATGCTGTGCAGGAACTGCGGAGGTCTCCTGTAGTCTCAGGAAGGTGTCAGAGGAGCTGGAACAGCAGGTCCGTAGACAGCGGGAGCTGGATACAGGTGACCCGGATCAGCAGGAAAACTGGGTTCAGGCGCTTGGTGCAGCTGACTGGAACAGGCGGCAGGAGGGAGGTGTTCTGTAGTGCTGGGCGCTGATCGCTGGAGTAGTTAGCCAGAGGAAGGTGTGCTGTAGTTCCGGTGCTGACAAGTAACAGGAGCTAGTGCGGATGACTGGAGCCGTCGGCAGGAGGGAGGTGTACTGTAGTACGGATGCAGGCAGGGTCAGGCAGGCCGGGTCGGATACAGTCAGACGGATCAGGTTCGTGGATAGAGCAATAGCGGAGTCGTAGTCCAGGCCGGGTCGGCAGCAGGCGGGCAACAATCAGTTAAAGGGTTAAGGTAGAGGCAGCGTCAGACAGGCCGGAGGTCAGGGCAGGCGGAGATCAGAAGGGTCAGAGACGAGCCGGGATCACGTGAACAGACGTCAACAGGTAACGGGTCTCAGGTGGGCAACAGGAACGCTAACGATCGGGCAGCAAGAGGCTGTAGGATGAGCCCCATTAAATAGCCTGGACTGGCGCTAAAATGGCATCAGCACGTGCCCGCGCGCCGCTCCCGCGATTGCGCGTGCACGCTGATTTTCCGCGAATTCACGCTCCCGGCGCCCCCGTGCGCGCTGTAGTGCCGCTAGCGCCACCTAGTGGTCGACCACGTCCATGACAACTTGCTTCAGCTTGACTCGTTATCTCATCAGCCAGCTAGCTCAACCTCAGCTCCCTTACTAAAACAAAACAAAAAAAATATTCCTCAAATTACTTGATTATGGTACAAATATACTTCCCATTTTGAATACAACTATACATTTTCAGTAGTGTTCTCTCAGAACACATATGTGAAAACAACACACACTCACACATTGAAAGCCCAGTGGCTATTTGAATTAAATACAATATAGTCAATATTATAAATGTTCTTTTTTTAAGCTACAGTAGTAGACCGAGGGAGCATTGAGATTGACCCTAGCTCGAATGCAGCTCCTTTTTCCAAATACAGTAGGTTGTCTAACATAGCCTTTACACCTAAGGTCATTAAGATAATCACACAGTTTTCTATCACTTTCCTGGCACATTTTATATTCTACACCCCTATCATATAAACAAGATATATTGTACAGCCCTCTTAATAATATGAAAATAACCGATGGTGCAAAATGTGTCCACTGTGCCTTTTATTTTAAAATATATTTTTATTTAGATTTTTCAAAACAAATTAAACAGCCACGGAAGTTAGTGACATTTACCTCTTGCCTACTGGGCACTTACCCCCTTCCTGTCCACGCCAATTTTCAGCTGTCAGCACTGTCACATGACAAATGTTTGAGAGCTGGTTCTCAATTTTTTCGGACAACTAAAGTTCTTGACGGAAATTGCGAACATCTGTATGCAATTCTGAAGCAAAAAAATCCTATGCATGTTTGGAATCATTTCGGCAAGCACTCGAAATCATTAACCTTAATTTTTCTCGGCTCATCGTAGTGTTGTACGAACCACGTTCTTGAGATTCGGAATATCCGACATTTGTGTGACAATGTGTATGCAAGACAAGTTTGAGCGAACAATCTGTTGGAAAAAAATCCACGGTTTTGTTTCGAAATGTCCGATCAGGTGTACGCAGCATTTGTATATACTGTATATTTATTTTTCTTTTTTTCTTTGTCCTTCACCTCAGAGAACTCTATTTGGAGACTTAATCAATTGTGCGTTCATACGCTGTCTCCTTTTTAGTTTGCATCATTTGTGAGAAAGCTACTATGCTTAATTATCTTCAGAATAAATATAGTTAATAATTGTAAATATGAAGAGTGAATACATAAGGGAAGGAAACCCAGTTCCAGTCGTTAAAAATAGAACACCCCAATACAAAAATTACTTGGTGGTAGGGAATATCCCCTTGCCCGGCCCCCCACCCAAAACCCCTCCCCCGCCCAACCTCACCCCCCCATTCTCCGAACAACGTCTTTTGTCTTTTCAATCTCTTGTCTTTATAACTGTTGCGTTACCTGCTCTAAAGCATCTTGTCTAAATACTTCTGAGATATCTTATAGTTTATCCAAACCTGCCATTTCAGCTTAAAACCCCTTTCTCCTTCCTTCCCCATAAACCTAAGCTGTTTGTGATAATAGGTATCATTTAATTTGTGTAGGCAACTCCTCATAGTTGGACTCTCAGGGTCTTTCCAATGTTTAGGGCTCTTGGCAGAGTTTAAAAAATACGGGAGTAAGGTACCTAGATATTGTTTAATGGGCATGTTTGTCCCGTGGAACAGACATACCCACGGGTCAACAGGAATCACGATTCCTGTAATCTCTTGGATTAACGCTACGACATTTATCCAATAAGTTTTAATATTTGTACATATTTGTCCGGTTTCCATGCAACCCCTCCAGCAAAATTGGGAGGTCTCCTCTTGATAGTGGTGTGCAATGTCCGGGGTTACATACCAATGTGCCAAACATTTAAAGTTCATTTCTACCACTCTGCATTCATTTGTTGTAATATGTACCATCTTTAATATTTTCCCTAGGTCTTTCTCGGTATTCCCAGTTGCCAATTCATCTTCCCATTTTTTAATATATGATGGCGGTGTCTTAAAATTTAAGCATATCAAGATTTTGTGGATCTTAAAGGTCCCTCCCCCACTGCCGGGCGCTGAACACACTCTCTCCAAAGGGAGCAAGTTCTCATCCGTCCTGATCAGTCGGGGAAGGGAGTCAACAAAATGCTTCAGTTGAAGATATCTCCACCAATTCAACTCAAACATTTCGAAACGCTCCCTAAGATCTGAGTAAGTACCTATTTCCCCATCTATCAGTATATCCTTTCATTTCAAGTCTGTGTCTTTTATCCAGCCCCGGTGCAAAGTAATTGGTATCATAAAGTGGGGTAAATGGTAATATCCCCATTTTTCCCTGGTTTGTAAACTGTCCCAAATTGACATGGATGTCTGTGTGATCCCATGCAAATTTTCAATAGCCTGTCGGTATTGTGACGGGATCCAGATCTCCTTTCCCAGTCTAGCTTTATTTAAACTACTTTCTAACTTTACCCACATTTTTTCTTTATTGCCTTGAACCCAGTCGATCACCCGTGCTATGTCTGGTAATCCTAAACCTCCATGTGTCTTGTCTCTAGAAAGTATGGACATACTAATACGTGTTTTTTTTTTCCATATAAACCCCCTTAATAACTTTTTTAGTGTTTTAAAATAAACTTCTGGTATTGGAATAGGTAACAGTTGTAGTTTATATAGAATCTTGGGAAGGGTCATCATTTTAAAACTGTTTATTCTCCCTAGCATAGACCTCTGTCTAAGTATTATTTTATTTTGGTCTAATTTGATATCGTTCAGTAAAGGGATAAAATTATGGTCATAGATTAAATCAAGGGATGGGGTTAAATTAATTCCTAGATATTTCAATTCAGTGTCTTTCCAGATGAAGGGTAAATTATGTTTATATCTATTGACATCCTGTGCTTTCACGCTGATATTCAGAATTTCAGATTTTAAAGGATTAATTTCAAAATTTGATATTTCCCCATAAAGTTTAAGGGTTTTTAGGAGATTAGGGAGACTTATATTTGGATTCATTATATATAACAGAATATCATCAGCGTATGCCACAAGTTTATATTCCTCATCATCTATCCGTATCCCCACTATGTCCGGATTATTTCTAATGCTTATCAATAAGGGTTCCAATGATAAAATAAACAATAAGGGAGACAAGGGACAGCCCTGACGAGTCCCATTAAACATCTCGAAAGGTCTAGATAACAATCCGTTTACCTTAACTCTAGCAGTAGGATGGTTGTACAGGGCTTTTATCCAGCCCAAGATCTTCGATCCAAACCCATAACATTCTAAGGCCGCATGCAAAAATCCCCAGTCTACTCTGTCAAATGCCTTTTTAGCGTCTATAGACAGAAGTAGACCTGGGGACTTGCTATCTTTTATTTCTTGGATCAGTAGAAGTGTCTTAATACTATTATCTCTACCTTCCCTACCTGGGATGAACCCCACTTGGTCGGTATGTACCAGATCGGTCATAATGGTCTTAATTCTACTGGCTAAATTTTTTGAAAATAGTTTCACATCGGCATTTAATAGGGAAATAGGTCTGTAACTAGAGCACAGTAATGGATTTTTGCCTGTTTTTGGGATAATCGTGATAGCTGCCTCTAAAGCCTCGCAAGGAAACTCCCAGTTTGTGCCAATGCCGTTCATGTAGGAACACATCCTTGGGACTAAAATCTCACTAAATTTCCTATAGTATATAGTAGTTAATCCGTCAGGACCAGGGCTTTTCCCCGTGGGGAATTCATTTAGATTATGTAAGATTTCCGATTCTGTAATAGGGTCTACTTTTTTTTATAAAACCTAATTCTTTTAAGAACCTATTAGTACTTTCTAGCCTCCGGTTCACCCTTTCAGGGGAATCACCTTGCAAAATTGAATACAACTTCCCATAGTATTCCTGGAATATCTGCGCAATTTTGGGGGTTGTATTGTACCTTACTCCCGTTTAAAAGTTTGAATGCTTTCAATAAAGTTTCCTCTACGGTCGTTTTTTAGTACTTTAGCTAAATATTTACCCGATAGATCCCCTCCTTAATACCTTTCTCTCCTAATTTTTTGGCAGGCTATTCTATGCTCTTGTTCCATATATTCCCTTAATTCCTCCCTTTTCAGAAAAATTAGACGTTTGGTAGCTGCATCTCCTGTATATTTATGTTTTTGTTCAAGATCGTAAATTATGTTATATAGTTCCCCCCGTTTCATCCTATTTTTTTTTCAGCTGATCCGATTGCAATGAAAATTCCCCGGATATAAGCCTTATGGGCCTCCCATACTAACGCTTCTGAAGTTGATTCTGAGCTGTTTACTTTAAAATACCAATTTAGTTCTTGTTTGATTCTTTCTATAACCTCATCATCTTGTAATAAATCTTCATTTAATCTCCAGGTTCTATCGTTCTTTTGAGTTCCTTCTATTTCAAGATCAATTGAAACTGGGGCATGATCTCATAGGGTTACTATTCCAATGTCTGAACTTTTGAAATTACCCAGAGAACCATGGTCCACCAGGACTAAATCGATTCTCGAATATGACCCGTGTACGGTAGAGCGGTATGTATAATCACGAACTTTCGGATGTGGTATTCTCCATACATCCATCAGTTGATGTTTGTGTAGTTTCTTTTGGAGTACATTTCGTTGAGAACACCCAGCTTGCCGTCACGTGACGTACAATCGATATCAGAGTTTAGGGTAAAATTTATATCCCCAGCCATAATTATCCTGCCCCTCTTGAAATCCATAAACCTCTCTATTGCTTCTCGTAGGAATTTTATGGGGTTTTGATTTGGGCCATAGACATTGGCTATAGAATTAGCGACATTTATTTTGCCACTAAGAAACAGATAGCGTCCCTCTGGGTCTACCATTCTTTCCCCTAGGGCAAATCTAACCTCTCTAGCAAATCCGATGGTGACCCCCTTTGTGCGTTTAATCGGAGAGTCCCCATAATACCATAACGGATAATCATGTGAACTTATTAAGAGATTTGAGTCCAATGCGATATGTGTTTCCTGTAATAATATATCTGCTTTTAGATATTTTAGTTCCCTTAATATATTACCCCTTTTGATAGGGTTATTCAAACCTCGTACATTATACAATACAATCTTTAAAGTTCCCATCTTAAGTAAATAATCCTCCTTCCCAATCCCCTCATTTTGTTATGCAGTATCAAATTTAAGTAAAAAATTATTGTATAATGGTAGGTTTGATAAACAGAAACGCATCTAGCATTATATTGCGGAAAGTTCGGAGAATGCCCCAACCTTTGACCAACCCCCCCACCCCCAACCCTCTTCCCAGCCTCCCCCACCCACCGACCACAACTACCCTCACAGGACCCATTCACCCATTCCCTCCCCCACCCTCTCGACCCCTTGCATAGTGGGGGACCCCCCCAGCCCTATACCCAGCCTCCCACCCACCCACCAACCACAACTACCCTCATGGTACCAATCCACCCGATCCCTTCCCCCTCCCCCCAGTCCCTCTCATAGTGGGGGATTACGGCCCGCCATGGGCTCAAGGATCTGTGGCCCTCCATCTGGCCCTATACGGTTCTCCCCCCAAGGGTCGAGCTCTTTTTTGGGCTCTACGGAGAGCCGCTACCACCCACCCCCAGTCCCCGGAGCCCATGCCTCACCCAAACTCATGCATGTATATATATATATATATATATATATATATATATAAGTGCTCACTTTAACCCCCCCCGCTCTTCAATCCTGACGTTAAGAGTCCCCAACTCCCTCCCCCAAACCACCGGTGACCCCCTATGTTATCTAGCTCCTATTATATAAATTTCCTAGTATGGTTATTTTGCGCTTTTGTTTCTTGAGATAAGATGCCAGGTCTGTTGTTCAGATGCATGGGACGTCTTTTCGTGTGGTTCACTCCAGCCAGGGATTGTTATTGTTGGAATGTCAAGTCTCTTACAGAACTTCACCAACTCTTCCCGGAAACCTTAGAGTTGCAGACCTGCCCTCTTTCCTCCCGATTAAAAAGGCGGGATAGCCCCAAGAATATTGAATACTGAACTTTTTTAAATGCTCTAAAAGAGGTTTTAACAGTCTTCTTCTGGACAGTGTCTCTGGGGACAGATCCGGGAAGATCTGTAAGTTAACATCATTGAACTTAGCCTGTATATTTTGCAAAATACTTTGCAAAATCTGCTCTTTATCTTGGAAGTTATGGAACTTTGCAATCACGTCTCTGGCGATGTCTGCGGGCAGTTCTGTGGGTTTTCTAATCCGATGAAACCTTTCAAATTAAATTTTTTCATTTTCCAATTTCCCCAAGGATTGGCCGAATACTTTATCCAGTTTTTCTTGTAAATCTTCTCCTTCCTGTTCAGGCAAGCCACGTATCCTTAAATTATTCCTTCGATTTTGATTTTCTTGATCTTCTAATATGAACCCGTAAGTTTCTTTGTTCCAACTGTAACTCCTTTATTTGTTTTTTTAACTCGATCATTTCAGCGGCTTGGCTGTCCAGTTTGTCAGTTTCTTCCACTCTCCTTAATAAGTGATTCATATCGTCATGCACTATGGAGATCTCATTTTTTAATGTGCCCTCCATCCGGGAGATGGATAGTTCTAATTTCGAGAACATTTCTAATAACTCTCCTTTTGATGGGGGTAAATCTTTACACCTGGCACCATCTATATCCGCGATTTCACCCCCTATTTCTGCTATAGACCCATTTTGTTTCTTGAGATAAGATGCCAGGTCTGTTGTTCAGATGCATGGGACGTCTTTTCGTGTGGTTCACTCCAGCCAGGGATTGTTAATTAACCTGGACATTAATTGAATGCCAAAGCTTCCGATTTCAGAACATGTGCTCTATCTCATGGGGGGGCTGTAGTGCCACATGGGTGCAATCTATGGCCCCGATGGTGCGTGGGAATCTGGCAATTTTATAAAAATCAGTCACTGTGTTCATTCACTGGACCTCCTGGGAGGGTTTTATAATTTGGTTGGCCATGCGTCTCAGGATTGCAGGGACAACCTGGTGCACACACCTGCTAATGGAGGATTGTGACATCCCAGCCATACCTCCACATGTGCACTGAAAATCCGACAGAAAAAAAAACACAAGCAGACAGCTAATACAAATTAAAAAAAAAATTAAAAAACAGACACAAAAAACACTCCGAGGTGGCCGAGCCGAGCTAGGAGATGGCTGCCTTATTGCTGAGCTCCTGCCACCTCAGAGCGCTTATCACAATTTGCGGTGATTTTTGACCCCTGCTTTGCCACCTCACCATGGGCACTTCATCGAGGCAATCCTTGACCTCCCGTTCCCGCTCCCCTAGGGAACACAACTATGCCCTGGGACAGCACATCCCGGAGATGTTCCGGTCCGGCAGAGGACATATGGCGGCTTTCCGCCAAGGAGCACAACAGGGCCGTGCGCAGGCCTTGCCTTCCCAAATGCAGGACATCGTTCTATCCGCACCCCCGCCTGATCTCCCGCCGATGCCCCAGGGGGGCCAGACCAAGTACTATCTCCCGCATCGGCGGCACCACCGATCACTATCCTAGACCTGCGGGCCATGGCCACTGACATCAAGGACGCGCTCGCGGCGGCCATTGCGGACCTGCACCTGGACTTTAAGGCTTTAGATGGGAGAGTTGAGGCGACCGAACGGACGCTGAAGGACCACGACTCCGTGCTCCAGCGCTCCACAAGGAAAATAGACGACCATACCCTGCAAATGAGGGAAATAAATCGCCATTTGGAGGACCTCGAGAATTGGGGAAGACGCCATAACTTGCGCGTGAGGGGCCTACCAGATGCTGTCGAAGGGGGCCAGGTCGCACAGGAGGTGACTAAAATCTTCAATTCGATCCTCCGATGACCACCAGACACAGTGATCACCATGGATCGGATCCACAGGGCGCTAAGACCCAGGGGAAGGGATACGGACCCTCCTAGGGACATAGTTTGCTGCCTCACCGACTTTGGCCTGAAAGAGGAGATCCTGAGGCAAGCTCGGGGCCAGTGCCTCCAACACGCGGGATCCCCGATCCAGCTATTCCAAGACCTCTCGGGGATCACGTTGAAACACCGCCGGGATCTTTTTTTTTTTGAGTTTCAAAAAGAGTTTATTGTGAAATATTACGATACAATGAAAAGAAAAATAAAACCTTTATGTCTTGGATAAGCTTCACAAATTGAATTATGAACATTATATAATAATGAAGATATCTAGTAACGCATCATCTCTTCAAAAAAAATAAAAAAATAAACATAAATAACATTGACCTTCCTCTATGAGCTGAAAACAGGGGGGGGGTTATCACAATAAGACTCTAGCTTAGCGGAGAAATAAAAAAAAAAGAAAAAGTCACCGGACCAGGTGCCCCTTCCGGGTGCACTCATTACCTGGTTCCGGAAATAGTATTCTTCACTACAACATCTCCACTATAATAAGATTGCTCCCCGGACCTAGAAAAACAGAGAACTCCCAGCTCCGAGGAGCAACCCGAGAGTAAGATTGAAAAAGCAGTAAAGTAATAATTAACTGGGCCCCCAACGAAAGAAGATGTGACATAAAAAATAAACAACATTTAGCTCTGACAATCGAGGTAGCTCCTATAGGAATAATAATGCCTAGAGGATTTGAAGAGAAATAATTTCCGTCCCTTGGATACATTTAGGTTACAAGAACAAAAAAGAATCAAAGAGTCAATTCGACCTAAGCAGAAGGTTTTAGAGAAAAGAGGATGAAGGAAGAAAAGGAAAGAGGGGAGAAGAAAAGTGCCAGACTACAGAGTAAGATATCATTCAAAGAAATCATGTCCCATTTACTCCTGGTATAAATGAAATGCCCAAATAGGTGGCCCAGGGTTCCCAAGTTGCTTCAAAGTTAATGGTCGTGTTCAAAATATGGCTAACCAGTTTCTCCTGTGTCATTATCCATGAGATCTTTCTTTTGGTTGCTGCTAGAGAAACCGAAGGCTGCTTCCATGCCTTAGCCAAAGTAATTTTTGCTCCAAGGAGCATAAAGAAAATCAGTCTAAGAGTGTATTTGGAGGCTTTCGGGAGATCAGCGTTTAGCAAGGCTATCTGGGGAGATTGCTTTAAGGAAATACCCGTAACTTTTCTAATAAGATAAAATAACCTGTTCCAGAAGCTACGGATTTTCGGACACGCCCACCAGATATGCCACATAGAACCCTGGGCCTGACATCCCCTAAAACAATCAGAAGAGGTAGATGGAAACATGACGGCAAGCCTGGTAGGTACCAAGTACCACCTCATCAAAACCTTAAGGTTAGCCTCAATCAAATTAACATTTACAATACCTTTAAAAGCTCTCTTTACCATTTTGTGCCAATCCTGTAGATCCCAGGTTTCCTGAACATCCGATTCCCAAGCTACCATATAGCGGAATTTGGATGAAGGTTCCATCAGAGACAGGTAAATGATAGAGATACCTCCTCTATGTTCCTTTCCCTGCCCACACCATTGCTCATAGGGTGTGAACCCTGGAGGTTCCGATTTATGTTTCAAAATGGAAGAGATAAAGTGTGAAATTTGGAAGAATCTAAATTCTTCAGACTCTGGGAGACCTAATTTAACCCGACAATGTTGGAGGGAGAAAGGACCCGAGGTGGAGATGAAGTGTCCTATTCTATATAGACCTTTATCCAACCACCATTGAAAGGCTTTAGTATCCATTCCTGGACTAAATTGGGGATTGTGAAATAAATTGGCTAGCGGTTTAGTAATCGAGATCAGCGAGGGTGTCTGCTTCATCCTATCCCAGAGGGACAGAGATTGGGATAAAGTAGGGGACAGGATCGGGGGCCTAGACGAACGGGGACACCAAAGCAAGAAGTCTAAAGTGTGTGCAGGTGTAGCCCGCTGCTCAATATTTAACCAATCCGGTTTTTCAAGTTTAGAGTAAATTAATGAAAGTTGTGCTAATCTGGCTGCCTGAAAATATTAAAAAAGATCAGGAAGTCCCAGACCCCCCCGTGTTTTAGGACTAGAAAGAACAGAACGAGAGAGCCTATAGCCCTTTTGACCCCATATAAATTTAATTATCTTCCTCTGCATGGCCTTAAGGTGACCCCTGTTGATCCCGATAGGGAGACATCTAAACAGATACAGGATTCTTGGGAGTAAAGTCATTTTTATCGAGTGGATCCTACCTATCCATGAAATATTAAAACTAGACCATTTCTTAAGATCTTTTTCTAGTTTACTGAATAACGGAGGGAAATTGGCTTCATATAATTGATCAAACGTAGGGGTTAAGTTAATTCCTAGGTAACGGATCGAAGAGGAATTCCAGGCGTATCTAAAAGAGGACCTTAGATGGGAGATCGTTTCCGAGGATAAGGATACATTTAGCGCCTGAGATTTTGACATGTTAACCTTTAAGCCTGAAATAACCCAGAAGGTATCTAGGAGCTCATTAATTGCCGGAAGTGAAGTAGTCGGGGAGGTGACAAAAAGGAGAACATCGTCAGCAAACAAAGCACATTTATGGATCGTTTGACCACACCTGACGCCATCAATATTGTGATTGGATCTGAGTGATATTGCTAAAGTCTCGATTGCTATAGCAAATATGAGGGGCGAAAGAGGGCACCCTTGCCTAGTACCCCTGGCGATGCTAATGGGGTCAGAATAAAATCCCTGTAATTTAATTCTGGCTTCCGGACTAGAGTATAGTGCTCCTAACAGCCCCAAGAAGGAGTCTCCAAATCCCCAGCGTTTCAAGACGTTAAATAAATACGACCAAGATAAGGAATCAAAAGCCTTTTGCAGGTCTAGCGAGAGCAAAAAGCCCTTCTGACTGGGACCCCCATCCCACCCCGAGTGTAGTATAGATATGAGGTCAATTGCTCTCCTGACCTGGTCTGGGCCTTGCCTACCATGAATAAACCCCACCTGGTCTTTATGTATATAAAAATTAATAAAGGAACTCATTCTATTTGCTAAGATTTTTGTTAGGATCTTCACATCGTTATTGATTAAAGAGATAGGTCTGTAGTTCTCGACAAGTTCATGATTTTTATCTGGTTTGGGGATGACCGATATATATGCTGAGTTTAGATGAAGTGCCAATGGATTACCCGAACGTTTAGAGTTAAAAAATTTAGTTAAGTGAGGGGAGAGAGTGTTCAGGAAAGATTTATAATATTTAGATGAAAATCCATCTGGGCCGGGAGCTGAGCCTATTTTTAGTCCTTTAATCACTCCCACCGTTTCTACTATAGTAATTGGGGAGTCCAGCAGGTCAGCATGGGTCTTGCTCAAACTGGGGATGGGGAGAGAATCTAAAAAGGAATTAATGTACTGGGAGTCAGCCACATCTGTATTCTGATAAAGATTCTGGTAATATTCCCTAAAAGCACTCAAAATGCGTTGGGGATTATGTGTAGAAGTTCCATTTTGCAACTTTATTTTAGGAAGGGTATAAGAGCGAAATTTAGGGGAACGTTTATTAGCAAGTAAGGTGCTCATCTTATCCGTGTTTAAGTAGAATTTAGCTCCTGACCACTTGAAGGACTTTTCAGCCTTGACTGTTAGTGCCAAATTCAATGCTAATCTGGTATTATTAAGTTTATCCATAGGAATAGAACCAGGGTTTTTTTAATGTTGTTTACTAAGAACCTCAAATTCCTTCTCGAGTCTCTCAATATCCTGAGTTCTTTCCTTTTTCAGCTTAGACGAGAGCTGGATGATCTTACCCCGGATCGAGGCCTTGTGTGCAGCCCATAAGGTTTCCGGAGAGACTTCTCCGGAATCGTTAAGAAGGAAGAATTCTTGTAATGCTTTTTCTATTTCAACTATGTTAATAGGATCATCTAAAAGAGATTCGTTAAGTCTCCAATGGGCGGTATGAGGTCTGGTAAAAGATCCGCTCAAAGTCAGCACCACCATCGAATGATCCGAGAGAACCGTATCTCTTATAGAGGCCCTATGAACTAATGGAATATGAATAGAATTGATAAAAATATGATCTATCCTGGAAAAGCTCAAATGGGGATTGGAGAAATGGGTGTAGTCACGTTGAGTCGGATTAAGTTCCCTCCAAATATCTACGAGTCCATGTTGGTGAATTAATTTCGCTACCTTATAGCTCATCCTGTTGGGGTGGGACAATTGTTTAGATGGAGCCTTAGACTTATCTAAACTCATATCGAAGGCTACATTGGAGTCTCCTCCCATGATCACAATACCTTCCAACAGTGATTCTAACACAAGCATCATTGACCGGAAAAATCCTGCCTGTCAGGTGTTTGGGGCATAATATGAAATGACCGAGAAGATTTGGTCTTCAATCAGTCCTTTCACTAAGATGTACCTGCCCTCCGGGTCCCTATGCACGAAAGTGTCTTTAAACTTACACGCTTTTGAGAAGAATATTGCCACCCCCTTTGTTTTGTTAGTAGCATTGGCGAGGAAAAATTGCGGATATTGTCCATGAATAAAGGATGAGACATAACTGGAAGGGAAATGGGTTTCCTGAAGCATCACTACCTCTGATTTTTGTGAGCGGTAATAATTAAATAACTTCTTCCTTTTAATAGCCGAATTCAGACCCTGAACATTATGTGAAATAACTTTTAGCACTGAGCCCGACATTTTGTTAGCAGCCATGGTGTGTAGGCAGGGAAAGATGGACATTACATTTGGTACTCACCCACCGGTTCTGAGGGCAAGGAGTATGCGGGCGAAACAGGAACCTGGGATCCAGAATGTAGCAAACGGATAGTTGAACCTGTATGCTGGCAAAAAGAAAGAAAAAATTAGTAAAAGGAAGAAGGAAGAAAAGGAAGAAAAAAGGAGAAAGGCCCATTACGGGCCCAAAATGCAGGCGGGGGGTAGGACCCCCCCCCTGTGTCAACCTGTAATGAAATGTTGTGGTCCAATATACGGACCACAAGTTCATCCCAAGAGCATGAAAAAGCCATGTCCTGAGGATGAATGGAGGCACAAGACAACTGTCCCAGCCAAAACCAACCCGTGAAAAACTTCAGTTTATAGTGGTAATTAGGCCTAAACAAACAGCAGACAAACATAAAACCACATAAATGGATCCGTCAGCAGGAGCTGTTCGGGCTCCCAGGAAATGGGGGGAGGGACCCAATAACAGGGGTCCAAACCCACCAGAACAAGGGAGCCCGAGCAATAACGCCTACTATTAAGCCTTAGGCAATCCGGCTGATCTAAACAAGAAAAAAGTTAGCTACAGGAGGGGAAAAAAAAAAAATAAAATAAAAAAAAATAAAGGAGCAGACATAAAATATTGGTCATCGGTCCAAAAAAAAAAAAAAAAAAAAAAGGGATAATAAAAATAAAATAAAGTTCTCCAAAAGGGGATCTTCAGAAAAGAACAGTGATGAAAGCAGACAATCACGGCTGGTCAGGAGCAATCCTGAAATAGCGAGGCACAGAAAAGGATTAGTCATCAAAAGCTTCAGGTGATGCGCGACTTGGTGGATTTCCAAAGTGGTGAGGTTGGGCTAGTAGGAGTAGGGCGCTTAGAAGATACTGCTTGCCATTGTGAGGTGTCCATCTCAGATTCCTGTGAGATAAATTTAAGATCCAGGAAAAGCCTCTCTCCCTCCTGAAACGAGGAGAATGAATATGTCCTTCCCTTAAACATAAATTTTAGGGCGAAAGGGAAAGCCCACCAGTATTTGATCTCCCTTTGGGATAGAATGGCAAGTAACGGTTTGAGAGCTCTGCGCCGTTGGATAGTCATTGGGGATATATCCGCAAAGAACTGAATCTCATGACCTTGAAAAGATAGATGGGAATTCTGACGAGAGAGTTTCATGATATCTTCTCGTACACTGAAAAAGTGAGGTTTCACTACCACATCCCTGGGGTTGCCGTCCTTTCTAGGAGGGCCTAGAGATCTGTGAGCCCTATCAAATTCCAGTTTATGTGGGGGTAGAGACGGTAACAGGGATTTGATTAGATCCTGAATAGCAGAGGGAACATCCGAGTTAGATTCCGGGAGCCCCCGTACCCTAAAATTGTCCCTCCTTGAGCGATTTTCAAGGTCATCTAATTTACATAGGGCCACGTCTAATTGTTCCTGCAGTACCTGAATGTGATCGGTGTTTTGATTTGCTCTTGAGACCGTGATATCCAATTTGTGCTCAATGGCTTCCATTCTGGATCCTAAATTTTGAAAATCTGTGCGAATGTCATTGGTTATTTTGTTTGCAGTATGGGCAAGGCCCTTCTCAAGGAGCTCAGAAAGTTTCAGAAAAAGATCTCCTGCATTTTGGGGGATGTCAGAATCCAAGCCTCCTGGGGTAGCTACATCTTCCATATGGGGAGAATTAGAAGCCATAGGGGTTAACAGAAGATTTCCCACAGTGCGGCCTAACAGGGATTCGGTAGATGATGGGGATGGGGTCACCGCCGGGGGATGACTGTGTGAGGCCTGTGGTGTGAAGGTGAGCGTGGCCGGGGCAACTACTTGCCTGTTTCCTGAGAAACCTCCGCCGTGCTGCTCCTTCTGCTGCGACGCGGCCGCCATCTTGGATTCGTCCACGGACCCCTCGGCGGTGAAGCTCGGGCCCAAATCACGCCTGACTGTGCTCCCCAGCATGGAGGGGGAGAGGAGGTGTTCCCCGATTGTGTCCCGTTAAGTGCCGGTCTTTAGCTGGCACGCATCCGGCTCAGGGAAGGTAAGCTGACCGGGACAGTGCGGAGCTCCCAGATCACACAGCCATCCGGGAAGCCTCGCGCATGCGCACTGCACCGCCGGGATCTTAAACCCATACTGGATGTCCTACGGGCCGAGAACATACAGTATAAGTGGAAGTTCCCCTTCTGCCTGGCGGCCTCTCGCCAGGGACACACCGCTCACTTGAAGGTTCCCGAGGACCTCCCGCACTTCTTTGAAACTATGGGCATACCGCCCGTCGCTGTCCCGGAGTGGTACGCCATCTACCGCTGCTCTGTGGGCCGCTGGCCTGGGCGCCAGGCAGAGGATATGGAGACTCAACCCTCAAGGTCCTGTAGGAGACGCTCCCCATCGAGCTCGCGCATCCCGAATACCACAACGGGACCCAGAAGGGACCGCGATCCGCTCTCCTCTCCGGGAGCGCAGAGAGCTCAGAGGGATTATTGATTGGCTGGCTGGTAATCTGTTATGACTGCTACAAGTTTGACTGTTGGCTAGTTTATTCCCCTGTTGCCATGTTTTGTGTTCACAACGTTTACTCTGGATTCCAGAAGGCACTCTAACTCCTTGCTCCCTCTTCCAGCCAGCGCCCTATCTATATCCACGCTCGGATTGAAGCCGCGCCTTACACTTGGCGCCTGAAGCCACTGCCCACTCCCAGCATACGATAACGCCACCTGACTCCTCCCCGGAGGTCTATTGGAACTCTCGAACTGCTCCCGTTTTTGACACTATAATGCCCAGACTCCCTCGCGGTGGACATCGCTTCCAGGCCTGGATCTCTGCACCTCTCCTCCCTTCCGGCGCGTTGTGCCTACGTCATGTCCGGGGGGACACCATCGTAGGTGGAAGAGGAGACCCGACCGCCGACACTGAGACCATCGTAAGATGCAGAGAATGCCCACTACATTCACCACGGGACAACCCACCAGATTCTCCTGCTACTAGATGGAGACTGTCCTTCCTGATCGATCGACTGGCCGCATGACTTTCTCCCGTGGGGACACTGCCCACGATACTGGCCTGGTTTCCCACATCCTTACCTCTCTGGGACTATCTGCCCACTAGTGATGCTTGGCCCCCTCCTTACGGGTCGCCCTGGAGCGTCCCGCCCCACCGCTCCATACCCATCTTCGTCCGCAGGGCCCCAAACGCAACACCCACCGGACTGCTCCTCGCTGATGGCATTCGATTCCTTCCGCCGGGCCCCCGCTGCTGGAGTCTGTGCTGCCCCCACTGCACTGGGGTCGAAACGCGCTGCTGGATGTGTCCTCGCACCCCTGGATGAGTATACACATACCTGCCTACCCTTTGTCGGTCCTGCCCGTAAGCCCGACATGGCGAGCGTGGCAAAATTGCTGTATAGGCTAGGGGCTATTATCCTACTGTTTGACTGTTTTTTTTATTTGTTTTATTTGCTGCTATATGTATAGGTGGCGGGGTGGTGACGGTTGGGGGAGATGGGCATGCCTTCTCCTCCTCCCACCCCCCCCCCTCCATGGGGCGCTTCCGGGGCGTCCCGGGGGGTATCGCTGGCTGTGATCATCTGGCGGGGGAGATGTCATACCCTGGTCCCTGCTTTACTCCCTAGCCCTAGGATTACAGCTTTATACAGGGGAATTATGTCAATAGGCTCTCCCTTCAGCAATGAGTATTTTATTTACATTTTGAATTTATATTCCAGCTGCGACCAATGTGTCCTCACTAGGATATGCCCCATTGAGATCTCACCCCTGACTTAGCCACTTTGCTGTACGCTCTGGGGTGGCATACCTATTCCGGTTACCTCTCCCATTTCCCAGACGTTTCCGGGCAAGACTCCGGTCAACCCACGAGCGGTACCATGTGTCGGTCTCCGTGTCCCTTCCCCGGCGCGAGTGCCCCACACGGCCACGCCTTACTGATTGTCCTTATAAGAATAGGTGGAGGGACTGTGTCCCACCCACCTAAATCGGTTTTATTCCCTCTCCTCTCCTATAAAAGGGGAGGACTGGGAACCCTCCCTGGTACTCCCCGTTTTCCCAGGGGAAACCATCCCCCACCTTAGGCACCTGTGGTGCCGTGACTCAGATTGAAGTTCCCCTAGGACCCTCTACCTCCCTTACCGTCACTGTAACGATCCCACACCTGACTCCTCCCCGTACCGCCACAGCTCGGACGCCCACCCCGCGTTCGGACATACGACCGTACTGACACCACATTGAAGGTAATCTCCCTTAATGCACTGGGACTAAATCTCCCGGAAAAGCGATCCCAGCTCCTCTTGGCCTTACACCGAGCTAGGGCGGATATAGCGTTTGTGCAGGAAACGCACTTCAAGTCAGGTGCAGTGCCCAAATTGCACAACTTTCACTACCCGACTGCCCACCACGCCACAAATATGCACGCCAAAACGAAAGGGGTCTCCATATTGATTGCTAGACATTGCCCCTTCAAAGTGGTGGAGGAAGTCGCCGACCCTGAGGGTAGGTATTTATTTCTTAAGGGCTCCTATCTAGATCATACTAGCACGTTTGCTACTTGTTTTGCGACAGGTATCATTTTTCAAAACCGTATTGGCCCTACTGACACCCTTTAAGGCAGGGACACTGGTGTTGGGGGGTGACTTTAATGTCACTCTGCCCCCCACAAAACACGTCCTCCGGCACTTCGTCCACCCCATTCTCGGCTCTAAGGATCAAACTGCTCCTTCAAGAACTCCTCTTACACGACACCTGGCGCACCCTGCACCCTACGGGAAAGGATTTTACGTTTTACTCGGCTCCCCACGCCCGCTATTCCCGACTTGACTACTTATTTGTGAATCAAGAAGATCTGCCCCTGCTAACATCTGCGTCTGTAGAGCCCATGTGGCTGTCGAAACATTACCCGGTCTCGGAACCACTATCACTTCCCCTTTACCGCCCTAGAACACGGGTGTGGAGGTTGGACCCATCCCTACTTACAGACCCAATACTAGCTACTGACCTTGAATCGACTATAGAAACGTTCTTTCGAGAAAACAGACCAGAGGACACGGCTCCCGTAGTTAACTGGGAAGCCCACAAGTGTGTAGTCAGAGGCCTTTTAATAGCTGCCGCTGCCCGACGCAATAAGGTACGGCGCAAGCAATACGATGACCTCATGGGGAGATCAAATGACTAGAATCCGCGCACAAACACTCGCAAGCCCTTGCGACGCTTCAAGACTTAAATCGGGCAAGAGCTGAGCTCCTAGAGGTTATCGGTAATAAAATTAGGCGTTCCTACGCCCTAGCCAAAAAATTGTTTTATGAACACGGCGACAAAGCGAGCAAATTACTAGCTGCAGCCCTACAAGCCAAAAAGGCTAGGACGACCGTCCACTCGTTGACAGATGATAGAAGCGCCAAAATACACTCTACACCAGACATAGCCAAGTTCTTCGTTAAATATTACACCAACTTGTACAACCTGCCATCTCCGACCACACCGGCTGCGCAAATCACCAGGCAGGGCTTGATTGATGACTTTTTAAGCCAATACGGCCCCACCAAGCTGTCGGAGATGGCTAGGTCGGAACTGGACAAGCCCCTCGACAGCGCAGAAGTGGGACTGGCCTTGAAACAACTAAAATCCTGCAAGAGTCTGGGCCCTGACGGTCTAACTGCTGGATATTACAAGACTTATGCCAAAGTTCTCACACCTTTCTTCCTCTCAGCCTTTAACTCTCTCCCCAACGCCACCACCCCTCCTCGGGACCTTCTGACTGCTCACATCGTGGTACTCCCCAAACCCGACAAAGACCCGAATATTGTGTCCAACTACAGACCCATCTCACTACTCAATGTGGACCTCAAGTGGTTTGCCAAAACGATCGCGAATAGGCTACTGCAGTACATGCCCTCTCTGATAGACCCTGACCAAGCCGGATTTATGCCCGGTAGAGAAACGCGCGATAATACCCTCACGGCTCTCAACGTCCACCATTGGCTGACCTCTCATGATTCCCCCAGGTTTTTCCTTTCACTCGACGCGGAGAAGGCGTTCGACAGAGTGGCATGGGACTTTATGCAGGCTACTCTCAAGGCCACAAACCTACCACCACTCATGTTAAGCTTTATCTCCGCACTATACTCGGGCCCCACGGCGAGGCTTAGAGTGAACAACCACCTGTCGGGAGCCTTCTCCATTGCGAACGGGACCCGCCAAGGGTGCCCCCTCTCCCCCTGCTATTTGTCCTTACCCTGGAGCCTTTCTTAAGATGGCTCAGATCCAACCCAACGATCAAGGGTATCGACATTGGCAGCCACACGTACAAACTTGGCGCGTTCGCAGACGATATTCTCCTTTTCCTCAAAGACCCCCTCACGACCGTCCCTAACCTGCTGAAGGACTTTGCAGATTTTAAAATACTGTCCAACTTTCAAATCAACTTCTCCAAATCGTATGCCCTGAAGGTTTTCCCTACCCCAGACCTTATGCAACCTATGCCAGACCAACTTCCCCTTTACATGGAATGCCAAAGCTATCACATATCTGGGGATCCAACTCCCCACCTCCCTCTCCGACCTGTACCCCCTCAACTACACTTCACTGCTCCAGACTGCAATTAGGGACTTAAAAGGCTGGTCCCCTAGGCACCTATCGTGGTTTCGGGAGGATCGCGGTGGTCAAAATGAACGTCCTGCCCCTGCTGCTCTACACTATGCAAGCGATCCCCATTAGGCTCCCCCCAGCTTTCTTTTTGTCATACAGGGCGGCCTGCACGAAATTCATATGGCATGATGCCCGCCCACGCTTATGCTACGCCAGGCTCACAGTCCCCAAACTGAAAAGTGGCTTAGGTCTGCCGAACATCCATAAATACAACATGGCTTGTAGCCTCTCCAGAATAGTTGACTGGACATCTAACGAGGAACGGAAGCACTGGGTGAGGCTGGAACAGGCATTCTCACCCCTTCCTTTATCCCATCTACCATGGGTATCACAGAGCAACATACCACATAGCTGCAAAATACACCCTCTTATTCGCCCCTCCTTACACGCCTTTCGGGAGGCCTGTACTAAGCACAAACTGTCAGACCGAATTGGCCTCATGACCCCCCTTAGACTGAACCCTGACTTCCCGCCGGGCATGCACCCCACCTTCCTGTCTGACTGTTGGCCCCACGCGACCGTTAGGGCGGGACAACTCTTCTCACAGGGTAGACTCATGCTTCAATCAGAACTAGACAACTACACTAACAGGGACGAATTCCCATTTTGGACCTACCTACAACTTTGACACTTCATCGACAGGACGGCCCCAAGAGCCCGCTGGTCCAGACCCTGCTCCCCTTTCAAAAGCCTATGCTCAAAAAGCGACCCACAGAGGCATCTCGTCTCGGCGATCTACAGTTTATTATTTTTCTCACACTCCTCCAAACTCCACTGGGCTAACCAACAGTGGGAACGGGACCTAGCACTAAACCTCACAGATGGGAAATGGGAAACCATCTACCGGCTAGCCCACAAGGGTTCAGTCAATGTCCAAACACAGGAAAATGCTTACAAGCTTCTCTCCAGATGGTACAAAACCCCGCTCAAATTGCACAAAATTAATCCTACCCTCCCAAGGATCTGCTGGAGGTGCCATCTGGAGATTGGCTCTTTCCTCCACATTTGGTGAACCTGTCCCAAACTCCAGCCCTACTGGGAGGAGGTCCATAGACTCATAGCAAAAATCACGACTGACCACTTAGAATTCACTTGGGCCTGTTGGATCCATTTCACCACAACCGACGACTACAAAAAAATCAGACCCTGACGACTGTGCCCAGATTTCCTCCTCTCCCTACACCTTGCTGAGCTTTGGCGGACTGTCCGTCCCCCTCATCCCGCCCCCCACATCTCTCTGACCTAGACCCCTATCCCCCCCTCCTCCTCTTCCCTCACCTTCATCCCACAAGCCGCAACTACGGGCCCTGTACTGTCAGACTTTACCCTCCTGTCTGATAGGTAGTTCGCTTTTGTACACTGCCTTACAACTGCTTCCCGTTTTTTCTTTCATGCAACCTCCATACTATTCCTTTGAAAAATGTTTTGAACAGGTAAAAAGAAGAGCCCCTGGAAATTGAAACACTTGCCTGTTGACATACCTGTTGACATACCTGTTAATGCTTCTGCCACTGTTTACTATGCAAAATACTCTTTGTAGCACAGCAGCTGCGACCGCGACTTTATTGTTTCTACTGTTATTGTTGGTGCAATGTATAGCTTGTACTGTATCATTCTTAACAATAAAATATTTGGAAAAAAAAAAATACACACAGCTTCTACAACCTCCTACTACAATAAATCTTTAATATAACACTACACTCACCAACAAACAGCCACAGACAACAGAGCAAAAGACACTTGCTTTGGGAAGGGAAACACAGGGATGTACTTTTGCAATTGAAGAGCATTTGTCTGGGGCTATTTAAGCACAGGGCGATTCTCAAACTAAGTATGCTTGGCCTTTTTCCTATCTCACTGATTCTCACTGAGCCAAGTTCTGCACATGCCCAGTGAGGGGCAGATTCGTGCGCGCATGCGCAGTACAGCCAGCCCGGGGGCACGGCTAATTTGAATGGAGCACGCCCACTTACTTCCCACTTGCAATAACCCCGCTTTACGCCTCGGGATTTACGTTGCGCTGGCGCAAATTTGGGCGCAAATGCGCTGTGGATACGGCACTTACGTCAAAAAATTAAGGCGACCTAACATAAATTAGATACGTTTGGAGTAACTTAATTTGCTCCGCTCTACCTGAATCTGGCCCATTATTACCGTATATAAAACAACATGGAAATATCTGCGCTAACTTAAATCAAAAGAAGAAAGCTGCTAACACAACATGTGGATAAGACAAATACAAATAAAGTTCAAAAAGTGCAGCGCTGTAGAAATTAATAATGAAATAAAACAATGTCCAAATAAGTTTGCAAAATCTTCAAAGTGTTGAAAACGGAGAACCTCCACTGAGAATTCAGTGTGCATATATAGAAACACACCTCACCCTGTGCAGTCAAACTGCTTACCAGATAAACATCATTATAGGCATGTAGAATTTGATAATGCAGGGATCAATGGCGGTCGCACTTCTACTCAGAAAATAATAATCCACAAACCACATCAAGGGTAGGAAGATGTCCACAACTCAAAAGGATCCAAATATAAATATTGCGTTCATCAGCAAAAGGGAGACCAAGAAATGCAGAGAAGAAACACAATAGTGAAGCCTGTATGTGAAAGTAACACGCAATTTATTGCGTGTTAGGCTGACACATATACGCTTACTCCATGGAACCTTCTATGTTTTTTTGATGCCTGTTTTCCCGTTATGTTTATAAGTACATTACAATAAATTGCGCAATATTTGTATTTGGATCCTTTTAAGTTGTGGACATCTTCCTACCATTGATGTGGTTTGTGGATTATTATTTTCTGAGTAGAAGTGCGACCGCCATTGATCCCTGCATTATCTAATTTTACATGCCTATAATGATATTTATCTGATAAGCAGTTTGACTGCACAGGGTGTGGTGTGTTTCTATATCTGCAAACTGAATTCTCTGTCGAGGTTCTCCGTTTTCAACACTTTGAACACTTTGAAGATTTTGAAAACTTATTTGGACATTGTATTATTACTGTATATACTTGACTATAAGCCGACCCTAATATAAGCCGAGGCACCTAATTTTACCCCAAACAACTGGGAAAACATATTGACTCGAGTATAAGCCGAGGGTGTCCATGTGCATGCCTCACTGTGCCCATGCCTCACTGTGCCCATGCCTCACTGTGTCTATGACTAGACTGACAATTAACATGGGAGTCTATGGAAGGTGTGCCCGGGTTTGAAAAATCGGTGCACCCCAGCCATAGATCCTCCAGACAAAAAACTGTGCAGACTTGTAGAGAAAGAGTGGGGCTATATGTATGCCAATTCCGGTTGGTACCGGGTCCCCATAATCTGGGAGATCAGGCGCAAAAAGATGACTGAAGTATAAGCCACGGGGGGCATTTTCAACACAAAAAAAATGTGCTGAAAAACTTGGCTTATGCTCGAGTATATACGGTAATTATGACTGAGACTACACTACACTAATCCCAACTTAACAGTATTTAAACAAATATGTATAAATCCTCTAGCTACATAAATGCATGTCTATATTTGACTTCCCATTACATTCTATACCAAGATAACTTATATATCATTCTTAAACTACACCACAAATATAACATATTACTGACTCAACTTTAGCTGAATAATCAATTGTTCAAGGTCATTCATTCATACTGTATTTATTTTTTTTTTATTTTTTTTCACAATCAAAGTTTATTCAAGTATTGACACAGAATACAAGTATCGATATAAAGAACATAGTGCAGAAATAACATGCAATTCAAAATACAATTGAAGAACTACAAGAATATAAAAAAGGAAATATAACAAGAGAATAAGTCTGGTAAGTCCATTGTAGGGAGGTTGGGGGAGTGGGGTGGGTAGGGAGGGGGGGGGGTGGGGTAGAAGTAGGGTTTGTTAAGTGGGGTGTCTCAGTTTCAATTCACTCAGAGATAGGAAGATAGTTTAGTCTTAGATATAATACCTATTCAGGTCTTGGTCATGTGGTCATCAATAAAAGTAGATTACAATGCAGTATGATTGTTGCGGCTTATTAAGGTCAGAGTTCCCATTAGGTCATTAGCAGTTGGTAGTCATTAGAATATCTAAAGTAAACCCAAGGTTGCCAGATTTCGTGAAAAGTTGTCGGATTCTCTCTCTTCATGGCTACCAATTCATCCATTTTATAGATATGTTGTACCCTGTCTAGCCATTCTCTGATCGACGGGCAATTGGTCGACTTCCAATACAAGGGAATTAGTGTTTATTAGTTATTATTATGCTCAATCATAAATTCAAATATATTTTGCAAGCTTGCCATGAATATGATATAATACCTAAAAGTGCAGAATTATGAATTTGGAATAATATTCTAACAAGAGGCAGCACTGGTAGGTGACACTGATGAGGAGGCACTGATGGGCACTGATTGGCAGCACTGATGGGCACTGATTGGCAGCACTGGTGGGCACAGATTGGCAGCACTGGTGGGCACAGATTGCCAAAACTGATGGGGACTGTTGGGACTATACTGATAATCTGTATACTGACAATCAGTGCTCTGATTATCGGTGTCGATATTTCTTCAACAAAAGCCGGTTATCGGCTCTCCTTCTCTCATCACTCTGTCAGCGTGAGGAAAGATAAGCCAATAACCTGCTTCTGTTGAGATCCATGACCATCTGTCATTGAACACAGCTGATCACATGGTAAACTGTGTCTGAACATGGGGAGGATGTCAATAGATGCCCTGCCAGCAAATTAAGCCTGTGCTGTAGTCGTCATGTTGTTATAGTGCGGGGGGAAAGGATTAAACAAAGTACAAAATATAAAGAAAAATATTTTATGTAAAACAAAGAAAATATGTGCAAGACATCTCCTGATCCATTATAGAAAGGGAAGTACATGTCTAATAACAATCCAGAATAACTCCTGAAGTACCTACTGTAGCTTTCGTTAATATACATTAACCACTTCAATACAGGGCTTTAAAACCCACCTCCTTCCCGGGCCTATTCTGGCACTTCTCTCCTACATGTACAAATCATCATTCTTTTGCTAGAAAATTACTCAGAACCCCCAAACATTATATATGTATTTTTTTAGCAGACACCCTAGGGAATAAAAAGGCGGTCATTGCAACTTTTTATCTTGCACCGTATTTGCGCAATAATTTTTCAAACAGCTTTTTTTGTAAAAAAAATGGTTTCATATATTAAAAAATAACAAACCAGTAACGTTAGCCCAATTTTTTGGTAAAATATGAAAGATGATGTTACGTCGAGTAAATAGATACCTAACTTGTCACGCTTTAAAATTGCGTACACTCATGGAATGGCGCCAAACTTTGTTACTTAAAAATCTCAATAGGCGACACTTTAACATTTTTACAGGTTACCAGTTTTACAGAGGAGGTCTAGTGCTAGAATTGTTGCACACGCTCTAACGCACGCGGCGACACCTCACATGTGTGGTTTGAACGACGTTTATATACGTGGGCGGGACTTACGTGTGCGTACGCTTCTGAGCGCAAGCTACCGGAGACAGGGGCATTTACATTTTTTTATTATTATTATTTATTTTTTATTTTACTTATTTATTTATTTTTTACACTTGTTTTTAATTTTATTTTTTTAAATCGCTTGTATTCCTATTACAAGGAATGTAAACATCCCTTGTAATAGGAAATGTGTGTGACAGGTCCTCTTTAAGGAGAGATGCGGGGTCAATAAAACCCCACATCTCTCCTCCAGGCTGGAAAGAATGAGATTGTGAAAAAAATTCACAGATCCCATTTAAACTAGCCGCAATTGCGATTTGTTTACTTACGGGGACCCGGGCGTGACGTCATCACATTGTGTCCGGGCCTCCGACGGTCATAGAGATGACTGGTGACCATCTGGTCACCAGTCATCTCTATGGCAAACATCCAGCGGATGGCGATCATCTCTCTGGGCCCCGGATGGGACGGGATAGCCGGAGAAGCACCGGATGGTGGCGGGAGGGGGGATGTCCCCTCCTGCCGCCTGTAAGAATGATTTAGCGGCGGAACCGCCGCTATGATCGTTCTTACGGTGCACAGGATCGCCGCCGCTAAAAAATTATATCTCAATGATGCCTCTGGGTGCAGGCATCATTGAGATATCCCCCCGCAAAGCCCAGGAGGTCATATGACGTCCACCCGGGATAACAGGTTCCCGTTTCGGACGTCACATGACTGTGGGCAGGTATCAAGTGGTTAAGGAGAAAAATAAGTAAACACTAAACCAATGGTCAACCTATTCCAAGAAAACAGAGTATCACCCATTGAAGCAATTATAGTACATCTTGGCAAAAGAGGATATAATGGTTATATCCATTATATGGCATTGTCTAATCATAATTCTACATGTGTTGAGCATTTCTGATATACTTTCCATATAATATACACAAATGTATTTTATAAAGAAAATGTGAAAATATGTTCCCATATGTCTCACACTGATAGAAATGCATGTTTAGGTGTTTTTATAGTTTGGGGTTTTCATTTACTTTAACATTGTATGTGTGGTCTCTAACTGACCTCTTGCCTAACTACTACTTGTCTTGCTTTGAGAAAGGCCTAAACTGAATGTCTATACTTCTGGCTTTCCAGATGTCACTGAATGAGATGACTGTACCATGACACATTAAACTTCATCTCTTCCTCTTTTTGCTTGATAAGCAACCTGATTTATCTCTAATCACTGAACATATTTATTTTCAATGAGGAAACTCAGGGAGAATTTTTCTTTTTCAAAAGAGTCTGTGTTTACATACATTAACCCTTTTCCTGGCTACCCTT
Organism: Rana kukunoris; assembly: GCA_029574335.1. Classification (NCBI taxonomy): domain Eukaryota; kingdom Metazoa; phylum Chordata; class Amphibia; order Anura; family Ranidae; genus Rana; species Rana kukunoris. Next base: position 200,420,687 of record CM056050.1, on the reverse strand, counting down.
TCTGAACCCATCATTCCTGTCGCTTTCCTATTCAGTCCCTCTCTCCTTCCCCTCTTACCTCCCATTACTCCCCTTCCCATATCTCCCGTGGTAACCTCCAGGGTAGCCACATTTGCACAGTCTATCACCTGATTTATATTGTCTTGAGAGACAGTCTTCCCAAAAACTCTTTTGAAGTCTTATTGAATCTTAAGCCACCAGCACATACTTTCAATCAATTCAAATTAATTTCCTTCATTTTCACTGCAGCTTAGCAAATTCTGGCAAAAGTAGGGAAATCAGGTACCCAAGCACAAAAATATCAAGGTACTTGTTCAATGAAAAAAGAAACCGTAAATAGCTGCACTTCAAAGTGAAGGACCAATAATGTAATCAATCCACCATAAGCCAAGTGCATACAGATCAAAATAAATCATATACCATAAAGGTTAATATTAAGATAAATATAAGGCACTTGGGAGGCTTACAATAACACTATTGAAAGAAAGTGAACAAAAACAAGAATGTGAGCACATCCAATAATTAAAGAAAGTAATAGTCCCAATTCCTCAGGTTCAAAGAAAATCCATGTGAAGTGAATCCATATAGAAGATAGGTGTGAATGTAAATGATTGAGGAATGAACCTCTAAATATTCGTGCAGACACCCGTGCTCCACCACCAGTCAAAATTCCCTCTCTCTTGGTGATGAAGTCAGTACGTTCACCTCCTGACGTACGTTTCGTGTCACGTACACATTGTCAATGGGGAAACGTGTTCAATGAAAAACTACTGTAGCTGCTATATTACATGCCAATTTTAAAAAGTTTAAAAACACATAGAATTATTGGATAACTAATTATTTAGGGGGATGTCAATAACTCTATATGTACTCTTTAACTTTTTTAAGCTTCTTGATCAGGGTTTAACCTCATGTACAGATATCCGTCTTGGTCCATTTCCCAACTCCCCATCCCACCCTGACCCCCCCAACATTATGCTGTGCCTCACCATGTGCCCCCCCCCCCAAAAAAAATGTTTTTTTTTGCTTTTTTTTTTGTATTTTTCTCGGGCCGCCCCTGGAGTAACAGTCTCTCCTGAGAGGAAGAGCGTCCCCAGTCAGCTCTGCGGGGCATTCCTCCCCCCTCCCTCTGCTCGCTGACACTGCATAATGCAAGCATTCACACAACCACAGCCGCCCGATCTGCTCCTTCCTCTGCATCCTCATTGGCACGGAGAAGAGTGAGTTGCAGAAAGAACTCCATGAGCACTGTGGGGGAGGGGGGGCCCAAGCCTTCATCTCAGTTACTGAAAAAACAGACTGATTTCTCCCGTCCTTAGGAGAGGAGAACCAGCCTGTAAATTCCGAGAGTGGTGACTGCAAGCTGAGCCGAGTGTCAGTTTATGACACTCTTTTACAGCCCAGTGAGTCCAGCCACCTCCCCCCCACTCTCCTCACATACGAGCAGGGAGGAATACAGCTCCTCCTCCCCCACTCCTTTCAGTCCCGCCCACAGTATCTTGGTGTGCTGTATCTGAAGAGAGGGGATGTGTGTTCAGGAAATATGATAATCAGCAGCATGTGTGTGAATGATGCCTGAGATTCTAGCCTGGACCGTGGTTAAGTGTGTGCACTGCAGACTGCAGTACACTGTAATCACTGAACTGCATTATCTCTATCCCTTCTCTCCCCCATCTGTCTCCCTCCCCTCTCATGTTCTTTCAAGACATTCACAATTTACTTTCTGTAACGGTCACCACCGTTTACGATATTCCATTCCATCGCCCCATGACAGCTTATCTGACAGTCCGAGAGACATCAGACACGACCCATTTCATTTCCCAGAATAATCGAGACAACACAAGCTCTGATACTGGTTCCAAAATGAATGAATGAATCCTTTAATGGTAACTTAGCTTTCTTATATACAGTAAAGCATGTTACAGTTAATCACAGGGACAAAGACACACTCCACCCACACATCACACAATGGGGGCTTCATACACATTCTTTTCGATAATGACATTCCGATGAGTTAATTACTACTCATTACCCAGACGATCTGGCTCCGCATTTAGAGGGGTTAATTACTACAGCTTGACAAGTCACATTCCACATCTTAACAGTGTCATTAGCATACACAATGAACAGGTCTTAGAAGCAGACCTAATTAGCACAATGGACACAAAACAGTATTAGCATCACACCGTGGAATGTCTAGGAGCAGACTCAATTAACACCTCAAAAGCATGCGTCCCCACATTGAATGAAAACACTCTATTGACCTGTCGGAGTCAGACTTTAACAACTTGTAATACTTAAAGATATCCTGCAAAACATGAATTATCAGTAATGTCCTATCCCATGTATTTTATCATTATCATTTCTCAGTCACCCTATGCCCAAAAGGGGCACAGGATGACCCTAGACCCAAGAGTCATTAGTGATGCTGGCACTCGAGTACCCCCCATCCTTCAAAAGTCTCTGGGTGTCACGGGCCATTCTGTTACACTTTCACTTTCAGTTAGGCAGGTAATATACAGTGCAAATTTATTTCCTACATCCACAGATTGCAGGAAAGAAACTTGCATGATTCCCCCATCACCACAGACAGTGCTGACGGGAATATCCCTCCTGCCCAGCAATTGTATTCTCCCGACAAACAGTGATTATTACTAGTGGCTATACAGCAACCACTAGTGATAATCATAAGAGAATCTGCTCATTAATGGTTCAAATCTCAGCCAGTTCCTGCTGAACCAGCTGAGATTTAAACTGTCTATGGCTGGTCTTAGCTCTTAGGCAGCCCATACATTGATCACTTTTTTTCATTCAACTATTAGGTTGAATGAAAAAAAAAAAGAAATGATCCAATTCCCCCATCTACACATTATAGGTGGATGGGGGAATCCTCCCAGTGTGGACCAGTGCTGGAATAACCAGAGTTGCTGTCCTGTCCTGGCTATTCACAGCGCTGGTCTCTGTCTCCCTGGCAGCGACGGCAGAACATTGGAACCCAGTGCTGGTTACTTTATGGGGCTGATGTACAGGAGGGCCAGCACAATTTGTTGTTAGAGATGGGCTGGGCATGTTCAAAAATCCACATGCCAGAACCTGCCAGGAAGCCCACACTGCACAGCGCTAATCACAGGCAGTGAGAGATTTCCTGGTCCACAGCTCTGCACAGATCAGGAAATGTCTCACTGCCTGTGATTAGCACTGTGGAGTGTTGGCTTCCTGGCGGGATTGGGCATGTGGGATTTCAAACACACCCGAGCCCATCTCTATTGGTTGTAGACAGTTGAGCTCCCTGCAGGTTGCTTAGCAGCAGTGGAGCCTTCTCTGACATGCTGATCGGGATGCAATCCAGGTGATGCTCCCAGTCAAATCCTAGTGTTAAATATCAGAGATTTTATTGATCAAAGCCCACACTTTACAGGCATAGACCCCACACGGCTACGGAACATACGTTTGATTATTTTTATATATATATATATATATATATATATATATAGTTGTACTCTTGATGCTAATAAATACTGTATTTATTAGATCTGACTGGGAGCATTACCTGGATCACATGCCGATCAGCATGTCAACAGAGAAGGTTATACAGCATTACTGCTGCTAGGTGACCAGCTGGGGGCTCAGCTCTCTATAACCAATAGTGCCAGCCTTTCCCTGCATGCACCCATAATGTCACCAGAACTAGGTCCCAATGGACTGCCGCCACTGCCAAGGAGACAGATGCCAGACCAGCGCTGTCAATAGCAGGGACATGACAACTGGGGAACCCCACAGTGGCAGAACACCAGGCCCCGGTGGCAAGACAACCTTTGCAACCCTAAAAGTTCTCCCACTGCTTTGGACCCTTATATTTTCTTGGTGTGCTGGTGACATATATGTCTTGATTTCTGCCACCCTGGGGGGCCCCAGTATAGTAGGAAGGGAGCTTACTGCAGAACATGTAAAAGGGCCCGTTGTGGGATCGTAGTAAAGGGCCCCAGGAGATATATATATAAATATATATATATATATATATATATATATATATACATATATATATATATATATATATATATATATATAATTGCATTTTATAGTTGGCCCCCCTACTTTTGTCCCTGTCCCCCCATGTGCCCCCCCTAAATATGAAAGCTGGAGACGCCACTGACCTTCCCCTTTTCCAATTGTCTTACTCTCTTTGCTTTCTTTTCTAATCTTTTTAACTTATATTTTGGTCTTACAATCAATATTCTTATGTAAGGGGTGTCCCCAATAATGATTTATTATATAAATGCACCCCATTTTTGGGGCAACCAAGATGCTGCATGCTCATTATAGAAGCTGACAACCACACACCAGAGGGAGATATTCCCCACCCTCATGGTTCCACACATTAGGATTATATAGTATATATCTATATTATGCTTTCATTTTGAGAATGACTATTTATGTTATAATCTCCTCACTATGAGCCTTTCAGAAGTTGTCTGCTCCATCATACACCTCTGTGAGACTGAAAAGGGGCATGCACTAGTAATGGTGTTTTCTATTTTTTAGTCAATCAGAATTGATTGAAACAAAACATTTTTGTATTTACATTTTGCAGTCGTACATCTCACCAATTAAATTAATACTTTTACTAAACACCTGGCAGAAACCATGTGAGCTACAGGACATAAGCTGCACACTAAACACTGGAATTTATGTTGGTAACAAAACAACAGTATACAGCACTGCAACAGCAGCAGGATGTGCAATTGCTATTTCTAAATGAAGTACAAAATGTAGTCTACTTATAGAACATCCAGCTTCTAAAACATCCGTATGGCATAGCTAGCTCTTCAATTTCACCTAGGACATCAGACAAATCAGTAAGTAAAACAGAAAAGCCTGAGTGTTTTTTAAGTAGTCATGTTCAGGATTTTCTTTTGTTTACAAACTATTTTTATTGGGTACAAAAAAAGTGGAACAAAAACGTGTTATCATATGCCAAGAGAAATACATTACATGAGGATTACAAGTAAGGAAGATTATCATTACGTCTACAGTAGTTGATAAATGCATTTTGTTATCGTTGACTAACTTGTTAGCATGATCTCTAATAAAAATTATTATTATTATTCAGGGTTGAAGAAGTGTTTAGAATGATTAAACCACGGGTGCCATGTTTTATCATATAAATGATTTGTATTATGTAAGGTGTGAAATATTTTTTGCATGAAATTAATATTGTTAATTCTCAAATGGGCAAGAGGTACCAATGGGGTTTTCCACTGGTATGCTATCAGCCAGTATATTGCTACACATATTGTGTGGATCAGTCTCATATGATGGGTGGATACCCCAATGATATGGGAAAATAAAACACACTTATGGAGAGTGAGCCGTATATCATTATCTGCAAATTTGGATGCATTTTTTTTTAATTACTTCCATATATGTGTAGCCTTCTCACAATCCCAGAAAATGTGTGAACATGATCCTGTGGTGATGTAACCTCTGAAACATGTTAGAGGTGTTGTCAGAGGTGTTGTGGGGAAAATGGCATGAAATTTAACAGAGGTATAATACCATCTTGTGGATGACTTTATTGACATTTTATGAGAACATATGTCTGAAGTCACCTAGAAGAACAGGAATGATATCAGAAATATATTCTAATCTAGTTAACAATGATATGCAAGATAAACTACACTATATGCACAAATGGGAACAGGAGTGTGATACTGCATCTTATTTTTAACAGAAGACTGGGACAACTGTATTAATAACTCACACAAATCCACAAGATCACTTACATGTTCAGGATTTTCAGTGTCACCTGGCCCTGGAGACAATTTGCAATGTTAAGCACAATACGCCTAAAGATGGTTTAAAAAAAAAAAAAACATCAAGTAATACAAACTTAAAATTCAGTTATGGCTGTTAAATGTTGTCTATTTTTAAATAAGTAATAAAGGCATATAATTTAGCAAAAGTACACAAATGGGGGATGCTAGAACAAAATCCGCAGAATTTGCAGATCATTATTGCCATAAATTCCACTGGTCTTTGGAAAACTGTCTCTCCCAGAAATATAAAGGGTGCTCTAATAAAGGTAAAGGTAACTTTTAGACAAAATGTAATTGTCCTCCCTGTTTGGCCCCTTGATTTAAATTAAATGTTAGTTCCTTAAGAAATCCCTAACTATGCATTCTATGCATGAAGGTAAAACAAACATTTTGGGCCAGATTCAGGTAGAGTTAGGCTGGAGTATCAGTGATACTCCAGCCTAACTGTCGCTTTAAGCCGGCGTTTTTGTTTTCTGTAACCAGAAAACAAGAAACGACGGGTTGGAGTTCCGATGCAAGCAGGGTAATTGAATTTCGCCATCGCATCGTTACTTCAACTTAAAAATGGTGCCGGGGGCGTTCCCGCTGATTAACGCTGAAAAAATATGTTAATCAGTGGGAGTGGGAAATTCACGATCTTTTTCGGGCGCGACGCAGTGACTTTACGACATTTCCGGAAGCGATACGCGACGTAAAGATAAAGCAGCCCCCTAGTGGAGTGTATCCTATGTTAAGTATAGGCGTCGTCATCGCATCGGAAAAAAAATAATCGTGTCGCATGCGTAAAACGTTCATGAATGGGGATGTGACGTCATTGACGTTCACTGACAGAATTTGGAGCATGCGCACTGGGATGCATTGACACTCGACGCATGCGCAGTACGTTCGCCGCGGGATCGCGCATAGTTTAAATAATACACGCCCCGTACCCACCCAATTTGAATTCCGCCGGCTCATTTGCAATGCACTGCCGCAACTTTAGGTGCAAGTGCTTCATGAATAACAGCACTTGCTCCTAAAATTTCGGCAGAGTAACGTAAATGAGAAGCGTTACTCCAGAGCAAAGATGCTCTCATCTACCTGAATCTGGCCCTTTGTGTGCAACAGCCCTCCCCCTCCCCAATATTTACCTAAGTCCCCTCTTCAAACCAGCGATGTCCACAAAAATGTTGGTTCTTTGGGGGCTTGCACTCCTGATTGGCCTTTGGCAACATTGAGAGCCATTGACTCCCACTGTTGTGAATCACAGCCAGTGAGCCAATTAAGAGACAGGGGGGTTGGGGCCGCAGCTCTGTGTGTGAATGGACACACAAAACCGCGGCTTCGGAGCAGATACCAGAACAAGCATGCGGCAGAAGCGCCGGTGGGGCACCCAAGTAGAGGAGGATCCATGCTGCTCTGTGCAAAACCGTTGCACAGAGCAAGTAAGTATACCATGTTTGTTATTTTAATGTAAAAAAAAATTAAAATAGTTTAGTAAAACTTTAAGGCAAACTATAAACCAATAATTCCTCTTGAGAAATCTGCTGGGGGAATTCCAATGACCTGAAAGTGGACTGAAGTAATAACTGCAATAGACATTTGAGTCAAAACCAGCAATCCTGTTGTTGGGGCATATAGTGGCTGCTCGCCCAAATAGGAGAACTTCAAGCTGCAGTTTACTTATTCAAAAGTGAATAGGTCCTTTGCTTATTTTGTATTTAGTCTGCCTGCATGACTTTTTAATCCATATGCTTTTCTATACTCTTCTGGGTGGCTCTGGTACTGATCAAGTAAATATATGAGGCCTTCGTGTGCATGCCCAGTAGAATGTGAATTTTTATTGTGCAAAGGTTTTGGGATGCTGGACAGGACCAAACAGTGAAGATGTCCAAAACATAGCTGAAGGTAAGTGTTCAGTTATATGTGTTACACTGAGTGGGAAGACCAAAAGGACACATTTACTAAAAGTGAAGCTGTCCTTTAACGGTGAGTATATTCTTTATTATTGTAAAGATTCCATTTAGATTCACCTGAACTCATTATTTTTCACTCTAATTGTGTTCCCTTTTAGGGTACTTAAATGATGTTATCAACATATACAGCACCCAAGGTTGTGTTTGTAACATGTTTAACTATTGTGTACATTAAAGTGAGTACAGACATGTTGGGTTTAATTGTTTTTGAGGAAACACATTAAATGTTAAAGTATAACTAAAGGCAAAAGACAAATAGTTTTTTTTTTGGTTACAGTGGAGAAGGATTTGAACACCTGTCAGTTATTATGGCTGTTTGTGCGCTCCTTAGTTAAATGTATCCTCTCTATTAGTCCTGTTTACTGTTATCATCAATGTGAAAATCCCACATTTTGGGTTGACACTAGAACAGTAATAGAGGGAAAATCTTTCAATAGGGACACTAGTTCTGGTATTCCCTTACTTTGGAAGGATTTCCTTTCACTTGCTCTTTTAGCTATGGTACAGGAAGTAAAGAGACATCTCCTCAATCGGGCACAGATGGCAAATGACCTGACAGGGTTTATAACCATTCCTTACTGTCTCCAAATGGAAACAAGTTTTGCTTTAATTTAGTTTTACTTTGCTTTTACTAAAGCAGATAAACATATTTAAGATATGTAAACTTTTGCAAATAAACTGTTATTAGTAAATGTTAAAGTTCATGCCTAAGCTGAAGAAAATGTTACCCTACAGTGGGACCCCTCTAAACTACAAGGATTACCTGAACATGGTTTCATAAGGCCAGTTCACAACAACCTAACCTATCAACACACTAGTTTCACTGAGCCATTGGGGGTTATTTACTAAAGGCAAATAGGCTCTTAACCTTGAAAGGGACTTTTCCCTTAGATTAACGATTAGGGTAAAAAATACTTTATATCCAATCACGTGCAAGGATTTAATTGATGGTGGAAGTCAGCACAGCTTCATTTCATTAGCTAATTTTAAGGGAAAATCTCATGCAAATGATAAAGCTTATTTGGCATTAATAAATCAATCCCAATTTCTCTAATTTATCAAGAATATGGTATTTTCACAGGCCAGTTTGCCATCCTATGCAATTCAGTGTGGTGAAATTTTCTGTCCTTTCGTTTGACTGAGCTGAATTTTGGATTTGACATTGGATCGCACCAAGAGTAGTGCATGATGAGCTGGTTTATGAATTTATACTCGCAACCTAGCGCAAAAGTTAAAATAGAGGGTAAAGTATCTGAATCATTTAACATTCAAAATGGGACAAGACAAGGCTCCCCCCTCTCACCTATAATTTTTGTTTTGATTATGGAGCCCTTTTTACGTAAGATACAAGCAAATATAAATATTAGAGGGGTGACAACAAAAGGTGAAGAACAGAAAGTAGCGGCATACGCAGATGACTTAATTTTTTTCATAACATCGCCAGTAATTTCATTACCGCCCTTATTGACAGAAATAAAAGAGTATGGCAAGTTATCCAACTTTAAAGTCAACTATGGGAAAACAGAAGCAATGGGTATAGAATTAAAAGCCGAAATAGCAGATTACAACACAGTTCGATTTTAGATGGACAAATTCCCACATAAACTACCTAGGCACCAAGATATCAGGGAATCTAAATAAATTATTTGTCTTGAATTATATAACTATGGCAAAACAAATAAAATCAGATCTCGAGAGGGGGGACAAAGGAATTTTTACTTGGTTTGGGCGGACAAATATACTAAAGATGAACGTGCTTTTCCAAAAATCCTGTATCTAATACAAGCCCTACCAATCAAGATCCCACAAAGCTTTATTAGAGAACTTAGAACAAGATTCTTGAAATGTATATGGGCAGGGAAACCAGCAAGGATAAGCAGGGCAATCCTGGAGCAGGGAGACGGGGAGGGCGGGTAACCAAAGGAGGTTAGAAGGAAAAGGAGAAGCTTTGTGTGAACAGACAAGATGAGGGGGAAGGTGGGGGAAAGGGGGGGACTCCTCTCCACCATTACCCTTTTTATGTGTACCAACTGTAATAAACTGGAAGATATGAAATGTAAAACCTGTAACGCAAATCTTGAAATAAAGAATTTATAAAAAAAAAAAAGAGTAGTGCATGCTCTACTTTTCAAAAATGCAGTGCGTTTGCAATCTTCGTTTTGGGTGTCCTTAGGAATACATTGACACCCGCAGCAAATTGCACAACCTGTGCCTTTTTTTTGTGTTGTGGGAAAAGTGAATGGAAAGTAGGTTTCCCACTATGGGCCAGATTCAGGTAGATGGGCGCTTCTTTACTTTGGAGTAACGTTTCTCATTTACGTTACTCCGCCGACACTTTCGGCGCAAGTACTTTTATTCACATAGCACTTGCGCGTAAACTTGCGCCAGAGTAACGATAATGCGCTGGCGTAACCCAACGCAAGATCATATGTAAATGATGGGTGGAGCCCAGCGCAGAGGCTTACGTTCAGCGCATCATCCACGGAGCATGCGCGGTGATTGAGGCTCCACTCGCCCCCTTGTGCGCATGCTCACAACTTCCGTCGGCACCACTTCACGGGAAACGTCAGCGCAATGTGTTCCGTTGCGCGTATAAAAGCGCTAGCGGAAACGCCATTCCGGCGCAAAAGTATTTCCGTTTCCCCCCACCCCGGGGAAGATACTTTTGCACTGTGATGGCTGCTCCCGCTACCCCCAAAGAGAGGAGGAACCTCTATTTCAACTCCCAGGAGGTGTCTGTGATCATCTCGGCTATGGAGACTTTTAATCAGTTCCTCCACGGGAAAAAAAGTAGGAAGACCAGCCGGGAGAGGAAGCAGGGCATCCTGGAGACCATTGCTGGCAGGGTCAATGTGTTAGGGTACTCCACCCGGACTGCTAGCGACATACAAAAAAAAATTAACGACCTGCGGCGCAAGGTCCGTGGCAAGGTGGCCACCATCAGGAGGCATGAGAGGGGCACAGGTGGTGGTCCACCATGTCCGGTCAGCCTGACCACAGAGGAGGAGGTGGTCGCCCGCTGCCTGGACAGGGAGCAGTTGGAGGGGGTCCCTGGCTATGACTCCATGGAGGAAGGCTCCAGGACAGGTAAGTGTTTTTTATCCCCTATTTGGTGTGTTGCATGTGGGGGGGAGGGTACATGTGCCAAGTGTGTGGGACCACCAACATGTGTCTGCTTTGTGTCATCCACAGATGACGGAGCTGGGCCATCATCTCTTGCCGGCCAGTCCACCCCAACCTCCCAACGGGATCCTGATGACGAGGCCCTGGGTGCTGGAGACACCGAGGTGGAGGAGAGTGCCCACACCACTTCTGCAGAGGTGGTTGTGGAGGAGCCTGTCCCTGAGCAGGACTTTATGTTATTGTTGGAGGAGTCCTCCTCCTCTGCAGGGCCCTCTGTCATCCCCTCCCCCATCCTAGGTAGCCCCTCAAGGGCGACTCCATCCCCACGGGGACAACCTTCTCCTGGGCCCAGGAAGGCGACCCGTAAGACCAGGGGGGTGTGTGATATGGTCGAGGACCGGGTGCTGTTGGACCACGCCAGGCAGACCCAGCAGATGGGGGAGATTGCTGGCCACTTGGACCGGGTCGCTGACAGCCTGGGCTCCATGTCACAGCTGCCCAGTGGTGTGCAGGACGTTGAGACCAGCCTGGGGGAGGTGCAGGCTGATGTACGGCACCTGACAGCAGCCGTCAACACCAACACAGCTGCCATCCGGGAAGAGGGGAGGCAGCGGCAGCGTGACCAGTGGCATCATATCACCCGCCAGCTGAGGATGCAGGCCCAGACCAACCTGTATCTCAGCCGTATTGCCGTGGCCTTGGAGGGCATGCAGCCAACAGCTCCCAGGAGTGGCCCACCCGGGGATCAGCCTCCTCCAGATGCCCCCCCCACCCCCACAACCACCCACTCCCTCCAGGCAGCTGAGGAGCCCGAGAGTGCCCCCAAGGAGGAGCCCCCGTCATCCCAGATGAGGGGTTTTCTTTTTTTTTTGATTATTTTTTTATATTTTTTTTTATACTCAGGTTATGAGTTTTTGTTTATTTTTTTTCTCATGTTATGAGATATGTATTTAATTTTTTACTGCACACGGTCAGGAGTGCAGGGGACAGTGTGAATGGTGTGTGAATGTGAGGGGGTGGCACTCCTGCCAGTAAGGGGTGTCACCCTCGACCGTGGTGGTGAAGTTAACCCCACGGCTGTATGAATGACGTGTGAAAGGTGTATGAATGGACAGCGACATCATTGGGGCCTTGACGCTGGTGTTGCTGCTCCCAAGTCCTACATGCTGGACTTGGGCTAATCCAATGCGATGTGGATGTGGTGTGTGTGATCTAGGGACATCAGTGGTGTACATGCGTGCATTGTCTGTGTGATTAATGTTTTGGTTTAGTGTCCAAAGATGCCTACGGCGAGGCCCCTCCTGACTGCTCTTCCATCAGCAGACTGGGTCTCCTCTGGTAGGTGGGGACTGTGTGGGTCGGGGGTCAGGTCATCACGTATGTCAATCTGCAGGCCTTTTCTCATAGCAAAGTTGTGCAGAATGCAACATGCACCAATGATCTGACACACAAAGGTAGGGGAATACAATAGGGTCCCCCCGGACTTATCCAGGCAGCGGAAACGGACTTCAGGAGCCCGAATGTTTGCTCCACCACTGCACGGGTTTTGATGTGTGCTTCATTGTATCTTCTCTCTCCTCTGGTTTGGGGGTTCCGGAAAGGAGTCATTAGATGGGGTCCCAGTGCATATGCAGAGTCACCTGGAAGGGAAAAGATAGGAGGATGTTAGTCATGCATGTGCCACTTGTGAGGTGTGCATCATGGGAGGGGATAGTCATGCCTGCCACCCATGTCACTCACCAACCAGCCAGTTGTCCCCATACATGTTCTGCTCGAATTCTGCTGGGATGGGGCTCTGATTGTATATGAAGCTGTCATGGCTGGACCCGGGGTGTTTGGCACGGACGTGCCATATGAGGCGTTGGGCATCGGCTATCACCTGTACGTTGATGGAATGCCAATGCTTCCGATTGCGGTATATGTGCTCTGTGGCACTGGGGGGCTGTAGTGCAACATGTGTGCAATCAATGGCCCCCACAGTGCGTGGGAATCTGGCAATGCTGTAGAAATCTGTCATTGCCTTCAGCCGCAGCTCCTCAGTGGTGGGTCTGATGAACTGGTTGGACATGCGTCTGAGGATTGCAGGGACAACCTGGTGCACACATCTGCTCACGGAGGATTGTGACATCCCAGCCACCACTCCACTTGTACGCTGGAATGATCCACTTGCAAGGAAATGAAGTGTTGCCAGTACCTTCACCAGTGGCTGCACTACTTGTGAGCGGTGTGTTGGGCTGGTGATGTCACCCTGCAGGGTTGTGGTTAGTTCAAGTATTGCATCTGGGCTGAATCTGAAGAGGCGATACACCTCCTCATCACCCATGTCAAAGAGGCTCATGCGCGTGCGGTATATCCTCTCACGTGCCCGCCTCCTTCGTTCCGGGGGACCCAGTACTAGTGCTAGGACCACGATTGCACCTGGCATGTTGGCACACAGAGGTGTTGTCCTTGCACGTGTGGTTGTTCAGCTTGCTAGTTTCGTCGGTAACGCTGCTGCTGGAGCTGCTCTCCTGCTGACCTGAGGCCGTCTGGAGTAAAGATAAAGCAGCTATTTGTAGAAATAACTTTGCGCCGGACGGACGAGATACGCGCGGCGCATGTAGACGGCGTATGGTGCTAATCCGTTCGCGAATCGGGAAATCTCCCTCATTTGCATATTTGCAGGGGAAATCAATAGGCGCGACTGATGCGCCAAACGAAATTATGCGCTGACGAGACTCTGGCGTCGGAAAGTTAAGCCGATCGGAAATGGCCCGTTTTCTGTCGCATCTAGTTTGGTGGGTACGGCCACATAGAAACAACGGCGCATCTTCACAGTTACGCGGCGCATATCGAATTACTCCAGCGCAAGTCTTGCTGAATCTGGCCCAAAGTGTTCTAGTGTGAACAAGCCCTAAAACAGTACAGATAATTATGAGTGAAATAATACAACTATTTTAGTTTTCTAATTAAATAGTTCAAGCAAGTATGTTGTTTGTTATAATGTCATATATTTTTTTTTCACTTACTCTTGGAACACTAAACCCTAAATGAACAAATATGCATGCCCATAAAATGTACATGTATTATGTATAAGTTCTAGAACATTAAGAATTTTACTGTTAACAGAGGTCTAAGATAAACAGGCAAGGAAACGCAAGCAGAAGGACTACTCTGGCAGTTGACCAGGACAGTTTCAACTGCAGCCACTGTACTTGACCTGACATTATGTCACTGATTGATATTGATTTTTGTATAACAGCTGTAGGGCCTAGATATTTACCACTATCTGTAATGACTAAAGATTATTTATAGTTAGTGGAGCCTTGTAAATATTCTGCAAGCTTGGTCATGGCATCATAACATTCTATTCACTCTTCAACTGTTTTTATTGAACCACTCACTAATATAATAAGACACAAAAAAAAGCTGTTCCACATGGATTTGGAATTCCCTAGGCAGATAAATTGGACATGTAGCTGTCTTTTTGCCAGGTGTATTGCTTCTTGCTTGGGATTTAGGAAATGTACTAGATAGCTTTATCAATTAATATTAAAGGAGAAGTCCAGCCTGAGCTTTTTAGGCTGGACTTCTCATCTAGGTCACAAGCGTGCAATTCGTTTTGCACTCCTGTGACCCATTTTCAGCGGAGAGTGGTCTGAAGTCTTCTCTCCGCTAAAGTCACTCCAATCAGTCGAGGCAGTGCCTCATTACAACTTCCAAGTCGGGATCTGCCAGCTGCATTGATTGATGGCAGTTTCAGCGAGCCTCTGAGACAGCCGCTCCCCGTCCCTCCATGGCTCATTTAAAAGACAATGACAGGCCTCACTGGGCTACTCCTCGTACCCCCCCCCAGGGGCTGTCCAAAGAGGATGGAGAAAGGGGATCCCACTGTGCAATTACACCAGTGGTGGTTTAATGTAGACTGGGTGACAAAGAGTTGCCCAAAGTTTTTGCATGACAACAAGAAAAACTGCACCCTTTAGAAAGCACAGCTATTAAGTCCTTGTCACCATAAAGGATGGGAAGATGTTTGTTAATGATCTGTTTCCAATAGGCTTCAATATTGGGTGGGCACAGAGAGTGCGCTATCAGCCCACCCGTGTGTTACAACAGCGCAACACTGATCCTCCTCCCGGCCACTCAGGAGGCGGATTTTGACACTGTTCACCCGATTTGCTGAAAGGACATGCAATCGACTGACTGACCAAGCAGGGAGGGTGGTTGATTGCTCCCGCCGAAAAAAATAAACACCAGCCGCCACCGAGTATGAAATATGTGTTGTAATATCCGCATGTCTCAAATTGTAACTGCAATGCTTTAACATATAGCAGTACTCCAAACTACAGCAACAAAATGAATGGTCAGTAGAGTCCATCTTTGTCAGTAGTTAGGCAACTACACAAGTAGGTATGGGAAAATAAAACAAGAATCCCATTTTTTTTGTGTAGGACAGCTTTATCATATGGGGCACATTAGGGAATCAAGGACTGGATGCACAAGGACAAGTTTTGAAAAGTAAGGTTATTACAAACAGGCATAGCCAATATATATACACACATTTGGAAATAAGCTCTTTTTAATTAGAACATTTTTTTTACTAAAGCTTCTCATTTTCTAAAAAAATATGCGATCAGTAAGAAAATGTTTCTGAAAAGCTGCTTACAGTGGCAGTTTTTTTTATCAGTACAGAGACTCTAAAATGCACAATATACTGTATAACTTATGTGGGTTATATTCTCTTGTGTGTGTGTGTTCAGCCTTCTGGATGGATGATGATTCAGTGAATGATGTTTAGCTGAAACAGAAGTATTGCACACATTTTTCATCTAATGTTGACAGCTGTATTTTTTGGTTTACAGTCACAGGAGCTTATAGTGTGTTCAAACTAACATCACATTCTGCGTTGTGCGTTGTTTGAAGGTCCACTGGACTTTAATTATAAGCAATTGAAAGAAAACCCATGCTTAAAAATATATGCAAGCTTTGATTTTCTTCTGAGAATTTTTTCTGAGAATGAAGCCGCATACACACGGCAGAGAACCTCGACGGGCAGAACACATCGTTCCGCCCGTCGAGGTTCTCTGCCGGCCGTCAGATTCGGCGACCCGCCCGTCGGGAATGGCAACCAGCCATTCATCCAGGCGGGCCGTTGAGCAAATAGAGAACATGCTCTCTATTTCTGCTCGACGGCATTCCCGACGGGATGCTCGCCGAGAGCGTACACACGGCCAAGGTTCTAGCTGGAATGCAGCTTCCAGCGAGGTTCTCGCTGGTTTCCAGCGAGAAACTCGGTCATGTGTACGCCGCCTAAAAGTGAGGGGTGAGGCATAAAATGTCCCCACTCCCACCACTTATGGGATTGTAACAGACTAATAAAAAAAATAATATATATATATATATATATATATATATATATATATATATATATATATATACACACACAAAATAATAATACTTGCCTCAGTTTGGAGAAAGGAGCTGGCAGAGATCCAATAAATGTTGGTGTAAATATTCCTGTTGAGTTTTACTGCCCCTTTTTGCTGGAAAGGGCTGTTATGTTGTTTTTAAAAGTATTAGATCAAGCTTATGTAGCTAAGCTATTGTTATGGCTTAAATTAAAATTAAATTAAAATTAATAATATTAATGATTATGGATATTTAAGTCATTCATTTATTATTATATCTATAATAAAGGGCACAGCCTATTCAACCCACAGGTTATTGAGCCTTATTTTATTTGATAAACAGAAGTTCTGTCTATGATCCCATTAGACATCTGGCTGGCATGCTGGTCCAATAATATCAATAGTTTCTATATCAATTAATTCAAGCAAGTGAATATTAGGAGTTCTAATTCCAGTCAGTGGCTGGCTGCATTCTGGTTCCAAGTTAGTTATTCTTAACCTGCCTAGCGGTATTCCCGAGTCTGGCTCGGGGTGGAATTTCAGTACCATTAGCGATATCCCGGAGCCAGACTCGGGATCGCAATGCAGGATCCAGGCATAGTTACTTACCTTATCCCCTGGATCCTGCGATGTCTCCCCGCTGTGTGTGTGCGAGCTGTCTTTTCGCTCGATTCACACAGTGCCCGAGTGCCGCCGAGCTCCGTTCCCTGTGACGGTGCAACACACGGGGGCAGGGATCGGCGCCAAATTAAAAAAAGTAAAAACACACAATACATACAGTATACTGCAATCTTACAGATTACAGTACTGTATAAAATAATTACACACCCCCTTTGTCCCTAGTGGTCTGTCCAGTAAGCTGCATGCACTTTTATATAATAACATTTTTTCTACCTGGAAACTGGAGATTGTCCATAGCAACCAAAAAGTGTACCTTTATGTCAAAAGTGGTTTTAGACCAGCTAGGATGCATTAAGGTGAAAAAACACGAACCTTTAAAACCCCTTTAAGAAGTGCTGTTCATGCAGACCCTTCACCTCCCCTCTTAGGTGCTCTCTCATCTTCAATATCAGACCCTCCCAGATTGCATGTATCCTAAACACAAGCCAGGTACTAAAGCTCCACTTCAAGCATTTCCTATAGGGATGGATCCCTCACAAATATTGGTTTCCAGCATGTAATCCAAGGATTAGCAGGTGGAAAGACCAACATCAGCCACTTTCATTAAGCAGGCCCTCTCTTCACAGCAGAGGCGTCGTTAGCCCCTGGCTAGGTAGGCTGAAGCCCCGAATGTCCCCCCGAAAAGCCCCGAGTCTCATGGCCGCAGGTCTGAATTATTAGCCCCGAGTGTGAACGGCGAGCGCCGGGACTGATCTGATCCCGAGCGCTGCCGAATGCAGCCGAGTGCCATAGCAGCAGGTCCGCCTTCTGGAGCCAGCGCGACGCCTGTGATGGACGTCCCACTGGTCCAATCAATGCCATGTCTGCAGGACGTGTGACGGTGTGACGTCCATAAGGCGGGAATTACAAATCAGCGCAGTATCCGCGCACCGGAAAGATGGAGGCCTGATAGTTCAGCTCCTCCAGTGCCTCCCGCTCAGCAGACTGCAGTGGACACTGTCACCAGGAACCTGCGGACATGGCATGATGCGGCTTGCTTGAGCTTGCCTGGCTGAGTGTGGCACTTCTTCACTCCCCCCCCCCCCCTCAGCAGTCGATGGCGCCGGCGGCAGTTTGTGAGGTTTAAGACGGCTCCTCGCGCTCTGCACAGCATGGAAGCTTCCCAGAATCCCAGCCACGATCGCCTGCAGTCTCCACACCGCTGTGTCCTGACTCCTGAGGTAAGC
Organism: Rana kukunoris; assembly: GCA_029574335.1. NCBI lineage: Eukaryota > Metazoa > Chordata > Amphibia > Anura > Ranidae > Rana > Rana kukunoris. Next base: position 200,402,559 of record CM056050.1, on the reverse strand, counting down.
CTTTGAATTACTAATGAAATGCACCACTCGGGACTTAGTGTGTGTGTGAGTGTGTGTGTCAGTCTGTGTGTGTGTGTCAGTCTGTGTGTGTCAGTCTGTGTGTGTGTGTCAGTCTGTGTGTGTGTGTCAGTCTGTGTGTGTGTGTCAGTCTGTGTGTGTGTGTCAGTCTGTGTGTGTGTGTCAGTCTGTGTGTGTGTGTGTGTGTGTGTCAGTGTGTGTGTGTGTGTCAGTCTGTGTGTGTGTCAGTCTGTGTGTGTGTGTGTCAGTCTGTGTGTGTGTCAGTCTGTGTGTGTGTGTCAGTCTGTGTGTGTGTGTGTCAGTCTGTGTGTGTGTGTGTGTCAGTCAGTCAGTCTGTGTGTGTGTCAGTGTGTGCCAGTCTGTGTCAGTCTGTGTGTGTGTGTGTGTCAGTCTGTGTGTGTGTGTGTCAGTCTGTGTGTGTGTGTGTGTGTGTGTGACAGTCTGTGTGTGTGTGTGTCAGTCTGTGTGTGTGTGTGTGTGTGTGTGTGTCAGTGTGTGTGTGTGTGTGTGTCAGTCAGTCTGTGTGTGTGTCAGTGTGTGTCAGTGTGTGCCAGTCTGTGTGTGTGTGTCAGTCAGTCTGTGTGTGTGTCAGTGTGTGTCAGTGTGTGCCAGTCTGTGTGTGTGTGTCAGTCTGTGTGTGTGTGTGTGTCAGTCTGTGTCAGTCTGTGTCAGTCTGTGTCAGTCTGTGTCAGTCTGTGTCAGTGTGTGTCAGTGTGTGCCAGTGTGTGTCAGTCTGTGTGTGTGTGTCAGTCTGTGTGTGTGTCAGTCTGTGTGTGTGTGTGTGTCAGTCAGTCTGTGTGTGTGTCAGTGTGTGCCAGTCTGTGTGTGTGTGTGTCAGTCTGTGTGTGTCAGTCTGTGTGTGTGTGTGTGTCAGTCTGTGTGTGTGTGTGTCAGTCTGTGTGTGTGTCAGTCTGTGTGTGTGTGTCAGTCTGTGTGTGTGTGTCAGTCTGTGTGTGTGTGTGTCAGTCTGTGTGTGTGTGTGTCAGTCTGTGTGTGTGTGTGTCCTGACATATTTACACACACTGACATTTAGGCATACATACACATACACTGACATGCACATACTGACATTTAGGTCAGGGTATGTGTGTCAGGTAGGTCACACAACCCCACTGCTTAGCACGAGCCCGCGCATACCGCACCCCCCCATAGTGCGCCGCCCCCCCCCCCCCCCCCCCCCGCCTGCTTCGGGCTGAAGCCCCTGGTCTTTTCAATACCTAGCAACGCCCCTGCTTCACAGCCTCATGCCACGTACACACGATCATTTTTTGTGATGAAAAAAAACGACGTTTTCTGTGAAGTAAAAAACGACGTTTTTGAAACGTCACTTTTCAAAGACAATGTTGCATACACACCATCGTTTTTTTCACAAAAAGCGAGGTTACGTTCACCACTCTTTTCCATTGAAGCTCGCTTCATAACTAGCTTCTGGGCATGCGCGGGTTGAAAAACGTCGTTTTAAAAGACGTTTTTGCTACACACGGTGACTTTTTGTGAAACAAAAAACAACGTTTTGAAAAACGACACAAAAAATTCAAGCATGTTGGAATTTTTTTTTGGTCGTTTTTTTGAAGACAAAAAACAACGTTTTGCCCACACACGATCAATTTAAATGACGTTTAAATTGATAGCACAGTGACTGCATATGATGGCATGGCACAGTGGTGACAATTGATGGCACAGTGACTGCATATGATGGCATGGCACAGTGGTGACAATTGATGGCACAGTGACTGCATATGATGGCATGGCACAGTGGTGACAATTGATGGCACAGTGACTGCATTTGATGGCATGGCACAGTGGTGACAATTGATGGCACAGTGACTGCATTTGATGGCATGGCACATTGGTGACACTTGATGGGAACAGTAGCTGCGTTTGATGGCATGGCACATTGGTGACAATTAATGGCACAGTGGTGGCGTTTGATGGCATGGCACAGTGGTGACAATTGATGGGCACAGTAGCTGTGTTTGATGGCATGGCACATTGGTGACAATTGATGGCACAGTGTGTCATATTTTCATCGCAAAAAACGACCGTGTGTACGCGGCATCAGTGTTGTTCTGAGATTTTTTATCATTAATGACATCATCAGGAGCATTGTAAATCAATCACAAGGCCCACCAGCTCTCATAAAACCAAATGGATAGTGGTTATGTAATTTCTTAAATTGGGCCATGGCTATATATTTAGAAAATTATAGAAACCACAGGATTCCCCGCCCAACTGCTTATATGGCTGTATGTGAATTGGCGGGGTGACATCAGTGGTTGGTAAGGACACTATGGCTGCAAGTTAAAATAAAAGTAACAGGAAAAAATGTTTTTAGCCTGAATTTGCATCAAATTGAGACATGGGAGGAAATGTTTACTTCAAAATAAATGATAGCTTTGCGGTTTTTACACAGCTACTTTAAAAAAAAGAACACCAGAGGACAACATGCTTTTAGTTGGAGGGGTGTCAAATTTACAGGGCAGGAATTTTCAAGCTGGTAGCTAGCTATTACATTAAAATTTAAGCATAATTACAAACAATGTATCCTATGTAATTAGGTCCGGTTATTTTTATCAAATCAGCCAGTCAACATTTCTGGGGACTTCTCTTTCAGAACTCCAACTGCTTCTCTTAAGACATGGACATTGCTGGAGGGCAGGCCAGTACCTCCAATGCATATTAGACAAACTGTAACCAGTAGTCAATCCCAGACACTCATTAGTACATAGGGTTTGCCTCTATCTTTAGTGTTTCAATATCAGCTCTGTAACTAATATTGTCACTGATCATAAGGTTCAGGCACTGACAAACATTGGTGCCACTAGCTCGGTCTGGCTGCTGTGACTTTAAAAAATAATGCTAAGCCATGAAGAGGCTGCTGCTCTTGCTGGTCATTAAGGGTTTGTTAGCAGGAGGAGAGGAACGCTGGTTAACATAGTAATCCCTATCCAATTAGGAAATGCAACAAAGAGTAGCTGTTGAAGCACTTCAAAATGGTGCATTTTGTGCTCCCCTGGGAAGATAGGAGGAGATTTTGGTTCACTACTTGGAATTCAGAATCCTTTCCTTGATCACTTAAATCGGAGTTCCGGCCACAATATCACTTTTTAAATATAAATGTCTCTGTAATACACAAGCTTAATGTATTGTAGTAAAGTTAGTCTGTAAACTAAGGTCCGTTTTGTTAGGTTGTTACAGCATTTAGATACTTTATAAAACAGGAATTGACCGGGGCCATCTTAAGTGTGGGCATACATGAAGCCAGACTGTATGACTTCCTGGATTTCAGCCTTGCAGATCTCGCACATGCTCAGTGCTGCACAAGCAATGCAATAGGTTTCAGAAGTTGCCGCCCCTTATCTATGCAAACCTCTCCTCCCCTCCTCCTTCCAGGAACCAGTAAATATACAAAAAAATTAGTTCCTGTGCAGATATATCTACATAACAAGATTATATATATATATATATATATATATATATATATATATATATATATATATATATCTTGTTATATATGTAATGTGTATACATATACTAGACATGTGCACTGTCAATAAATAAATTTTGTTTAGTTCCGTTTCGCATTAGCCATTATTTTGTATTTTGTGCCCAAAACTCAATTCGGATTTGTACGAAATACGAATTTTCGTTAGATTCATTCACTTTTCATAACAATCACCAACATTCGTTATGATGAATTTAAAAATCTGGACACTTAAAGAGGACTAATCTGATGTGCTCATTATGAGGGGTTCCCACCATCCCTGTGCTCATTATGAGGGGCTCCCAACATCCCTGTGCTGTGCTCATTATGAGGGGTTCACACCATCCCTGTGCTGTGCTCATTATGAGGGGTTCCCACCATCCCTGTGCTGTGATCATTTTGAGGGGTTCCCACCATCCCTGTGCTGTGCTCAATATGAGGGGTTCCCACCATCTCTATGCTGTGCTCAATATGAGGGGTTCCCACCATCCCTGTGCTGTGCTCAATATGAGGGGTTCCCACCATCCCTGTGCTGTGCTCAATATGAGGGGTTCCCACCATCTCTGTGCTGTGCTCAATATGAGGGGTTCCCACCATCCCTGTGCTGTGCTGTGTTCCTGGGTTTGTACTTCTGCTGTGCTCATTATGAGGAGTTCCCACCATCCCTGTGCTGTGCTCATTATGAGGGGTTCCCACCATCCCTGTGCTGTGATCATTTTGAGGGGTTCCCACCATCCCTGTGCTGTGATCATTTTGAGGGGTTCCCACCATCCCTGTGCTGTGCTAACTTCCTGGGTTTGTACTTCTGCTGTGTAAAAACCCAGGAAGTCAGCACAGCACAGGGATGGTGGGAACCCCTCATATTGAGCACAGTAGAGGGAGGGTGGGAACCCCTCATAATGAGCACAGCACAGGGATGGTGGGAACCCCTCATATTGAGCACAGCACAGGGATGGTGGGAACCCCTCATAATGAGCACAGCAGAGGGATGTTGGGAACCCCGACACAATGAGCACAGCACAGGGATGGTGGGAACCCCTCATAATGAGCGCAGCACAGGGATGGTGGGAACCCCTCATATTGAGCGCAGCACAGGGAGGGTGGGAACCCCTCATATTGAGCGCAGCACATGGAGGGTGGGAACCCCTCATATTGAGCGCAGCACAGGGATGGTGCGAACCCCTCATATTGAGCGCAGCACAGGGAGGGTGGGAACTTCTCATATTGAGCACAGGGAGGGTGGGAACCCCTCATATTGAGCACAGCACAGGGAGGGTGGGAACCCCTCATATTGAGCACAGCACAGGGAGGGTGTGAACCCCGACATAATGAGCACAGCACAGGGATGGTGGGAACCCCTCATTTTGAGCACAGCACAGGGATGGTGGGAACCCCTCATATTGAGCACAGCACATGGATGGTGGGAACCCCTCATATTGAGCGCAGCACAGGGAAGGTGGGAAACTGCCATTCCACTCCTTGTCAGTGAGTGCTGTGGTTGGGAGTTCCTTTGCTCCTGTGCTCCAGAGACCAGGGGCTGGAGTTGCTTCTCTTCCCCAGGAGGGATGCTGGATCCTGGGGAAGAGCCGGGCGGGGCCCCCCTGGATAGGCCTGTGGAAGATTCTGGGCCTAGTCAGAGGAGAGATGAGTCCCTGTCAGCCTTTAGACAGAGGACAGTCAGTAAGTTAAGGCAGATTGAGAAGGAGGAGGAGAATTTGATGGATTGGTGGCTGAATTCAGAAAGAAAAAGCAGATTTGTGCAAAAATGTACAGCAAGAAAAGACCGGCTCTGAGGCCTGAGCTGAAGGACCTGGAGCAGGCTGTGAGGAGGCAGAAGGATTTGCTGTATTCTCTGAAGGAAAACAGCGGAATATTTAAAGAAAAATATAAAAATGAGGAGCGATTTAATCGCATGAGAAGAGGAGCCGCTTCATGCATGGAGGGTGAGGAGACCGGCGAGGAGATGCAGGTGCAGGAAGACTCAGGAGTGAGTGGGACGGTGGGCCCGGAGGATGAGCCCATCAGTTCAACACCTCGGGAATCTGCTGAGCCCTCAATGGTGGAGGCCTCTGTCCCCTTCCCACCCCAGCAATGTGGAACATCTCAGGAGGGTGAAGGTCCTGCCATGATGGAGTTCATCACCAAGCTGGAGTCCCCTACTGATGCGGCTTCCCCGGATGGTGATGACAAGATGGACACCGTTCCTGGCCTTGTGGAAGACAAACCTGTGCCCAGAGCAAGATCCACCAAGTCTGCAGCAGCTGGAGGGAAGTCCGATCCCATTGTCAGCCATGACATTGTAAAGGCAACAACCCAGCAAGCAGGTACAGTGTGTGTGTGCAAGATGGTGTGAACTTTATTAATAACAATGAGCTTGCTGAAGGTTGTAGTGCTGCAGACAATCAGCCCATAGACAATGTACACCATACACCTAATGACTGTCAGCTTCAGTCTGCAGAAAGGTCCATGGACAATACAGAGACTTTGCCTGGACCAGGCACAGCGGCTGTACCTGTGAATGGTGGAGGAGATGCTGGGGGCAGTAGTGCCACAACTCCCCAGGAGTGTGCAGTGGACAGGACTGGAGCTGTGTGTACAGAGCCGGGGGAGGGGACGGGTCCTGCCTCTGATATTACAGCTGATTCAGACTTTTTGCCAGCGGGTGTGACTGTGTCTAAGGACAGGACTGGAAATACTGGGGGTGTTAAATCCTATGCTGGTGTTGCTGCTGCGGGATCTGGGAAGGGGGAACAAGCAGGGAAGGAGCATGGGAATGTTTCGCCTCCCTCCATGTTCCAAAGGAGGAATGTTGTGCAGCAGGTGGAAAGGCGGTGGGATCCCCCCACATAGGAGGGCGGTGGTGGATAAAATCTTACAGATGGGGTTTACACCCTCAGATATCTTCGCCCTGATCAGTCCGGCGGGTTCCTATGAGTATGATTTGTCCTTTCTCCGTCCGGAGTCTTTGGACATTTTTTGGGAGAAGTATGAGCGTGTGTGTAGGGGCCTGCTGGACTGGAAGGGGCTCATGCCCAAGCTTGTCTCCCGTCAGCCTCTCATTAAAATGGTGACAATTCTTGTCCGTAATGAGTCCATACCCCAGGGGGATTTATGTGTATGGCTGAGGAGGTATGGAGATGTCCTGAGCCCCCTAAAAAGATCCTGGATGATTGGGGAATATGGACGGGGGGATGGTCTGTGCAGCTAAAACTAAAGATCGTTGATAATGTCGTCCAGCATCTGCCATCCTCGGCTTTTCTGGGGAGGGACAGACTGACCATCTTCTATCCAGGCCAGCCAAAGCTGTGCAACAAATGTGGAGACAAAGGTCACCTCGCATCCTCCTGTCCAGTGATGAAGTGCTCTCTGTGCCAGGGTATAGGACATCTGGCTAAGGATTGTAACATCATAAGGTGCAATCTGTGCAATGCGGTGGGACATCCTTACAGTTAGTGTCCTGAGGCAATGCACAACAAGCCTGAGCTCATGAGAGAGTTCTTCCGCCTAGACATGGAGGATGCTCAGAGCTCAGCAGCTGGAGGGCCTGTGAGTCCATCTGAGTCTGTGCCAACACCCAATGTGCCCGTGTGTCCCCAGTCTATGCGTTTACCTAGTGTGCCCGTATCTTCCCAGTCTGAGGTGCCCCAGTCTATGCCAATACCCAGTGTGTCAGTGTCTTCCCAGTCTGTATGTAAAGTGTCAGTTGCAGAGAATGTGTCCAATCCTTCTGTGTCTTCACAAATTGCAGAGGCAGCAAGAGGTGCTGAGGCTGGTGCATCAAGTGTGGTGCCAGTCCCCCTCCCTTGACGCTGCAGGGTTCCTGTTAAGGATCGTGGGGAGGATGGTGAAGAGGCTGGCCTGGTGGTAGATAAGGGAAGAGAGTGTGGGGGTGAAGGGTGCGGGGAGGCTGTTGATTCCGGGTTGTCCAAGGATGATATGGAATGGTTGGAGGATAAAAGGAGGGGGGAAAAAAGGAGGTACAGTTGCGCTAAGTCCTGAGGTTTTGCCTTTGGCGAATAAACTTAAGGTGCTGTCTGAAGATGAAGAAGATGATGATGATGAATGCGACTCTTTCAGTTCAGCATCCTCTATGGATGAAGAGTGCCAGGGTGCAACTAAGCGCGCTGGTTCTCCAGGGAGAGGGAGGAGCCAGGCTAGGAAACGCACCCAACTACCCTAATAGCAGGTCCCACTCATGTTCTATAAAAGGCTCCATGCATGGTGATGTCCTTTAGTCCGGCTCTCCCGTAGGGATTATGTTTGCGCAATTTGGTTTGCACCGTTTATTATGTTCTTGTGTTTTTTTGTTTTGTATAGTCATATTTAATTATTTTGTAAATATGTTTTATTTATTATGGTTTTACTGTATATAAGTTGTTGTTTGTAAGATTTTTCAATAAACAAAATTAACCCCGACATAATGAGCACAGCACAGGGATGGTGGGAACCCTGACATAATGAGCACAGCACAGGGATGGTGGGGTCCACTCCTTGTCAGTGAGGGGTGTGGTTGCGAGTTCCTTTGCTCCTGTGCTCCAGAGACCAGGGGCTAGAGTTGCTTCTCTTCCCCAGGAGGGATGCTGGATCCAGAAGAAGAGTCGGGCGGGGCCCCCCTGGATAGGCCTGTGGAAGAACCTGGGCCTACCCAAAAGAGAGATGAGTCCCTGTCAGCCTTTAGACAGAGGACTGTCAGTAAGCTGAAGCGGATTGAGAAGGAGGAGGAAAAGTTGATGGTCTTGATGGCTGAATTTAGAAAGAAAAAGCAGATCTGTGCGAAAATGTACAGCAAGAAAAGACCGGCTTTTAGGCCTGAGCTGAAAGACCTGGAGCAAGCTGTGAGGAGGCAGAAGGATTTGGTGTATTCTCTGAAGGAAAACAGCGGAATATTTAAAGAGAAATATAAAAATGAGGAGCGATTTAATCGCATGAGAAGAGGAGCCGCTTCATGCATGGAGGGTGAGGAGACCGGCGAGGAGATGCAGGTACAGACAGACTCGGCAGTGAGAGAGACGATGGGCCCGGAGGACGAGCCCATCAGTTCAACACCTCAGGAATCTGCTGAGCCCTCAATGGCGGGGGCCTCTGTCCCCTTCCCACCCCAGCAATGTGGAAGATCTCAGGAGGGTGAAGGTTCTCCCATGCTGGAGTTCATCAATAAGCTGGAATCCCCTCCTGATGCGGCTTCCCCGGATGATAATAAGATGGACACCGTTCCTAGCTCTGTGAAGGACAAGCCTATGCCGAGAGCACGATCCATCATAAAGTCTGCAACAACTGGGAAGGAATCTGACCACACCATCAGCCATGACATTGCTGCGGTGACAGCTCAGCAAGTTTCAGGTACAGTGTGTGTGCAGGATGGTGTGAACTTTAATGACAATGCATCTGCAAATAACTGTCAGCTTCGGTTCATGGACAATACAGAGACTTTGCCTGGACCAGGCACAGCGGCTGTACCTGTGAATGGAGGAGGAGATGCTGGGGGCAGTAGTGCCACAACTCCCCAGGATTGTGCTGTGGACGGGACTGGAGCTGTGTGTACAGAGCAGGGGGAGGGGGTGGGTCCTGACTCTGCTATCCCAGCTAAATCAGACTCTTTGCCAGCAAGTGTGACTGTGCCTAAGGACAGGACTGTGAATACTGGGGGTGTTAAGTCCTATGCTGGTGTTGCTGCTGCAGGATATGGGAAGGGGGAACAAGCAGGGAAGGAGCATGGGAATGTTTTGCCTCCCTCCCATGTTCAAAAGGAGGAATGTTGTCCAATTGAAATGGGAAGGCGGTGGGATCCCCCCACATAGGAGGGCGGTGGTGGATAGGATTTTACAGATGGGGTTTACACCTGCGGATATCTTTGCCCTGATCAGTCCGGCGGGTTCCTATGAATACGATTTGTCCTTTCTCCGTCCGGAGTCTTTGGCCATTTTTTGGGAGAAGTATGAGCACGTGTGTAGGGGCCTGCCGGACTGGAAGGGGCACATGCCCAAGCTTGTCTCCCGTCAGCCCCTCATTAAAATGGTCACAATTCTGGTGCGCAATGAGTCCATACTCAGGGGGACTTATGTGTATGGCTGAGGAGGTATGGAGACGTCCTGAGCCCCCTAAAAAAGATTTTGGATGACCGGGGAATATGGACGGGTGGATGGTTTGGACCATTTATTATGTTCTTGTTTTGTATAGTCATTGTAACGGAATGGCCCGTGACAGACTGAGATATTCCTATGTCTAGGGTCACCTTATGTCCACTAGGGCCATAGGGTGACAAAGAATCATAATTCATTCATTACAGAAGATGGGACATTAATAATTCATGTTTGCAGGATGTCTTCAAATATCAAAAGCTGTTGGCTATCCAATCTGGGCACACATGATTTGGAAAGATGTTAATTCAGGTCTACAAGACCAAAGTGAGTCATACCTTTGTATAATATGCTATTGAAATATCTTAAGGTGTTGGCTATTCACTGTAAAGACATTCCGTTGAAGGTGTTGATTGCACCCACTCTCACAAGACTCTGCCATTGTGTGATAAAGCTGTCTAGATAACTTATTCAACTAGATGTCTGTGTATTATTCAAGGTTAATTGAACACTATTGAAGATACGGTGCCGACAAGTCTACATGGTTAGCTTACCTGAATGCCTTTTAGAGTGTGATTGAAGCCCCCCATGGTGTGAAGGGGGGTGGAGACTACATTGTCCTGTGACACAGCACAGGGATGGTGGGAACCCCCTCATAATGAGCACAGCACAGGGCGGGGGGATCAGGGGTGGAGACCACTGGGGGAGAACAGGGGTGGTCAGCATGGGGGGAGGGAACAGGGGTGGAGAGCATGGGGGGGAACTGGAGAGTGTGGTGGGGGAGAACACTGTGGGGGGGGGCTGGAGAGTGTGGTGGGGGAGGAGAACACTGGGGGGGGGGCTTCAAGGAGAACTGGATAGGAGAAGCAGGGTGGCTGCATATAGAGGAAATGAGCTTTCCATATTCCTCCATACAGGCGCTGAATACTTGATTCTTCTACTTTACCTCCTGCAAGCGATCAGCGCCTGTATAGAGGAATATAGAAAGGTAATTTCTTCTATTTGCAGCCCCCCTGCTGGATCCAGTCCTCCTATTAGGCACGTAGGGCAGGCATCACTGCTGACTGAGCTGCATGGCTGGGTGTGTTTTGGGCGGTGACGTTGTAACACGTTCCCGCCTCCCTAGACCGCGTGATTGGCTGAACACAGATTCTATCCACTATCACATGAGCCAGTCTAGGGGGGCGGGACCGTGTTACAGCGTCACCGCCCAAAACACACCCAGCCAGGCAGCTCCGTAATAATACACAGTAGTGATGGGAAGTTCGACTCTTTTAACTGAATCGGTTCATTTCGAGTCACTAACTGAAATGAACCGATTCAATGAATCGATTCTTCAGTTCTTCAGTTCACTTGCTGAGTCTACTGACAAGCAAGTGAACCAAAGCTTTCACTCAACCTTCTTAAGTGATTTGAATCAGAAGAACGATTCTTCACAGAAGGTTTGCTGGTCCTGGGGATATTTACATGTATATAGTTAGTTTCTCAGACCACAATTTGTCAGATTAGCCAGCGTCATCAATTTTGGTGATGCACAAAAAGTTGTGTAAATAAAAAGCAGTTTTTTTTGCGTGTAAATCTCATTCTGATGGGCCAACTTCAGTTACCATTGCTAGCCATCATATTTTTCTGTAGTCTTCACAGCGCATGCACAGGGAAAAAATATCTGATTTTACTAGCGCGGGCGGGCAAAGTACCCACGGTAGTAAAATCCAATCGTTAGGCTCCTTTCACACTTGTGTGACTTTAAAGTCGTGCAACTTTTGCCACGATTTTTACCGTGACTTTGATGCGACTTGAAGCAATACCTATGTAATCTTGAGGTTTCTGCCTCAAGTCGCATCAAAATCCGACCAAAGTAGTGCAGTGACTACTTTAAAGTTGCTGCGACTTGAAGACACACAGATATGGATGGTACTCATTGGAAATCATGGCGTACCACTTGTCATGCGACTTTGTAGTCCCAAGTCGCAGGACAAGTCGCACAACTATGAAAGGTGCCTCATTATGCAATGTAAAGACTACAGAAAGGCATAGAAATCACATGACCAGAATGCAGAAAAATATTACTATACTGTAAAGCAGGATAAACTTTATTTTTATGTTATAAAAATGAGACAGCTCTATCATTCAGTTAAACAGCTACTAAATTAGACACATGTCCCAGAAGGGATGTCTGTCCTATTTAACATACATATCTCCCTTAGGATAAGCTAACTAAATACTAAAGGGTTAAAGAATTAATCTGAATGAGTATATTTTCTTATTCTGACTCTTTGTCCTCTGTTTTTAAAGCAGTCAGTCTGTAGTGTATTTCTGCTCCCTGATCATTGATTTAGTGTATTGTTCTCCTGGTGGTGACTCGTGGTTATTACAGTGTACTGGATTCTAACAGCTCATACGATTCTTTAACTCAGTAACTCATATAGTTCTTTAACTCAATAACTCGTTTGATTCTTTAACTCGGTGTACTGTGTACTCATGATGACTCATGTATGCAGTTCCTGAGTGTCTCTGTGCCTTGAGCACTCTGATTGGTTGTAGGGAGGGGCCGAGCTCTCTCACTCTAGGATCATATTACCAGCCTGCTCTCCTATGCTTTGTATTGAGTGCACAGAGAAGAGAACCATTCCAGACGGTTCAGTTCACTCACATGAATCGATTCACTCAGTTCACTGAAAAGAACCGATTCAAAAGAACGATTCGTTCATGAACTGGACATCACTAATACACAGGAGAGGCGAGAGGGGACATCTCCCAGGAGGCAAAGCAGCTGTGATTGACACGGCGATGCCTCTGCGACCATGGCGGAAGAAATAAACTCATCTGCACAGCACAGTGAGTTTTTAAAATAAAAAATAAATAAATGCCAATTCGATTTAAGGGGGAAGTATGAAAACAGATGGTACAAAGTTGAAAAAGAGGGTGGAGCTCCACTTTAAGTCCTTACATAGGCAACAGAGCATAATGAATCCCATATATATTCTCAATGTCAGAGAGGACAATGTTGTCCTCCAACTACTCACCTAACGCATATCTTATTTGGGGGTTTGGGAAGGGTAGAATGCTTGCTTGACTTCTTCATTGAAAGCTCCTAAAACTCTTCTTTTGACGACTCCTTGGCTTCATTTTGCCTCTGCATTCAAAGGGTAGTAGTTGTTGTGAACAGAGGATCATGATGACCCCACAAAGTAAATCCTCCTTTTCTCTGGCCGTGGTGCTGCCAGAGAATGGCCTAACAAGCTGTGCAATGTGTGTTCAAAGAGAAACCTTAAGAGAATGGTGTCAGTCACACCTTATAATTGATTACCATTTTGGTCCCCTTCTCAACGGGGCCAAAATGGTGCATGTGTCCTTTATGAACAGTCACTGCTTGGGTGAAAACTATCCAAATATCCAGGATTGTCCCTGCCCTTGTCTCAGACTAGCAGAAGTACTAAATGAGCACTCTGTGTTCTAGTACTTGGAGGTGTCTTATACATTTCTTGTTAGGCAGAAATGTTTAAAGTGTGCACAAACCCTCTTGGCAGGGGCGTTGTTAGGGGTGTGCTGGGGAGGCTGGAACCCCCGAATGGGTCTTCGAAAAAGCCCCGAGTCCTGGCAATGAAGGATACAATTACTAGCCCCGAGCAGTAACCCCCGAGAAAATATTACTAACTCTGAGAGCTCCCCGGGTAACCATAGCCACGGGCGGGACACTTGGCAGACATTCTCAGCATGAGAAACTGCACTCTCCACCCCCTGTACCTCCCACAGCAGTTTTCAGCCTCTCTCCTGCAGGATGCTTCTTGAGTGGGAGGGGTGGGGGATGTGTCTTTTCTCCCGAGGTCATGCTCATGTGGAAGGGGGAGCCGTGTGACCAACTGCAGTGCTGAGTGCTCAGCAGAGGGAGTGGATTCAAAGTTAATGGAGGTGAGCTCTGCTCTGCTGCTTGCACTACAGTGTGGATATGTTTATAGGCACCTATATGCCGAGTCTGTTGAGTTACTGCAGCTTAGCATAGAGGTGCTGTTGGCTGACAAATGGGATCTTCCTTCTTCATCTTCTATTCATGTAGATTAGTGAGCTATCCTGACCTCCCCCCTAGTGTAAGCTCTCCTGATCCCTCCTATAAGCTCTCCTGACTCCCCCCCTGTAAGCTCTCCTGACCCCCCCCCCAGTTTGAGCTCTCCTGATCCCCCCCCCCTCCCCAGTGTGAGCTCTCCTTATCCCCCCTTTGAGCTCTCCTGATCCCCCTGTAAGCTCTCCTGATCCCCTCCTTCCCAGTCTAAGCTCTCCTGATCCCCCTGTAAGCTCTCCTGATCCCCCCCCCCAGTGTGAGCTCTCCCGGTCCCCCCATTCCCAGTGTATGCTCTCCTGACCCCCCTCCCCAGTGTAAGTTCTTCTGATCCCCCCTCCCCAGTGTAAGTTCTTCTGATCCCCCCCTCCCCAGTGTAAGATCTCCTGACCCCCCCTAGTGTAAGCTCTCCTGATATCCCCCTGTAAGCTCTCCTGATCCCCCTCCCAGTGTAAGCTCTTTTGACCCCCCCCATTGTAAGATCTCCTGATCCCCCTCCCAGTGTAAGCTCTCCTGATCCCCCTCCCAGTGTAAGCTCTCCTGATCCCCCCCCCCCCAGTGTAAGCTCTCCTGATCCCCCCCCACCAGTGTAAGCTCTCCTGACCCCCCCCAGTGTAAGCTCTCCTGACCCCCCCCCCAGTGTAAGCTCTCCTGAACAGCATGCGTGTCCCTCCGCTCTGATCTCTCTCCCCCTGGAGCTGCATGCTAACAGATGGATGGCTTAGGAGTATGAACTCCCCCCGACGCTTGCTTTAAATACCTGACGGGCAATAACTCCAGAAATGACTCCAACAAACACAGCAACTGGCACAAAAACCTGCATATCTTGTCTACCTTGTCCACAGCGAGAGGACTGTACTAACCCCGCGTGTTGCTCTCTGCTCTCCGCTCCCCGTCTTCTTGCCTGCTCTTGGTTGGCTGTCTGGACGTGTGGGGCGTGGGGAAGCCGTGCGGGGAACGCAGCCGATCCCGGGGGCTCTCCTCGCTGTTGCAGGTCCCTCAGGTCCCTCAGGAGTCTCGCGGGAGCTGGGAAACCACACACTGCTGCGGCTCCAAGCCCTGCCTGAGAACCTAGGAGAGCCGAAGGACGCGGAAGGAGCCGAGCGACGGCAGGCGCGGTGTCGGGCGGGTGCCTGCAACAACAGTAAGCCGCAACGCTCACAATTGCAAACCACCACAAGACACTAGGCTTCTCTTACTGGGTCACTGGGCTACTTGCTGGGCTAGGATGGCGCTGTAACTTGCCACTCACTAGAGCTGCTGTGCTTTATACTAACCACAAGTTTTTTTTTTGTGTAACCAAAGAGAACTATTGTGTGTGGGGGGAGAACTAGCAGGGGAAGCCCTTTATCCAACACAGCTCCACGCTCCCTTGTCACCCCCAGCCACAAAGCTGCAATATCCAGTGCCAGGACCCTGCTACAGCAACTGGAATAGCACTCTTCAACACTTCTCTGCCCTTAGACATAAAGTGCCCACAGTGCCCTGCCTTTCCCTGTCCTGGAAATACTCACAAATGATAACCACAAAGATAGCCATAAAGAGCTTTAAACCTGAGTTGCTGCCTATCAGAGGCTACAGTACCCTTTTTTGACCTTCTTGAACGGCTCGTATCAACTTTACTAACTAAAGAAGTAATACAAAATCTGGTCTCGGAATCTTGCTAACTTTATCAAGGTCCATCATTGGAGCTCTAACCTGTTTTTCTGCTTTTCTTTCCCGGATTAATCCTGCAAAGAATGTCTACTACTAGATCCACCAAGGGTAACCAGGCCGCTGCCGCCAAATTGGAGCGCTTCACACATACCCCAGCTGTGTCGCCGGCAAAAGGTCATTCACTTGTAGCAGCATCGCAGGCTAAATCGCAGATAGGCCCATCCCAGGAAAGAAGAAGCCTCGGTCAAGCAGCAGCAAAACCTTTGGGTACGCCTAGCCTAAACAGCGCCAAAACCGTGAGTACTAAAGGGCTGGGACCCGAGCCCCCTAGAACTGTGGATACTTTTGTAATTCCTGGGGTGCAAGGTGATTTTGACCATCCAACAGCTGGATTGGCACTAGAAGGTGAACCAACCCTTAGAGATGTATTATGTGCAGTGAATTTATGCAGGGACTATATGGTTAATTTTGATAAACAGCTAGCAGGTTTAAAGGATGAACTACTATCCATGAGACAGGAACTGCATGGGACTGTACTAAGAACAAATGTACTGGAGGAAAGATTGAGCGCAGTCGAAGATGTATTATATCCATTACAGGGGGACTTAAGGGGGCTACAGGCGCTGACAGATCTTCAAACGGCCAAATTGGATGCGCTGGAAAATAGACTGCGCAGAAATAATGTGCGGGTAATAGGCCTACCTGAGGGATGTGAGGGCTTAAACACCATTACCTTTATGGAAAGTTGGTGCAAGGAAATCTTTGGCCCTGATGATCTCTCAGCCTTTTTTTCTATAGAGAGGGCCCATCGGGTCCCCTTTAAGGTCCTCCAACAGGGGAAGCATCCAAGACCGCTTTTACTTAAACTGCTCAACTATACTGGCAAGGTGACCTTGCTCCAAAAAGCTTGAGAACTGGGAGACATTATATATAATGGAGCAAGGGTCTCAATATATCCTGACTTCTCACCTGATCTGCAGAAGCGGAGAGCTGAGTTTATACCCATTAAGAAGTCCCTGCAGAAATACAAGGTTATATATGCCCTCTTGTACCCAGCCCGTCTCAGAGTGGCTGCTCTGGGCAGGACCTTTTTCTTTTCCGAACCGAGTGAAGCAGTTAATTGGTTGGAGGAGAATAAATCAGCCCTATAGCTTTCTGTAAACTAGGGGGGCCCAAGACCCCATTGAGGAGGATGAAAATAAGCCAAAAAAAGGATCACGTGTTCGATTTTAGAACTGAAGAGACGATACCAAAACCCTCCCCCCCCCCTTTTTTTTTTTTTTTTTTTTTTTAGGGGGGCCCTTTTTTGTTTCAGAGACTTTGCTTGCTGGCCCACCTCCCCACACTTATTGGTGGGAGACGGTGGCCGGCTGTAACACTCCTGCTCTCTCACTTGAGATACTTATTTAGCCTCTCTCTTTGGGAGGCCATTACGCTTATATGGTTACACTTAGGGGGATTGAGGGCACGATTTGTATTAAGAGGCCTTTTTTTTTCTCTTCTCTTTGGCCTCCTTTCCTACTTTTCCCTGCTTTTTTTTTTTTTTTCTTATCCCCTTTTTTTTTTTTTTTTTTACCTTTTTCTTTTTCCTTTTTCCCTCCCTTCACGTTCATCACACCTATTATGGCATTATCCAGAGGATAATACCCATTCAATTGCACAGTTAAGCACCTGTATGTAGTATTTGAGTACTTATAGTTATCCCCTGTATATTCAGTTATAGTTTTTATATTTGCCTTCTATTGCCGAGGTTAAAGATTCAAGGATCTTGCTCAATCCTTGGACAATAACACTACCTACAGAAGTATAGGGAGGGTACTTTCCACCTCTCTTTTCCCTTTTTTTTCTTATTTATTTATTTATTTATTTTCCTCCCTTTTTTTTTTTTCCTCTCCCTTCCCCCCCCCCTCTACCCCAATTGAGGTAGTTATAAATAATCTATTAGCTAACTCTTATGGGGATATGCTTAACAATGCTTATAAACACCAAACTGAAAAATCTGACAACATATACATATGCTTATAATCTATACTCACATTTTTCCTCACATTATTGGTAAAGGACACTAGATAATAAATTTGCTTAATCACTTGATCACTAATCCTATGAACCTAGGTTTTTGGTACAAAATGTACACCTACCCCTCTATCACTACAAGAGCACCGCCCGATCCAGGGACATATAATAACACTGGAAGTTGCACCGAAGGGGTAACTTTGTTCCCCTCTCTTTCTAAATTATATGTATTATACATTTTTTGTATCATGGTTCTAATGAGGTTTTCCAGGGGGGAGTGAGCGAGAGGGACACGGGCTGGGGCTATCTGGGGGATGAGTGATAGGACAAGAGTGGTCAGTAGACCAGCCCCCAAGGGGAGCCCCATAGGGCAGGGAGGGAAGGGCAGGGGTGGGAAGGGGGTGGGGCGGAGGGTGGCCTACAGGGGAGGGACCAGAGAGCATGCGGTCCGGTTACCAAGAGTCATGTCGTTGCTAGCAGATGAGAAAGGGGTTATGAGATCAGACTGGATAGCCACCAGTCGACCTGAATGGAGGACACGAGCAACTGTTCCATATTATAGTTACCCGATCAATACCGAATACTCGATTACAATGTCAATTCCTATAGGTGCAGGATAAATTACTGGCTATTACTTCCTGGAATGTACGGGGTATGGGAGTTCCAGCTAAAAGAACCGCAGTCATGACATTCCTTGAAGAAGGAATCCCGGGAATAATATGCCTTCAAGAGACACACCTGACTAAAAATTCAGTTTCGCTTTTGAAAAGTCGTAAATTCCAAGCCCAATTCCATTCGACACACTCCTCTTATTCAAGAGGTGTGAGTACAATGATTGGAAGAGGAATGACTTTCTCTTGCTCTAAATCCTGGGTAGACGACCAAGGCCGATTTATATTTCTGCAATGCCTTATTGAAAATAGATCATATGTTCTGGCTAATTTATATATCCCTCCACCCTTTAAGCTTGATATTCTATACAATCTTGTTGAGTTTACTCTTGATAAACCAGATGTACCGGTTATAGCTGTCGGTGACTACAACGAGGTCTTGGATGGAATTTTGGACAGATTCCCCCCGTGGAGTAGTACTACGGGGGGGCGGCTGGCCCAATTCCTAATAGAAACTGGAATGAGGGATATTTGGAGAACTTTTTACCCAGAGACCCATCAATATTTATGTTACTCTAGTTCCCATCATACACTATCGAGAATAGACATGGCCCTGTGTAGCGAGGGAGTATTACCCTTGGTGAAAAAGATGCATTATGGCCCAAGAGGGGTCTCAGACCACTCTCCGCTGATGCTAATAATCAGGACCGGGACTAGGGTCTCTCGTGGTAACTGGCGGTTAAACCCCGGCTGGCTGGAGCTAATCGAGCAACCGAGTAAGGTGGCGTCACAGCTGGCGGAGTTTATGCTCATCAACGAGGGAACAGCACCGATGGGAGTGGTCTGGGATGCCCTGAAAGCTTTTGTGAGGGGCCTTTTAATCCAACAGGCCGCTAGAATAAAAACAGCAGGGAGAGCGGAAGAGAGCAGGCTGGCTGGAGAGACTGCTCAAGCAGAATTGAGCTTTATTGAGAAGCCCACTACGCCCCTACGGACTGTATGGCTAGCTAAATAGGAAGAGTACAGAAGGGCTACTCTAAAAATTGCAGAAAATAAGAGAATACTACAAAAACAGCTTCAGTATGGTGAAGGTGAGAAGGTAATGCGCATGCTAGCTCTCCTTACTCGAACTAACTCTCCCCCGTCAAATGTCCCAGCAATACGGACCAAGACGGGTGCTACTTCGACAGATGGACAGATTATACTTAAAACATTCTACATGTATTACAAAGAACTCTATAAGTCCAAGGGGGAGATGGAGAACGGAGCCATGGAAATATTCTTCCAGAAGATAGTAATTCCTACATTGCTAGAGAAGGATAGACAGGAGTTAGAAGCACCTATCACTCTAAAAGAAATCCAGCAAGCGGTATTAGATATGCCAAACGAGAAATCCCCGGGGCCGGACGGGCTCCCTATTGAGGTGTATAAGAAATTCGATGAGATTTTGCTCCCAGAGCTATTGAAGACTCTGGAGTGGGCTGCAAGCGCGGGGACATTACCCCGCTCAATGACGGAAGCAACTATAATAGCAATACATAAGGAGGGGAAGGATCAACTGGAACCCTCATCCTACCGCCCAATTTCCCTCCTAACCTCAGACGTAAAAATTTTAGCTAAAATTCTTGCGACCCGCTTAAATAAATGTATTAGTCAACTTATCCATCCAGATCAGTCAGGCTTCATACCCGGTAGGGCTACAAGTAACAACATCAGGAGAACTTTTCTAAACATTTATACTCCAACAGATAATGAAGGGTCCAGGGCAGTGCTGTCACTAGATGCCGCCAAGGCCTTTGACAGTCTTGAGTGGGCATACCTTTGGAGGGTACTAGACAGCTTCGGCTTTGGCCCTCTGTATATCAGTTGGATTAAGCTGTTGTACACAGAACCAAGAGCCAAGGTTAGAATCAACAACGAGACCTCAGAGACCTTCCAGTTGGAGAGAGGGACGAGACAGGGGTGTCCTCTATCCCCTCTTCTGTTCGCCCTCGCCATGGAGCCTCTGGCAATTATGGCCAGGGCGAGGTCGGACATAATAGGGTTTAGAAGACACCATGGAGAGGACAAGATAGCCCTCTTCGCAGATGACGTCCTGTTTTTCCTGGGGGACGTTGGAGGTACACTGGATAAAGTGATCCAGTTGGTGGAAGAATTTGGTCGGTTTTCAGGCCTCACCATCAACTGGACAAAGTCAGCCTTGCTGCCGCTGGACCAAGTAGACCTCCAACAGACGCCAGACACCTCTCAAATAATTGTAAGCACCAAATTTAAGTATTTAGGGATCTGGATCTCAAAGGACCCCACCCAATATATTAACCTAAATCTTGTTCCACTACTAATGAAGTGGAAAAGCAAAAGTGAAATCTGGAAAAAATTTCCACTGTCTGTTGCAGGTCGATGCAACCTAATAAAAATGATCTGGCAGCCGCAGTTATTATACATATTACATAACTCACCGGTATGGATAGAATATAAGTGGTACAAAAGGATAGACTCATTATTTAGAGAACTTATATGGAGAGGAGGTCAACCCAGAATAAGCCTACAAACTCTACAACTTCCTGTCAAAGAGGGGGGAATGGCGGTTCCACATCCACGACTATATTTTCTAGCAGCACAAATGCAACATTTAGTAGGATGTGGAACCACCAAAGGGGACGGATCAAACACCCGACTTCTGCTGACAGATAACCCCCATAAGCTACTAGTGGAAGCCTTAGAGGCAAATTTTTTTTGCCACAATCACTCGATCACAAAACTAGTGACTAAAACGTGGAACACAGTAAAAGCAATAATGGGATATGCCGGCCCGACAGAATTCTCCCCCCTCTGGAACAACAACAATCTCCAGGAGACAGCTAGAGTTGAGGTGTCAACTGAATGGATGAGTAAAGGCATATGCCGCTTAAAACATCTGTTCGAAGGGAATACCATGAAACCATTTCAAGAACTAGTAAATGAGTTCGGAATCTCAAATAGAACTTTTTTTAAATATCTACAGCTACGCCATGCCATACAAGCGCAATTTCGCTCCCAGATAATTACATGGGTACAGATTCCTGCTCTGCTCACTTTAATAAGGGCAACAGTGGCTAAGGGTCTAATCTCGGGGATATACAACAGCTTGGGTGATAGGGCACTAAGTAAAGCAGGCCCGTGCAAAAGTAGAGGGGCATGGGAGAACGATCTGGGAATAATAACTCCACAACAATGGGACAGGATTCTTCAACAGGGCACCTTGGTATCCATAGCCCCGGCCCAAAGACTGTCGCACTTATTCCTCCTACATAGGGTCTACCATACCCCCCATAAAATGTTTAAATTAGGATGGAGACAAGACAATGAATGCCCAAGATGTAAAAACAAAGGGGATCTCATACACATGGTCTGGAAGTGCCCTAAATTATATGGCTATTGGGTGGGAGTCATAGAACATATCAACAAAATATTTGGATCTCGACTAGACCCAACAGCCAGAATATGCCTTTTGGGCTGTATGGATGACAATAGAGTACCGCAGGGTACCCTTGAAGCTATACTAAGAAGTCTATTTCAGGCTCGTAAGCTAATTGCCCAAAAATGGCAGGCCCAGGCTCCTCCGTCCATAGTCAACTGGATAGTGGTTATGAATCAAACAGTCTCAAATGAAAAAGTTTATTTCACCAAGCTGGGGAATTATCCCAAATTTGATAAAATATGGGGCTTGTGGCAGAGGAGGGCTGAAGACTCTGGATAGGTATACCCGACATCAGACTCTCCAGGACCCTTGTGCTTTTGAGTAAAAAATGATAACTCCTTTCCAGGCTTTGGTAGTAACACCTCATCAAGAAGATCTTCCTGACTGGATCTCACTAGCTTTTGACACCAAACGACATGACTCTTGGTAAACCCGTGTTAGCTGACATAGAGCCTGCATGCTCTCAAGGGCAAGGGTGGGAGGGAAAGGGGGGAGGGAAAGGAGGGAGGGGGAGGTAAACAGCCAACAAGACACATAAGAAGGACCAACAGTTTCTCCCACCACGCCCCAGGGGACACTAATCTTTTTCTGTGCCACTTCGCACTTTATGTTTTATACCCTGCATGTAAAGAGCTTTGTATAATTGCTGGCTGTTTTGCAGAGCTTTTTTTCTCAGAAAATACGTGCAGGAACTCAACCACGACCCGTTCAGATTTCACAAACAGTAGAAGGGTCTTGAAGGGGCATTAAATACCAGAATTGCATTACATACAGTGTGCAGAGTTCAGGGGGTTACAAAGCAGTCACTTGTAAACACAGAAACCAGACTTCTGTGTTCACAAGTGATTGTGGTGAGCGGGCACCAAAGGGTCTGAGCCAAAGGTGGTGGAACTGAGTTCCCCCAAGTTCCCCCAGAAAAAAAAGCCCTGCTGTTTTGTAAAATGGTTTTAAACTTTCAATAAAAATGAATGAAATAAAAAAAAAAGCTCTCCTAATCCCCCTCCCAGTGTAAGCTCTCCTGATCCCCCTCCCAGTGTAAGCTCTCCTGATCCCCCCCCCCAGTGTAAGCTCTCCTGATCCCCCCCCACCAGTGTAAGCTCTCCTGACCCCCACCAGTGTAAGCTCTCCTGACCCCCCCCAGTGTAAGCTCTCCTGACCCCCCCAGTGTAAGCTCTCCTGACCCCCCCCCAGTGTAAGCTCTCCTGATCCCCCCTAAGTGTAAGCTCTCCTGACCCCCCTTGTAAGCTCTCCTGATTCCCCCCTCCAGTGTATGCTCTCCTGATCCCCTACCCCCAGTGTATGCCCTCCTGGTCCCCCCCAGCTGTTCTGATCTCCCAGTGTGTGCCGTTTTTTCCCCCTTGGTGACACATAGTCCTTTGCTCTTCTGATCCCTGTACTCTGCTCTTCATCCTAATGACCTCTGTCCTGCTGTTCCCTGCACACTACCCTAAATCCTACTGACCTCTGTACACTGTATTATACATACAATTTTCTTGCAGTGCCCCTCCAGAGACTAGACTCTGGATCCGCCCCTGGAGTGACAGAGCAGGTCCCGCCTTCTGGAGCCTGCAGCGCCTATGATGGACGTGTGACGTCCATCATAGGCGCCACAAGCTTAGAAGGCGGGAATTACAATGCCGTGCGGCGCGCAATGCGACATCCCAGCGAGGTTCACCGCGCCACTCCACCGATCGTGACCGCGCATCCCCCCCGGTGCCGGTTTGGCTTCGGGCTGAAGCCCCTGGTCTTTTTGGCACCTAGCAACGCCCCTGCCTCTTGGTATGGCAGAGTTTGGAATTCAGGGTAGTTTGACAGGAAGTTCTGCACTATGAGGTGAAGGATAGTGATGAGCGGAATACGCCATATTCGATTTCGCGATATTTCACGAATATATAGAATAATATTTGCGAAATATTCGTTATTATCGATTATTTGTGATATTTTATCAAAAAAAAAATTTGCGAAATTTCGCTAATGCGAATGCGAAATTTTGCTAATGCTTACTAAACTAATATGCACTAAACACTAACTCTACTTACACAAACTTATATGACTAAACTAAAGCTATTTTTTTTTTTTTTTTTTTTTTTATATATACACAAAACACAGAAGGGCAGAGAAAGTATTCGCGAATATTCGGAATACGAATATTCGCATTGCGAATATTCGGCAACATAAAAGGATCGCCTCAGCTACTCGGCCCAGGGTCTCTAATCATACCAGCAATGCTTTTAGACGTCGATGGAAATCACTAAGATGTGATCTGTTTTAAAAATAAATTTGAAAAAATACGAATATTCGCAATAGCGAATATTCACCGCGATATTCGATTTATTCGCAAATACTCGAATATGCAATATTCGTAAAGAATATTCACAATGCGAATATTCGTGAGCAACACTAGTGAAGGAAATGGTTAATATAAATATATATATAAATATATATATATATATATATATATATATATATATATATATATATATATATATATATATATATATATATATATATATATATATATATATATAATGTGTGTCATGGTAATGCAGTAATCACTTGTAAACAAACCGGTCTCATGTGCTGAAGCCGGTTCCTCCATCCTCTCTCTGTTCTGATCGGTACAGTGTGAGAGGAGAGGGGAGGGAGCGGATGGCAGCGCCAGTGCTGAGGGCTGGATCTGTGACAAATGTAGTCACAGATCCATCCATCCATCCCTCCCTGCTCAAACATCCCTGCTGCAATACTCTGCAATACTGGGCAATACTCGGCTGGGCATACTCTGGCAATACTCTGGCAATACTCTGGGCCTACTCTGGCAATACTCTGGCAATACTCTGGCAATACTCTGGCAATACTCTGGGCCTACTCTGGGCATACTCTGCAATACTCTGGGCATACTTCACAATACTCTGGGCATACTCTGGGCATACTCTGGGCATACTCTGCAATACTCCACAATACTCTGAGCATACTCTGGGCATATACTGCAATACTCTAGGCATACTTCACAATACTCTGGGCATACTCTGGGCATACTCTGCGCATACTCCGCAATAATATGGGCATACTCTGGGCATACTCTGGGCATACTCTGCAATACTCTGGGCATACTCTGGGCATACTCTGGGCATACTCTGGGCATACTCTGGGCACTCTGGGCATACTCTGACAATACTCTGGGCATACTCTGGGCATACTCTGGCAATACTCTGGCATACTCTGGGCATACTCTGCATACTCTGGGCATACTCTGGGCATACTCTGGGCATACTCTGGGCATACTCTGCAATACTCTGGGCATACTCTGGGCATACTCTGGGCATACTCTGGGCATACTCTGGGCATACTCTGGCAATACTCTGGCAATACTCTGGGCCTACTGGGCAATACTCTGCATCTGCAATACTCTGGGCATACTCTGATACTCTGGGCAATACTCTGGGCATACTCTGGGGCATACTCTGGCAATACTCTGGCAACTCTGGCAATACTCTGGGCATACTCTGGGCATACTCTGAATACTCTGGGCAATACTCTGGGCATACTCTGGGCATACTCTGGGCATACTCTGGGCATACTCTGGGCAATACTCTGGCAATCTGCAATACTCTGCAATACTCTGGGCAATCTGGGCATACTCTGCAATGGGCATACTCTGCAATACTTGGGCATACTCTGGGCATACTCTGGGCATACTCTGGGCACTCTGGGCAAACTCTGGGCATACTCTGGGCATACTCTGCAATACTCTGGGCATACTCTACTACTCTGCATACTCTGCAATACTCTGGGCATACTCTGCATACTCTGCAATACTCTGGCATACTCTGGGCATACTCTGCAATACTCTCTGGGGCATACTCTGCAATACTCGGCTACTCTGGGGGCATACTCTGGCAATCTGGGCACTCTCTGCAATACTCTGGCATACTCTGCAATACTCTGGGCATACTACTCTGGCAATACTCTGGGCATTCTCTGGCAATACTCTGGCAATACTCTGGGCATACTATACTCTGGGCATACTCTCACAATACTCTGGGCATACTCTGCATACTCTGGGCAATACTCTGGGCATACTCTGCAATACTCTGGGCATACTCTGGGCATACTCTGCAATACTCTGGCAATACTCTGGGCAATACTCTGGGCATACTCTGGGCATACTCTGGGCATACTCTGGGCATACTCTGGGCATACTCTGCAATACTCTGCTACTCTGGGCATACTCTGCAATACTCTGGGCATACTCTGGGCAATACTCTGGGCATACTCTGGGCATACTCTGGGCAATACTCTACTCTGGGCATACTCTGCAATACTCTGGGCACTCTGGCAATACTCTGGCATATACTCTGGGCAATACTCTGGGCAATACTCTGGGCATACTCTGCAATACTCTGGGCATACTCTGGGCATACTCTGCATACTCTGCAATACTCTGGGCATACTCTGGGCAATACTCTGCATACTCTGCAATACTCTGGGCATATACTCTGGGCATACTCTGGGCAATACTCTGGGCAATACTCTGGGCATACTCTGGGCATACTCTGGGCATACTCTGCAATACTCTGGGCATACTCTGGGCATACTCTGATACTCTGGGCAATACTCTGCAATACTCTGGGCATACTCTGCAATACTCTGGGCATACTCTGCAATACTCTGGGCATACTCTGCATACTCTGCAATACTCTGGGCATACTCTGGGCATACTCTGGGGCATACTCTGCAATACTCTGGGCATACTCTGGCATATACTCTGGGCATACTCTGGGCATACTCTGCAATACTGGGCATACTCTGGGCATACTCTGGGCATACTCTGGGCATACTCTGGGCAATACTCTGCAATACTACTGGGCATACTCTGGGCATACTCTGGGCATACTCTGGGCATACTCTGGGCATACTCTGGGCATACTCTGGGCATACTCTGGGCATACTCTGGGCATACTCTGCAATACTCTGGGCATACTCTGGGCATACTCTGGGCATACTCTGGGCATACTCTGGGCATACTCTGGGCATACTCTGGGCATACTCTGGGCATACTCTGGGCATACTCTGGGCAATACTCTGGGCATACTCTGGGCAATACTCTGGGCATACTCTGGGCATACTCTGGGCATACTCTGGCAATACTCTGGGCATACTCTGCAATGGGCATACTCTGCAATACTCTGGCATACTCTGGGCATACTCTGGGCATACTCTGGCAATACTCTGCAATACTCTGGCAATACTCTGGGCATACTCTGGCAATACTCTGGGCATACTCTGCAATACTCTGGGCATACTCTGGGCATACTCTGCAATACTCTGGGCATACTCTGGGCATACTCTGGGCAATACTCTGGGCAATACTCTGGGCATACTCTGCAATACTCGCAATACTCTGGGCATACTCTGGGCATACTCTGGGCATACTCTGGCAATACTCTGGGGCATACTCTGGCAATACTCTGGGCATACT
Organism: Rana kukunoris; assembly: GCA_029574335.1. Lineage (NCBI taxonomy): Eukaryota > Metazoa > Chordata > Amphibia > Anura > Ranidae > Rana > Rana kukunoris. The sequence continues at coordinate 200,375,701 of CM056050.1, read as the reverse complement.
CTGCAATACTCTGCAATACTCTGCAATACTCTGCAATACTCTGGGCATACTCTGGGCATACTCTGCAATACTTTGGGCATACTCTGGGCATACTCTGACAATACTCTGGGCATACTCTGGCAATACTCTGGGCATACTCTGGGCATACTCTGGGCAAACTCTGGGCATACTCTGCAATACTCTGCAATACTCTGGGCATACTCTGCAATACTCTGGGCATACTCTGCAATACTCTGGGCATACTCTGCAATACTCTGGCAATACTCTGCAATACTCTGGGCATACTCTGGGCATACTCTGGGCATACTCTGCAATACTCTGCAATACTCTGGGCATACTCTGGCAATACTCTGGGCATACTCTGGCAATACTCTGGGCATACTCTGGGCAAACTCTGGGCATACTCTGCAATACTCTGGGCATACTCTGCAATACTCTGGCAATACTCCACAATACTCTGGGCATACTCTGCAATACTCTGCAATACTCTGCAATACTCTGGGCATACTCTGGGCATACTCTGGGCATACTCTGGGCATACTCTGGGCATACTCTGACAATACTCTGGGCATACCCCGGTGCATACTCTGGGCACACTCTGCAATTCTCTGGGCATACTCTGCAATACTCGGCTGGGCATACTCTGGCAATACTCTGGCAATACTCTGGGCCTACTCTGGCAATACTCTGGCAATACTCTGGGCATACTCTGGCAATACTCTGGGCATACTCTGGCAATACTCTGGGCATACTCTGGGCATACTATGGGCATACTCTGCAATACTCTGCGCATACTTCACAATACTCTGGGTATACTCTGGGCATACTCTGCAATACTCCACAATACTCTGAGCATACTCTGGGCATACTCTGCAATACTCTGTGCATACTTCACAATACTCTGGGCATACTCTGGGCATACTCTGCAATACTCCACAATACTCTGAGCATACTCTGGGCATACTCTGCAATACTCTGGGCATACTTCACAATACTCTGGGCATACTCTGGGCATACTCTGGGCATACTCTGGGCATACTCTGCAATACTCTGGCAATACTCTGGCAATACTCTGCAATACTCTGGGCATACTCTGCAATACCCTGGGCATACTCTGGGCATACTCTGGGCATACTCTGCAATTCTCTGGGCATACTCTGCAATACTCGGCTGGGCATACTCTGGCAATACTCTGGCAATACTCTGGCAATACTCTGGGCCTACTCTGGCAATACTCTGGGCATACTCTGGGCATACTCTGGGCAATACTCTGACAATACTCTGGCAATACTCTGGGCATACTCTGGGCATACTCTGCAATACTCTGCGCATACTTCACAATACTCTGGGCATACTCTGGGCATACTCTGTGCATACTCTGTGCATACTCTGCGCATACTCTGCAATACTCCACAATACTCTGAGCATACTCTGGGCATACTCTGCAATACTCTGGGCATACTTCACAATACTCTGGGCATACTCTGGGCATACTCTGGGCATACTCTGGGCATACTCTGGGCATACTCTGTGCATACTCTGCAATACTCTGGCAATACTCTGGCAATACTCTGGCAATACTCTGGGCATACTCTGGCAATTCTCTGGGCATACTCTGCAATACTCTGGGCATACTCTGCAATACTCTGGGCATACTCTGCAATACTCTGGGCATACTCTGGCAATACTCTGGGCATACTCTGCAATACTCTGGGCATACTCTGCAGTACTCTGGCAATACTCTGGCAATACTCTGTAATACTCTGGCAATACTGTGGGCATACTCTGCAATACTCTGGCAATACTCTGGGCATACTCTGCAATACTCTGGGCATACTCTGCAATACTCTGGCAATACTCTGGGCATACTCTGCAATACTCTGGGCATACTCTGGCAATACTCTGGGCATACTCTGGCAATACTCTGGGCATACTCTGCAATACTCTGGGCATACTCTGGCAATACTCTGGGCATACTCTGGGCATACTCTGGCAATACTCTGGTCATACTCTGGCAATACTCTGGTCATACTCTGCAATACTGTGGGCATACTCTGCAATACTCTGGGCATACTCTGGGCATACTCTGACAATACTCTGGGCATACTCTGGGCATACTCTGCAATTCTCTGGGCATACTCTGCAATACTCGGCTGGGCATACTCTGGCAATACTCTGGCAATACTCTGGGCCTACTCTGGGCCTACTCTGGCAATACTCTGGCAATACTCTGGGCATACTCTGGCAATACTCTGGGCATACTCTGGCAATACTCTGGGCATACTCTGGGCATACTATGGGCATACTCTGCAATACTCTGCGCATACTTCACAATACTCTGGGTATACTCTGGGCATACTCTGCAATACTCCACAATACTCTGAGCATACTCTGGGCATACTCTGCAATACTCTGTGCATACTTCACAATACTCTGGGCATACTCTGGGCATACTCTGCAATACTCCACAATACTCTGAGCATACTCTGGGCATACTCTGCAATACTCTGGGCATACTTCACAATACTCTGGGCATACTCTGGGCATACTCTGCAATACTCTGGGCATACTCTGGGCATACTCTGGGCATACTCTGGGCATACTCTGGGCATACTCTGGGCATACTCTGGGCATACTCTGGGCATACTCTGGGCATACTCTGGGCATACTCTGGGCATACTCTGCAATACTCTGGCAATACTCTGCAATACTCTGGGCATACTCTGCAATACTCTGGGCATACTCTGGGCATACTCTGCAATTCTCTGGGCATACTCTGCAATACTCGGCTGGGCATACTCTGGCAATACTCTGGGCCTACTCTGGCAATACTCTGGGCATACTCTGGGCATACTCTGGCAATACTCTGGGCATACTCTGCAATAATCTGCGCATACTTCACAATACTCTGGGCATACTCTGGGCATACTCTGTGCATACTCTGGCATACTCTGCAATACTCCACAATACTCTGAGCATACTCTGGGCATACTCTGCAATACTCTGGGCATACTTCACAATACTCTGGGCATACTCTGGGCATACTCTGGGCATACTCTGGGCATACTCTGTGCATACTCTGCAATACTCTGGCAATACTCTGGCAATACTCTGGGCATACTCTGGGCATACTCTGGCAATTCTCTGGGCATACTCTGCAATACTCTGGGCATACTCTGCAATACTCTGGGCATACTCTGGCAATACTCTGGGCATACTCTGGCAATACTCTGGGCATACTCTGCAATACTCTGGGCATACTCTGCAGTACTCTGGCAATACTGTGGGCATACTCTGTAATACTCTGGCAATACTGTGGGCATACTCTGCAATACTCTGGCAATACTCTGGGCATACTCTGCAATACTCTGGGCATACTCTGCAATACTCTGGCAATACTCTGGGCATACTCTGCAATACTCTGGGCATACTCTGGCAATACTCTGGGCATACTCTGGCAATACTCTGGCAATACTCTGGGCATACTCTGCAATACTCTGGGCATACTCTGGCAATACTCGGGGCATACTCTGGGCATACTCTGGCAATACTCTGGTCATACTCTGGCAATACTCTGGTCATACTCTGCAATACTGTGGGCATACTCTGCAATACTCTGGGCATACTCTGCAATACTCTGGGCATACTCTGCAATACTCTGGCAATACTCTGCAATACTCTGGGCATACTCTGCAATACTCTGGGCATACTCTGCAATACTCTGGCAATACTCTGGGCATACTCTGGCAATACTCTGGGCATACTCTGGCAATACTCTGGGCATACTCTGGGCATACTCTGGGCATACTCTGGGCATACTCTGGACATACTCTGGGCATACTCTGGCAATACTCTGGGCATACTCTGGGCAATACTCTGGGCATACTCTGCAATACTCTGGGCATACTCTGCAATACTCTGGGCATACTCTGCAATACTCTGGGCATACTCTGGCAATACTCTGTGGGCATACTCTGCAATACTCTGTGGGCATACTCTGCAATACTCTGGACATACTCTGCAATACTCTGGGCATACTCTGCAATACTCTGGGCATACTCTGCAATACTCTGGGCATACTCTGCAATACTCTGGGCATACTCTGCAATACTGTGGGCATACTCTGGCAATACTCTGGCAATACTCTGGCAATACTCTGCAATACTGTGGGCATACTCTGGCAATACTCTGGGCATACTCTGGCAATACTCTGGGCATACTCTGCAATACTCTGGCAATATTGTGGGCATACTCTGCAATACTGTGGGCATACTGTGGGCATACTGTGGGCATACTCTGGGCATACTCTGCAATACTCTGGGCATACTCTGCAGTACTCTGGCAATACTCTGGCAATACTCTGGCAATACTCTGCAATACTCTGGCAATACTGTTGGCATACTCTGCAATACTGTGGGCATACTCTGCAATACTGTGGGCATACTCTGCAATACTGTGGGCATACTGTGGGCATACTGTGGGCATACTCTGGGCATACTCTGCAATACTCTGCAATACTCTGGGCATACTCTGGCAATACTCTGGGCATACTCTGGCAATACTCTGGGCATACTCTGGGCATACTCTGGGCATACTCTGGCAATAATCTGGGCATACTCTGGCAATACTCTGGGCATACTCTGCAATACTCTGGGCATACTCTGCAATACTCTGCAATACTCTGCAATACTCTGGGCATACTCTGCAATACTCTGGGCATACTCTGCAATACTCTGGGCATACTCTGGGCATACTCTGGCAATACTCTGGGCATACTCTGGGCATACTCTGGCAATACTCTGGGCATACTACTCTGGGCATACTCTGCAATACTCTGGCAATAATACTCTGGGCATACTCTGGCAATACTCTGGGCATACTCTGCAATACTCTGGGCAATACTCTGGGCAATACTCTGGGCATACTCTGGCAATACTGTGGGCATACTCTGGGCAATACTCTGGCAATACTCTGGGCATACTCTGCAATACTCTGGGCATACTCTGGGCAATACTCTGGCAATACTCTGGGCATACTCTGCAATACTCTGGGCATACTCTGGCAATACTCTGGGCATACTCTGGCAATACTCTGGGCATACTCTGCAATACTCTGGGCATACTCTGCAATACTCTGGGCATACTCTGGGCATACTCTGGCAATACTCTGGTCATACTCTGGCAATACTCTGGTCATACTCTGCAATACTGTGGGCATACTCTGCAATACTCTGGGCATACTCTGCAATACTCTGGGCATACTCTGGCAATACTCTGCAATACTCTGGGCATACTCTGCAATACTCTGGGCATACTCTGCAATACTCTGGCAATACTCTGGGCATACTCTGGCAATACTCTGGGCATACTCTGGCAATACTCTGGGCATACTCTGCAATACTCTGGGCATGCTCTGCAATACTCTGGGCTTACTCTGCAATACTGTGGGCATACTCTGCAATACTGTGGGCATACTCTGCAATACTGTGGGCATACTCTGCAATACTCTGGACATACTCTGCAATACTCTGGGCATACTCTGCAATACTCTGGGCATACTCTGCAATACTCTGGGCATACTCTGCAATACTCTGGGCATACTCTGCAATACTGTGGGCATACTCTGCAATACTCTGGGCATAACCTGGGCATTACTCTGGCAATACTCTGGGCATACTCTGCAATACTCTGGCAATACTGTGGGCATACTCTGCAATACTCTGGGCATACTCATACTGTGGGCATACTCTGGGCATACTCTGCAATACTCTGGGCATACTCTGCAGTACTCTGGCAATACTCTGGCAATACTCTGGCAATACTCTGGCAATACTCTGCAATACTCTGCAATACTCTGGCAATACTGTGGGCATACTCTGCAATACTGTGGGCATACTCTGCAATACTGTGGGCATACTGTGGGCATACTGTGGGCATACTGTGGGCATACTGTGGGCATACTCTGGGCATACTCTGCAATACTCTGCAATACTCTGGGCATACTCTGGCAATACTCTGGGCATACTCTGCCAATACTCTGGGCATACTCTGGGCATACTCTGGGCATACTCTGGCAATAATCTGGGCATACTCTGGCAATAATCTGGGCATACTCTGGCAATACTCTGGGCATACTCTGCAATACTCTGGGCATACTCTGCAATACTCTGCAATACTCTGGGCATACTCTGCAATACTCTGGGCATACTCTGCAATACTCTGGGCATACTCTGGGCATACTCTGCAATACTCTGGGCATACTCTGGCAATACTCTGGCAATACTCTGGGCATACTCTGCAATACTCTGGCAATACTCTGGGCATACTCTGCAATACTCTGGGCATACTCTGGCAATACTCTGGGCATACTCTTCAATACTCTGCAATACTGTGGGCATACTCTGCAATACTCTGGGCATACTCTGCAATACTCTGGGCATACTCTGCAATACTCTGCAATACTCTGCAATACTCTGGGCATACTCTGCAATACTCTGGGCATACTCTGCAATACTCTGCAATACTCTGCAATACTCTGGGCATACTCTGCAATACTCTGGGCATACTCTGCAATACTCTGGGCATACTCTGGGCATACTCTGGGCATACTCTGGGCATACTCTGGCAATACTCTGGCAATACTCTGGGCATACTCTGCAATACTCTGGCAATACTCTGGGCATACTCTGGCAATACTCCGGGCATACTCTTCAATACTCTGCAATACTGTGGGCATACTCTGCAATACTGTGGGCATACTCTGCAATACTCTGGGCATACTCTGCAATACTGTGGGCATACTCTGCAATACTGTGGGCATACTCTGCAATACTCTGGGCATACTCTGCAATACTGTGGGCATACTCTGCAATACTGTGGGCATACTCTGCAATACTCTGGGCATACTCTGCAATACTCTGGGCATACTCTGCAATACTCTGGGCATACTCTGCAATACTCTGGGCATACTCTGGGCATACTCTGGGCATACTCTGGGCATACTCTGGGCATACTCTGGGCATACTCTGCAATACTCTGGAAATACTCTGCAATACTCTGGAAATACTCTGGGCATACTCCGCAATACTCTGGGCATACTTCGCAATACTCTGGCAATACTCTGGGCATACTCTGGGCATACTCTGGGCATACTCTGGGCATACTCTGCAATACTCTGGGCATACTCTGCAATACTCTGGGCATACTTCGCAATACTCTGGGCATACTCTGCAATACTCTGGGCATACTCTGCAATACTCTGGGCATACTTCGCAATACTCTGGGCATACTCTGCAATACTCTGGGCATACTCTGCAATACTCTGGGCATACTCTGCAATACTCTGGGCATACTCTGCAATACTCTGGCAATACTCTGGCAATACTCTGGCAATACTCTGGCAATACTCTGGCAATACTCTGGGCATACTCTGCAATACTGTGGGCATACTCTGCAATACTGTGGGCATACTCTGCAATACTGTGGGCATACTGTGGGCATACTGTGGGCATACTGTGGGCAATACTCTGGCAATACTCTGCAATACTCTGGGCATACTCTGGCAATACTCTGGGCATACTCTGGCAATACTCTGGGCATACTCTGGGCATACTCTGGCAATACTCTGGCAATAATCTGGGCATACTCTGGGCATACTCTGGGCATACTCTGCAATACTCTGGGAATACTCTGCAATACTCTGGGCATACTCTGCAATACTCTGGGCATACTCTGCAATACTGTGGGCATACTCTGCAATACTGTGGGCATACTGTGGGCATACTGTAGGCATACTGTGGGCATACTCTGGCAATACTCTGCAATACTCTGGGCATACTCTGGCAATACTCTGGGCATACTCTGGCAATACTCTGGGCATACTCTGCAATACTCTGGGCATACTCTGGGCATACTCTGGCAATACTCTGGGCATGCTCTGCAATACTCTGGGCATACTCTGCAATACTGTGGGCATACTCTGCAATACTGTGGGCATACTCTGCAATACTGTGGGCATACTCTGCAATACTCTGGACATACTCTGCAATACTCTGGGCATACTCTGCAATACTCTGGGCATACTCTGCAATACTCTGGGCATACTCTGCAATACTGTGGGCATACTCTGGCAATACTCTGGCAATACTCTGGGCATACTCTGCAATACTCTGGCAATACTGTGGGCATACTCTGCAATACTGTGGGCATACTGTGGGCATACTGTGGGCATACTCTGGGCATACTCTGCAATACTCTGGGCATACTCTGCAGTACTCTGGCAATACTCTGGCAATACTGTGGGCATACTCTGCAATACTGTGGGCATACTCTGCAATACTGTGGGCATACTGTGGGCATACTGTGGGCATACTGTGGGCATACTCTGGGCATACTCTGCAATACTCTGCAATACTCTGGGCATACTCTGGCAATACTCTGGGCATACTCTGGGCATACTCTGGCAATACTCTGGGCATACTCTGGGCATACTCTGGGCATACTCTGGCAATAATCTGGGCATACTCTGGCAATACTCTGGGCATACTCTGCAATACTCTGGGCATACTCTGCAATACTCTGGGCATACTCTGGGCATACTCTGGGCATACTCTGGCAATACTCTGGCAATACTCTGGCAATACTCTGGGCATACTCTGGGCATACTCTGGCAATACTCTGGGCATACTCTTGCAATACTCTGGGCATACTCTTGCAATACTCTGGGCATACTCTGGCAATACTCTGGGCATACTCTTCAATACTCTGCAATACTGTGGGCATACTCTGCAATACTGTGGGCATACTCTGCAATACTGTGGGCATACTCTGCAATACTGTGGGCATACTCTGCAATACTGTGGGCATACTCTGCAATACTGTGGGCATACTCTGCAATACTCTGGGCATACTCTGCAATACTCTGGACATACTCTGCAATACTCTGGACATACTCTGCAATACTCTGGGCATACTCTGGGCATACTCTGGGCATACTCTGGGCATACTCTGGGCATACTCTGCAATACTCTGGGCATACTCTGGGCATACTCTGCAATACTCTGGAAATACTCTGGGCATACTCTGGGCATACTCTGCAATACTCTGGGCATACTCTGCAATACTCTGGGCATACTCTGGGCATACTCTGGCAATACTCTGGGCATACTCTGGCAATACTCTGGGCATACTCTGGCAATACTCTGGGCATACTCTGGCAATACTCTGGCAATAATCTGGGCATACTCTGGGCATACTCTGGGCATACTCTGCAATACTCTGGGCATACTCTGCAATACTCTGGGCATACTCTGCAATACTGTGGGCATACTGTGGGCATACTGTGGGCATACTGTGGGCATACTGTGGGCATACTCTGGCAATACTCTGCAATACTCTGGGCATACTCTGGCAATACTCTGGGCATACTCTGGCAATACTCTGGGCATACTCTGGCAATACTCTGGCAATAATCTGGGCATACTCTGGCAATACTCTGGGCGTACTCTGCAATACTCTGGGCATACTCTGCAATACTCTGGGCATACTCTGCAATACTCTGGGCATACTCTGCAATACTCTGCAATACTCTGGGCATACTCTGCAATACTCTGGGCATACTCTGCAATACTCTGGGCATACTCTGCAATACTCTGGGCATACTCTGGGCATACTCTGGCAATACTCTGGTCATACTCTGGCAATACTCTGGTCATACTCTGCAATACTGTGGGCATACTCTGCAATACTGTGGGCATACTCTGCAATACTGTGGGCATACTCTTCAATACTCTGGGCATACTCTTCAATACTCTGGGCATACTCTTCAATACTCTGGGCATACTCTGCAATACTCTGGGCATACTCTGCAATACTCTGGCAATACTCTGGGCATATTCTGGCAATACTCTGGGCATACTCTGGCAATACTCTGGGCATACTCTGGCAATACTCTGGGCATACTCTGGCAATACTCTGGGCATACTCTGGCAATACTCTGGGCATACTCTGGCAATACTCTGGCATACTCTGGGCATACTCTGGGCATACTCTGCACTCTGGGCATACTCTGCAATACTCTGGGCATACTCTGCAATACTCTGGGCATACTCGGCAATACTCTGGCAATACTCTGGGCATACTCTGGGCATACTCTGGGCATACTCTGGGCATACTCTGGGCATACTCTGGGCATACTCTGGGCATACTCTGGAAATAATCTGCAATACTCTGGGCATACTCTGCAATACTGTGGGCATACTCTGCAATAGTCTGGGCATACTCTGCAATAGTCTGGGCATACTCTGCAATACTCTGGGCATACTCTGGCAATACTCTGGGCATACTCTGCAATACTCTGGCAATACTCTGGCAATACTGTGGGCATACTCTGCAATACTGTGGGCATACTCTGCAATACTGTGGGCATACTGTGGGCATACTCTGGGCATACTCTGCAATACTCTGGGCATACTCTGCAGTACTCTGGCAATACTCTGGCAATACTGTGGGCATACTCTGCAATACTGTGGGCATACTCTGCAATACTGTGGGCATACTCTGCAATACTGTGGGCATACTGTGGACATACTGTGGGCATACTCTGGGCATACTCTGGGCATACTCTGCAATACTCTGGGCATACTCTGGGCATACTCTGGGCATACTCTGGGCATACTCTGGGCATACTCTGGGCATACTCTGGGCATACTCTGGGCATACTCTGGGCATACTCTGGCAATAATCTGGGCATACTCTGGCAATACTCTGGGCATACTCTGCAATACTCTGGGCATACTCTGCAATACTCTGCAATACTCTGCAATACTCTGCAATACTCTGGGCATACTCTGCAATACTCTGGGCATACTCTGCAATACTCTGGGCATACTCTGCAATACTCTGGCAATACTCTGGGCATACTCTGGCAATACTCTGGGCATACTCTGCAATACTCTGGGCATACTCTGCAATACTCTGGGCATACTCTGCAATACTCTGGGCATACTCTGCAATACTCTGGGCATACTCTGCAATACTCTGGGCATACTCTGGCAATACTCTGGTCATACTCTGGCAATACTGTGGGCATACTCTGCAATACTGTGGGCATACTCTGCAATACTGTGGGCATACTCTGCAATACTGTGGGCATACTCTGCAATACTGTGGGCATACTCTGCAATACTCTGGGCATACTCTGCAATACTCTGGGCATACTCTGCAATACTCTGGCAATACTCTGGGCATACACTGGCAATACTCTGGGCATACTCTGGCAATACTCTGGGCATACTCTGGGCATACTCTGGCAATACTCTGGCAATACTCTGGCAATACTCTGCAATACTCTGCAATACTCTGGGCATACTCTGCAATACTGTGGGCATACTCTGCAATACTGTGGGCATACTCTGCAATACTGTGGGCATACTCTGCAATACTGTGGACATACTCTGCAATACTCTGGACATACTCTGCAATACTCTGGGCATACTCTGCAATACTCTGGGCATACTCTGCAATACTCTGGGCATACTCTGCAATACTCTGGCAATACTCTGGCAATACTCTGGAATACTCTGGCAATACTCTGGCAATACTCTGGCAATACTCTGGGCATACTCTGCAATACTCTGGGCATACTCTGCAATACTGTGGGCATACTCTGCAATAGTCTGGGCATACTCTGCAATACTCTGGGCATACTCTGCAATACTCTGGCAATACTCTGGCAATACTCTGGGCATACTCTGCAATACTCTGGCAATACTCTGGCAATACTCTGGCAATACTCTGGGCATACTCTGCAATACTCTGGCAATACTGTGGGCATACTCTGCAATACTGTGGGCATACTCTGCAATACTGTGGGCATACTGTGGGCATACTCTGGCAATACTCTGCAATACTCTGGGCATACTCTGCAGTACTCTGGCAATACTCTGCAATACTCTGGCAATACTGTGGGCATACTCTGCAATACTGTGGGCATACTCTGCAATACTGTGGGCATACTGTGGACATACTGTGGACATACTGTGGACATACTGTGGGCATACTGTGGGCATACTCTGGGCATACTCTGCAATACTCTGCAATACTCTGGGCATACTCTGGCAATACTCTGGGCATACTCTGGGCATACTCTGGGCATACTCTGGGCATACTCTGGGCATACTCTGGCAATAATCTGGGCATACTCTGGCAATACTCTGGGCATACTCTGCAATACTCTGCAATACTCTGCAATACTCTGCAATACTCTGGGCATACTCTGCAATACTCTGGGCATACTCTGCAATACTCTGGGCATACTCTGGCAATACTCTGGGCATACTCTGGCAATACTCTGGGCATACTCTGGCAATACTCTGGGCATACTCTGGCAATACTCTGGGCATACTCTGGCAATACTCTGGCAATACTCTGGGCATACTCTGCAATACTGTGGGCATACTCTGCAATACTGTGGGCATACTCTGCAATACTGTGGGCATACTCTGCAATACTGTGGGCATACTCTGCAATACTCTGGGCATACTCTGCAATACTCTGGGCATACTCTGCAATACTCTGGGCATACTCTGCAATACTCTGGACATACTCTGCAATACTCTGGACATACTCTGCAATACTCCGCAATACTCTGGGCATACTCTGGGCATACTCCGCAATACTCTGGGCATACTTCGCAATACTCTGGGCATACTTTGCAATGCTCCACTTTGCAGAAGCGAATGCATACGCAAGTCCCGCCCCCATTTGAAAATGGTGTTCAAACCACACATGTGAGGTATCTCTGCGAACGTTAGAGCGAGAGCAATAATTTCTCCCTCGTCTTCCAGGACGGCACCCTGAGAGTAGACTGCTCCACCTGACAGGAAACACAATCAATTAAGAGGTTAAAAGCCCCACCCCTCCCTGTGCTCCTCAGTTCTGATTGTGTTTCCCTTTCAGCGAAACATTTATTTTTTTCTTGTGACCTAAAGCCTGGGGCTGGTGGTCCCCCCCCCCCCGGAGCCCGGACCGCAGGTACTGGGTGCCGTTGGGTCCGGTGTAGCTTGCTACCCCCCGGGGGGTTTCCCCTTCGTCTTAGTCCAGGGGGGAACAGGAGAAGACACAGACTCCCCTGGACGCCGAAGCCTCCTAGGAGGGCAGGGCTCTCCAGTGCTCCGAAGAGGCCACATCCTCTCTCCCCCTGCCTGGTCCCTACCTTGGAGGTTGGGCTAAGGCCTCCCCCTTCCTGCTGGCTCCGTCCGGGGGTTCGCTGGACCGCACGGCGGGTAGTTAGGCGCCGCTCCGAGCGGCGCCATGAGCATCCGGGCACCTGTTGATGACGCGCACGGCGCCGTGACGTCATTCCGCTCCCGAGCGGCAAGATGGTGGCCCCCCTTGGAACAAATGCTGCCGACGATCGGGGCGCACTATTAAGCAGCCAGGGAGATAGAGGGGCCTGGCGGCCTCAGAGCGTGTTTATGGAAGCCTTTTCCTTGGCACAAGACGCTACTATGGAGGAGGACCGTCTGTTTCCCATGGCTGCAGAGGAAACCACCAAGGGTGAGTCCTTCCTTTTTCTTAGGGGGGGTTACCGGATCAGCTCCCTCCCCCCCCCACACTCTCCTGGAGATCGAGGGCAAATGGGCATGTGTTTTTGGTTTCCTGCCTGGTAGGTGCATACTTAGGGGAACCCTACTGCCCAGGGGGAGACCAACAGAGCCCCTTAAACGTGTTAGGAAGTGTGGCAACTGTGGTGACAAACTGCCAGCTGAGCTTAACAAGCCGTTCTGTTCTAGATGTATTTCTAGGTTAGCTGGGAAGGAGACTTCGCAAATTATGAAGGAATTTTTCTCAGTTCAAACAGAGATGCTCTCTACTCTCAAGGGTCCTCCTTTAGGAATAGAGATATTGGCTGTAGCTGGCAACAACAGTAAGTACGGGAGCGCGAGTGCCTAGACCACCTCAGATGGGATTGAGGAAGGCAGGGCATTGACATCCCCCCATGTATATACTACACACAACCTAACCCTACTGTTCCATAGGGGGACTGCAGGGGGGGGGGGGCCCTTAAAGCGGAAGTAAACCTATCGATTTAACAGTTTCAAAAAACAGTTAAATTTCTGGCATGCCGGGATTGCCAACTGTCACATTGGTTGTGCTCTCAACCAAACTGTCAAACCATCCAATGGCTCGTGTCATAACTGATCACATGTGCAGCACCATGGCAGTTGAAGATTAAACAGAGGCCAAGATGGCAGCTTCCTTGGCTGAAAATGATAGAAGGGTTTACAACCACTTTAACAGCAGTCCTGCTTGCTTTTGGGAGGAAGGCTACAATATAGTACTCCCTTTGGCCACAAGAATTGGGGCTGCACAACCCCAATTCCAACCAGTTGGTTTTTTAGCATTGGACCTAAATTCCTCTGGGGTGCAGAGGAATGAGGGTGCCTAAACCACCTCAGATGGGAAAGAGGTAGGTTAGGCATTGTTTCCCTTCATCTTCCCCGTGTGGGGATATATTTGTATGAATATATACTTAGTGGCACAAATGGCCCAGAAGCTACTGCTAAAACCACCAGCCACTTTTTTGCCTCCAGGTCATTGTGGTTATCACAACTGTAGGCTACCAGCCTCTCCCTACATGTCGGGTTTTGTTTAAAAGGGGATCCTGTTGATTATAGATTTCCCTTCAGGCCATGTATAATGCTAACTAATTAATTTTCTACAAGTGTGGGACCAAGCTTCTGTGTGGAACAGGAAGGGTCCCTTTGTGGGTAGCATAACCCCCCACTCACCTTTACACTGAGTTTGTTATAGTGCATGAGGAAGAGAAAACCTTTGTTTTTTTAGGCTACAGTCCACTCTGTGGCAGATCTAAAAGCGATCTACTTTAAAATCGCTTCCTACAAGCTTTATTCAGGGAGTTTCTGTGCAAACATATGCAAAAAGCTACATGATTGCTGGATTAGGGCCTGCAGGTAGCTAGTTGCCTCCAGGCTTAATTGGTGACCACCTCTAGAGGCTGTCTTAATTGTTCTCTAGGGCTGGGCTCTTGGAGACTTTAGTTTTCTGATTACCCCCACCTGGGTGTAAGCTGGATAGCATTGCTCGGTCTCAGAGAATGGAGGCAAGGTAGGACAACGGCTATCTAAGGTGTCCAACCATTTTAGGTTTTGTTCCCACACTGGGGGGGGAAGGGTTCAGCCCACCGTGACTCCTCCTTGGCTGCACACCAGCAGGCCTCAGCAGTGAAGGTTTGTCTGCGCCGGGATGGTTTTGTGACTCAGCAAAGATATACATTGAGTCTTATATCTGCATGAGGTATATTGCTGTACATTAGTAATGCGCTGTACTGAGACTTGTTTGATGTCCTTTATATCCTAAAAGTACTGTTTATCTGGCCTCAGATTGGTATGACAACAGGAAGGTGGTCCTGTACTTTCTGCCTTTGTACCACATGGTGGTAATGCGCATCATTGAGTCTGGTGACATCTCTACTAATATTTTTCTACACATCAGACAGACACAGGATTGAAGTCGGTCTGGGTTTGTGTCCTGTATTACTTCCTTATTGGTTGTTTCTCAGGAGGTCAGTAGCGGAGATTGAGTTGCTAGGCTACATAGCAGAAATACAGATTGAACTTGGACCAGGGGTAATGCTTCTACTGCCCTTGGTAACTGGTACAGCACCACAAGGTGAAGTTTTGCCGATTCAGACAGTGTTAGTTCCGGCAGTAAACTGACGATTTTAGGCGTGCGATCTGGCAGATTGAGTCGCATTCCAAATCGCCTCAATATGGGTGTGCTACCTCTATTCTGAGTTGTTGTATTGTTACACAGCAGACATATAGAAAATTGAACATTGTCCTTTATGTTTTGCATACAGGGCGGCTGAATATTGGAAGGACACAGCAGTGAGTGTTACTTGTCCCCTGTCCGCCTTGTTTTTTTATGCCCAGCAGGGAGACGCATTGAGATAGTGGCATCTCCGCTTGGTATTGGTATATGGCTACATACACTGCCTTAGGGGCTGCTTTTCAGAAATGTTGTTAGCTGCAATCCTCCAGGAGGACCTCTTGCCTGGACATCCTGAAAATTTCAGGTGTTTTTCCCTGCGACTTGTCTAATCTTGAGGTCTGTGGTTCCAGAAGCAGGGACTGATTGACAGCGACAGACACGACTGGTACCTATTGGTAGCCATAGTATATAACATTTCGGTCGCAGGTTGAGTCGCACGAGATTGGGGAGTCATAAGCTCATCTATCCCTTCTGTCGTGCAGCAATTCCTCACCCTGGATAGGACTTCCTGGGGTTGTTGCCTTACCTGGCAGTACACCAGATAGATCTCAGCTGGTAAGGCAGTCTGTGTGTTCTGGGTTTATGTCTCTGCACAGCTGTAACTTGTTGTTGCTTCTGTTTCAGATTGCCTTACCGCACTGTAATTCATAAAGGTACAAGGCTGCAAGTTGCTTGTGTTCTTTCTCAGTGTTGGTTCTATTTGACTGCACAACACATTGTCTTGTGTTCCATATTTTACTGTGTGGCACAGCAGAAGAGACACAACAAGGGAGTTTGTGTTTTTTTCCGTGTTTATCTTGATCAGATAGACGTATTTGGTGGTTCGTCAGAAATACGCAACAGAGTAGGTTGAGGTTTTCTGTGTTAGATTAGGTCCTTGTTCTGCTGTACATCAGTAAAGCACCACAGAAAAGAGGTTCCAGTCCTTTCTGCATTTGGATCAGTTATATCCTAATTTGGTGTTCTTCAGAATCACACAGCAGTTAGGATCTGCAGGGGCCTTAATAATTTTCTTAAAGATTGGCCACACACCTGTAGGCCAGACTGAGTACTGTCTGCCTACATCGTAATTCAGATTGGGTCTTACCATATTTGGTATGTTGGTTTAGTTACCCACACTCGGGCTATTGTCTATGTGTGTGTCCTTTCTGTTATATCTACATGCGGTACCCATAATATATGACCTTATTTTTGGTGATTTTATTAAATGTTTTATCACCGTGGTTTTGTATTTGCAGCCCTTCTCTTCCCAGCAGAGTGCCAGGTGTTCTGGCCGCAGACGGCGCGTGTCAGAAATGCTCACCTCCCTTACATTCAAGAATACCGGAACCCCTTTCTTTAGGTTGAAGCCCAGTAGGGTTATAGGACACTGGAGAAAGGTGACAAAGAATCACCTTGTTTAGTGGTAACTTGGAAAGTCCTATTCAGAGGAGTATTTTGGCCTGGAGATGAAGTATTCCAGTTTGAATAGGTTATGGCTCAGTGCAGGGGCGGGCTTTCGCCCTTTCAGCAGTACTAGATGTACCTGTAGGAGCATTCTACTCCTGTTATGAACTTTAGCCCCCTGAGTAGGAACTCAGGTGTAAATTAAAGCCGCGGATTGGGGCATATCTTAAAACCCAGGGTTCAAGCTTCTGTTGATCTGGTTCCTTACTGGGGTTTTTTCCTTGTAGTCATACTCTTGCAGCACTAAAAGTGAGCAAAGTAGGTGGTCCGTCAAGGGCCCTCCTTTTTTTGCAGCTTTAATTCCCTGAACAGCTTAGTAGGACAAGCCCTACTACTGTTCGATCTAGTCCCTTACATGACAACACAGTTCTCTGATTAATCTTTTAGCGGCCCTTAGTAACTCCTACAGGCTTATCAGGCTGCGGTTGTTATTTGTGGGAGCCAGGCAACATTGCTAGCTTACATGTTTTTCAGGTTTTATCATTTCAGGTTGAATGGGCCACTAGTCCTGCATCTGTAGCGAGGAAAGCAGGGACATTGGGTAGAAGACCTGCAGATCAGCTGTTTGATACAGCTGAAATATCTTCATATACAGTAGAGGTAAAAGCTAACTACAAAACCAAGGTTCGCCAAGAAGTTCTGGTAGTGGTCCCGCCCTAGGGTAGGCCTGTGGATTACTTGCTTTTCTCTCAGGGTGCCGTCCTGGAAGACGAGGGAGAAATTACCAGTTACTTACCGGTAGCTGGATTTCTACGAAGTCTTACAGGACGGCAGGCCTACTTCCCACCCTCTTGTTCAAATGTATTAATTTGTAGAGGATTATTGTAGTATGTTGTTACTCCCGTGCACTGATGTGGGTTATTACTTTATCACAACTGAGGAGCACAGGGAGGGGTGGGGCTTTTAACCTCTTAATTGATTGTGTTTCCTGTCAGGTGGAGCAGTCTACTCTCAGGGTGCCGTCCTGTAAGACTTCGTAGAAATCCAGCTACCGGTAAGTAACTGGTAATTTTGGCCCTAGACCTCCTCTGTAACTCAAACATGTAACCAGTAAAAATATTCAAAGCGGCGCCTATGGGAATTTTTCAGTACCGAAGTTTGGCGCCATTCCACAAGCGTGAGCAATTTTGAAGGGTGACATGTTGGGTATCTATTTACTCGGCGTAACTTTATCTTTCATATTATGCAAAAACATTGGGCTAACTTTAATGTTTTTTTTTTTAAAAAAAAGCATATATAATGTTTTGGGGTTTTATGTAATTTTCTAGCAAATAAATGATGATTTTTACATGTAGGAGTGAAATGTCAGCATTGGCCTGGGTGCTCCCTGCATGTTGGGCCTCTGTATGTGTACCCAGACTAAATAATATCCAACATTTTTTTTTTTTTTACCAAAGATATGTAGCAGTATACATTTTAGGCCAAATTTATGAAGAAAAAATATTTTTTTGCAAAATTTTATAATAGAAATTAAGAAAAATTATTATTTTTTGCAAAATGATGTTCTTTTTTCATTTATAGCAAAACAAAAAAAAAAAAAAAAACGCAGAGG
Organism: Rana kukunoris; assembly: GCA_029574335.1. Lineage (NCBI taxonomy): Eukaryota > Metazoa > Chordata > Amphibia > Anura > Ranidae > Rana > Rana kukunoris. The sequence continues at coordinate 200,356,909 of CM056050.1, read as the reverse complement.
CGATCAAATACCACCAAAAGAAAGCTCTATTTGTGGGAAAAAAAGGACAAAAATTTCATTTGGTTACAGTGTTGTATGACTGAGTTATTGTCATTCAAACAGTGAGAGCACCGAAAGCTAAAAATTGGTCTGGTTATTAAGGGGGTTTAAGTGCCCAGTGGTCAAGTGGTTAAAGCACGGCTCCAGCCCAGTGGTCAAGTGGTTAAAGCATGGCTCCACCCCAGCCCGTATCAGAGAACTCTATATTAATCTGTGCACTGCAAGCCAGCCCTGCTGATCAACTGTGTGGGCCAGATTCTCGTACATTTGCGTATTTTTATTCTGGCGTAGCGTATCCCATTTACGCTACGCCTATGCAGCTTTTACAAGCAAGTGCTGTCGTCTTCTCAAAGCACTTGCTTCATAATTTGCGGCGTCTTAGCGTAAATGGGCCGGCGTAAGCCCGCATAATTCAAAGTAGGAAGGAGGTGGGCGTGTTGTATTTAAATTAAGCGCGCCCCCGCGCCAAACGAACTGCGCATGCACCAGCCGTAAATGTAGCCCAGTGCGCATGCTCCAAATCACGTCGCAAACAGTCAATGAAACTGACGTGAACGTCACTTACACAAAGCCCTATTCGAGAACAAGTTACGCAAACGACGGAAAAACACGACGCTGTCCAGACGTCCATACTTAACATAGTGTATGTTGAACCTACGCAAGGTTACCCCTCATATAGCAGGGGTAACCTTAGGCTTACGCAAACGACGTAAACTACGACGACGGGGCGCAAATACGTTCGGCAATACGCGTATCTAGCTCATTTGCATATTTGACACAGAAATAGACGGAAACGCCACCTAGCGGCCAGCATAGAATTGCATCTAAGATCTGACGGTGTAAGTGACTTACGCCAGTCGGACCTACGCCAAATCTATGCGTAACTGATTCTAAGAATCAGTCGCATAGATAGGAGGGCTCAGAAACAGAGATACGACGGTGTATCTGGAGATACACCGTCGTATCTCTTCTGAGAATCTGGCCCTGTGTGTTTAGCTGTGGTGTGTGACTTGCTGTGTCTTCTACGACTTATTCTAGTTACCAATCTAGGCTTGTTCTTGACTATCCCCGCCTGCTTGTGACCCTGACCATTCTATTTTTATCCTTGTCTTCTAGTCGTCCCAACATTTGGCTTATCCCCTTACTATCTCTTGTTATTCTGAGCTGCTGCTTCCTCTCTATCCTCCTGTAGCCTCCTGTGAGCGTGAGCGGGGAGACTCTGGGGGCCGTGACCAGGAGCCAGTAGCAGCACAGTCCATCCTCACCACTAGAGGCTCCGGTGAACACATGCTGGCTCTTGGACTCCACGCCCTGGGGAATCTTATGCTCTAGCTCCCTGTGGGATCTGTGTTGGTGCTCCAGTGGACCTGCTTTTCTTAACCACCCAGAGTTCCATCCACAGCAGTCAGCCGTAGGGTCCACTACCTCAGCGGTGCACTCCTGACCCCAATGATGTGCATCTGTCATCTGGCCTCAGGTGACCTGACAGTTTGATCAGCCATGGACCTGGCTGACATGCCACTTCCCGCAGATGATCCATTGCAGGGCATAATCTGCATACTTGAGACCCAGGAATCTAATCAGACTCAGGTGATGCGATTTCTCCAGGATCTGGCTTCCAGCTTCGTGCAGCTTCAGGCCTCCTTGGAAACCCTGAGTCAGCAATCTCAAGTACAATCAGCGGCTGCACCTATTGCACCAGTCGCAGCCTCACATTCACTACAACTGCCAGCTCCATCCCATTTCTCTGGGGTCTCCAAGGCCTGCAGGGGGTTCCTCAGCCAATGCGCTATTCATTTTGAGCTCCAGCCTCAAAAATTTCAGTCTGATTGGGCAAAGGTAGCCTATATAATTCCCTTTGTGGGAGAAAAATGATCTAGTGGTTTCCAGCCTGTCCGACTTCTTGAAGCTCTTTTGTAACATCTTTGAGGAGCCGGCTCGGGTTTCTTAAGCGGCTAGTACCCTTTTACGTCTTCGCCAAGAATCTTGTTCAGTGGGACAATATGACCTGAATTGGACCATGGATTAGAGATCCCTGAATGTGTATGAGAGGAGCCTGGGAGACATATAAACCCTGTCTCTCTCTGGGACGCTCTGCTACAATATAGATATATATACATCTCTCTGCTTCCATTATTCTTTCTACCTCCCTTTTCCAATCCACTATAGTGGGACATCCAGACTGTTTCCAAAATCTAGGTATCAATATTTTGGCTTCATTTAGCAAATGGGGAATAACGCTTCTCTTATAAAAACTAGCAGATAATGGCATCCCACGAAAAAAAAATGTAATGGAGAGAATTTTATAGGTCTAAGTGTCATTTTCTTAATCCAAAGGGCTTACTCCTCCCAGAAAACTTTATTCTTTGGGCAAAGCCACCATAAATGCAGAAATGAACCCCTTTGGTTACATCCCCTCCAGCAATTAACATCCGCCGTTGGATATATCTGAGCCAATCGAGCCGGTGTACGATACCATCTTGTCAGGAAATTGTAAGACATCTCCTGTATATGGGAACTTATTGAAGTATGGTGTGTCGCTCCCACCAGCCTTTTAATTTGCTCCGATGTAAAATTATAGCCCAGTTCTCTTTTCTATTCTCAAATGAAATAGGAAGTTGTCATATTTTGGGCGTTCAAAACCAGCCTATACATTCGAGACAACATATGACCCGTCAAGGCTAATTAAAAACACCTGAACATATTCAAAAATATGGGGGTTTGGTCACACTATATGGTCATATAGTGCTAAGCCTACTTCGACAAAGTACCCCAAATTAATGGGTCCTAACCTGTTAATAGATTGAAAGAACCTGTGTCTCAACCATGGGAAAAAAAAACTCCTCTATAAGGGAGAATCAAAGGGATTCCTCCTATGCACTGGTGGCCACTAATAAGAGGTAATGAAGAGGGGGAGGGGTGCGCCAGCCCAAGAGACCTGGTCAGGGTCTGTACAACATACACAAACATACCCCCAAGTATGTTTTTGTATGTTGTATAGACCCTGACCACTTCTCTTGGGCTGGAGCACCCCCCACCCTCTTAATAGCACTATATGACTTAATAGTGTGATCAAACCCCCGTATTTTGTAGTATGTGGGTCCAGGCCAGTGCAATTACCCTTCCCGTCCATTCTCCAGCGATCTAAACTCCCTTTCTCTTCCCCCAGAGAAAACCAAAGAAATCCTCCCAAAGGTGTTATAGGGGATATTGGTGAGGGGGGACTTTCCCGTACTGTTCATTCTATCCCAAATGGAGAGTGTTGTCTTCATCAATGCTGATGCATATTCCGAGAACCCCCTATAAGAAACCAGAGTCCAGGGGGCTCCAGACAAGTTCCTACCTGCTAATATTTTCTCCAAGGGCACCCAAATTTTACTAGCAGAGTCATGGCACCAGTTTATTATACGAACCAGGGCCATAGCTCCTGTAATAAAATGCTATATCTGGGATCTATATTTTTCAAAGTAACTTATATATTAAATTTTAAACAAATGAACAAGAACAATAGAATTCCTAGATAGTGACTGTCATGGATGCTATCCCACACTCTGCTGAGTGTTTCCATCAGTAATACCGCTTCCTAGAGTCTGACCATCAGAGAGAGATATTGTTACAGCTGCATTGAATACAAGTCTAGCCAGAAATAGCTTGTAGCATCTAGCAAAGTTTATTGGCAGAATCCAGACTTTTTTATACACTTTTAACACAATGGGTTGGATAACGAGGTAGGGTTGACACATGGAAACTCCCCCCTCCCCTCTCCCAACACCTTTAGCAGACAACTATATAATTAGCATGTTAATTAACACAGCACAGCCCAGGTGACCAGACAACCCATCTCCAGAGGTCAATGTGATGAGCTCTTTCAAAGTTAATGTATTGTTCAGAATTAACAACTAAGAATAGTCTTTGGACAAATCCAAGAAAACAGTCTCTCAAACATGTAACAAAAGATTCATATAGCAATAACAAATAACATGGTGAATGTGGCAGAAAAGGTGCCTGCAGCCAGTGTCCACGACAGTGAGGTTAGGAGCTAAGAGCCTTGACAATTCCTGGGGAGCTAGTCCAGTTTATCCATGGTTGCCAAAATCTATAGGTGTAATCCTTATTTTTGTTTCTTAATGCTAGTATTTGTTCGTAAATGTCGTGTACGTGGGTTGTGTTCACCACATCACTCAGTGTGGGCAGGTCAGGTTTTTTTTCCATTTTCTGGTAATGTTGAGTCTTGCTGACAATAATATGAGTTATGATATGTCTAAATGGTTTTGGGTAGTGTTCCATGTCAAGAGATAATAATGCTAGCGTAGGCCTCAAGGGATTATTGTTTGGGTAATTTCAGAGAGTAAAAGGAAGATTGATTTCCAATAAAGTGTTAATTTAGGGCATTTTCAAAATACATGGAGCATATCTCCCCTCTGTCCACACATCCTCCAGCATTTAGTTTTGTGTCAAATTTCTACAATCTGTCAGGGATAAGGTACCAAAGTTGTGTCAGTTTGATTGATAGTTCCCAGAGGGTGGAACAAAAGGTGGCTTTGTATGTGAAGCTGCAGGCTTTAGCCCATTGATCTACAGTATAGGTACATCCTAGATCCGATTCCCATCCAATAATCGGGTTGTTTTGATAAAAATACTCTTTTGTTGAAGGTGATTATAAAAAAGTGAGAACCTCTTTTATAGTGGTGTGGGGGTTCTAAAAAATATCCAAGCCAATTGGGGAATTTTGCAGGACCGTGTTGGAAGTGTGGTAATGCAATGTTAAAGCGGATCTCTGCCGAAAAAAAATATTAAAAGCCAGCAGCTACAAATACTGCAGCTGCTGACTAGGGATGAGCCGAACACCCCCCTGTTCGGTTCGCACCAGAACCTTTGAATGGACCGAACGTTCACGCAACTCGAACGTTTGAATTCAAAAGTGCTAATTTTAAAGGCTAATTTGCAAGTTATTGTCCTAAAACAGGTTTGGGGACCCGGGTCTCACCCCATGGAACATGTATCAATGCAAAAAATTGCCTTTTTTTCCGGGAGCAGTGATTTTAATGATGCTTAAAGTGGAAAAAAAAGTTTTGAAAAATTCCTATAAATATCGTACCTGCGTGTCTATAATATGCCTGTAAAGTGGCATGTGTTTAGAACTGTCCCTGCACAAAATTACATTACTGTAAGAAAAAAGTAATTTAAAACTGCTTGCGGCTTTAATGTAATGTCAGGTCTCTGCAATATGGATGAAAATCATTGAGAAAAATAGCATGGGTTTCCCCCCTCCCCCCAGGTCATTACCAGCACCTTTGGTCCTATATACTTTGAACAGCAGTATACAGACGGTGCAAACAAGACCGGGACTATAGGTTTGTCGTTAAGTAGATTCTGTTTGTAATTTTGAACTGGTACTTTTTTAAAGTGTAGCTACAGCCAAAAAATAAATTTTTAAGTTTTTCAGAAAACATAGAGAAGGGTTATCACCCCTGTAACATTTGTTTTGCTGTCTGTGCGCATCTGTTCAGAAGATTGCACCTCACTTTCTGTGCCAACGACAAATTATTTTTTGAAAATGTGTTTTTTGTGAAACAAGGATTGGTGATAAAGCATCAGTGGACAGGAGGCACCTCTTAGGCCTTGTACACACGAGCAGACACATTTGTTCAAATCGGTCGGACAGACCGATTTGAACAAATCTGTCTGCTGGGGACGTATTGGTTTGATTGTGTACACACGATCAAACCAAAATCCCCGCCGGCAGATGGCGCGCTGACGTGGCGGTGACGTTCATGCCGCCACGTCACCGCACCAGGAAGTAAAACACTTCCGCGCATCCGTCGAAACCATTAGACGCGTGTGCGAGAAGACATGTCTGCTGGTTAGCGTACTAACCAGCAGACATGTCGGGCGGACGGGTTCCCAGCCGACAGATTTCAAAGCATGCTTTGAAATCTGTCGGCTGGCCAAATCCGTCGGCTCGCCCGTACACACGATCGAATCTGTCTGCTGGGATGGTCGGGCCGACCGTTTCCAGCAGATAGATTTGATCGTGTGTACGCGGTCTTACAGGAGAGAATTTCCCTTCCTAGGGGTAGATTTCCTCATACTTCCTGTTGTCTCCTTCCGTTTACAAGTAGGAGTCGTTTGTATGTTTGAAAGTAGGGGCCTGCCGTATATACTCTGCAGAAATTTGTGGCCCTAGGTGTTGGTGTTGTCACAACACTGTAAGCCCTCACAGTTAGTATTGGTGGGTTTCACCTTGCACCACCATATGCAGCTAGCTACAGCTACAGATGGATCTCAAACTTTTGAGTAATTTTTGTTCATAGCCAACACATACGGTTTTTTTCACAAATATTTTATTTGGACTAAAATCTGGACTTTAATAAGTCTAATTTTAGTGTTTGTTTTTCAGCAACATGTCAGATTGACTATTCACATTGTTTATAATCCTGTGCCATCAATAGGTACAGCCTCATACATAGCGCGATTCCTTCCCTTCTTCCAGTTTGTTTATGTTGTATAACATTTTTGAATTGCAGCTTTATTAATTTTGTTGTTTCACAGGGTATGCACAATTTTTTCCACGTTTTTTAACACTGTAAGACAGTTACTCTTGGTGGGCGCAGGAATGGGCCCTGCTGAGAAATATTAGATCAAGAATTATAATTACATGCCCCTGTTGAACAGGGACAGAAAAATTGGGCCTTTGTTGGTGGTGGTTCTGTTGCCACAACAATGCAACCCTTCCTAGAAACTCTAGTTGGAGCGCAGGAATGAGCCTGCTGCAAATTTGTGCATCAAAAATTGTAATTACACGCCCCTGTTAAACAGGGGCAGAAAAATTAGGCCTTAGGCACTGGTGTTGGTGCCACAACACTGCAACCCCTCACAGATACTCTAGTTGGAGCGCAGTAATAAGCCCTGCTGCAAAGTATTGCATCAAAAATTGTAATTACATGCCCCTAAACAGGGGCAGAAAAATTGGGCCTTAGCCACTGGTGGCGGTGTCCAGAACCAAAAATGTTCTTAAAAGCTATCAGCATGATCATTGAAGAGGAAAAGGATAGTCACTCAGCATAACAGCATAGTCACTCAGCATTAGGGATGAGCTTTGTGTTCGAGTCAAACCCATCGAATAACGAACGTTATGGGTCGTTCGTGCCAAATTCGAGTGGCGTGTCACGGCCCATAATTTACTGCGGCATCGCAGTGGACTGCTGGCTGATGATTTGCTAAGCATGCACTATGACCCACATGCTTGGCCAATCACAGCTTGCAAAAAACGGAGAGCCATAATTGGCCAAAACCAGTGGTTAAAGATTTATGGTATTTTTTTGTTATTGCCTTATAGATGGTGAGGTTTTCCTCAGATGAGCTTCTTTTCCAAGCTGCTTCCGCTCTTCTGCACTCTTTCTTTAGCAACGACAGCTGGTCGTTAAACCAGCTGGAGTTGTTTTTCGGAATGCAAGTTTTGCGTTTTGGCGCCACTAAGTCGGCTGACTGTAGTAGGGCCTTGTTGATGGCGTCCAGTGTTTCTGTGGCCGTTTGTTGTAGTTGGACTGTTTTTATTTTGTTCATTAGTGTAGTTTTGAAGAGCTCAGCGTGGAGCTTCTTCTGAGATCTAGTCCAGTCTGTTTTTTTTTTTCGTTTTTTTTCAAGGGGGCGATTTTGGCAATTATGAATTTAATTGCATGGTGATCTGTCCATGGGAGGGGCTCATTTTCTAGAATGTTGATCTCCAAATCTTGTCTGGAAGTTAGATTGAGCGTGTGGCCTGAAGCATGTGTGGGCCCACATACTAGTTGCTGCAGACCTAATCCTTCCAAATGGTCAATGCAGGTGTCGGCGACGGGATCCTGTGAGGAGTTGGCCCAAATTTGGAAATCCCTGAGCAGCAATAGATGTTTGCTGTTTAGGGTATAAGTGGAGATGAAGCCTGTCAATGATGTAAGGAGCTGCGTTTTGGACCAGGTGGTCTATAGCAGAGTAGAATGTGTCCTGGGGTGTGTCCTAAAATCCTTCCCTTCCCGTTTGATCCAGTAGAAGGTGAACAAAAAAAACAGATGTGCTGTGCCAAATTGCGGTGACAGGGAAAAAAAATTCTTCCTGATCCCTCAATGAATGACTGAATGAATGAATGATACAGGGGCGATCGGACAAGCCCTGGATCAAATAATGAATGGTGGCGGGGGATTGGGGGGGGAGGGGTGTACGCACCCCTAAATTTTGCAAGTGGGAGTAGTAAGAAATATTACTAAACCAGGCTAGCATCTTTTGAATCTCCGGTAAGGAGTTAACTGGGTTGTGACCACGAGTATAAAGTCATCAGCAAATAAGCTGATTTTATGCTCTTGGTCTGCGATGGATATTCCCAAGATTTTTTTTTTTTTGTGGGATATGATGCTAGGGGTTTCATAATAAGATTAAAGATTAGGGGGGAAAGAGGACATCCTTGTTTTGTTCCATTGGAGATCTGAAATGGCAATGAGAGGGTGTCTGCTGTATATACTTTAGCTGATGGGACAGAATACAAGGCCATTATGGCATTGCAAATTTGTCCTTGTATCCCGAATTTGGACAATACTGATGAGAGGTAGCCCCAGTTCGCCCCATCAAATGATTTTTCCGCATCTAAGGATAGGAATGTGGAAGGTGTGTCTGAGTTTTCTACATGAAGAATAGCATTAATTACTCTTCTGGTACGGTCTAACAATTGAAGAAAACTCAAAAGGATTGGGATTGTACAGGCAACAAATAGAAACTTCAAAAGTTTACAAAAATTACAAATTTATTACAAAATATATAAATATAAATATTACAAATTGAGAAATACAAAACATATTGATAATAATAAGATTGAAAGATCAATGTGATATGAATACTGTCCATCATAAGATACCATCACCAGATGATTGATGGCAAGTTGGAGCGGATAACCGACGTGTTTCGAATGAAAACATTCTTCATCAAGGTATATAACAGTATCACTTCAGATCAAAATATAAATATTAAACATAACATGATAGAAAAGAACTTCACCATCCCACATTCAATAAAAAATGTGTGTAGTGAAACTCACTTTTTGTCTAAAAACCTGTGCCAGAAAACAAGGGTATGCGTCTCCCGGTGTCACCGGGTGCAGGTGCTTCCCTTGTAAGGTGCGCTTGAAAAGATCTCCTTATCCCTACAACCCATAGGGTGGACAGAATTGATGGATTCAATCAATGGCATTGAAAGTCCTCACCATATCACTATATCAAAGGAGAGATAGAGGGAGGGGGGACCCCACAATGATCAAAATTGGAATATTAGTGTAGGTATATGAATAAGAGGGACAAGTCCCAAATACCAAACTTACCACAAACAAGACTTCTGTCAGGTAGTCCTTATCTGGCCACATGTGCATTCACAGGGGGTACCAGAATGCCTCCTCAATTTACAAGGAATGGAGAGGGAATGACGCCAAACATCCACCTTGGCGTTCCTTATATACTCACCTGTCCACGTTCCTGGATGATGGGCCCCTCCCATCCATCACTGTCACATGGTGCAGTGGGGTACAGGTGTGCGCAATGGATGCGCAACACGCGACGTGAATGCAACGCCACCATTGGCTGATTGTCCGCCGACGTCATTTCCGAAACCGGAAACTCCGCCGCAGCCATCCTGCTGAAGGGCTTCAGCAACATCTAGCCGCAGACGTCATTCCCGGAACCAGAAGTTCCATCGCGGCCATCTTGCCAAAGGGCTTCAGTCCTACAGGAGACCTGGCAAAAAAATCCCCCAATGATGGAATAGGGTAGCTTATCAGGAACTCCATGGTAGGACTGAGGACCTGTGAAAAAATGTCTAGTGAACTTAACTTTAAAATTAAATACAAATAGCACAAACAGCGCTAATGTGTAGTTAAACCACACAAGTGAACATAAACAAATAAACAATAAAAGTGACAAAAATGTAGTTGAAGAGACCCGTGAATGGATGAGTCAAAAAGGTTAAACAGTTCATAAAGTGTCTGAAGAAATATAACTTCTGTGTTTCTCCAAAGGGTAGTCCTCCACCAGTGTGTTGAAACCTCCTCCACCAATAAGATTGGCCACTTACCAGAACTAGTGGCCTTACACTCACGTGTTTGGCACAGCAAGCATGTAATACAATCCTCAAGTCAGTGTTCAGGATTCATATCCAAAAAAATGCAGAAGTGAGATCCACATAAGTGAAAAAAAGAAAAGTATAATAGTGTGATATCGCTAAAAAAAATATTGACACACCACATGAACCTACAATGGTTGCACTCATAAAAGAAAACTCCAAAAACAACCGTAATAAATTCCATGCAAACTTCCTTGATATTCACAAGCTGATAAACTGTGGTCACGGCGGACCTATGCAGAAAACCAGGTGTTTCTCACCACTTCCCCTTCACTTTAACACCTCCTTCTTGTTGAAAACTGTATCCTCAAAACGCTGGTCACTAACATAGAGAAACACATGCAGGTTGTCTCTGCATGGACTGAGGACCTGTTGGATGGGGATAGCCATGACAAGCCAGGTGGGTTGTATGACAACCACTAGGCTAAGGAACGAGGAACCATTTGGAGAGAGGTGATAAACACATATCTCTCCAAAACAAATGTTATTCTCACAATGCCCCCTGGTGGCAATAAGGGGAGCATTGGAGAAAAATAGAAAGGAAACGAAAGCCACCGCTGCCAGGATATTGCCCTGAGGATGTGAAAGACATCCCAATGGGTTTTGGAGACAACCGAGCAAAAAAGCCTCAATCGTCTCCCCTGGCAGCGGATGGGAGAAGGGATAAAGGAGAGTGCATACAAGGGAAGCCGTACCACAGCTGATCCATGATGAGTGACACAGCACACAAGGATTCATTGACACAAATTATTAAACCAAATAGAGAGCAAACCATATTCATAGGTTGCTCCATAACAATAGTAATAATCATAATATACGTTCTCACAGCATCCACCTGCGAGAGTGCATATTAACACTAAAAAGAAGGGGAAAAATAAAGTGTTGCGTTACAACAAAACAACAGTGTATAATCACAATATACAGAAAACAAAAAATAACAAAAAACCCTATCTATGTATCTCCCATATTTGTAAGCTAGTCCTAAGGAGGGTTCCCCCAATTGGTTCCGCTCAAGGGGTACAAAACAAGGAAAAGGATGTTGTTAAAAGATTGAAAATGCTACAAGTAGTAAGCCACAGAGATGTCCATCAAAAGGAGAGGGAGGACAAAGGGACAGAACAGAGAATAAATCCAAAAGGTTACAATCCCGAGATTCATTGAAGAGCTGGAAGAGAGGGAAACATGAAATTATTCAATAATCTGTCTTCCCAGAGCTAAAACCCTTTAAGAAGGGGAGGGTAGTGTCTAAAGCTTGGTGACCTTTCAGAAATCCCAATTTGCCCCCTGTGAATAAGAGCTGGTAGTATGTTAACTAATCCTATTGCTATAAGTTTTGCATAGATTTTTTTTTTTTGTACTTTATATGTTTATTTGTTTTTTCTTTTCTTTACATAAAACAGCGTATGGAAAGGCACAGGGCAAATACTCTGCCAAAAACAAACATGAATACAATCCTCTTGACAAAAAAATACATACATATTCGCTCTGGACCCTCCCATATACTCCCTCACTAAATCTTCCCACTCTAACTCTTTTCTTAATCCTCACTTTCTCTCACAGAGAGACAAGTGATGCATCCGCCCTTTCCCTGCCCCCCCCCCCCCCCAAAAGAAGGGAGAAGAAAAAAAAAAAGGGAGAAAGAAAAAAAAATGAATAAAAGAAAAAAAGATAAAAAAAAAGGGGGAGAGAGAAGGGAGACCCCATCCTCTCCCTCCCTTTAAACCACAAATCATAACATGAAAGTCAGTTTATCCTTCATATTATATTTTACTTTATAATTCCCTGCGCGTATCCGATTTTTTCGTTAATCAGGTTCATTCATTAATCTTTTCCCCTCGTCTGAATTTTTAAATAAATTCCAGCTCTTCCACGTTTCTTTGTATTGTTTATTTTTACCCTTAGCTGAGAGAACTAGGTCTTCCATAGCTTCTATATCTCTAAGGCCGCGTACACACGATCAAATCTGTCTGCTGGAAACGGTCTGCTAGACCGTCCCAGCAGACAGATTCGATCGTGTGTACGGGCAAGCCGACGGATTTGGCCACCCGACAGATTTCAAAGCATGCTTTGAAATCTATCGGGTGGGAACCCGTCCGCCCGACATGTCTGCTGGTTAGTACACTTACCAGCAGACATGTCGTCTCGCACCCGCGCCGAATGGATTCGGCGCATGCGCGGAAGTGTTTTACTTCCTGGTGCGGTGACGTGGCGGCGTCAACGTCACCGACACGTCAGCGCGCCGTCTGCTGGCGGGGATTTTGGTTTGCCCGTGTGTACACGCGAGCAAACCAAAATCCAAAGGGACAGATTTGTTCAAATCGGTCGGACAGACCGTTTTGAACAAATCTATTGCCTCGTGTGTACGAGGCCTTACTCTATTTATCCACTCTAAAACTGTTGGTGACATAGTATCCCTCCACCGTAGGGCTATACCTGCTTTAGCTGCATTCACCAAATGGCACAGTACTGAGTTCTGATAAGTCTGAACTGGGATCTCGGATAGGTGAAGTAGGAAAAAAGCGGGATCATTGGGTATTTTTAACTCAGATTTTTTTTTCAAAATTCTCATAATTGACAACCAATAAACTCTTATTTTTTTACAAAACCAAAATATATGAATCAATGTCCCGCTTTCTTCTCCACATCTCCAACATCTGTCAGAATTTTCATTGCAGAATTTTTTGAGTCGTACTGGAGTATGGTACCACTGCATTAAGATTTTATAGTTTAATTCTTGAGTTCGTGTACAGATTGAAGAGTTTAGAGTTAAAAAGATAATCTGTTTACGTTGTAATGCAGAGAAGGTCCTATCCAGGTCCTTCTCCCATTTGTTAAGGCCTGGTATCTCCTGATCCTCCCTAAGTTTATTTAATAGTCCATACATTTTAGAGATCCCTCGGGCTAGTGGTTCTAAATCATTACAGTACGACTCAAAGATTGTTAACTGACGATGAAAATTACTTCCCGGGCCTAATGATCTAAAAAAGTGACTTAATTGCAACGCCTGCCAGATATTGACTTCAAAAGGACCTCCTATTTGTATCAATGTTTTAATCGATGGGCAGTTTTCTGATATAATAAAATGTGAGGCCTGATATACTCCTTTTCTCTATTAATAACCGGAAAGATCCTCTTTCATTACCCAGGCTAAAACTTGGGTTCCCCAATATGGGAAACAAAGGTGATCGCGCTGTAGAAAAGTTCCCGTTTTGACATATACGTGCAGTCATTTTTAGTGTTGTGCCAATTATAGGGTGATTTTTAAGAGGAGCCGGTAATACTGTATAGCACCAAGGTGCTCTACCTAAAGGAACTGTACTTAACTGCTGTTCTATATTAACCCACCTCTTAGATCTAGTATGTCTACACCAGTCCACTAATCTAGATAGATGTACTGCATAATAATACTTAAATATATCTGGGACCCCCATTCCACCAAGATTCTTAGGCATAGTCAACAGATCTCTTTTAATCCTAGGACGTTTCCCGGCCCAGATAAAATTCATAAATTAACTATGTATCTGACGCAAAAAAGTCACTGGAATCCTAATTGGTAGCGCCTGAAGTAAATACAAAATTTTCGGAAGAATGGACATTTTAATTATACTAATGCGACCAAACCAAGACTGGGAACCAAGTCGCCATTTGTCAAGTAGGGCTCGTAATAGATTATACATTGGTAAAAAATTCATTTTAAAAATGTCCTTTTCTTTTGATGGGATATGTGTGCCCAAGTCTCTAAGCATTGGACTCCATTTAAAACAAAAATTTGCCCGAATGGAGTCCCGAGAGAGAGGTGATAGTGACATGCTCATGGCCTCAGATTTAGTCTGATTAATTCTTAAATTAGAGAGAGTGCCATATTTCTCAATCTCACCCAGCAAAGTAGGGAGAGAAATATGAGGCTCAGTTACTGAAAAAAGCATATCATCCGCATAAGCAGAAACCTTGTGGATTCCTTCCCCAACCCTAATACCCTGTATATTCGGATTCAGGCGAATTCTGTTCAACAGTGGTTCCAAAGAGATAACGAAGAGAAGGGGTGAGAGGGGGCAGCCCTGGCGAGTACCATTCGAGATGCCGAAGGGTTCAGAAAGTACCCCATTTGCCTTTACAACCGCCTGAGGGTTCGTATAAACAGTTTTAATCCAGCTAATCATTCGTTCTCCCATTCCTATTTGTTTCAGCACCTCAAATAAGAACCGCCAGTCTACCCTATCAAACGCCTTCTCCGCGTCTGTATTCAAAAATACACACGGTATTTTTTTATTGTTTACCTGATTAATCAAATTAAGAACTTTTGTTGTGTTATCTCTACCTTCTCTTATGGGGACGAACCCTACTTGGTCTAAATCTATTATTTGGGGGATCCATGATTGTATTCTGGTTGCTAATATTTTCGTAAATATTTTTAAATCTGTGTTCAGTAACGAGATGGGTCTGTAACCTCCACAATCCGCCGGGTCCTTCCCCTCTTTTGGAATTAACGTAATATGTGCTCTCAGGGTATCCATAGGGAATGTGGAAGTCAGACCCACTGCATTAAAGACTTTTGTCATTTGTTTACTTAGCATTAAGACCCCTAACATTCAATGAGGTAATCTTCACCTCTTCCATTTTTCAGACAACACTGACAACAACAACAAAAGAAAAAAAAGAGATAAATAAGAGATAAATAAAATAAATAGGAGGGGAGCACCCCACTCAAACCTACCTATACACCCCTTCCTAACCCCTTCTAATCCCTCCCTCCCCTCTAGGCCCAATCGGGCGCGCACCCAAAGCTGAGCCACCTAATTGTGACTTCAGTGGGTAAAACCTAATTGGGGGTTTTGGCACAAGATGACCGAGGGGCTCAGACCTAACCTCTTATCCACCCCGGCTCTGAGTTTACTATATTTACCATCTGTAATCAATCTTCTATAACGTATATATACACTTTATATTTAAGCCAATCGCCTTATTACTTTATTTATATCCAAAAACAAACAAAAAAAAAAAAAAAAGGACGCTCATCAATACTACCCTATATCCTTCTTCCTACTCCATCTTTCGTAGGATCCGGGCAATCCACTAAAACTCTAACAAAACATATATCTATATTCTAATCATTGCACATTCATGTTCCTCCGCTCTCTCCCCGGCGGTCACATCTTCCTTCTTCTTTAATTCCCGAAAACTAATCTTTAACGTTTAAAGCAAAGATTCTCTATCAAAATATAAAGTATAATATCTCATATGGCCCCCCATAAAGAGCGGGCCAAAATACCAGATGGTTTTTGAAAATTAGATTTAAACTGAGAATACCGCCAGAAGCGTGTTTTGATGTATAATAGCCAAAGTTAGGTAGAGGAACACAAATCTGCCCATCAGTAAATCTATACAATATCAACAAAATAACAATTCTCCGATCCCCTATAAACATAGCACACTTCCTTAATCAAAATATTATGCCCCACATTCCCCAAAAAAAAAAAGGGGGAGAGGGGGCCAGAAACTGCCAAAATTATATCCAGTTCTCATTCACCTAAATTAATCGCCACTTAATATTACTGTTCCCTCCCTTTCTTTTCCCATTTCTTCCCTTTCCCTTCCTCTTTTTCTTTCCTTTGCCCTATTTTTTCCACAAATAGAGGGATTGAGAAAGGGACATATAAATCCAACTTTTATTTAAATGATTAAATAAGTAAAAAAAAAAAAAAAAACATTGAGAAATCCCTCCTAAAAAAATAATAATAATCCCTCCTGAAAAAAGTTGGGACATGCTTTTTTCTCTTTTTCTTTTTTCCCTTTTTTTCTCTTCTCTCCCTTTCCCTTTCCCTTCCCCTTCTTTTCTCTCTCTTTATCCAAAAAAAATCAAAAAAATCCCTCCTGAAAAAAAGTTGGGATATAAAAAAAAAAGGGTTGGGACATGCTTTTTTTCCCTCTTTCTTTCCTTTTTTTCTCTTCTTTCCCTTTCCCTTCCCCCCTCTTTTCTCTCTCTTTATCCAAAAAAAAAAATCGAAAAATCCCTCCTGAAAAAAAGCTGGGACATAAAAAAAAAAGATTTTTAAATCTCTGCATAGATTTTTAAATCTCTGTTGAGCAAGGATATAGGTCACATTTTTTTTGGTGAAGAAGGGTATTTTCCTGGCTTTGCGAGGGTCACAACTAATGCACTAAGCATTTCAGTGGGGAAAAACAAAAAGGAGGCTGCTGAATTATAAATTCTAAATAGCATAGGGGCCAGGATATGTTGATTTTTTTTTATAGTATTCTCCAGTGAAGCCATCCGGTCCCGGGGATTTGGAATTTGGAAGGTTATTGATTGCTTGCAAATTTCAGGAATAGTGAAGGGGATATTTAGAAAATAAAGTTGTTGTGGTGATATAAAGGGAAAGTTAGTTTGCTCCAGGAAGGCTAAAATGTCGTCCTGAGATGGTTGATGAGTGCTTTAACCTCCCTAATATTGTAGAGATCTTTATAATATGCACTAAATGCTTGGGCGATGGAGTTAAGTTTAAGTTATTTTTTGTGTGAGGATGGTATAAGAATGGGATTTTAGCTTTGGTTCTATGTCTTTTGATACATAAGGTCATTGCTTTACCCACCTTGTTCCCTGCTGTGTATGTATTTGCTTTAAATTTGCGATAAGCATATCCAAAAACAAAGCTCCAGGAGCAGATGGCCTGTCAGGGGAATATTACAAGGCCTTCAAGGAAATTTTAGTCCCTTACCTAACTAACATGTTTAACTATACAACTAACGCTAAACTTTTTCCCAAAGAACTATTGAAAGCAATAATAATAACACTACCAAAACAAGGAAAGGACCCCTCATCCCCTCTAAATTATAGCCCATCGCACTATTAAACTCTGACCTTAAAATCTATGCAAAAATATTGGCCAACAGACTCTAACTAAATTCAGATTTCAAGGATTCATTGATTCTGCAATTATGGCGCTCTACACACAACCCACAGCTAAAGTATTTACAGCAGGTACTGTATAATCTCTAAAGTTTCCCTCTTACTAACAGAACCAGACAGGGATGTCCACTATCGCCAAACATTTTTTCACTAGTGATAGAACCACTTGTGGAATATATAAGAGCAGCCTCTAACATCAAAGGCATAAATATAGGACAATATGAGCATAAATTTGATTTATTTGCAGATAATATCAATTCTACTTCTTCCCTGCCAGAAGCTCAAAAATAATAGAAAACATTGAGTTAATTACAAAATTATTACAAAATTATTTAAAATTACTAAATTATAAAATTATTAAAATTATTTAAAATTATTTAAAATTACAAAAGGTATTACAAAATTAATCAAAACAAATGTTTTGCTCTCCTATGAACCTCCCTGCGACATTAACTAATACGCTGCTTGTGAAACATGGCTTTAATTAGGATAACTCCTACATAAACCATTTAGGGATATGACTCTCTTACCCATAATCCAAAATATACAAGGCCTATTACACCCACCTTTTAGATCTAGTCAACAAAGACCTACAAAATATACAAAAAAACACAACTTCCTTGAGTAATAGCCACTTAAATTGCAAACCCTCCCTAAAATATTATACTATTTTAGATCATTAACCATCCCAATTCTGACCAATTTTTTCACACAATTTAAATACAAAACTAAAAAAATTATATATGGAACAGAAAAAAAACCCAGGGTGGAATTCTACATTTTAACCGCTAGAAAATCTTTGGGAGGAATGAATTTACCTGACATCAAGTATTATTCTAATGCAACCTTAATGGATCAGATGACATTTTGGTTCTCTACCACAGAAGACAAACTATGGTCAAAAAGAAGACACCAAAAGACACAACTTATACGCCCTGGCAATAGTGGAAGCACATACTTTCCAAAACTAAAGTCATCAAAGAGAAATCCATACTATCTATACTGACAGGAACATTTAATTATTGCAGAATACACCTAAATGTTAATGAATGGGTCAAGGAAGGATATACACTTTATATAAATCTACCCTTGCAGAATAAAACAATAATTTTAAGCAAACTAGGAAAGTACACCCGTTTAAAAGAGTTAGATCCCAATAATCCCTTTAGAAATCTCCTCACTAATGTGGCAATTAGGGAATTTCTGTTTCTATGAACTACTAGCTAATTACCCAAATAATATATATAAAAAAAAACACATGATTAAATGGGATAAATACTTAGCTCAAGACTTTTTTTGGGAACAATGGAAAAAAGCCATTTAAATATCAAGTTAATCTTCTGCGTGTATCGAACACTGAGATAATGCACAAAAAAATAAACACAGAGCTCCACGTCCTGTCAGGGAGAGGAAACAGCATAAGGACACAGCACCGGTCACCCCCCCCAGTCAGTCCCCCTCCACACACAGTTAGAACACACCCAGGATACACATTTAACCCCTTCCATGCCCCCCTAGTGTTTAACCCCTTCCCTGCCAGTCACATTTATACAGTAATCAATGCATTTTTATAGCACTGATCACTGTATTAATGTGAATGGCCCCAAAAATGTGTCAAAAGTGTCCGTCGCAATAGTGCAGTCCTGACAAAACTTGCAGATCGCTTATTACAAGTAAAAAAATAATGATAAAAAAAATGTCAGAATTCTATCCCCTATTTTGTAGTCACTATAACTTTTGCGCAAAACCAATCACTATACGCTTATTGTGACTTTTTTTTTTACCAAAAATATGTAGAATTGGTATTGGCCTAAACTGAGAAAAAAACATTATTATTATTTTTTTTTTTTTTAAATGGGATATTTATTATAGCAAAAAGTTAAAAATATTGTGTTTTTTTTTTTTTCAAAATTGTCACTCTTTTTTTGTTTATAGCGCAAAAAATAAAAACCGCAGAGGTAATCAAATACCACCAAAAGAGGGGGCGTGGCTACCGCGCAGCTGAATGGCAGCGTGAACGAGTAGCTCCGATCCAGACACGGGAACCGATCGGCCTAGCCGCAACATACATACACAAATCCTCCCGTTTTCCTAGCCGAGGACTTCGTGGAGCCGGAGAGATGACCCGCAAACGCAAAGAATCCGCCAAGCCCAAGAAGTTAGACGACTTCTATCCGCCGCGGAATCGCGGCCTACAACAAGATGGCGCCGGCGCCGCAGCGGCCTCGCCTGCCTCCTCACGCGGCTCACGCTCCGCTGCATCTAGCCCAGGAGACGCTGCAGGCTCTGCTCACGGATCCCCAGAGGTGTCCACCCCGCTGTCTCGGAGCCCTGCCAAGTCGAAGCCTCGGCTGGAGGGCTCAACGTCCCAGGTAAGCCCTGTGCAGGACTCATTCAATGATACAACGGAGCTGGTGGATCCCTTTACAGCTTTCCCCACCTCTGGTAAAGCTGTCTCTGACACAACATTAAAAGATATGTTAGTGTCCCTCCGAAGCTCCATGCATACTGACCTACTGCAATGCATGAAAACTTTCAAGGCTGACATAGGGGAACTGGGTGACAGAGTGTCACATGTGGAAGAAAAAATGGGGGAGTTTGCTGCATCGCATAACACATTAATTGATGCCCACTCTGAGCATGATGAGGAGATTGCATGGCTAAGGGCAAAGGTCGCTGACCTCGAGGACAGATCAAGAAGGAACAATGTCAAAATTAGGGGGGTGCCTGAAACTGTACTCCCTGCACAACTCCAACAGTTTGCTAAAGATTTACTACGACAGTTCCTGCCATCAGTTCCAGATTCTGAACTACAAATTGATAGAATTCACAGACTACCTAAGCCAGCATTTCTCCCTGATAATGTTCCCCGAGACGTCCTAATGAGGGTACATTTTTATCAGGTCAAGGACCAGCTGGTATCCACTTTCAGGAAAACTCAACAACTGCCTGACAGATTTGCCCACATTCAATTATTCGCTGACTTGTCGCAGTTTACGATGCAGAAGCGTAAATCATTACTCCCAATAACTAAAGCCCTCCACAATCACAATATTCCCTATCGGTGGGGGTATCCAGTCAAAATCACGGTCACTCATAATGGGCATGACACAGTGATTTCGAACATGGACGCTGGGCTGTCGCTGCTCAGATCCCTGGACATTCTCCCAGATCAATCAGTTCCCAGCCCACAGTCCTCACCTCCTGTGCGGATGGCACAACAACATGAATGGCAGACAGTGATGAAGAAGAGGTCAAGCAAGAAATCTACAACCTAAGCTCTCTTTTGCGGCTGTACTAACCTTATTCGCCACTAGTTCCTCTGTGTTCTGGAGAAGTTCTGTTTGAGTTTCCCTCCATGATTTTGGGCAGGATTTCTGCCCCTGGTTGCTTATTTTTGAAAACTGTTTTCTTTTTGTGCTCCTTATTTTATTTTACTAGTCTTCAGTCCTCTAACTCATTTTCCCTTCCTCCCTCTGACTCTTCTCCTCCCATGGTCCACTACGCCCGCTGGTCGTCGCAAACCTTCCATGTTGTCCTGCTGGGATCCTTGCTCTCGCATCTGAGTGGATGTTGGCCTCCTACTTACCTAGATCAGGTACCATTGTTTTTCATTTTTTTCATTTTTGCACCTGAGAAATGGCTCTTAACATAGTTTCATTTAATGTGAACGGCCTCAATCACCCAGCAAAGCGAGCCTCGGTCTGGAAAGAAGCTATTGCTCTTCGAGCAGATGTTCTATGCATTCAAGAGACACACTTCTTAAAAGATGATCCCCCCGGGTTCCAGAGCAAGCGATTCCCACATGTCTTCCTGGCTTCCGCACTGGTTAAACGCAAAGGCGTTCTGATAGCTATCAAAGACTCTGTCGCTCTCAAGGTTTCACAAGTTCATTCTGACCCGGAGGGTAGATACATTATTCTGATTGGGGAATTAAACAACAAACTTTTCACTATAGTGAACTTGTACGCTCCGAACTCCCACCAGTTGCGCTTTCTAAATCGCTTGTACTCCAAGGTCGCTTCGCTTCGTCAAGGATCCCTGGTGATCTGTGGTGACCATAATTTAACGGTTGATTTTGCCCTGGACTCTTCTACTACTCTACGACGCCCTCCTCCCCAATTACAACAATTGCTTCACTTGGAAGGACTTTTTGATGTCTGGAGGTGTCATCATGCCACAGAACGTGACTATTCATTTTACTCAGCTAGACATAATTCTTACTCAAGAATTGATTTTATTTTTGTTGACAAGTCCTTACTACAGACGGTGTCTTCCTCCGCCATTCATGCTATTTCGTGGTCGGACCACGCACCAGTATCAATTGTAGTGGCGGGGGGACACACCTTTAATCCTGCCAGTGTTTGGAGAGCTAATTCAAGGGTTTTCCAAATGCCCCTTCACGCGGCTACTATAACTGATAACCTTGAAAATTTCTTTGTCGAAAATAGGGGCTCGGTCTCCGGCCTAATACTGTGTGGTGTGCCCATAAGGCGTATATTAGAGGTATCATTTTACAAATTTGTGCAAGGGAAAAGAGGCAGAGAACGCAAAAACTTGACCGCCTATTGGAAGATATTAAGAGTTTAGAGTGTCAAAACAAATCTACTCCCTCTTCTTTGTTAGCACAGAAGCTCGCGAAGTGCCGCTTCGATCTTAGACTCCTTTTGATTGAACAATATGACAAGCACCTGCGCAATCTCAAATTGGCCCATTATTCCTCAGGAAATAGAGCAGGTAAATTTCTAGCTCAGAGACTTAAAGCAACGAGAGCCAAAGCTAATATTCCATTCCTGCTCCACCCGGTGGACAAACATAAAATTGTGAATCCTAAGGAGATCGCTGACTCATTTGCACAGTACTACTCCAGTCTATATAATCTCCATCTGGACCCTAACACCCCACAGCCTGTAGATAGTGCTATTCAGGATTTCTTACATAAGGTGAATCTCCCTTCTCTTTCCCAATCTCAATTGGACGCTTTAAACGCCCCCATTACTGAGTCTGAGATCGAACGAATCATTAAGCAGCTTCCACTAGGTAAATCCCCTGGACCGGATGGCCTCCCTAATGATTACTATCAAGTCTTCCAAAAAAGTTTAGTCCCTACCCTCAAGGAAGTATTCTTGAATGCTATGTACTCTGCCTCGTTTCCCTCCGAAATGTTAAAAGCATATGTGGTCACTATTCCTAAACCGGGCAAGGATCCTGTCACACCGGCCAACTTCCGGCCAATATCGCTACTTAATACTGATGTCAAACTTTATGCGAAGCTTATAGCCCACAGACTACTACCTATCCTCCCATCCCTTGTAGGACCTGACCAATCGGGCTTTACCACTGGAAGACAGGCATCTGATGCCACTAGAAGGGTGTTGGGAGTGGTGCAACATGCCAGGACATTTCAGACGCCTTCTTTGCTCCTGTCATTGGATGCAGAGAAGGCGTTTGACAGGATACATTGGGGATATATGAGGCAGACCTTGCTGAAATTTGGGTTTGTGGGACCGATCCTTTCGGCCATTTTAGCTCTGTATTCCTCCCCGTGTGCCCAGGTATACACCTCTGGTCTACTGTCGAGCACATTTTCAATTACAAATGGCACTCGTCAAGGTTGCCCTCTTTCACCCTCCATTTTTAATTTGCTTATTGAGCCATTGGCGGAGAGGATAAGGTCCCACCCAGGTATTGAGGGAATCCAAACATCTAAAAAGACTCACTCTGTGAACCTTTTCGCAGATGATATAATTCTCTTTCTGACCTCGCCCTCCACCTCCCTGGGTCACGCCCATTCCACATTATCTGAATTTAGCCTCATTTCCTATTACAAGGTGAATTGTACAAAATCCTTTATCCTTGACCTAGGAATACCCATGGCTCTTCGGACCCAACTGCAGGAGACATTTCCTTACTCCTGGAGTGGGTCCTCTATCACATACCTAGGATTAAAAATAACAGCAGACCCCGCGCAACTAGTAGAAGCCAATTACACTCCTTTTGATCAACAAGATTTCGGGTGAAGTTGTTAGATTAACTAAGGTTGAACTCACCTGGTCTGGCCGCTTAGCCGCCTTTAAAATGCTACTCTTACCACAGATGTTGTATGTTTTCAGGACCCTTCCAGTCCCTATTCCATCCCTTTATCTTAAAGCACTCATTACATTACTCTCTAAATTCATTTGGCAGAAAACAAGACCAAGATGTTCAAAACTCTTTCTAGTTAAACATAGGATGGCTGGGGGCATGGGATTGGTCGATATACGCGACTATTTCCGTGCCTCGACCCTATCACAGCTTCGGGCATGGATAGACGCGAATTCTGGTGCTGTATGGAAGGACATTGAGCAAGACCTATGCCCAGTTCATGATCTGAAGGACTTTCTTCTCATTGATGCCTGGAAACCATTTGGGTTACAGGGTCTCCCCCTGTCTCTGCGGGCCTCTGTTCAGGCCTGGAGGGACCTACGTTGCAGAAGCAGCCCTACCTCCTCCCTCACAGAGGTCCCCATCCCTATTAATATTTTTACTGGGGTCATCCCTGACATTTCTCTCACTAATTGGCGAAATTGGGGGATCCAATTTGTTAATGATTTATTTCACAATAATGCTCTTCTTCCCTTTGAGTCCCTACGTGATAAGTTTGATCTGTCCCTGACTGACCATTTTACTTATCTCCGAATAGCTCATTTTTTAAGATCCTTGAAGACACATCAGGTATTCCTCCCTAAGGAAGTCTGGCACTTCTACAACTCCACTCCTGCCCCCTGTAAGGGAATTGCTCTCTTCTACAACTTATTTCAAGACAAACTTCAATTTACGAAATCCCCCCCATTTCTGAAATGGGAGAGTGACTTAGGTGAAACGTATACAGAAGTCCAGTGGAAGCGCGCATTCCGGGCCTTGTTCAAGGCCTCGGCATGTGTGAACCATTGGGAACTATCCCAAAAGATAACTTTGAGATGGTATCTCACCCCTTATAGAATTTCTAAATTCAGCGGGGACTATTCCTCGCTCTGCTGGAGGAATTGTGGTATGGTAGGGAACCTGTTGCACATGTTGTGGTCTTGCAAGCACCTTACAAGTTTCTGGACCTCAATCTTTTCAAATATTTCTAGACTTACGGGCATACTTACACGACCAAATCCTGGGTTGGCGATATTACACTTGGGTATAGATCTCTTCCCACTCAACTTTAGGACGGTGGATACGCATATCCTCCTTGCAGCTCGGACATTAATAGCCCAACACTGGAAGGAGGATAAAGCACCAAATGTCTCAGAGGTCTGGAAAATGGTTCAGTCCAATTACGTACATGAATCCCTCCTTGCAAGCAGACGTGGAGTCAGAGCGAAATTGGACGCCAACTGGTCTATTTGGAAATTGTGGTATACTGGTGGGACCTAAAATTACCCATTGATTGCTACATGTAATATGTAATGTCCGGGAGTCTTTATGCAACTGACGAATGGGACCATGGATCTTCCTACTCTTCCTACCCTTCCCCCCTCCCTACTTCTTTCTTTCTTTCTTTCTCTCTTTCACTATACTCTTCATTTTCTTTCTTTTGCATCTGACCCCTTCTCTTTCTCTCTTTCTACTACTCCCTCGTAGTCAGTATGGCGGTAGCCTTCTCCCGGTAATGGGTTGAGGCTCTGGAATGAACCCACAGCTGTGCTGTAATCTGTTGGCTGTTTGATATATGACTATATCACGTTTGCAATAATTATTTCTTGTATGATATCTGTAACTACCGCTGTGGTATTCACTGCCAGTCCTGGCTATGTTGTATTTTTGTGTAAAACCCTTTCAATAAAAACTATTTGAAAAAAAAAAAAAATACCACCAAAAGAAAGCTCTAATTGTGGGAAAAAAAGGACGGCAATTTTGTTTGGGAGGCACGTGGCACGACCGCACAATTTTAGTTTAAAGTGTCGCAGTGCTGAAAGCTGAAATTTTGCCTGGGCAGGAAACAGGTATATGTGCCCAGTAAGCAAGTGGTTAAATGAGAGTAACTTGTAACTTATCTGTAAGTTTGAAGTACCTTTAAGCCATATATGTGTATATCTTTGCTGTAGTCTAGCATCTAGAACCTACCTTTTCCATCTAATTTACAAGTTTTGTTTTATAAAAAAAAAATTAAGCTAACTACCTAGTTCATTTGGTGGCCTGTCCATGCCTACAGTTTAAACACATTAGGGGTAGACTGGTACAGGTTATCAAGTATTATATACTTATGCAAATCCTTTTTAAATCAATGTAACTATGTTGGATACATATAACAGGGAGTGTTGAGAAGGCAATTATTAACCCATAGGTAGGAATTGGGTTGAGATGATTTAGCGGCTATGGTGAGGCTAATAGGGGCATGATCTTTTGAAGTAACCATTTATCAGATAACTATTCGTGAGTAGATGTTGTGGTGTAGCGACAGGTAAGTATAATCACGTTCACTGGCGTGACAACATCTCTACACATCGAACAAATCATTAGAAGCTATACATTTGTTTAGAGGGAATGCATGTCTCTTGGGTGACGTTATCCGGGACCAAATTGAAGTCTCCACAGATCAGCAGATGGCCTTGTTGGACTGTTTTCGCTGTATGCAAAGTCTTTTTGAGAAAGTGAATCTGGCGTTGGTTCGGGGCATAGATGGAGACTAAAGTGTATTGTACATTGTTGATAGTAGGATGATGTAACTACCTTTCGGATCTGTAATGCATTTATGGAGATGAAAAGGAAATAGTGTTCCTGATGGCTATTAAAACAACTCTTGGTTTCTTAGAATAGCAGGCTTGAAACATATGTGGGAACTGCCTATGTTGGCACTTGGGAGATGCATCTTGAACAAAACGTGACTCTTGGATGCAAAGGATATCACAGTTAAGCGATAGAGCTCATTTTCACATGGAGGCTTGTTCAGTCAGATGGCTCAGGCCCTTCTCATTTAGGGATAGTATGCTAACTAACATGTTGGTGGGTGGTGGTGTGTAGCTTGGGTATGGTTGACTTACGGTTCGAGTGGATCAGTGGATGTTTCCTCAGGAGTGCCGTTGTTGTAGTCTGTACTTGGATTCTCTGTACTGAGGTAGCCTGTACTTGGATTCTCCTAGTGGAACTGCAAAAGCGTTAGTAAGTCAAGGTTCTAATGAAAGGTATAAAACAAAATAAGTATTGCGCTGCAGACACTTAGGGCCAGATTCACAGAGCCATTGCGCCTGTATAACTGGTGTTAGACTGGAGTAATTTCAAATGACGCGCGTTTTTTAGCTAGTCGAAAACCTCAAACCATGAATAGATGGCTGCGGGCTTCAATTCGACTTGATTACGTGTTCGTACGCCTTCGGATCTACGCTGCAATAAAATTGCGGCCACTGGGTGGACTTCCCGTCGTTTTCCGCGTCGGGGTATGCTAATGAGCTTTTGCCGGCGATCCCAGAAATTACGATCTTCAATCGCAATCTCTTACGGCACCTTTAGTCATCTTTTTTTTACGTAACACTATACCAGCTTTTTGCTGGTCTAATATTAGACAGCCCATGTTAAGTATGGCCGTCGTTCCCGCGTCGAATTTCTACGTTTTCCGACGTCTTTTATTATTTTTTATATAAGTCGTCCAGGAATAGGAATGTTCGTAAACGACGCTACTCAAACAACGAATGACGTAACAACGTGATTTTGCGCAATGCGCGGCGGGAAATTTCTGAACGGCGCATGCGCCATTCGATTGCCGCGGGAACGCGCTTAATTTAAATGCTTCACGCCCCCCAATCGCGTATTTCGATTACGCGGCGAGAAATAGACTACGCCGCCGTAGCGTACGGGCAAAAATCTACCAGGATTCGGTGTAGAGCCTGGTGAAATACGGCAGCATAGAGTATTTTGATTACGCAGCGCAATATTAAGTGTATGTGAATCTGGCCCTTAGTTTCTGGATTAAGGTTTCGAGAAGGTGAGTGCTAAGAAGATTAAGACAGAAATAAAGAAGAAAAAAAAAATACAGCTTAAAGTATAACAAACAATGACATCAGTGTGTAACTCTTGAGAGATGCTGACCAAACTTGGGGGACATTTAAAAAAAATGCTGGTTGATGTAAAGCCAGAAAAGACTTGTTGCCTAATAATGGTAGGGTAAGGATCTTCGCTTCTGTTTGTTCTTCATGTTTAAACTGTTCTGTCCATCCCAATAGAAAACGTATGACTCAGTGAAGATAGATTTGTCATGAGGAAGGATTGGAGTGACATGAGCATATCCTTCATTGTGGTGTTTAACAGAGGCTGCGCTGAATTGGGGAATGCAGCTATTGAGGATTGCAGTGAGGAGATAGCATTTTCATTGTGCAGGCCTGTACTCACTGTATCTGCGGGTAGGGATGAGCTTTGAGTACGAATCACGTTCGACTTGAACATTGCCTGTTCGTGTGCTCAGGCGAACAATTTGGGGTGTTTGCGGCAAATTTCGAAAAGCCGCGAAAATTTGAAAAGTCTATTGGATACATCTAAAGTGCTCATTTTAAAGGCTAATATGCAAGTTATTGTCATAAAAAGTGTTTGGGGACCTGGGTCCTGTCCCAGGGGACATGTATCAATGCAAAAAAAGTTTTAAAAACTCACGTTTTTTCGGGAGAAGTGATTTTAATAATGCTTAAAGTGAAACAATAAAAGTGAAATATTCCTTTAAATTTCAGGTGTATAGTATGCCTGTAAAGCAGCACTTGTTTCCCGTGCTTAGAACTGTCCCTGCACAAAAAGTATTTTAACCCCCCTGGCAGTATTCCTGAGTCTGACTCGGGGTTAGATTCTCATGCTGCGATCGGTAACCCTGAGTCAGACTTGGGCTCGCCTCGCAGCTTTTACAGGCAAGGTTTACTTACCTTGTCCATGGATCCAGCGATGCATCCACGCTGTGTGAGCGAGCGGGTGCTGGCTCGATTCACACAGTGTCCCTGTGTGCCGCCGAGCTCCGTTCCCTGCGACGTTACGACGCACGAGGGCGGAGAACTGCACCATATTCAAAAATGTAAACATACACATTGCATACAGTACACTGTAATCTTATAGATTACAGTACTGTATGTAAAAAATACCCCCCCCCTTGTCCCTAGTGGTCTGCACAGTGTCCTACATGTACTTTTATATAATAAAAACGGTTATTTCTCTCTGCAAACTGTCCCTTTATGTCCCTTTATGTCAAAAATGATTTTAGATCGGCTAGAAAACAGCAATAAATTATAATCACTTGCAGAATTGAACAATAGCGATTTGTGGGGGAATTTGTCCTAAAAAAAAAAAAATGACAGCGACAATTCTGCAACTGAGCAAATTTCAGTGATTTTGAGTTGATTACATTATTGAATAATTTTTATTATAATTATATTATTATTTGTTAGAATTATTTATAATTATTTATTATATTATAATTTTTGATTTTGTTTTAAAAAAAGTCATACCCGGGATGCCTATTAGACTCTTGTTTGGTCAGATTTAAGTGAGTTATTCCTAAGAATTACAGGGCTGCAGTATAAAACTCCAAATTTCCTTGCAAATAATGGTACCGCTTTCAGCACCTAAAATCAGAAAGAATCATACCACCAGGGAGGTTAAAATCACTTGCGGCTATAATGAATTGTCGGCTCTCGGTTACACAGAAAAGTCATTCATAAATAATAAATACAAATGTGTGGGGGTCCCCCAAAATTCAATTACCAGGCCCTTCAGGTCTGGTATGGATATTATGGGGAACTCCACGTTCCCCTTAAGGGCCTGGGCCTGATAATTGAATTTGGGGGACCCCAAATGGCAGTATGGAGGTGGTCCATCTAGTGGACATAATGTATACAACAACCAAATAACCCATACAGGTACGGTTTCAGTTCATAAAAGGAACATGACATTATATTTAATTTAAAAGAGAAAGAGGATGAACAGGAAAAAATACATATAACTATGTTTGGTAAATTATCAGCAGAAAATATATCCTATGTTGCAAGAGTTATTCAACCATTGCAATTGACATCCCACTCTATATTCATTCCAAATGGTGAATAACTCTTAAGGTCATATATCCAGCGAGTCTCTATTCTGGAGATTTCCTGGCGGATATTGCTACGTCTCCAATGTGTAGAAAATCTGTCAATTCCCCAAATCAGTGTCCCCTTTGGGTTCTTTGCATGACAAAGCACGTAATGCTTGGAAAATATGTTTAGGGAACCCACGCTGTATATTGCCTAAAATGTTAGTTGACTCTAATTTGCATAATTCTAATTGTCCGACCCACATATTGCAGGCCACATGGGCACTGTAAGAGATAGACAATATTTTTTGAAGAGCAGTTAATGAATGATTTAAAATCATATGTTCTGGAGGTTACCACAGAGCAAAAATTGCATACTCTTCTCTCTCTCTCTCACACAGCACATATTCTACAGGGGGAAAAAAAACATTTACGTTTTGATTTTTTCTTTATGATTTAAGAGTCATCTTCCCTTGGTAAGCAGGATTGCCTCTACACACTGGCGGTGACGTGTGCATTCAACCCCTTTTCATACAGTTTGTATGGCTGAACTCGCATAGCATTTGCAAAAAAAAAGGTGCAGGGACTTTTTTCCCCCCTCACTGGAAATGGATTGCATGGGTGTTCACACCCATGCGATCCTATTCCTGTCTGATTCCACAGTTTGCACTGCAACCCGTGAACTGATCTGGGGTTTCTGTATTGCAATGTTCTATTTGAAGCATCTAAGTGTTCCTAGAAGATCGTTTAACCTGTGGGTAAAATATTTACACTTTTTGTAATGTTAATACCTAATTTTATAAACCTTTTTTTTTTTTCACCCACTGGTATTTTGCCTTTAACTCAATGTTTAGAGTAGTTACATTGAGACTGCATCTAAAACTGGCCATTTTCATGACAGCATAGGTTTCCAGATTATCTTTCTATTTCTCTCAATTTATTAATAAATTGGAGGACATTTGGAAAGACTTTTTAGAATTTAATAGGGACTCAGTGTCTAGTTCTATTTTAATAAAGGATTCATTCAATGCTTCTGCCAGAGGGCATATTATACTTTATGTTTTAAAAAATGCATCTAATTAATCTTTTAGATAGTTGAATGGCCTTTACAAACAAAGCTATATTAATTTTCTTAATGAACACACTTTTGGGAAAATACTTTTAGAGCTGAAAAGATATGTTTCTCTCCTTGCTTAGTGTAGAACTCAAGGCAAATATTAACCACTTCTGCCCCAGAAGGATTTGCCCCCTTAATGACCAGGCCATGTTTTGTGATACAGCACTGCGTCACTTTAATTGACAATTGCACGGTTATGTGACATGGTACCCAAACAAAATTGACGTGCTTTGTAGAGCTTTCTTTTGGTGGTATTTGATTACCTATCCCTGTGGTTTTTATTTTTTGCTCAATAAACAAAAAAAAGCGACACTTTGAAAAAAATATATTTTTTTTTTAGTTTTTGCTATAATAAATATCCCCAAATTAAAAAAAAAATCAGTTTATACCGATTATATATTCTTCTACATATTTTTGGTAACAAAAAACACAATAAGTGTATATTGATTGGTTTGCGCAAAAGTTATAGCGTCTACAAAATAGGGGATAGATATATGGAATTTTTTTGCTAGTAAAAAGGCGGTGATCAGCGATTTTTATTGGGACTGCGGACATATTGGACACTTATAGCACATCTGTCTCTCCTCTGCTGAAAGAACCGGGATTTGTGTGGTTACACACACAAATTCCCTTTTTGTCTCTTGTGTCCGCGATTGTGCATGGCTGGCTGTCATCGCGACCACTAGCCCCACGCATGGACTCCACTGAAATGCAGCAGGCACGCGAGTGCACTGCCAGTGGTGGGCGGTTTAAAGGCCCGATGTACAGCTACCGGCGATTTGCGGGAGAGAGCCAACCTGCCGCTGTAGAATAACGGCGGCTGGTTGGCTAGTGGTTAAACAGCAGCAAATAAAAGTTTATTCTAGTATGTATATGTATGTGAGTGTGTGTATATATATATATATATATATATATATATATATATATATATATATATATACTGTACACACTACTGTGAAAAAGTCTTAGGCCCCATACACATGGGCAGACAGATTTGTTCAAATCGGTCGGGCAGACCGATTTGAACAAATCTGTCTGCTGGGGACGTATTGGTTTGATCGTGTACACACGATCAAACCAAAATCCCCGCCGGCAGACGGCACGGTGACGTGGTGGTGACGTTGACGCCGCCACGTCACCGCACCGGGAAGTAAATCACTTCCGCGCATGCGTCGAATCCATTCGACGCGTGTGCGAGAATACATGTCTGCTGGTTAGCGTACTAACCAGCAGACATGTCGGGTGGACGGGTTCCCAGCCGACAGATTTGAAAGCATACTTTCAAATCTGTCGGCTGGCCAAATCCGTCTGCTCGCCCGTACACACGATCGAATCTGTCTGCTGGGACGGTCGGGCCGACCGTTTCCAGCAGATAGATTTGATCGTGTGTACGCAGCCTTATGCAGGTGTGAAAGAATGAATGTTTTCAGAAATAGAAGTGTTAATAATTTATTTGTCATCAATTAATAAAATGGAAAGTAATTAAAAAGAATAGACCTTCAACTCAAATGAATGTTGTATGCAGGTGTCCAGACACATTTTCCCTAAATACTGCATGCGATCCTAAAACTTTCAATTCACTATAACGTTCTGCAGTATTTATTGCAAAATGCTGAAAATGCTTGGTAATTACCACATGAACAAGCATTAAACTCAATTCACAGAAGGAAATATATAATTAAATGCATGTGGTAGTTAACCTCCCTGGCGGTATGATTCTTTCAGATTTTAGGTGCTAAAAGCGGTACCATTATTTGCAAGAGAATTTGGCATTTTATACTGTAGGCTTGTAATTCTTAGGAATAACTCACTGAAATCTATCCAAACAAGAGTCTAATAGGCATCCTGGGTATGATTTTTTTTTTTTTCTTATTAAAAATTATAATATAATAAATAATTATAAAAAATGATAACAAATAATAATATAATTATAGTAACAATTATTCAATAATGTAATCAAATCAAAATCACTGAAATTTGCTCAGTTGCAGAATTTTTGCTGTCATTATTTTTTTTTTTTTATGACGAATTTCCCCATAAATTCGCTATCGCTAAATTCTGCAAGTGATTCTGATTTATTATCGCTGTTTTTTAGCTGCTCTAAAACAATTTTTGCCATAAAGGGACACTTTTGGTTGCTATGGGCAATCTACAGTTTGCAGGGAGAAAGAACAGTTTTTATTATATAAAATGACATGTAGTGTACAGGGCAGACCACTAGGGACATGGGGGGTGTGTATTTTTTACATACAGTACTGTAATCTATAAGATTACAGTGTACTGTATGTATAGTGTTTGTTTACATTTTTAAATTTGGCGCCGTTCCCCCCCCCTACGTCGCGACGCTCGCAGGGAAGGGAATCGGCGGAACACACAGCATCAGGCGGACATCCGCCCGCCGTGTACTGCGGGGATTCATCGCTGGATCGCAGAGAAAAGGTAAGTAAACTTTTTTCTGCATCCAGCGAGGTAAGCGCGTGTGTGGCACGGGGTTACCGATCTTAGCTTAAAAATCTCACCCCGTGCCACACACGGGAAGACCGCCAGGGAGGTTAAGTAGTGATCCAGTGATGCAGTATTTTTGGAATGTATACTGCTCGTTAAGGATCGGGCAGCCGCCACATCCTTGACAACCGATGAGTCATCAGCTGTCAGTAGTGTTACCCGCTGACAGCTAATTAAAAAAAAAAAAACGATTGCCGGCAATGAAAAATAGGAGAAAAATGGGCTGGGGTCCCCCTAAAATCCATACCAGATTCTTATCTGAGCATGCAGCCCAGCAGCTCAGGAAAGGGAGGGGACAAGAGAGCACCTCCTCTTATGAACTATACAAGGCCACAACGGGGGGTGCTTTGGGGTGGGGGGCTCTGTCCTCCCAAAACAACTTGTATCCATGTTTATGGGCACAAGGGCCTTTTCCCCACAACCCCAATCGGTGGTTGTGGGGGTCTGTGGACATCCCCCCATGTTAAGTATGGGGTAGTGTAAAACAAATAAATAAACTAAAACAAATTCCCCCGGTGTAGATCCATTGTCACAATGCCCATGGCCACCGCCAACCCCCCTCCCCCAAAAAAAGCTCTAGGGTGATTTTACCAAGTGGCACCCCCTTGTGATGTCACTGACCGAGCATTCCCCTACCCGGTGGCGTCACAAGGGGTAGAGCTACCCAGTGATATCTCCAATTGGCACTTTCCCTTATTTATTTAAGTACTGTCACATGGCAGAGCTGTCAGATGATGGAAGCCTTTGTTGATCCCCTTAGTCTGCCTGTAAAGTGGTGCATTTGTACCATGTATAGAACCTGCTGCGGCAAAACTAACGTATATCATGTAAAAAATACATTTAAATAGATTTTCCCTTCTGAAAGCCATTGTTGGCAATACAAATCCATATAAATCCATACCATACCAGACCCAAATCTGGTATGGATTTTAAGGGGAACCCCAAAAATCCATACCAGACCCTTTTCAAGCATGCAGCCTGGCAGACCATAAAAAGGGGATGAGTGAGTGCCACCCTAAACCATACTAGGTTACATGCTCTCAACATAGATGGTGCTTTGGGGCAAAGCACCTTGTCCTCATGGGGAACCCCACATCATTTACTTTTTATTTTTCCATTTCCAGGCAATGTTTTTTTTCTATTCAGCTGTCAGTGGGGAATCCCATTGGCAACTCATGACTCATCCATTGTTAAGGTCCTGGTGACCTGGCTTCCCGGCCCACTCTTTAACAACCAGCTATTCACTGGTTGTTAAATAGTTGCATCTGACCAGCAGTCAGATAAATAGCTTCAGCCAATCAGGGCTTAGAGTGCTTAGAGTGCACTTATGCTCGGTCCGAACTGCTTGCCCAACACTAATGCCTAAGCTACATCACCAATCTTATCTCAAAATATCACCCAAACTGTCCTCTACTCCTCTTAAGACCTCCTACTCTTTGTCTCTTCCTCTCGTGCTCGTCTCCAGGACTTCTCCAGAGCTTTTCACATCTGCTGGAAATCTCTAACTAGATCTCTCCTGCTATGCTACTCTAGCCACTTTTAGGTGATCCCTGAAAGCTCATCTCTTCAGGGAAACTGAACTTTTAATTCTTCCATCAGCTTTTCCTTCATAAATATTTACTTTTGTACCACTTGCCACTTTCTATTATTTATGAGCCCATTTAAATCCTTTTATATTTCATTGTATTGTAACTGTACTGTCTCACAGATTGTGTAGGTTCCTTTATGTAAAACAGGTCACAAGGAAATGTATGCAATGTACCACAAATTCAGAATTACAAGTATAATAATCACATAGATGAAACCTTCTTTCTTTATGTGGATAGCTAATTTTATCACCCTTCAAAATATTATCACAATGGGCCCATGCTAAAGATGAGAATATGCCAATCTCTTTCTTACAAAATCTACTTCTTCCATTATATTTCTTTATCCTACATCAGTGTTAACTGACCTATCTCTAATATAAGTGGGCCATTTATATGAATAGGCAGACTCAGGGATGTGAACACGTGAAATTCAGGGACCTACTGTAAATTTGTCACTAATTGTTCTCCATCTATTGTTAATATATGTTTTACCTATTTGTAAAGATAAAGCATTAATGTTTAATTTAATTTTTCAGTTTTCAGCACTGTGATACTTTGACTTACAATTACGTGTGTTTCATGCAACACTGTGATTTTTCTTTTAGACAGATAAAGCTTTCTTCAGGTGGAATTTAATAACCACTGTGTTTTATACTATAAAAAAAGGAAAAACTGACTGACATTTTTGGAAAAGCTTTTTTTTTTTTTTTGTTATAAAGATTTGCAAATAAATAATCTTTCTTCGTAAATTTACAGTAGGTCAAAATGCATTCTGCTACATTTCTTTAAAAAAATAAAAATAATGCAAGTGTATATAATTTAGGCTATGTGAATGTTAGAGAGTCAACACGCTATGGTATACAGTATATATTTGAAATGCATTAACCCTGATATTTTGAATGCTTATCTCATTTTGTGAGGCCCTACAATATCAGGACAATACAAACACCTCAAAAACTACAAATTTTGGGAAATTAGACACTTCAAGGTATTTAATAAGAAGCTTGGTGAGTGTATAAAAGTTGCAATTTTTTGGCACATTTTTGGAAAATTAAATAGATAAAATATTTGTTTATTTGACAGTGTTGACATTTTAAGTTATTTCTCACATATACAGCATGGGCATACCTACAATTACACCACAAATATGAGGATACCAAATGTGTGAGACTTTTTTCTCTGTCTAGACACACAGATGTCAATTAATTAATATTTCCCATATTTTGACTGGCGAGTAGGTATGAGCTTCGAGTTTGAGGCAAACTCATGTTCGACTCGAACATTGCCTTCTCCCTGAACAGCGAACAATTTGGGGTGTTCGCGGCAAATTTGAAAAGCCGCAGAACACCCTGGAAAAATCTATGGGAGAAATTTAAAGTGCTAATTTTGAAGGCTAATATGCAAGTTATTGTCATAAAAAGTGTTTGGGGTCCTGGGTCCTGCCCCAGGGGACATCTATCAATGCAAAAAAGTTTTTAATAATTTGTTTTCTTTTTCAGGAGCAGTGATTTTAATAATGCTTAAAGTGAAACAATAAAAGTGTAATTTTCCTTGAAATTTCGTACCTGGGGGGTGTGTAAAGTATGCCTGTAAAGCAGCACTTATTTCTTTCTCGTACATCACGGGACACAGAGCGGCATATTCATTACTATATGGGTTATATGGAGTACCTTCAGGTGTGGACACTGGCAATCTCAAACAGGAAGTCCCCTCCCTATATAACCCCCTCCCCTAGAGGGAGTCCCTCAGTTTTTTCGCCAGTGTCTTAGGTGTTGGTCACGGAATAGCTTTGCTCCACATCCTTGGGATTAAGGGCGGGCTAACCGGATCTGTCCAAGGAGCCTCAGTGCCAAAGTGGACAGTACCCGGGCCCCGAACCATGGGGTTTTGCCTATAATGCTCCTCTTTGGAGGGCTGGACCCTGGGCCCAGGACTTGGAGTTTGTAAAAACCATAAGTGCCTGTTTGCCAGGGTGCTATATAGGTCCAGGACAGTGGGTACCTTCATAGGACCCCAGGGCCTGAAGGTCTACTACGCTACCCACGGAGATGGGAGAAGATTGGATCGTTTTGCTGGACAAACATCCTGCAGCATGGAGCAGGTAAGGGGGAGCCTGCGGGACTTGGTTCGACAGCAGGCTCTCCGGGGTAACCTAAA
The DNA here is from genome assembly GCA_029574335.1 of Rana kukunoris. Classification (NCBI taxonomy): domain Eukaryota; kingdom Metazoa; phylum Chordata; class Amphibia; order Anura; family Ranidae; genus Rana; species Rana kukunoris. The sequence goes on along the minus strand of CM056050.1, from coordinate 200,320,445 downwards.
AGGGGGGATAGCCTAAGTATGCTCTGCATTGGCAACCTTGCTCACTATGTCTGAGAAAGACAGGATGACCCCTTTTTTCCCCCATCACTAGGTTCCCCTGTCTAAGAATGTGTTGCTAGCTAACCTGCTGCTTTCTTCCTAGGACTAGTAAGGATCCCTATGGGGCCTTTTGGAGAGTCCTACCTGGCCGGGGGTTTTGAATCTGCCGCCTGATACTGCAGTCCTGGGTCTCCAGCAGCGCGGCTCCTCCATGTTCCTCCTGTTCCGGCATACGCGTGCGCGCGCACGTCTTATAGACGTTTTTTCGTGCCGTTCAGAGAGGAGGGCGGGGGGGGGCGTGCCTGCGGCATTAAACAGGGGCGCGCCTTGTGCTGTTATAGATCAGCAGGCATTGTCAGTGCTCAGTCTGAGGCTGATTTCAGAAGGAGAGGACGCAGAGCGGCAGAACAGTGACTCCCGGTGGCGGAAGAGGGGTAGTACATGCTGGACTTTGTTCCAATGCCTTTATTGTTAAGCCAAGAAATTCCCCTTTTTGCACCAGGTTGGAGGCTGGCAAACTAAGTTTGGGGTCACTGTATGTTTTAAAAAAAAAAAAAATATATATAATATATATTTAAAAAAAAAAAAAAAAAACATACGGGGCCCCATCAGTTTTTGGGCATTAGTGATCTATTGTCCCCTAAGCTCTGGTTTTGTACTCCTGGCCACTACAGTCTGTTGTTGTTGGCGGAGTCCCTCGATTTTGTATTATGGCTTCCAAAGGTTCGGGGTCAAAGGGTACAAAAAAGACCAAAAAACAAAGGGGTTCCCCCTCTGATTCTGATGATATGCCGATACTTTCCCCGCAACTTATTAACATAAAGGGCGCCTTGGATGAGCCATTAGGGGGATCTGGTGCGGAGGCTGGCCCAGATCAGCCCAGCCCTGTGTTTATCACAGAGGAGATGCTAGCCGTATCCCTAGGGGGGCTAGAAGAGAGAATAGCAGCATTGATCGCTAGAGCTATTCCTGGTAAGAAACGGGTTAGATCCCCATCACCAAGAGGTGTATCCTCAGATGCTGAGATTCTCTCTCCGGAGGAATTGGAATCACAGGAGGATCAACTAGACCTGAACCAAGAGGGTTCAGGGATTGAGGGATCTGCCTCTGAGGAACCATTTTCAGACTCCCAGACAGAAAGACTGTGGGTACAGTCTTTGACGGACATGGTCCGCTCGGCATTTAGTTTACCATTGCCAGAGCCTCAGGTTCCTCCGGTATCCTCTCTGGGCTCTTTGAAAGCTCCGTTAAGCAACGCAGTTTTTCCGGTCCATCCTCTCTTGGAGGAATTGATCTTTCGGGATTGGGTACGGCCGGACAGGATTTTTCTGCCACCGAAAAGATTTGCGGTCATTTACCCCATGGAGGAAAAATTCTCCAAGAGGTGGAGGCTCCCAGTAGTGGATGCAGCCATCTCATGTGTGAATAAATCACTAACTTGCCCGGTGGAAAACATACATATGTTTAAAGATCCGGTTGATAAACGGTTAGAGACACTTTTAAAAGCATCCTTTGCTACGGCAGGAGCAGTGGTACAGCCAGCTGTGGCTGCAATTGGAGTTTGTCAGGCGTTAAAAGACCAGACAAAAGAAATGTTAAAGGACATGCCTACCCAACAAGCAGAAGAGTTTTCTGACATTCCCAGAGCTCTGTGTTTTGCTGTAGATGCTATAAAAGATTCCATCCAGCAGGCCTCTCGTTTATCACTATTTTTGGTGCACATGAGAAGGCTCTTATGGTTGAAGAACTGGGCGGCGGAGCCCCCATGCAAAAAGCTTCTGGCAGGGTTTCCCTTCCATGGAGGACGACTCTTCGGAGAGGATCTGGATAAATATATTCAGACTATTTCAAGTGGCAAGAGTACCCTTTTACCGGTCAAAAAGACATTCCGGGGTCCTACATTTAAAAGGCAGCTCTTTCCTGTCTCGGGGCCCTCAAATTCCAGGCAGTATCGACGGCCGCCTGCACGATCCAACGTTAACAGTAGATCGCAGGGACAGGCCCCTGGGGGTAAGAGGCCATGGTATCGCAAGCCGACAAAGACAGCCCCTAAGTCTGCCTTATGAAGGGGCGCCCCCACTCTCGCGGGTGGGGTTAAGGCTTCGTTTCTTCTCAGAAGTTTGGGAAGCCAAGATCCCTGACAAATGGGTCCGGGCATCTGTAACCACAGGCTACAGACTGGAGTTTCTAAGGTGTCCTCCGCCTCATTTTCAAGAATCAAGGCTACCAAAGGATCCAGCAAGGAAGGCCTCATTGCTGGCAGCTTTAGTTCACCTGCTTTGCCAGGACGTAATAATAGAGGTGCCAGCCCAAGAGCAAGGGCTAGGTTTCTATTCCAATCTCTTTGTCATACCAAAGCCCAACGGCGATGTCAGGCCAATCTTGGACCTAAAGAGGTTAAACGGTTACCTAAGTGTTCGTTCCTTCCGGATGGAATCCATCCGGTCAGCAGCCGCCGCGCTTCAGAGGGACGATTTTCTGGCCTCCATAGACATAAAGGATGCTTACCTTCATGTACCAATCTTTCAGTCGCATCAAAGATTTTTACGCTTCGCGGTGGGGCAGCGACACTTCCAATTCAGGGCGCTCCACTTCGGGCTGGCCACGGCCCCCCGGGTATTCACGAAGATCCTAGCCCCAGTTCTGGCCAATTTAAGGATCCAAGGGGTCACAGTCCTAGCATACTTGGACGACCTTTTAATCATAGATCACTCACGGCCGGGTCTGCAACAGGCAGTAAACCTCACGGTTCGGTACCTCGAAGGATTCGGCTGGGTCCTAAACCGGGGAAAGTCAGCGTTTCAGCCTACAAAGCAGTTGGAATACCTCGGCATGAGGTTAGACACAGAACAGCAAAGGGTGTTCCTGCCCCTTGTAAAGATCAAGGCTATCAAGGGGTTGGTTCAGTTGGTTCTAAGCAAGAAAAAACCAACTATTCGCCTGTGTATGCGAGTACTAGGCAAGCTAGTGGCCACGTTCGAGGCAGTACCATACGCTCAGATCCACACTCGCGTCCTACAGGCAGCCATTCTAGCAGCCTGGGGCAAGAGGGCACATGCCTTAGAGTCCCCTTTGACGCTATCATCAAGGGTCCGACAAAGCCTGGCCTGGTGGTTGAACCCCCAGAATCTTCTAAAGGGAAAATCCTTCAGCCCTGTTGTCTGGAAGGTAGTTACCACAGACGCCAGCCTGGCAGGCTGGGGGGCGGTCTTCGAGGGGTTCTCTCGCCAGGGAACTTGGGTGAAAGCAGAGAGGCAGCTCCCCATCAATATCTTGGAGATCAGAGCTGCTCGCCTAGCCCTTCTGGCATGGACCTCCAGATTAAAGGGGTTCCCGGTGAGAATCCAGTCAGACAATGCCACGGCGGTGGCATACATAAACCACCAAGGGGGAACCAGGAGTCAGGCCGCTCAGAGGGAGGTGAGCTTGATTTTTCAGTGGGCAGAGGTTCATGTACCCTGCATTTCGGCGATATTCATTCCCGGAGAGTCTGTTGCCAGGGGAGTGGTCTCTGCATCCCCAGGTCTTTCAGACAATCTGCCAGAGGTGGGGAATGCCGGACGTAGCTATAATGGCATCCAGGTTCAACAAGAAACTAGACAGGTTCGTGTCTCGAGCGAGGGATCCTATGGCCTGCGGAACCGATGCGTTGGTTTGCCCTTGGCATCAATTCAAACTTCTATATGCATTCCCTCCGCTACAGTTACTCCCTCGCCTGTTGCGCAGGATCAGAGTGGAGCACAAGCCAGTCATTCTAGTAGCTCCGGCTTGGCCCCGGAGGACTTGGTACTCACTAGTCCTGAAGATGGCAGTGGGAGACCCTTGGACTCTTCCTCTACAACCAGACCTACTCTCACAAGGCCCGATCCTCCACCCTACATTACAGCGTCTAAATTTGACGGCCTGGAGGCTGAATCCCTGATTCTCAGGGGTAGAGGTCTGTCTAGGCAGGTAATTCCTACCCTGATTAGGGCTAGAAAGCCGGTCTCCAGGGTGATTTATTACAGGGTGTGGAGGAACTACGTAGGCTGGTGTGAATCCAAAAGATGGAATTCCCGCAAATATACTATTGATAGGGTGTTAAGTTTTCTCCAGCTAGGAGTGGATAAAGGCCTGGCACTAAGCACAATCAAGGGACAGATCTCAGCTCTGTCAGTGTGGTTTCAGAGGCCGCTGGCCACCCACTCGCTGGTAAAGACCTTCTTACAGGGGGTCTTGCGTATTAATCCTCCTGTCAAGTCACCAATTTGTCCATGGGACTTAAATCTTGTCCTGTCCACTCTACAGAAACAACCCTTTGAGCCGTTGGCTGAGATTCCTTTAGTCTTACTGACAAGAAAGTTGGTTTTCTTGGTCGCCATAGTTTCGGCCAGGAGAGTGTCAGAATTAGCAGCCTTATCGTGTAAGGAACCATATCTCGTTCTGCATAAGGACAGGGCAGTTCTCCGGCCCCATCCTTCCTTTCTACCAAAGGTTATATCCAAATTTCACTTGAACCAGGATTTGGTACTTCCATCCTTCTTTCCAAAACCCACATCTAGAAAGGAGGGGTTGCTGCATACCTTGGATATTGTCCGGGCCATGAAGGCCTATCTTAAAGCTACAGAAAAGATCCGGAAGACAGATGTGTTATTCGTTCTACCAGATGGCCCCAAGAAGGGGCAGGCAGCTGCAAAATCCACCATCTCGAGATGGATTAGACAATTAATCATTCAAGCCTACGGTTTGAAGAGGTTGCCTCCTCCTTTGTCGGTAAAGGCCCATTCTACCAGGGCCATGGGCGCCTCCTGGGCAGCACACCATCAGATCTCTATGGCTCAGATATGCAAGGCGGCGACGTGGTCATCAGTCCACACGTTTACAAAGTTTTATCAACTAGACGTGAGAAGGAATGCGGATTCTGCCTTTGGACAGGCAGTACTACAGGCTGCAGTTTAAGATCCTCGGGATCAGAAGCACCCTTGGTTGTAAAAAAGAAAAAAAAAAAAGTTTTTTCTTGACTAAGTTGGAATTATTATTATTATTTGAGTATACCTCTAAATTGAATCCTTCTTTGGAAGATGTCTCCCTCCCCTAATTAAAGCATTGCTTTCGGACATCCCATATAGTAATGAATATGCCGCTCTGTGTCCCGTGATGTACGAGAAAGAAAAAGGGATTTTTAAATACAGCTTACCTGTAAAATCCTTTTCTTGGAGTACATCACGGGACACAGAGCTCCCACCCCTCTTTTGGGGAAACATTTTGGGAGGCATACTGCTTGCTACAAAACTGAGGGACTCCCTCTAGGGGAGGGGGTTATATAGGGAGGGGACTTCCTGTTTGAGATTGCCAGTGTCCACACCTGAAGGTACTCCATATAACCCATATAGTAATGAATATGCCGCTCTGTGTCCCGTGATGTACTCCAAGAAAAGGATTTTACAGGTAAGCTGTATTTAAAAATCCCTTTTTCCCATGCTTATAACTGTCCCTGCACAAAGTGTCATTTCTGAAGGATAAAAAGTCATTTAAAATCGCTGCTCCCGAAAAAACTGCACTTTTTAAAACGTTTTTTTTTTTTTTTTTTTGCATTGATACATGTCCCCAGGGGCAGGACCCAGGCACCAAACACTTTTTAGGACAATAACTTGCACATTAGCCTTTAAAATTATCACTTTAGATTTCAAACGTAAACCAAATTTCAAATGTGAAATTGACAAATCATGAAAGGCTGTGGCATAAACCTATGTGCAAAAACCAAATACAGATCATAAATTGATGTGAACAAATCATGAACTATAAGCCCTGCAATTAGCTGTACCACTAGTATTAGGCAAAAAATGTAAACACAGTGAATTGAAAAGAAAAATAAAGTCTATATGGCTGCAATATGAGAAAACACCTAGTGATGGTCCAAAATGACATCTGCTCTTTCTTCCTGAGGTCCGCAACTTTAAGTGAATTCCACCACCATAGTGTAAGTAAAACTGCTTACCAGAGCCAAAGGTCCCTTCTGATATAGGACCAAAACCAGCATAAGTGTTTAAACCCAGCAGACATGACAGAACACTGCATCCATGGCCTGATGATACAATGATATAATACGACAAACTCCTCAGCATAAACATGAATTGGTATGGTATCATGCAAAGAAAGCAGATGCCTCGTGATAGATTGCACGAGACGACGTGACCTATCACGAAACGCATCTGGCGGAATGAGCGGCTTGCTGACATCATCACCCTCATCTGCTCGGATTCCCATACGGATGGGTTTTCCTGTTTGTGTCCGGCCGGTGCAACAGGTTTAAGGCTGGTCTTAGTTTTTTACTGTTTGTTTTATATTTTAATAAAAGTCATTGGTTTTACACTACTGAGGCATTTGCTTTCTTTGCATGATACCATACCAATTGATGTTTATGCTAAGGAATCCGCAAGCAGTAGGCCATCTGGGGACACTCTAACCAGGAGCTGAGGTGGGCGGCCCAGCGGTGGCAGCCAACACAGGCATCAACCGGGGTGGAACCAAAAAAGTAGGGCACTCTGGGAAGGTGGATGATGGATAAACCACCAAAGTGAAGTTTGCTGGGGAAAAGGGAGATGGATAAATGGTGACAATATAGGGTGTGGGGTAAATTGGGCAGGTGTGGGGAAACCAAGATTGAGAATTAATCAATGACAGGATAATGATGGTGGAGGGAAACGTGAGGAAGAGGTGAAATAGTATCTATTAGGTCATACCCATTTGTCGCTTGCCTGCTGGCTCGCTTGCTTGTTTGCATGCCTGCTTGCTTTTTTTGGCACAATCCTCTTATGGTTGTGAAATGGGTTATGAATGGGCTGTAAAAATAGACAGTGCCATATATTTTATATACTACTTACAGAGGAACAAAAACCTGTTTTGGAATGTGGTGTTTCCTTTTACCTAGCATCTCTTACTAATTTCTTTGAATTATATTTTTAATCACAGGGATTTTCGAAAATTTTAATCTAAAAGTGGTTCTAAAGCCTAAACATTTTTTAACTTGATGGATTCCTTGCATTAACCATTTGACCTTTTGAAGAATCACCCTACATTGTAGGCCTGTAATCCTTATGAATAACTCACTTAAATCTGTCCAAACAAGAGTCTAGTAGGCATCCCGGGTATGAAAAAAGTTTGAAAAACAAAATCATAAATTATAATATAATAAATAATTATAAAAAATAATAATATAATTATAATAAAAAATATTCAATAATTTAATCAACTCAAAATCACTGAAATTTGCTCAAAATTGTCGCTGTCATTACTTTTATTTTTTTATAATGAATTTCCCCACAAATCGCTATCGCTCAATTCTGCAAGTGATTATAATTTATTATCACTGTTTTCTAGGTGCTCTAAAACCACTTTTGACATAATGGGACACTTTTGATTGCTATGGACAATCTACAGTTTGCAGGCAGAAAGAACAGTTTTTATTATATAAAAGTACATGCAGGACACTGGGCAGACCACTAGGGACAAAGGGTGTGTGTATTTTTTACATGCAGTACTGTAATCTATAAGATTACAGTTTACCTTATGTAATGTGTTTATTTACTTTTTTGAATCTGGCACCGTTCTCCGCCCCTGTGTGTCGTAACGCCGCAGGAAACGGAGATCGGCAGCACACAGGGACACTGTGTGAATCGAGCGAGGACCCGCTCACTCACACAGCGGGTTGGCATCGCAGAATCCAGGGGCAAGGTAAGTAGCTTTGTCTGTGGCTGCTGCGAGGCGAGCCCGAGTCAGGCTTGGGGATACCGCTTTGGTACAAAAATCTTACCCCGAGCCAGACTCGGGAATACCGCCAGGGGGGGTTAACTTACAATTGCCCAATGTACCCAAATACATTTTTTGTCCCTTTTTCACACAAATAGAGCTTATTTTTGGTGGTATTTGATCACCTCTGTGTTTTTAATTTTTTGCACTATAAACGAGAAAAGACAGACAATAAAAAAAAACAAAAAAAACTGAAGAACTGATCCGTTTGCTGTTCATCTACCTTAAATCTGTACTTCTGCAGTCTCTGATCCACAGGTACCAAAGGGTATAGAATCTAGACGTTATGTTAGCAAACATGTATTCCATCATCAAATGCTCATTGAGAATAGTGACCAGTTGTGGGAGAGTGGGAGGAGAGGCAGATTTCCAGTTGTGCCTATATATATATATATATATATATATATATATATATATATATATACTGGGCCAGATTCAGATACACTTAATATTGCGCTGCGTAATCGAAATACTCTACGCTGCCGTATTTCACCAGGCTCTACACCGAATCCTGGTAGATTTTTGCCCGTACGCTACGGCGGAGTAGTCTATTTTTCGCCGCGTAATCGAAATACGCAATTGGGGGGTGTGAAGCATTTAAATTAAGCGCGTCCCCGCGGCAATCGAACTGCACATGCTCCGTTCAGAAATTTCCCGTCGTGCATTGCGCAAAATCACGTCGTTACGTCATTCGTTGTTTGAGTAGCGTCGTTTACGAACATTCCTATTCCCGGACGACTTACGTAAAAAATTATAAAAGACGTCGGAAAACGTAGAAATTCGACGCGGTAATGACGTCCATACTTAACATGGGCTGTCTAATATTAGACCAGCAAAAAGCTGGTATAGTGTTACGCAAAAAAAAGATGACTAAAGGTGCCGTAAGAGATTGCGAATGAAGATCGTAATTTCGGGGATCGCCGGCAAAAGCTCATTAGCATACCCCGATGCGGAAAACGACGGGAAGTCCACCCAGTGGCCGCAATTTTATTGCAGCGTAGATCCGAAGGCGTACTAACACATAATCCAGTCGAATTGAAGCCCGCAGCCGTCAATTCATGGTTTGAGGTTTCCGACTAGCTAGAAAACGCACGTAATTTCAAATTACTCCAGTCTAACACTAGTTAGGCGTAATGGCTCTGTGAATCTGGCCCTCTGTGTGTATGTATGTATGTATGTATATATATATATATATATATATATATATATATATATATATATATATATATATATATATATATATATATACACATACATACATACACACAGAGGGCCAGATTCACAGAGCCATTACGCCTAACTAGTGTTAGACTGGAGTAATTTGAAATTACGTGCGTTTTCTAGCTAGTCGGAAACCTCAAACCATGAATTGACGGCTGCGGGCTTCAATATATATTCAATATATATATAATCATTTTGAAGGGTTTCAAAAACATTCAGTAAATTAACAAAAACAAGTAAAGGATACATATAGGGATATTTTATCTAGAGTACAAGTTGTGTAAAGCTAATATATCTCCAGGTGGAAGAATGAGGATGTTAGGAGCAAAAGTGTTTGCTGACAACAAACACATTTATCATTCCTAAGCTTACCCCTTTAGTCTACTTACACATTACTAATTAACTAACTAAAATCCAAAATACTTACAACAGCATACACACCATTTACAACTCTGCCCTTAGCGACATTACTAACCTTGTCTCAAAATATCATCCACGCCCCCCACCTTTATGTCGCTAGATGCTTGGCTAATAACAAAAACTGATTTAGGATAGGGTGCTGCGTACTCTCTGTTCTCCCAATGCAATTCAGCTGAATGGATTAATAATACCTTGTCTCCAGGAGTCTGAAGTGTGCACATCACTGCTCCTGTATGCACACCAACTTGACACAAGCCGGTGGCTGTGTTCTGAGGACCAAAGTCATTCCAGGTAGATCCAGAAGTGAGCTGACATCTGAAGAGTGAGAACCCTGTTGCTGTGTCGCTGGTACTGGTGAGAAGACACTTCTGACATTAATCTGCTAGCAAAGACTGAGCACATAAGAACTAGACATCTAATTAGCAGCATTATTTATTGCATGCAGACTTTGCTGGGACTGCATTTATGTGCATCATCAGAAAGACTGGTCCCCAAACCTGAAGAACTAGGGCTAAAGACTGTTCACTTAGATAGCTTCTTTAAAGAATGTTTGCTATTGTCTATATTAAGAGGTACCATTAGGGAGTCTTAAATTACATTGCTGCCATTCATATAGAGTGCATGCTAAAGTGAATATAGCCTACTGTTTACAGAGGAGTTATCGAAGTATTGATTATCATTGCTGTTACTGTTTTCTAAAGCCATTACTTACTTTGCTGATTTTGTGGATTACAGGGTTTACTGTAATTGAAATGCACAGAACTCCATTATATGCAGTTATAGCATAGTGAACATATTGTCTACTAAACTGTGGTTGACCTAATCCTTTAATTACTCATTTACATTTTACAGTACATGCATACAGTTATTTACTGCAACCCATGACAATATATTGGATTAATTTACCACTAACCAGTCTGATGTTTGCTTTTTGATAATGAACCTTATTTGTGGGCATGGTATCTATCTTTGTGCTCCCAGTAACAGCACACTTATTATTTGCTTAACCAAGTGTGTCAGTGGGGTAAAGTTTGTTTTCAGAGTCCTACCAAGTAGCTCCTCCGGGGGGAAGCACTGCATTTACACATCCCAAGTTCTTCATTTTCTAGATCCCTCCTTACTTCCTTCTAAGCTTGTCTCAATAACTTCTCTAGAGTCTCCCCCATCCTATGAAACTCCTTACCCCAAACTCTTCTGCTATCTCATACTCTCTTCACCTTTAGGAGATCACTGAAGATTTCTCTATCATGTTTCCATTTAAAAAAACTGAACCTTTGCCTTCTCTATCAACTCATCCCCCCATTGTTACTACCTTTTTGCATGACTTGCCCCTCCTTTTTAGATTGTAAGATTTCATAAGCAGGGCCCTCCTACTTTCTTGTATTGTAGTGTAACTGTTCAATCTCCCTTTATTTTTGGAAACAATTGTGCAAGCTGTGTACTGTATATAACACTGGAATGCAGCCCCCTTTATGCTGTAACCCCTAACTAAAATCTTGTGGAACCAATGGCCTTCAGAAGTCACCCCATTAGTAAATAGTCCACGCATGTGTAATTTAATCACAGCTGTTCTGTGAAGCCCTCAGATGTTTGTTAGGGAACCTTAGTGAACAAACAGCATCATGAAGACCAAGGAACACCCCAGACAGGTCGGGGAGAAATTTGTAGAGAATTTTAAAGCAGGTTTAGGGTATAAAAAAATATCCCAAGCATTGAACATCTAATGGAGCACTGTTCAATATATCACCTAAAAATGGAAAGCATATGGCACAACTGCAAACCTACCAATAAACAAGAAACGCTGCTCAAGTGAGTGAGTCTCTGGTTAATCCCCTACCAAACCTAACAAGACATGGCCATCTACCTAAACTGACAAGCCGGGAATGGAGAGCCTTAATCAGATAAGCAGCCAAGAGGCCCAGGGTACCTCTGGAGGAGCTGCAGAGATCCACAGCTCAGGTGGGAGAATCTGTCCATTATGACAAGTAAAAGTCATGCACTTCACAAATCTGGCCTTAATGGAAGAGCGGCAAGAAGAAAGCCATTGTTGAAAGAAAGCCATCAAAAGTCCAGTTTGCAGTTTGTGAGAAGCCATGTGGGGGACACAGCAAAAATGTGTTATAATAGGAGGTTGATTTTAGCGCACTGTTGTTTGTTAAATTAGCACATATTTGAAACACTGTGCCTGACTACAGAATTAATATGTATATACCGTATTTATCGGCGTATAACACGCACAGGCGTATAAAACGCACCCTAACTTTAAGGCCTCGTACACACGATCAAATCTGTCTGCTGGAAACGGTCTGCTAGACCGTTTCAGCAGACAGATTCGATCGTGTGTACGGGCAAACAGACGGATTTGGCCACCCGACAGATTTCAAAGCATGCTTTGAAATCTGTCGGCTGGGAACCCGTCCGCCCGACATGTCTGCATGCGCGGAAGTGTTTTACTTCCTGGTGCGGTGACGTGGCGGCGTCAACGTCACCGCCACGTCACCGACACGTCAGCGCGCTGTCTGCTGGCGGGGATTTTGGTTTGCTCGTGTGTACACGCGAGCAAACCAAAATGCCAGCAGACAGATCTGTTCAAATCGATCGGTCCGACCGATTTGAACAGATAGATTGACTCGTGTGTACGAGGCCTAAGAGGGAAGTTTCCGGAAAAACCCTTTCCACAGGCCCCCTGCGTATAACACGCAGGCACAGTTTACCCTCAATTTTCAGGGTAAAAAAGTGAGTGTTATACGCCAATAAATACAGTATTGACCAATCGTATTGACTATATGGCAATTGTGTCACTGCTGATATGTTGGAAATTGTATTTACAAATAAATCTTTACTTTATTGATTTTATTACTGAGTGTTTTGTGCCTCATCTAAAGTCCCACGGGCAATTCATGTTTCTTTGTAAAAGGGTCAGATTTGTAACAAGGGTAATCTTCTTAAATCCTGTATGTATTTACAGGAGATGTTCTCTATTCCTGCTACAGACTACTTTTAATATCTTCAGCTAACTCATTGGGGTTTATTTACTAAAGGCAAATCCACTTTGCATTACAAGTGCTCTGCAAGTGCACCTGGAAGTGCAGTCATTGTAGATCCGAGGGGGACATGCAAGGATAATAAAAAAAACAGCATTTTTACTTGCATATGATAGGATCATAAAAAAAGGAGTGCTTCCCCTAATTTCAGAGCTTCCCCTGAGATCTACAACGATCTTCAGTGACTGCCCTTACAAGTGCACTTTCAAGTGCACTTGCAGTGCACTTGTAGTGCAGAGTGGTTTTGTCTTTAGTTAATCAACTCCAGTGTCTCAATGCTCTACTGTTCTATAGTTTAATTCACCTAACCCTTTATTGTTGTATTGTTTTACTGCTTTTGTGTTTTCATTCCATTTTATACCCTTGGCCCTATTTACCAAATTAACAAGTCCTAGTATAGGTCCTGGTATGTGTCCTGGAGCCCAGAGCTTTTGTGGATACTTGGTAGGGATGAACTCTGTAATCCTGGGTCCAGATTTTGTATTGTAAGGACAATTACTATAGTTCAGGTATCCACTCTCCCCAGGAGCCTACATAGCTGCAAGGAAGCAGCCAGAAAAAGAAAGTCGGAATTGATTTGTTATGGCAATGGAATACTGAAAACTCTTGTGAGAGTAAGTTTTTGGGTTGTATGAAATAATAATACAAAAACTGGAACACAATCGCTAAAATTAAGATTTGGTGTGTGATCTGTGTCCCTGGAATCGTTACTTTTGTGTTAGTTTCACAATATATACTGTTTGCCAGTGTTTTTTTTTTGTTTTGCAAAAATTATTTTTCATTGTGGAATATAAAGATAAAATATGTAACATAACAATTAGTGAGATGCATATGGGATCTAAGCTACCAGTCCAATTCATACAGGAATTAAACAAATCTAGTTGCCATAAAATAATGGATTTGGATTATCATAGTGTTAATTAAATCCTAGTACTTTTTCATTGTGCTGTTTGTTACTAAATCACAATATTTTAACTTTATTGTACCTTACAACACCTTCCATTCTATGGACTGAAAGGTGGTAGATTTTGTTTTTGCTTGCTACACTGCCACTAAAAGTAAACTCCTGAAAGAATGGGTAAAAAGGTCACTCTCTAGATGTGCAAAGATGGTAGAGTCCTACCCAAAAAGACTTGCAGCTTTAATTGCAGCGAAAGGTAGTTCTTAAAAAATTTGAAAATGTCAAGAGGTATGAATACTTTTTCTAGGCACTGTATTTCCTAAACATGCATAATGTAGGAGACATTACTGTTTCATGCGCTCTGAAGGAACAACATACCCATGCCTCTCCTTCAGAGCTCTGTACTGCAGCTGTGACTCCTGCAAATATGTGTGGGAGTAACCTCATCACTGCTCAGTCATTCAAGTGAAACTCATAAACTCGGAAAGAAGACTACGTGAAAATGGAAGCATCTGCAGCGGTGACAGTGGGCTGCTGGCAAACTGTGTTTCAAGGTAAGTATTTCATAATGTGCTAGTATGCAATACATACTAGCACATTATGCCTCTACCTTGCAGGGGATTTTTGTTTTTTTAAGTTTACTACCAATTTAATGAACATAATTTCATCTGTCTTGGTTTGAAGGAAGAGTCACACAGCATTTTTTATCTTCACCTTGGGTAGCAATTTCTATTCTGTAATTTGTCATGTTAAGAATGACACTAAAATTATGTTTCTGGTACAAAGCATAGAAAATTTAATTTTGACAGATAAGGCTGGTTGTACACATATAGCTGTTATAGAAAAATAGGAACATTTCTAGTGAAAGGATAGAACCAAACAAAGACATCACAGACTGGTACTGGATAATCTTTAGTAAATTCTAACATCTTCCCATAAATACAGAGAGAACACTCACTGTTAATCCCTCAAGGGAAACATGTTGTTAGAGAGCAGCCATGATACATTTAGTTTTATTAGTAACGCTAAACACTTGTACTTATGCATTTAAGGCTTGTAAGTTTTGTTTAAAATAAATTGTTCCTAGACCCCAAAAGGTGGACCAAGTATTGCTGTCTGTCATACGTAAAGCAAAGTCTCATTTCCTCACTTCATAGTCATGAAAATAATGTGCAATAAAGTTGAACTTGTCAAATGTCTAGTGTTTTATAATATGAAGCACAGGGTATTCCTTTAAGTGACACTGGTTAAAGGATAAGATCGCCTTTACATGTTTAACTTTACATGTTACACCCATATTCAGGGTGTAACATGTTAAAGATGCAGCACCCCCCTTCCCCCATTATAATTAGCGAGCGGGAGATCCTCTCCCCTTTACTCACTGGCATAATTTAAAAAAGACACAGCCATACAGAACTTCACCCACCCAAGTAATTTATTCATTCACAGAGTTCTGTGAATGTGAGAACAAGTACTCACAGCCTTTCTGGTTGTCGGCTTGTAGTTCTCAATGAACTACCAGGGAACAGTAAATGTATTTAAAAAAAACAAATTTCTTCATCAGTTTAGGTCAATATATAATCTTCTGCATATTTTTGGTAAAATAATTGCAATACGTGTAGCACTATCCCAGAAGGAGCTGCTGGTTTAGATTTGGGTTTTTGCACTATACCTCTGAGTTCGTTGTCCAGGGAAGAAAGTCTGTAGAAATTGCAATGTCCACACAAGATGTAAAACCTTCAACTGTTTTATTTTTGTTGCATAAAACTTGTGAAGACAGTGGAGAGTATAGAGAGAAGGGGAAGGTTCAGGTACGTGGTTCAGAATGCACAAACATGTCTAGAAGCTCAGTATTCACCACTCTCTCTTGAGTGGGTATTGCTCACCCGGATAGACCCCTCTTACATGGCCTAGCAGCCGGGATGATGCACGAACAGTATGAGAACAGTCTCTGCCACAGACCGTCTGAGAACGAAAGATGAATAGCCAGGAATCCTCTGCCACAGGATTTGAGTTCCGAACTTCTAGCCTTACAGTTAAAGAGCCTTTAAGCCGACCTGGCAGACTGTAAGACCAATAGAGTAATGGATCCTTTCTTTAACAAAGTCACCAGACCTATCCCGAGACACCAGCTTGCCTTGTTTGGTCTCCTCTAGGGCAGGTCCTCCCCCGGGTTTCGTTAAGTAGCTTCCCCCACTTGGATGGACAGCTTGGGATCCCCTTTTAAATCGTAAGCCCCGTCCAGCATAAATGAGGCCCATGCAGATGTGACCTCGGCCCAACGTGGTCCCGAGGTCGAGATCACACACGTGCCTCGCACTAGGAGGGCCATGAGGCGAAGGACCCCGAAAAACAGTGTCTGCCCCTTAAGTATACCTTTCCAGTATGCACAGCGGGGCACACTCCCACTGGGCTGCTGCCAAGAAGGGTCACTTAACACACCATGGTTCGCTTGTATTCCAACATGGGCCTGAGTTGGTAACACCGCCTACAGGCAACAGGGGAAAATCCTCTCAAGCACCACCATAGCCAGAACAGAGGCTAATTTGGATGAAATTCAACAGAGTCTGAGCCCACTATTGGCTCAGACACCCTCTAAATTTAGAATAGCGCCCCAATAATTGGGATCCGGGCGCTACATACGTTTATATTGATTGGTTTGTGCAAAATGATAGCGTCTACAAGCTATGGGAAAGATTTATGGCATTTGTATTATTAATTTATTTTGCGACAGACAGATCAGACACTTTTGACACATTTTTGGGACCATTGACATTTATACAGTGATCAGTGCTATAAATATGCATTGATTACTGTGTAAATGTCACTAATTACTGTGTAAATAGGGAAGGGGTTAGCACTAGGGGGTGATCAAGGGGTTAAATGTGTGTCCCCTCAGTGTGTTCTAACTCTATGGGGATATGACTGACTGGGGGAGGAGACATATCATTTTTCCTACTTTAGTTTACACACACAAGTTACCATGCTGGCTCTCGTGCATGCGATCACACATGGCCAGCGGGTTCTAAAGGGAAAGCTATACCCGTACGGGGTTTTTGCCCAGGAGAGCCATTGTGCCACAGTATTTACCTGCGTGAGTCGGTTTGGAACCGGGGAACCGGGTAAATGCATTCCATTTGTATAGGTGCATTGTATGGAATCAAAGATGAGACACTTTGGTTGTACAATGGAAATGTATTGTTGCCCTGATTTGTATTTAAAATGAATATAGTCACATTCAATTGCTCTGTGAAGTAAATGGCTGCTCACAATTGTCTATTTTTGACCTGGAGCCATGGTTTGAAAGATAATGTGAATATTTGGTTGTTTAGGAGGATTTGAAGATTTTTTTTTAGGAAGAGCCGCCTCTTTTTTCTTCCAGACAACACACTATCAATTACACACAATGGAGTTTCAGACAGCAGTAAGTCCTCACCAATAAATTATTGTATTACCTTCTTATATTCCATGATTATGAAGTACTTACAAAAACAAAGAAATAAATAAAATATGAAATATGTTATGAATGTTTGGGATTACACATGAATAACTTTATTTTAGCATTTACATAAAACTGATTGTTTTGATAAATATAGACCACTTTATAGATATTAAGTAAAATGGCTTTTTAAAATAAAAACATACATTGCAGTCATTTTCATTGTTCAGTCTCCATGGGGAGGGCCAGAAAATGCACTTAGCAGCTCAGTGGCCTGTATCAGCATTCATTTTCATTTTGGCAAAAGTATTTTTTCCATTCAAAATAAAGCCTGTGTAATGTAACAAGGAGTGGCACACAACAATCAGCACTCTAAATGTAGAGATAATAAGTAAACAAAATGTCCTGAAAAGAATATTAAGAAAAGTAATGTTGCCGTTTTCAAAGCCTGCATTAAGAAAGGCTATACTTGTAAGATGATCTGTGTTAGAAGTTCCTCTGCTCACTATTTCTTCATTAAAACAGGCTGTTATATTAGCAGGTGTTAGTAGTGGTGACATATGAGACTCATTTCACAGTAAATGGGCTTAGTTGTAGAATACTGGGTTTTGCTGCTGGGGTGGCATATTGGGTATTACAGTCACATATCGGCACAATCACGTGGTCAGATCACGCAACAATTAAATTATTGTTTCAAGTTGTTAATCCCTCTCATGTAACTTAAGTATGTCGCATTAGCATATCTTTCCTGCATACTCCTTCCCCCCAGAAACAAATCCAAGAAGAATTATATGCCTTCTTCCAGTGTACAAAATAGAATAGAATATCTCCTAGACTCCAATAATGTTAAAATTTCCAATCCTGTTCATATTGCAAATACATTTGCAGAGTTTTATTCTGACTTTTGAAAACTCTGCCCAGATCAAACAACCCAATAACTGTTTTTTTTTTATTTTATTGAATTTTTTTTTATTATTCAACACATATTGTTGTAATACATTTTGTGCACATCTTCCAATACAAATACAGAGTACCGCATATATTAAAGGTATAAAAATTTGTGTAAAACTCGTATTTCCCATACTTATTTCAAAGCTTACTCCCTTATCTATGTCTCTTTTGTGTGTTAATGTGCATTGTATTGTGTGTGTGTGTGTCCATTTATCTCCCTACCCTTCCCTCCCCTCCCGTCTCTCCCTGTCACACTCTTAAATATTGTATTTTCTTATTCCTTTGCCCTACTCTTCATTGTTCCTTATGTTTGTCTCCGAAGACCTTCCCTTATCGTCTCTGAAGGCGATAGTCTGTCATCGCTCAACCATGTTTGCCATATTTGGTTAAATTTCCCACTGTCCCCCCTCCGGCTATATGTTAGTGTTTCTCTATGGAGTAGAGAGTTCACTAATAAGACCCACTGCCTTCCCGTAGGGACTTCTGCTGCCATCCAATATCGCGCTATAAGTTTTCTTGCTAAATATAATATCCTAGTTAACATTATATACATTCCTTTTGAAAGTGTTTCCATCTCTATGGCCCCCAGTAAATATAACCAGGGATCCAAAGGGATGGATATCTGTGCGAGTCTACTTATATGCTGGGAGATCTCCTCCCAGTACCGGTGCAGTTTTGGACATCTCTAGATCAGATGTATAAAATCGCCCTGGTGTATTTTACAATTCGGACATAGCAGGGAGTCTCTTCCTCCCCACCTATACATCTGCTCTGGCGTTCTATATGCCCGATGCAATATGAACAGCTGCGATAGTCTGTGAGATGCTGATATCGACACTACGGGGATACATTCTACAGCCCTTTTCCAATGGCTTTCATCTATATTCCCTACATCTTCAGCCCATTTACTTCGACTTTTTAAGACTGTATAGTCCTGCGCCCTGGATAGTATTTCCCTATATATTTTGGATATTAATCCTTTCCGATCCTCTACTCCGAGTACTGTCTTAATTAGGGGGACTTCTGATATTGTTAGAGATTGTGTCTTTTGTTGTGCCTGTAGCGCATGTCGCAGTTGGAGGTATTGATAGAATCCCTTTGATCCCAACTGAAATTCTTGGCATAGTTGCTCATAACCCAATCACTGTTGAATGATCAAATCCAATCCTTCCTTTCTAAATTGAACCTATTCAAAATCACACCATTACACATTTCAGAAATCTCAGCCCCCATCTCTGCACCCAAGATCCAAGCAGCGATTAAGAACCTACCTTCGCACAAATCCCCTGGTCTGGACGGATTTGGGAATAAATTTTACAAACTCTTCTGCCCCACATTGCTCCCTCACCTACACCATATTTACGATCAAGCTGCCCTCTTTGCTTTCTTCACCCAAGATTCCCTTTGAGGCCCTAATTGAAACAATAGCCAAAGCAGATAAGCCACCTACATCCCCAGCTAACTATAGGCCAATTTATTTATTGAATACAGACGTTAAAATTTATACCAAAATCATTGCATCTCGACTAGAAAATATAATCCCACAACTGATCCACCCGGACCAAGTGGGCTTTGTCAAAGGCTGCCAAACCTCTGACTGCACCAGATAGGTTCTTAATTTACTCCAATGGGCAGAGCACAGTCGAGTGCCTTCTCTAATCCTATCTTTAGACACGGGGAAGGCATTTGACCGCAAACACATTGTCTGCTGTCTTGAAAGCATTTGGATTCACAGGCTGTATTTTTTTACTGCTATTGGAGTTCTTTACCCATCCACAAGAGTTTACACATCAGGAACTCTTTCCTCCCCTTTTAGAATCAGTAATGGAACACATCAGGGATGTCTTCTTTGCCCTATTATCTTTGCCCTGATAATAGAGCCGCTCACACAAACAATTAGACTACACCCCAATATTTCTGGATTCCATAAAGGAGACAAGGAGTATAAGATTGGCCTGGATGCAGATGATGATGTCATATACCTTACTCCACTCAAGCACTAAACAAAGTTCTGCAGAAGTTCAGTCAAACTTTACTATACATAGTTAAGTCCTATATGTTAACTATTGCGCTTTCTCAACATATTAAACATGCAATAACAGTGTCCACCGGTTTCTCTTGGGCTCCCAACTCAACTATTAAGTACCTAGGTTTTAAACTTTGTACCCCATGCACCTACAACTAGATATGTGCATTCCCGTTCGTACGAATGTTATTTTCGTACGAAAATGTTCATTTTCGTACCCGCAGGATAATGTGTACATACGAAAAAAATAAAGCACCAAAATACGAAAACTACGAGATTACGAATGAGCCGCATAACGAACAACCGCAAATACGAACGAATGATCCAACGAAAAAAAACGACAAAACGAAAACGGCAAAAGAACAAAAATGACATCTATAACAAAAGATTTACATTCTGGGCCAGATTCTCATATATTTTTGGCGGCGTAGCGTAAGCCATTTACACTACGCCGCCGCTGCGTACTAGAGCAAGTGCTTTATTCTCAAAGCACTTGCTCCATAGTTTTCGCCGGCGTCTCGTAAATTGCCAAGCGTAAACCCGCGCAATTTAAATGGGGCGGCTTGTATTTAAATTAAGCGCGCCCCCGCGTCGAACGAACTGCGCATGCGCCGGCCGGGGGAAAAGCCCAGTGCGCATGCTCCAGCTCACGTCGGGAAGCGTTGTTGAAACCGACGTCAAAACGACGTGAGCGTCATTTACGCAAGTCCCTATTCGCAAACGACTTAGTAAAACGACGTAAGCGATGGAAAAAGCCGACACTGACCCGACGCCATACTTAACATGGCGTCCGACGGCATCCGACGGAACTTCGTAAGGTTACTCCACATAGAAGCTGGGGTAACCTTACGAGTCCGTAAACGACGTACGCGACGACGGGGCGGCGTAAAAGCGTTCGGGAATCGCCGTACTAGCCTAATTTGCATATGCAAATTAAAAAACAACGTGAAGGCCACCTAGTGGCCGGAGTTGTCATTACACCTATGATCCGAAAGTGTAATGCTTTTACACTTGTCGGATGTAGAAGCGTATCTATGCAAAAGTGATGCTAAGCATCACTCGCATAGATACGAGGACAAAAAAAGGCGATACGACGGGGTATCTGAGATACTCCGTCGTAACGCCTCTGAGAATCTGGCCCTCTGTATTTTGTTTGAATCCTTTTTCTGTTTGTTTTCAGTCCTATGTTCATTGTTCATATGACATCTATAACAAAAGATTTGCATTTTGTATTTTGTTTCAATACTTTTTCTGTTTGTTTTCAGTCCTATGTTCATTGTTCATATGACATCTATAACAAAAGATTTGCATGCTGTATTTTGAATCCAAAATACGAACAGAAAAAAGGAATTTAAAATACAGAATGCAAATCTTTTGTTATAGATGTCATATGAACATATGACTGAAAATAGCAAAATAAAAGGGTTTCAAGATACTGCAAATCATTGACGAAAATTCACGAAAAATTATTGTCTAACAAGTAACGAACATGAATTAAACAGAATAACGAACCATCCCACATGTACGAAAATAAAACAGTAACGAAAATACGAAACGATCGGAATCCGAAAAAATCGCGTCATACGAAAAACGAACGGGAACAAACAGGAAAACGGGCGTCTTAGGAAAAACGAACGAAAACGAAAAAACAGAACGATACGAAACAGAACAAAAAAAAAACAATTTTTTTTTTCTGTGCACATGTCTACCTACAACTATGAGAAACTTCTGATGTCCATCAAACAACAAACCAAGTCCCTATTGTCGGCCAAAGTGTCTTGGGCAGGAAGAGCCGCAGTTGCCAAATGATCTCTTCTCCCATCTATATTGTACTTTTTCTGAACCCTACCCATTTCACCCACATCAGCTAACTTGCATAATTTACAATCCAAGATTAACTATTACATATGGGGACAGAAAATACCTAGATTTAAATCTACTATTCTACACAGGCACGGAACTGCCGCTCGTATGGGAGTACCATACCTCAAAGCTTATTATCAAGCAGTGATACTGGACAGCCTCAAATTTTGCTGGGCTTCCTCTGAAGACCATCTTTTGACCCACATTTAATGTGCCCTAGCGTAATACCTACTACAGAATACCATATCCAGCATCCGGCATGCCTGCTGTACACCTACTTCACCATACTTAAAGCGAAGTTCGACATAAAAGTGGAACTTCCGCTTATATGCTTCCTCTCCCTCTCCGGTATAACTTTATGCACCTTTCAGGGGGAGGGGGGTCTCCTGGAAGTTCAGCCCCCCCTCCTCCTTCCCCTGCTGCCAGGCCAATTGGAAAGTGCAGCACACTTTGCGTATGAGCAGTAGGGAACCAGGCAGTAAAGACAAAAGTTTTCACTGCCTGGTTCCCTTAACAGGAATGGCAGCAGCAGCACCCATGAGTCAATCTGAAGATCGGCTGGGCTGACAACATTGTGGGCTCCCTGGACAGGTAAGTGCCCTAATATTAAAAGTCAGCAGCTACAGTATTTGTAGCTGCTGACTTAACTTTTTTCACCCAGGCTGAACCTCCTCTTTAACTATCAGAGATGCTCTCTCTACATGACAAAACCTCCAATACCAAAAATTGGACTCTTCCACAAGTGACTTTTCATCACTTCCTTTCTGCGCCCTAGAACTTTTCAACCATGGACCTATCAATATCTACCTGGACCGACGGTGGCATACAAAATCTAGGCCTCCTTTCGAAGCATCCTTACTGCTCCCTTTTTTAACTTTATATAAGGTATACTGTATAACTCCCCTACCAGGGACTTTTACAAATATTTATGCCTCCGGTCAGTCCTAGCATCAATCCTTCAAGGAAACTTCCAAATATGCCACGGCATCCTATCTTTTTACGAGAACCCCCGGACTCACTATAAAGGAATCTCCTTCCTATACCACACTCTTACATACAACCCATCTGTGGAAAAACACCTTCTATGAAAATATGGGAAGCAGAACTCAATCAGAACTTTTAATTGACACAATGACACAAGGCAATGAAGCTGCTTACTACCTCCTCAAAATGTGTCTCTCACTGGGATCTCTAAAAATACAACATCACTGGTATTATACCCTAATGAGACGATGAGTCCAGGTCAGAAGTGTCATTCTCTTCGGCAGGCAAACACACTCTCTCTCTTATTAGAGTACTAACCTCATCCTGTTTGCGGATGGGCAGCCCTCTTCCACAGCTGTGGGAGACCTGGACAGGGCCCATCTTTCCAATGGCGTGCCAAAGAGAGACCACATCGGTAACCGCTGTCTCCATTGCGGCATCCACCTTTACAACAGGCACACACTTCTTGTCTTCAGCATCGCTTACCTCCAGTGACACGATCTGGGTAGCAGCCGATGGCAAAGTCAGTGTAGACGAGACAGTCACTATCTCCGGATCAGCGATCACAGCAGTGGAAGAAGGTTCCGGCCATGGGGCCTCTTCCTCCACGGTCACTGTCCCAGTAATATAATCCACCTTATACTCCTGGGGAGATACAGTTGGTGAATCCACTTGGAACAAGTAGTCCCTGCACTTCTTGCACCGGGCAAAAGGCAAAATCCGGACGGCCAGCTCCGAACAGCAGGGGCAGGACAGTCCGAGGGCCGCTAGAAAATAGTACGAACCTCCCCTGGGTCCGCATTCGAATTCCGGTATCCGTCAGGGGTATTCCAGCAGTAGCAGACATCACGTGGACTCCCGGCATAGACATCGGGGGTCGCAGACTCTCAAATGGCGTTGATGGCACAGACATTCCGCACGTCTCTCTCTCATGGGCGGGCAATCACTCTGTCCTTTGGCGCCAAACTCACCCTACGTCTCACGCAGGGGTGGGTAACCCCTCCGAGTTCTGAATTATTTTTCTCTCACACGCTGTGGGTACACGTCACTGCAGTGCACCCAAACTTCAATGGCGACATTAAGTCTTCCCTTTCTGGCACAGTTTAACACCACCACAATTCTTTACATCCACGACAAAATAAACTTCTGAATTTGGTTGTTCGAGGTAACAGCCACTCCCGGACGAGCCCATACGTGTAGCGGTACCCCCGAAAGAGCTGCTGATAATTAAATGGGATGGCACATTTACCTCATGGCTCTTTTTCGAATTCCTATGGGGTGGATGATGCATACAGCAGTAGTAAAGGAATTTCCGCAAAGAAATTTCTTTTTATGCACTCTTTATTACCCAGCCGAGCAAAAACAATAAACAAGTGATAAGAACGGATAGAGGTTGAAAGGAGAACAGCAGATTCAGGCGCAATACTTGGAACAGTCCTGCTCCCATACGTAACACCTTTACACCTGTTTACCTGTTAACTTCAGGTCAGCCCAAGGTGGCTGATGTCTGTTCCTACACCAAAGCAAGAGCCCTTAGCTTGCTCACAAAGCATTATATATCCCCCTCCTTTTTGTACTGTGGCTAATATAATTCTCCCTAATTGGTCACTGTACTTAGTAAATGTAGATAGGGCACAGCCTTATTGGAAGAGTCATAGCAGGTTTTTGTTTACGGCCCATATGAGATGTAATCAGGGAAAAAAAGGCCACCCTTTGAAGTTAAGCTAATTACCGTAAGACTAGAACAGCACTCAATACTTTAAATATATTTCCTTCTACCTGAAATATATCTAATTGCAATTTTATTTACAGCTGTTAATGGAGATTTCACATAAACCCATAAGGAAACATTAAGAATGGAGACGAGTGAGGGGAAGATGGCCCCCACCCATCTCCACGTCATTGCAGGACCTTAAGTGGTTAAATGGAACTCTCAGAAATTTACAAAAGGAGATCTGGTGAAGTCATGCATTGCAAAAAAGTTTTCTTTTTAATTTAATGAAAGAGCCACCTTGAATGGTGTAAGTTTGCTGGTGTTCTGCATAACAATTAGATTATATTTAAAAAAATATGATGGGCATTATTTGATATCATGTGTAAAGAAAAATAATAATTAATGTTTACCAGTGGAATAAAACCACCAGATGAAGTATACTGTGTAAATAATTTTCAATTGTAAATGTAGACATATTATTTATTTTACAACTGTGTCGAGTGACTACTAAACTTGCTTCTATCGTGTGTGCACTTGAGAAATCAATAGCTGAGTATTTTTTTTTTTATTAAGGCGAGTGTATTATAGTGATAATGGATTACATAAAATTGCACATTAATCAGTGCTGATGTCTTTCCAGAGACAGAAATTGTATAAGAAAAAATCAAGACACTTATGTATGTTCAAACTGTATGAACATTTAGAAAATGTAGTTTGTTTAATTAAAGTTAAGAAAGGGTACATGTAAAATTAAAATGCATAACAAATAATATTCACTGGTTGGTTTCTGGTACCTAGAGCAAAATTATAGAAATGAAACACCTTTTTAAAGCAAATAATATAGGCATTTGGCAGCAAACTTGTGCAGTAAGTAATCACACAACAAAATTTTGTTTGGGGTAAATTATATTAATTAATGGGTGCTACTGAGGTCTAATGGCGCATACACACAATCATTTTTCGGCATGTAAAAAATGTTTTTTTAGCCTCTAGAAAAAACAAAAGGCCAGATTCACGTACATCGGCGCATTTTTTGACTGGCGTAGCGCACCTCCTTTACGTTAGACTGCCGCAATGTAGCGTTGCAATCACCGTATTCTCGATTGATTTGTGCAGAAATTGGCGACTGTGCAACGTAATTTCAGAGGCGTAAGGCGGAGTAATACAAATTGGGAAGGACGTGGGCGTGTTACATTGAAATGAGCCGTGACCCCATGCAAATGAAGGGCCGGCCGGCTCGCGCATGCGCACATGAAGCAGACCATGGTCAGCACCTCTGTGCGCATGCTCACAACTCGGGAACGGCGCAATCAGTGAAATTGGAAGTGGACCCGGGCAACTTAGTGAACTACGCAGACAGCATAAATAGACAGACACAAACGCACTTCCTTTGCAAAAGTACATCCCTTTGTATCCCTCCTTATACAGCAAGGTGCTTTTGTTCTGTTGTTTGTTGCGTTGTGATTTGTCTTTGTTATATTTGTGGACTGTTTGATCTATTGTTTTGTAGAAGATATTTGAAAGTGTTTTTTGGTGACTGCTTGTGAGACTTTTTGGTTGATAGATTTTTGTTTGTTTGTTTTGTTGCTTGATTTTTCCTGCTTGTTTTTGTGAGTGATTTTTGCTGATTGTTTGGGAGAGAGTATGACTGAGAGGAAGAGGAAGTTAAATTTTACTTTGGGGGAGAAACAAATTCTTGCCCGGGCCATTACCCAATATTTCCTCCACGGCCCAGAGAGTGCCAACACCCCCCCGGCCAGGAGGCGTGAGATCTTGCAGCACATTACTGACGAGGTGAATGCATCGGGGGGGGGAGACCCGGACACGGTCGGGGATTGAAAAGAAGATCAATGACCTCTGGCTTCTGGTCAGAAAAAAGCTGGCTAAAATGGCAGCCCATGCCAGGGGCACAGGAGGGGGCCCACCATGCCCTGTTAGGCTGACAGCGGAGGAGCGTGCGGTGGCCCACACCTTTCATAGACAACAGGTGGAGGGCCTGCCTGGCTATGACTCCAGTCATAAAGGCGTGATGCCAGGTAAGGTTTTTTTGCCCTATCAGGTGTGTAGCATTTGGGGGGGGGGGTGAAAGGGAATATGTGGCAAGTGTGTGGATCCTCCAACCTGTGAATGTTTTGTGTCATCCACAGATGTGCAGGAGGGTGCTGGGCCACCTGGGCTGACCACACCATCCCAGGGACAACAGCCTGATGAGGACCCCCCGACAAGGCCAGAGTCCTCGGAGGAGGTTGAAGAGGACGAGGTTGAGGAGGAGGAGTTTGAGGAGGAGGAGGATGTCATGTCAGCCAGTGGATTGCTGTTTTTAGAGGAGTCTTCCTCTCTGGCTGGCAGCAGCCAGCCCTCCATAAGGGCTAGCCCCTCCCACTCCTCCCCCAACAGGGCTCCTCTCCCAAGGGCCTCCCCTTCTCCCCGGCCACAGGCCTCAGCTGGAGGCAGGAAGTCATCCCAGAAAACCAGGGGGGTGGCCGAGCTTCTGCCCGCCAATCTGAGAAGGGACCAGGCCCTTCAGACCCGCCATCTGGGACAGGTCAGCCAGACTTTGGGGCGGATGGAGGAGAGCCTGTCCTCCATAAAGGATATGCTTGGGGACCTGGACTGCCACTCCCGGCCTCTTACAAACTGCCTAAACGTACTGCAGACTACAACAGCAGAAGTTGGGCAGGATGTAAGGGCCCTCATCCAGGCTATCCAGGCCAACACGACAGCACTAGGTGCTGGCCTGAACAGAATTGCCGTGGCCTTGGAGGGCAGGCCGCCAGGTGGGCAGAGACCAGGGGCTGCTCCTCCTTCCCCGGATTACCCCCCCCCCCCATGAGACTCCCCTGAGGAGCCGGGGCAGTGGCCGTGGGTGCCCCAGGCGTGGCTCACACCAGCGGCATTAATTTGTTTTCCCCCTTTTTTTTCGGGATTTTTTTTTTTTTTTTGCTGGACATTTTTTTTTTGTGTGGTGAATGTTTTTGGAATGTGGGGGTGATATTCCTGACGGAAAAGGGGTGTCACCCTCAGTTTTGGTGGAGAAGGGTTCCCCAGGACCAGGAAGAAGTGATCCCCAGGTCCGTGTGAATGGTGTATGAATGTACAGTTACATAATTGGAGCCGTGGCGTGACATTGCTGCTCACAAGTCCAGCATGGTGGGCTTGTGCTAATCCAATTAGATGAGGATGTGATGTGTCTGTGCTAGGGACCACAGTGGTGTGCATTCATGCATTCTCATTGTGCCATGATTAATGTGTGTGTTTAACGTGCAAAGATGCCTAATGTGAGCTGGCTCCTGGCTGCTCTTCCCTCATAAGACAGGGTAGCCTCGGTTAGGGGGGGATTGTCTGGTTCAGGGGTCAGGTCATCACGTAGGTCAATCTGCGGGCCCTTTCTCACTGCGAAGTTGTGCAACATGCAACATGCACCGATGATCTGGTACACAAAGCTTGGGGAAAACAACAGGGTACCATGGGGGGTTCCGTATAGGAGTCATGAGATGGGGTCCCAGTGCATATGCAGAGTCACCCTGAAGGGATAAGACAGGAGGATGTTAGTAGTGCATGTGCCCCTTGTGATTTCAGCATCATGGGGGGGGGACAGTCATGCTTGCCACCCATGTCACTCACCAACCAGCCAGCTGTCCCCATACATGTTCTGTTCGAAATCTGTGGGGATGGGGCTAGGATTGTAGCTGTCATGGGTGTCATGGGTGGTGTCATGTGTTGGGTTGGTGATGTCCTCCTGCAGGGTTGTGGTTAATTCCAGGATGGCATGAGGGGTGAATCTGAAGATGCGAGACACCTCAGAATCTCTCATGCCAAAGATGTCCATGCGTGTGTGATATATCAAGTAAAGAGTGAGGGGCTTGTATCAGATTGGATTATTATATCCATCAAGGTTTTAAAGGGCTATTGAAAGATAGTGAGACCGTGTTTGTAATTGGTATGTATGTTATGTATTGATGTATATATGTATGTATATTTCTTGTAAAAATGTTTATAAAAGCAAAGATTTTTTTTTTGGAAAAAAAAAAAATCCTCTACCGTGCCCTCCTCTGTGCTCTCCTCCTTCTTTGCTCATCTAAAGTCAGTAGTATAGCTATGAGCAAGGATGTCCCTGGCATGTTGGCATACAGATTGTTGTGCAACACGTGTGACTGCTCAGCTCCTCACTAACAGTGTTGCTTTTTCTGACATGTAGACAAATTGTCTAATTTTATACCACCCTTTATATGGTCTAATTTTAGACAGGCCGTGCAGCTGTTGCACCAACGTTCTTTTGTGGATCCCCGTAACTCCCTCATTAGCATATTTGAATAGCAAATCAATGGTGTGTCTAGCGCAGTTTTGCGCGGACGGAGGCGCCTGTCTATCGAAATTACGCCAGACAAAAAAAAGTAGATTTCTTGCGTATCTCGTTTTGGGGATGTGGAGCATCGAAATGCATGCGCAAATTTAGACTTACGCCGCGCATCTCCTGTTACGCCGGCGTAATCGCTCTGTGAATCTGGCCCAAAGTTTTTTCCAACGTCATCATTAAAACAACGTTGCCCACACACGATCATTAAAAAAAAAAAAAAAAGCTCTAGCAAAGCACGGTGACATACAACACGTACGGCGGCACTATAAAGGGCAAGTTCCATTCACATGATGCCACCCTTTGGCCTGCTTTAGCTTATTTTGTGTTAGTAAAAGACGATTCGCGCTTTTCTGTCTGTTACAGCGTGATGAATGTGCTTACTCCATTACGAACGGTAGTTTTAACAGAACGAGCGCTCCCGTCTCATAACTTGCTTCTGAGCATGCACAGGTTTTTAACGTCGTTTTAGCCCACACACGATTATTTTTTACAACCCGAAAAACAACATCGTTTAAAGCGTCGCTAAAAATGCAGCATGTTCGAATTTTTTTTTTAATGACATTTTTTAAAAACGTTGTTTTTTAACATGCCGAAAAATGATCGTGTGTACACAGCATAAGACAAAACATTCAGCATAAATAAGGATGAGGTCCAGGTTTAGCTGCTACCATGGGTTTGAGGTGAACTCTAAGGCCGCGTACACACGATCGGTTCAACCTGATGAGAATGGTCCGACGGATGACGTGGCCTGATGGTCTGATGTGCGTACACACCATCAGTCCAAAATCCAATCGGGTCAGAACGCGGTGACGTAGAACACAATGACGTGCTGAAAAAACGAAGTTCAATGCTTCCAAGCATGTGTCGACTCGATTCTGAGCATGCGCGGGTTTTTGGTCCGATGCTTTTGCGTACTAACCATCGGTTTGGTCCGATGGTCAGGCGTCCATCGGTCCGATTTTAAAAGCAAGTTTTAAAACTTTGGTCCGACGGACGACGGTCCGATGGGCCGTACACACGCTCGGTTTGGACCGATGAAACTGGCCTTAAGGCCAGTTTCATCGGACAAAACCAATCGTGTGTACGCGGCCTAAGACCTCTTTCACATGGACAGAGCAAACAAAATATTTACAGAAAATAGATTTAACAAATTAAACAGCAGAAGTAAAATACATGTGAATAGGAAGAGAAAGTACTTAAAGTGGGAGTAAACTCCCATGGATGATTTTTACCTATAAGGCTTACCTATAGGTACTGTAAATATCTCCTAAACGTGTATTGTTTAGGAGATATTTACTTCTGCACTTCTGAAGATACGGTATACCCGTGCCATTGCTTTAGAACCCTGTGCTATGAACAGCTGCTCCCACACCAAATCAAAGGACCAGAGCTCCCCAACCCAAAAGGAAGATCAGGTGAAGATGGAAGCCCTGTCAGAGGTGACAGCGTAGTGTTGCGGGGCTTCGCTCTAAGGTACGTTTCACAAAATATTCTAGTATGTGATGCAAATTATGACATTGCTTCGCAGGAGGATTTTTTGTTTTCTTCACGACTTTTACTACCACTTTAACAAAAGACCTGAGTTCTTGGGTTTTGGCAGAGGTTAGAGATTTTAGAGTTTTTGGGCTCTCCATAAACAGGATTCTTGGCAGATATTCTTCATTTTGATGGTAAAAGGTGCATTACTAAGCACTCCACTCACCCAGTGACATGGGTTAAGTAGACGTGCTGAAATGCTTTATAGTAATATAGCTGGCCCTCCACGATATCTATTCGATAATCTACAAATTATTGTGCAGCATGCGGTTACTATGCCAAGGTGCTGCTGCTGTTTTTAGGTGAATAAATGTAAAAGTTAAAAATCAATTAAACATTTAAAATATGTGATGCCAGAATGTGGTGCCACTGATACTAATCATGACAACGGTACTGTTCTTTAACACAACATACAGCTAAAGGCTTCTTCTAAGCATGCACTTTAAAAGACTAGTGTTTCTTTAACATTATCCCGCTGCAACATTCTCTTACATCTATCCTGCCATTTTCCACAGCATCATTTCCAATGCAGGGGTCTTTTCTACAGCTGCTGGTGTTGAAAAAAAAAATCCCAAAACCACCTCAAAATTTGGGGTTATGCTTTTGATTTTTGTATACTCAGTACACAGTTTTTGACATTTTATTACAGTTTCAAGACAATGCAGTGTAATACAATGAAGAAAGGAAGCTCACAAACTACTATTAACCACTTCCTTACTGGGCACATAAACCCCTTCCTTACCAGGTGAAATTTCAGCTTGTGGCACTGCATCACTTTAACTGACAATTGCGCGGTCGTGCGACGTGGCTCCCAAACAAAATTGGCATCCTTTTTTCCCCACAAATAAAGCTTTCTTTTGGTGGTATTTTATCGCCTCTGCGGTTTTTATTTTTTGCGCTATAAACAAAAATATAGCGACAATTTTGAAAAAAAAAAATATTTTTTACTTGTTGCTGTAATAAATAGCCCAATTTTTTTAAAAAAACATTTTTTTTCTCAGTATAGGCGATACGTATTCTTCTACATATTTTTGGTAAAATATGCGTCTGGTTTGCGCAAAAGTTATTGCGCTTACAAAATAGGGGACAGAATTATTATTATTTTGTATTTTTTTTTTTTTACTACTAATGGCGACGATCAGCATTTTTTCTCGTGACTGCGACATTATGGCGGAGACATCGGACACTTTTGACACATTTTTGGCGCCATTCACATTTATACAGCGATCAGTGCTATAAATATACACTAATTACTGTATAAATGTGACTGGCATTGAAGGGGTTAACACTAGGGGGTGAGGAAGGGGTTAATGTGTATCCTAAATTGTGTTCTAACTGTGGGGGGAGGGGGGGGTGACTTGGGGAGGTGACCGATGCTGTGTCCCTATGTACAAGAGACACAGATCGATCTCCTCTCTCCCCTGACATGACATGGATCTCTGTGTTTACACACAGAGATCCATGTCTTGTCCCTGCAACCGCCGATCCCGAGTGCCTAGCGGACATCACGGCCGTCAGGCACGCGCATCGGCATGTCAGCGATGCTGCGGGCACGTGCGCGCCGCTGACGGCGGCGCTCGCGCGCCCCCCAGTGGCCTCTCTAAGAACAGGCCGTAAAAACACGGCCTGTCAGAGATTCAGGACGTCCCTACGGCCGCATAAAGTCGTACGGCCGTAGGGGAATGGTTAAAACTGTTTTGCGACTTGCCAATGTATACAGTGTCAAGCGCATAGCTTTATTTATTTTTAAGAATACACTTTCCTATATGTTTTAGAATTGTTGTGGCTGATACTTCCACTAGTCAATTCAGACCTCTTACTGCTTAATATAAAATCAGATAATGCAGCCAAAACTAAATATTGTGTTTGTCTTTACACTGACATTTAAGCCAAGCTGAATGTAAAAGTAATATATATATACAGTGTATATATATATATATACAAAATATGGTGGATATAGAAGAGAATCACCACCTTAAGAATCGTGTGTACACACGAGCAAACCAAAATCCCAGCAGACAGATCTGTTCAAATCGGTCCGTCCGACCGATTTGAACAGACTAATTTAATCGTGTGTACGAGGCCTTAGAGATCTACAGTGCCTTGCAAAAGTATTTACCCCCTTGGCTTTTTACCTATTTTGTTACCGTATTTTCCGGCGTATTAGACGACCCACTAATTTTCCAGCTAAAATGTTGGTTTTGGGCTATACTCACCGTATAAGATGACCCCTCATTGTGCTATTATACATGCCTCACTGTACCATTATACATGCCTCACTGTGCCATTATTACATGCCTCACTGTGTAATTATTACATGCCTCACTGTGCAATTATTACATGCCTCACTGTGCCATTGCTGACCTCACTGTACCATTCTAATTCCCTGCCTCGACGATCTCCCTACCTTCTCCTGTTTGCAGAGTATGTCAGACGGCGGCCATCCATTATTCAAAAGCGGTGTATCCTCATCAGGCTGTTCTGTGATAGGCGGAACACTAATTTTCCCAGCAGAGCCTCTGTTCAGTGTTCCGCCTATGACGGATGTCCTCTTGTTCGAGGCCGAGGCGGACACCAGTACTGCAATCCAAAGAACCAACAGTGCCACCAGCAGGTGAAACCTTTCCTGACAATCAGCTGAGACCAATCACAGCTGATCACAGCGTGAACCAGGAAGTGCCGGTTGATTGTCAGCTCCCCCCCATGAGAGGTGCCCATCAGCTGCCAGTCTGTGCCCCATAAGTAACGCCTGTCAGTGTCCATCAAAGTGCCAATCAGTGCCCATAAATGTGCAAATCAGTGCCAATAAATGTGCCAATCAGTGTCCCATCAGTAATGCCTGTCAGTGACCGTCAGATACAAATCAGTAATGCCTCATCAGTGCTACCTATCCTGTGCCATCTATCAGTGCCCATCAGTGCCACATATCAATATCCATAAGTGCCCATCAGTGCCACCTATCAGTGCCAAAAAGTGCCACCTATCAGTGCCCATCAGTGCTGCATATCAGTGTAGCCTATCAGTGCCCAACAGTGCCACCTTATCAGTGCTACCTCATTAATGCCCATCAGTGTTGCCTAATCAGTGCCCATTAGTGCAGGCTCCTCAGTGCCCATCAGGGGAGCAGAAAATTAAATGTTATCACATAAACCATGCAATTAGCGGACCTCCAGCTGTTTCCAAACTACAAGTCCCATAAGGCATAGCGAGACTCTGACAGCATCAAGCATGACACCCAGAGGCAGAGACATGATGGGACTTGTAGCTTGGCAACAGCTGGAGGTCCGCTAATTGCATATCCCTGACATAAACTAAGAAAACCTTTTTTTTTTTTTTTAAACCAATTGTTTTTTTTTAAGTTTGTTTAGCAAAAGTAAAAACCCAAAAGGTGATCTAAAACCACCAAAAGAAAGCTCTTTTTGTGGGCAGAAAATTTGGGTAAATTGTTGTATGGACGCGCAATTGTCATTCAAAGAGCGACAGCACTGAAAACTGAAAATTCTCCTGGGCAGGAAGGGGGGAAAGTGCACTATATTGAAGTGGTTAATTCCTTTGGACAACATTTTAACATAAGTCTCATCATAATTCAAGATATAAATGTGTTGTTCCATTATTCTCTTGATCTTTCTGAATTTGAGACTATATGGCGTAGAAAATCCTGGGACCCCTACAGCCGTCTGTCTATTTATTGTTTGTCTTGCAACAGAACACTCCTCTGAATTGTATCCACAGTATCTACTGAGCTATGGACGGTGTCTCTACTGTACCCACGTGAAAAAAAATCTGTCACTCTTTTCCCTTTTTTCTTTCTCAAAATCCACATCCTCGCTACATATTCTCCTTAGCCGTATGAACTGTTCCATTGGTATACCTCAAATGACATGACAGGAATGTTAAGAATCGGCATGGAGAAGTGTTTTTTCTGACAGGGGTTTCCTATACAAGCTGGATATACCATCTCTACCAAAGAGGGATACGTCCAAGAAAGGGATAGATCCACTGCTCATCTGTCCAGTAAACTGCAAATTTAACTCATTATTATTAAAATAAGCCAAAAGTTAATTTAAGCTATTAATTTCACCTGAACAGATGAACAGCAAATCATCTATGTACCGATGATACAACTTAATACATAAATGGAAAGGATTACCATCTTCAAAGATGTATGTATAGAGATTGGTGAGTGAGGGCAATAGACATTCGTCCCCAGAGGGGATGAGTAGGGGGGAAATCCAGCATACAATTTACTCCCTTTTAGGGGAGGGGAGAGGATGTGTAGGCAGCAGCAGCCTCACACGAGTGAGGAGCTGCGGACAGACATCAGCTGTGTGGCTTTATTTGGGAATACCTACAGATTGTCTAATATAGATTGGTGTGCTGCAAGCACCTATAAAGTGTGAGTACCTCTATTGATTTTAAATAAACATCTGTGAGTTTTAAACGATATAAGCACTATGTAGCTTGTTTCCTATCTACATGTCCTGAGGATACTGATCTAAGAATCAGCACAGGAGCCTGGAGAACCTACATACTATTGATCTCAAGGGTGCCTCATCAGCGTTGTTTACCAAACTTAGTTGTGAGGCCACACTCCCTGAGGTAAGGATATTACCACTGGGGGTAGCAAGAGAGTACTGTCACATTAAGTATTTTTGAGCACCAGCACATGGATTAATTTTTAATAAGAAGTTCACTAAGGACACCCATAGATGGACTTGTGTTTTCTATGAGCACCTACAGTATAGTGCTCAGATTGAAAATGTATTTTTAGCACATCATCTTTATACTTACATTTACTGTATATGCATTTTCATCGATAATTTCACTTTATTTTTAAGGGTTTTTAATATTATTAATTTTCATTAAGGTTTTTGATATTGGTAATGCACTTAATAATTTATTTTATTTTATTTACTGGACAAATCTGGATGTAGAGCGTATAACGACACGATTGTTGGCATTCATTCCTAAAGAAGATACAGGCACTAGAGAAAGTATTGTCTCCTAAGCAAGGGTGAGACCGTTTAGGAATTCTGTGTAAATGTGAAGTATTTTGGATCTTCACTTTGCAGCTCAGTTTTCCCAATGGTTTGAACTTTGAATGGGATCCGACACATTTTAACAGCTGAATGGTAAATTGGATTTATTTTTTGGGTGGCAATGTGCAGCTTTTTGGTGTTTTTTGTTTTATCGTATATATATTATTTTGTTCATATATTCCCCACAATTGTGTACACGTGTTTTTATTATTCAATATCCATGTTTTTTGTTCATTTTAAATGAATGTTTATTTTTCAAATTTTCTTTTGTTTTGTTATTTACTATACCATGAGCTCCATTTCTGTACATGGGTGCATTTAAGTTCTGTTGGCACTTGTGTGTGTGTCCCTACTACTACACATGTTAGAGTAGTAGGGACGAGGCCCAGATTATGTTTCAAGAATTGTTATGTACACAGTGTTAAATGATCACAATAATCACTCATTAGCCATGTCAGAGTTATTTAAAGTGTTTAACATTAGTGGCAAAACATTTTCTTACATGCTAAAACATGCTCAGGTACTATGGAAAAACAAGGCTTAGGGCATCTATCTTCACCGCCAGTCAGAATCCAGCAGATCTCGGTACCAGACTAATTTAAGCAGCTCATCTGAAACATACCAACTGGTTCTCAAGTTTAGATTTCTTATGTCATGCAGATTTACTGTAAGTGAGCAAGCTAAAATCAAGTAATTTGACCTTATTGAACCAAATTTGGACAGAAAGATCCGATCTGAATTGACGGCCCTGGCAATTAAAGTGCATGAACACTGGTTAGGCTCATAGTTACATAGTTACATAGTTAGTCAGGTTGAAAAAAGACACAAGTCCATCCAGTTCAACCATAAAAATAAAAATAAACAAACAAAATAAAACACAGTACATCCCATACACCCAACTCCATACCCACAGCTGATCCAGAGGAAGGCAAAAAACCCCAGAAAAGCATGATCCAATTTGCGACCGGAGGGGAAAAAATTCCTTCCTGATCCCCCGAGAGGCAATCGGATTTACCACGGATCAACTTTACCTACAAAACTTAGTACTCAGTTATATTATGTGCATTTAGGGAAGAATCCAGGCCCTTCTTAAAGCAGTCTACTGAGCTGGCCAGAACCACCTCTGGAGGGAGTCTGTTCCACATTTTCACAGCTCTTACTGTGAAGAAACCTTTCCATATTTGGAGGTGAAATCTCTTTTCCTCCAGACGTAAAGAGTGCCCCCTTGTCCTCAGTGTTGACCTTTAAAGTGAATAACTCAACACCAAGTTCACTATATGGACCTCTTATATATTTGTACATGTTAATCATATCCCCCCTTATTCTCCTCTTCCCAAGAGTGAATAAATTCAGTTTTTCTAATCTTTCCTCATAGCTGAGCTCCTCCATGCCTCTTATCAGTTTAGTTGCCCTTCTCTGCACTTTCTCCAGTTCTCCGATATCCTTTTTGAGAACTGGTGCCCAAAACTGGACTGCATATTCCAGATGAAGTCTTACTAATGATTTGTACAGGGGCAAAATTATATCTCTATCTCTGGAGTCCATACCTCTCCTAATACAAGAAAGGACTTTGCTCGCTTTGGAAACCGCAGCTTGGCATTGCATGCCATTATTGAGCTAATGATCAACTATGACCCCCAGATCCTTCTCCACTACAGATCCCCCCAGTTGAACTCCCCCTAACATGTATGATGCATGCATATTCTTAGCCCCCAAGTGCATAACTTTACATTTATCAACATTAAACCTCATCTGCCACATAGTCGCCCAATTAGACAGAGCATTGAGGTTGGCTTGTAAATAGTGTTGCTCACGAATATTCGCATTGCGAATATTCATTACGAATATTGCATATTTTTTCAAATTTATTTTTAAAACAGATCACATCCTAGTGATCTCCATCGACGTCTAAAAGCATTGCTGGTAAGATTAGATACCCTGGGCCGAGTAGCTGAGGCGATCCTTTTATGTTTCTGAATATTCGCAATGCGAATATTCGTATTACGAATATTCGCGAATACTTTCTCTGCCCTTCTGTGTTTTGTGTATATAAAAAAAAAAAATTAGCTTTAGTTTAGTCATATAAGTTTGTGTAAGTAGAGTTAGTGTTTAGTGCATATTAGTTTAGTAATCCAGGAAATGATCTCCGTTTTCGCGTGTTGTTCGCTCGCATGCGCGGACGAGAATTTCGCAATCAATTTTGCATTCGCATTAGCGAAATTTCGCATTCGCATTAGCGAAATTTCGCATTCGCATTAGCGAAATTTCGCAATTTTTTTTTTTTTTATAAAATATCACGAATATTCGATATTAACGAATATTTCACGAATATTTTTCTATACATTCGTGAAATATCGTGAAATCGAATATGGCGTATTCCGCTCAACACTGCTTGTAAATTGGAGACATCCTGCAAGGACGTTATTCCACTGCATAGCTTGGTGTCGTCTGCAAAAACAGAAATGGTCCATTGGATCTCAGACCCAATATCATTTATAAATATATTGAAAAGTAAGGGATCCAACACTGAACCTTGGGGTACACCGCTGATAACCTTGGACCACTCGGAGTAAGAATCATTAACCACAACTCTCTGAATCCTGTCTTTCACCCAGTCTTCTATCCATTTACAAACTGATATATCTAATCCTGTAGACCTTACCTCAACGTTTCTCAACCTGTGTGCCGCGGCACACTGGTGTGCCGTGAAGAGTCCCCAGGTGTGCCGCGACAAAATCCCCCCCAGATGTGACAGCGCAGTCACTAAACTTTGTGTCCGCTGGCGCCGACTCACTGGCTGCCGCGTGCGCTCCTGGCTGGCTCCCTTTCCTCCTGTGTGTCTCCTCGCCCCCCCCCATGGAGGATTGATTTGGTTTAGTCCGCCGACGAGTGCCGCGTGACGTCACACCGGCGGCCAGAGGTGAGAGGGAGGAGAGAGCGTGAGTGACTGTCGGCACCAGAAAACAGGACAAGTCACGAGGAG
This sequence comes from Rana kukunoris, assembly GCA_029574335.1. Classification (NCBI taxonomy): domain Eukaryota; kingdom Metazoa; phylum Chordata; class Amphibia; order Anura; family Ranidae; genus Rana; species Rana kukunoris. The sequence continues at coordinate 200,282,140 of CM056050.1, read as the reverse complement.
CCTGCTGTTGCGCCTGGGCCTGGCCTGCCTAGTGCCTACAGTAAAAACTGCCTGCAAGAAGACAGAGACAAGTCAGAGACTGTAAGTAAGAAAGTATTGTGTATTAAAGGGGGGGGTGTTGGACTGAGCTGAGGACCTCAATGTTTTTTTTTCTTTCTCGTACATCACGGGACACAGAGCGGCATATTCATTACTATATGGGTTATATGGAGTACCTTCAGGTGTGGACACTGGCAATCTCAAACAGGAAGTCCCCTCCCTATATAACCCCCTCCCCTAGAGGGAGTCCCTCAGTTTTTTCGCCAGTGTCTTAGGTGTTGGTCACGGAATAGCTTTGCTCCACATCCTTGGGATTAAGGGCGGGCTAACCGGATCTGTCCAAGGAGCCTCAGTGCCAAAGTGGACAGTACCCGGGCCCCAAGCCGTGGGGTTTTGCCTATAATGCTCCTCTTTGGAGGGCTGGACCCTGGGCCCAGGACTTGGAGTTTGTAAAAACCATAAGTTCCTGCTTGCCAGGGTGCTATATAGGTCCAGGACAGTGGGTACCTTCATAGGACCCCAGGGCCTGAAGGTCTACTACGCTACCCACGGAGATGGGAGAAGATTGGATCAGTTTGCTGGACAAACATCCTGCTGCATGGAGCAGGTAAGGGGGAGCCTGCGGGACTTGGTTCGACAGCAGGCTCTCCGGGGTAACCTAAAAGGGGATAGCCTAAGTATGCTCTGCATGGGCAACCTTGTTCACTATGTCTGAGAGAGACAGGATGACACCCTTTCTCCCCCATCACTAGGTTCCCCTGTCTAAAAATGTGTTGCTAGCTAAACCTGCTGTTTTCTTCCTAGGGCTAGTAAGGATCCCTAGGGGCCTTTGGAGAGTCCTACCTGGCCGGGGGTTTGAATCTGCCGCCTGTTTCTGCGTTCCTGGATCTCCAGCAGCGCGGCTCCTCCATGTTCCTCCTGTTTCCGGCATACGCGCGCGCGCGCGTGCGCACGCACGTCTTATAGACTTTTTTCGCGCCGTTCAGACAGGAGGGCGGGGGGGGGGCGTGCCTGCGGCGTCATACAGGAGGCGCGCTTTTGTGCTGTTATAGACAGCAGGCATTGTCAGTGCTCAGTCTGAGGCTGATTTTCAGAAGGAGAGGACGCAGAGCGGCAGAACAGTGACTCCCGGTGGCGGAAGAGGGGTAGTACATGCTGGACTTTGTTCCAATGCCTTTTTTGTTAAGCCAAAAAATTCCCCTTTTTGCAGCAGGTTGGAGGCTGGCAAACTAAGTTTGGGGTCACTGTATGTTGTAAAAAGAAAATATATAATATATATTTAAAAAAAAAAAAAAAAAAAAAAAGCATACGGGATCCCATCAGTTTTTGGGCATTAGTGATCTATTGTCCCCTAAACTCTGGTTTTGTACTCCTGCCCACTACAGTCTGTTGTGTGGGCGGAGTCCCTCGATTTTGTATTATGGCTTCCAAAGGTTCGGGGTCAAAGGGTACAAAAAAGACCAAAAAAACAAAAGGGTTCCCTTTCTGATTCTGATGATATGCCGATACTTTCCCCGCAACTTATTAACATAAAAAGCGCCTTGGATGAGCCATTAGGGGGATCTGGTGCGGAGGCTGGCCCAGATCAGCCCAGCCCTGTGTTTATCACAGAGGAGATGCTAGCCGTATCCCTAGGGGGGCTAGAAGAGAGAATAGCAGCATTGATCGCTAGAGCTATTCCTGGTAAGAAACGGGTTAGATCCCCATCACCAAGAGGTGTATCCTCAGATGCTGAGATTCTCTCTCTGGAGGAATTGGAATCACAGGAGGATCAACTAGACCTGAACCAAGAGGGTTCAGGGATTGAGGGGTCTGCCTCTGAGGAACCATTTTCAGACTCCCAGACAGAAAGACTGTGGGTACAGTCTTTGACGGACATGGTCCGCTCGGCATTTAGTTTACCATTGCCAGAGCCTCAGGTTCCTCCGGTATCCTCTCTGGGCTCTTTGAAAGCTCCGTTAAGCAACGCAGTTTTTTCCAGTCCATCCTCTTTTGGAGGAATTGATCTTTCGGGATTGGGTACGGCCGGACAGGATTTTTCTGCCACCGAAAAGATTTGCGGTCATTTACCCCATGGAGGAAAAATTCTCCAAGAGGTGGAGGCTCCCAGTAGTGGATGCAGCCATCTCATGTGTGAATAAATCACTAACTTGCCCGGTGGAAAACATACATATGGTTAAAGATCCGGTTGATAAAAGGTTAGAGACACTTTTAAAAGCATCCTTTGCTACGGCAGGAGCAGTGGTGCAGCCAGCGGTGGCTGCGATTGGTGTTTGTCAGGCGTTAAAAGACCAGACAAAGGAAATGTTAAAGGACATGCCTACCCAACAAGCAGAAGAGTTTTCTGACATTCCCAGAGCTCTGTGGTTTGCGGTAGATGCTATAAAGGATTCCATCCAGCAGGCCTCTCGTTTATCACTATTTTTGGTGCACATGAGAAGGCTCTTATGGTTGAAGAACTGGGCGGCGGAGCCCCCATGCAAAAAGCTTCTGGCAGGGTTTCCCTTCCATGGAGGACGACTCTTCGGAGAGGATCTGGATAAATATATTCAGACTATTTCAAGTGGCAAGAGTACCCCTTTTACCGGTCAAAAAGACATTCCGGGGTCCTACATTTAGAAGGCAGCTCTTTCCTGTCTCGGGGCCCTCAAATTCCAGGCAGTATCGACGGCCGCCTGCACGATCCAACATTAACAGTAGATCGCAGGGACAGGCCCCTAGGGGTAAGAGGCCATGGTATCGCAAGCCGACAAAGACAGCCCCTAAGTCTGCCTTATGAAGGGGTGCCCCCACTCTCGCGGGTGGGGGGAAGGCTTTGTTTCTTCTCAGAAGTTTGGGAAGCCAAGATCCCCGACAAATGGGTCCGGGCATCTGTAACCACAGGCTACAGACTGGAGTTTCTAAGGTGTCCTCCGCCTCATTTTCAAGAATCAAGGCTACCAAAGGATCCAGCAAGGAAGGCCTCATTGCTGGCAGCTTTGGATCACCTGCTTTGCCAGGACGTAATAATAGAGGTGCCAGCCCAAGAGCAAGGGCTAGGTTTCTATTCCAATCTCTTTGTCATACCAAAGCCCAACGGCGATGTCAGGCCAATCTTGGACCTAAAGAGGTTAAACGGTTACCTAAGGGTTCGTTCCTTCCGGATGGAATCCATCCGGTCAGCAGCCGCCGCGCTTCAGAGGGACGATTTTCTGGCCTCCATAGACGTAAAGGATGCTTACCTTCATGTACCAATCTTTCAGTCGCATCAAAGACTTTTACGCTTCGCGGTGGGGCAGCAGGGCGCTCCCCTTCGGGCTGGCCACGGCCCCCCGGGTATTCACGAAGATCCTAACCCCAGTTCTGGCCAATTTAAGGATCCAAGGGGTCACAGTCCTAGCATACTTGGACGACCTTTTAATCATAGATCACTCACGACCGGGTCTGCAAAAGGCAGTAAACCTCACGGTTCGGTACCTCGAAGAATTCAGCAGGGTCCTAAAACCGGGGAAAGTCAGCGTTCCAGCCTACAAAGCAGTTGGAATACCTCGGCATGAGGTTAGACACAGAACAGCAAAGAGTGGTCCTGCCCCTGGTAAAGATCGAGGCTATCAAGGGATTGGTTCAGTTGGTTCTAAACAAGAAAAAACCAACTATTCGCCTGTGTATGCGATTACTAGGCAAGCTATTGGCCACGTTCGAGGCAGTACCATACGCTCAGATCCACACTCGCGTCCTACAGGCAGCCATTCTAGCAGCCTGGGGCAAGAGGGCACATGCCTTAGAGTCCCCTTTGACGCTATCATCAAGGGTCCGACAAAGCCTGGCCTGGTGGTTGAACCCCCAGAATCTTCTAAAGGGAAAAATCCTTCAGCCCTGTTGTCTGGAAGGTAGTTACCACAGACGCCAGCCTGGCAGGCTGGGGGGGGGGGGCGGTCTTCGAGGGGTCCTCTCGCCAGGGAACTGGGGTGAAAGCAGAGAGGCAGCTCCCCATCAATATCTGGGAGATCAGAGCTGCTCGCCTAGCCCTTCTGGCATGGACCTCCAGATTAAAGGGGTTCCCGGTGAGAATCCAGTCAGACAATGCCACGGCGGTGGCATACATAAACCACCAAGGGGGAACCAGGAGTCAGGCCGCTCAAGAGCTTGATTTTTCAGTGGGCAGAGGTTCATGTACCCTGCATTTCGGCGATATTCATTCCCGGAGTAGACAACCTGCAGGCATACTTCTTAAAGTCGCCAGAGTCGGTTGCCAGGGGAGTGGTCTCGGCATCCCCAGGTCTTTCAGACAATCTGCCAGTGGTGGGGAATGCCGGACGTAGATATAATGGCATCCAGGTTCAACAAGAAACTAGACAGGTTCGTGTCTCGAGCGAAGGATCCTATGGCCTGCGGAACCGATGCGTTGGTTTGCTCTTGGCATCAATTCAAACTTCTATATGCATTCCCTCCGCTACAGTTACTTCCTCGCCTGTTGCGCAAGATCAGAGTGGAGCACAAGCCAGTCATTCTAGTAGCTCCGGCTTGGCCCCGGAGGACTTGGTACTCACTAGTCCTGAAGATGGCAGTGGGAGACCCTTGGACTCTTCCTCTACAACCAGACCTACTCTCACAAGGCCCGATCCTCCACCCTACATTACAGCGTCTAAATTTGACGGCCTGGAGGCTGAATCCCTGATTCTCAGGGGTAGAGGTCTGTCTAGGCAGGTAATTCCTACCCTGATTAGGGCTAGAAAGCCGGTCTCCAGGGTGATTTATTACAGGGTGTGGAGGAACTACGTAGGCTGGTGTGAATCCAAAAGATGGAATTCCCGTAAATATACTATTGACAGGGTGTTAAGTTTTCTCCAGCTAGGAGTGGATAAAGGCCTGGCACTAAGCACAATCAAGGGACAGATCTCAGCTCTGTCAGTGTGGTTTCAGAGGCCGCTGGCCACCCACTCGCTGGTAAAGACCTTCTTACAGGGGGTCTTGCGTATTAATCCTCCTGTCAAGTCACCACTTTGTCCATGGGACTTAAATCTTGTTCTGTCATCCCTACAGAAACAACCCCTTGAGCCGTTGGCTGAGGTACCTTGATTTTACTGACTAGAAAGTCGGTATTTCTGATCACCATAGTCTCGGCCAGGAGAGTATCGGAATTGGCAGCCTTATCTTGTAAGGAACCATATCTCATTTTGCATAAGGATAGGGCGGGGTTCCGTCCTCATCCTTCCTTTCTACCAAAGGGTATATCCAGTTTCCACCTGAACCAGGATGTGGTACTTCCATCCTTCTTCCAAAACCCACCTCTAGAAAGGAGGGGTTGCTGCATACGTTGGATATTGTCAGGGCCATAAAGGCCTATCTTAAAGCTACAGAGAAGGTTCGGAAAACAGATGTGGTGTTCGTTTTACCGGAAGGACCCAAGATGGGTCAGGCAGCTGCTTGATCCACCATCGCAAGATGGATTAAACAATTAATTGTTCGGGCCTGCGGTTTGAAGAGGTTGCCTCCTCCTTTGTCGGTAAAAGGGCCCATTCTACCAGGGCCATGGGCACCTCCTGGGCAGCACATCATCAGATCTCTATGGCTCGAATATGCAAGGCAGCAACGTGGTCATCAGTCCACACGTTTACAAAATTTTATCAATTGGACGTAAGAAGGAATGCGGAATACAGCCTTTGGGCAGTCAGTACTACAGGCCGCGATTCAAGCTCCTCAGGATCTGAGGGGGCTCCCTTGATTTGATTTGAGATTCACATTTCTCGTTTAAGTTGGATTTACTAGTATCTGAGTATACCTCTAAAATTAAATCCTTCTTTGGAAGATGTCTCCCTCCCCTCATTAAAGCATTGCTTTCGGACATCCCATATAGTAATGAATATGCCGCTCTGTGTCCCGTGATGTACGAGAAAGAAAAAGGGATTTTTAAATACAGCTTACCTGTAAAATCCTTTTCTTGGAGTACATCACGGGACACAGAGCTCCCACCCCTCTTTTGGGTGACCATTTTGGGAGGCATACTGCTTGCTACAAAACTGAGGGACTCCCTCTAGGGGAGGGGGTTATATAGGGAGGGGACTTCCTGTTTGAGATTGCCAGTGTCCACACCTGAAGGTACTCCATATAACCCATATAGTAATGAATATGCCGCTCTGTGTCCCGTGATGTACTCCAAGAAAAGGATTTTACAGGTAAGCTGTATTTAAAAATCCCTTTTTTTTTTTCTTTATTCAGAGAAGGCAAGCTCAAAATAACAAACATTTTTTTAAACTGCTATTTTTTATTTAAAAAGCCTGAGGTGACCATATTTTTTTTAATAAAAAATAGCAGTTTAAAAAAATGTTGAGCTTGCCTTCTCTGACTAAAGAAAAAAAAAAACATTAAGTGCAGTCTCACTGTGCCACCAAACGCAATCACTGTGCCATCACATGCAGCCACTGTGCCCATCAAACGCAGCCACTGTGCCCATCAATTGTCGCCACTGTGCCCAAAAGCATCCACTGTGCCAATCACACACAGCCACTGTGCTCATCACACGCAGCCACTGTGCTCATCACACGCAGCCACTGTGCTCATCACACGCAGCCACTTCTGTTCTGTGTTCATCTGTACCAATATTCCCTCCCAGTCCAAGCCCTGGAGAGCAGTCCTCATGCTTTGAAAATGTGCTCTCTTGAAATTAAGTGTTTTTATCTTTCCTGTATGTATTTCTTGCTTATAGTTAATATTAAATGAAATCATGTTATGATCACTGCTACCCAGGTGTTCCTTTATCTGAACATTAGTAATAAGCTCTGCATGGTTTGAGATTACCAAGTCCAACAGAGCATCATTCCTGGTTGGGGCCTCAATAAACTGGACCATAAAATTGTCCTGCAATAGGTTTTTAAATTTTTGTCCTTTAACTGTTCCAGAAATTCCATTATTCCAGTAAATTTCTGGGTAGTTAAAGTCCCCCATTATTATCACCGTCCCAGCCCTTGCAGCCCTTTCCATCTGTGCAAGGAGCCGAGTCTCCACCTCCTCATTAACATTGGGTGGTCTATAACAAACTCCAATGATTAACTTTGAACTACGCACATCTGTATGCAGTTCCACCCATAATGCTTCAACTTCATCACACTCTCCATCAACCAGGTCCTCTTTCACGCTTGCTTTGAGGTCACTTCTCACATAGAGACAGACGCCTCCACCTTTCCTTTTTACCCTGTCTTTCCGAAAGAGAGCATAGCCAGGAATATTAATAGCCCAGTCATGTGAGGATTGAAGCCAAGTTTCAGCAATACCGATTACATCATAGCTCTCCTCATGCACCAGAGCTTCCAACACTTAAATGTATTGTTACATTTTTCGCTGGTGTTTTTCATATAATTTTTAGTAGTGCAAATGGCACTCTAATTTCCAATGGCTGTTTGCAACATGGGAACTTTCTTATCACCTGCCATAACCCCACCTTCATCTATCCCCATTCCACTCTCCATTAATGTCTGACCTCTAACTGACCTGTGTGCCCGATGTAATTCTAGTTCACCCTCCCCCTCAAGTCTAGTTTAAATAATCCTCCAGCATTCCCCTAAACCTCTCCCCCAGCACAGCAGACCCCCTTCCATTTAAGTGCAAACCATATTTAGCATATAGCTTGCACCCCAATGAAAAGTCATCCCAGTGCTCTAGAAACCCAAATCCCTCCTTCCTACACCAGGTCTTTAGCCATGCATTCAGCTCTCTAATCTCCCCCTGCCTTTCCTGTGTTGCGCATGGCACAGGCAATATTTCAGAGAATATCACCTTGGAAGTCCTTCCCTTCATCTTGCAGCCTAGTTCTTTAAATTGATTCTTAAGGAGCCTCCACCTTCCATGTATACTGTCATTGGTTCCAACGTGGACCAAGACAGCTGGGTCATGCCCAGCCCCTCCCAGTAATGTATCCACCCGGTCCACCACATCCCGAACCCTGGCACCAGGGAGACAGCAAACCATTCGGTTGAGGCGATCCTGGCGACAAATTATTCTATCAGTCCTTCTGATTATAGAATCCCCTATTACCACCAACTGTCTAGGCCTACCTGCACTCCCCTCACCACTTCTACTAGATGGGTTGCTCTCCCGGCTGTTAGGGGTAGCAGTAACATCTAGTGCTGCCACCTCTGTGTTAGCCACCTCCACATCTTCACCCAACTTGGCAAATTTGTTTTGATGCACAAATACAGGATTGGCCTTCCTTGTCTGCAAGCCCCTTCCACTCCCTCTAACTACATTACCCCTCTTCCTATCTGATAATCCTGACTTGCCCCTCCACCCTCGACATTAACCCTACTGACCACCTGCTCAACAAGCAGATGACCCCTTTCAAGGTTGTCCTTTCTGCCCAGTGTTGCAACTTGCTCCTCCAGATCTCTAATGCGAGCTTCCAGAAGGGCAACTTGCTTACATCTGTCACAGCGGTATCCATCCTGGAGCTGTTGCACCAATTTTGCATGACACACTGTGCACTGAGCAAAACCTTCAACCCTGCTAGCACACATTTCCCAGTTACAATATAATTACTTGTAGGAAGTTTAAGATGTTACTTACAGTTTAGAAGACTCCTGTCTTAACTCCTGTTTTCAACTCCTGTTTTTTTAACTCGTCCCACTTGTGTTTAAAAATCACATGTAAGCCAGCACCATCAACTGGGAGCCAGCTCCTTATGGGAGCTTCACATAGATTCTCAAGTCAGAAGTCTTTGGTGAGAGGTAGAACATGAAAGTTGTCATTGTGCCGAATGTACACTACATTCAGCAGGCTTGTGAATCATCAAGAGAGTGTGATTGGCATATCTAGGTTTATTCTAGACTCAATGTTGATGCAAAACAAATACACTTGATTGTCACATGAAGTTCTTATTACATTGTTGGATGAAATGATAGCCATAATGAATACTAGTCCATTAGTTTCCATTTCAACAGACTCTGAGAGACCACAAATTCCTACACCAGCAATGCTCTTGACTCAAAAGTTTTTTGCAACATTAGCACCACTTGGTGAGCTTACTTTGAAAGTGCCAGTGGAGGCAAGTTCAAAACCTTGCTGATACCTCATTGAAATGCAGAAAGCAAGAGTATTTGTGGAAAGAGTAGAAACCCCTTTTTCATTGAAAGACCCTCAAGCAACTAGCAATGTGTGGCCAATAGGCCTCATTATGAAAACCATTCCCAGTGGTAAAGTTCACAAAGTAGAGGTTAAAATTAATCAGGGGATTGCTAACGTATACCTCCGACCTGTCTCTGATGTGGTTGTCCTTCACCTAAATAAAGAATTGTCTAGTTACAGTTACAGTATTTCCAAGATATATAGTAGTGGTATATATTTATACCAGGTGGGGTGTGTTCTATTTATCATGATTGTGTTAAATAGAGAGCCACCTATAAGGTGTTCACTGTAGCTGCAGTCTATTCTTTTCTGAAAATGGAAAACAGGAAGTTTCACCCACTCATCAGTTCAGAAACATTTAGCTTCCAGAAGAACACACCTGTGAAAGCTTATTTTCTCCCTTTGATTCACATATGCTTGTAAGGTCATTTAATTGTTTGGTAAAGCCATATATATCTAAATTGCATTTCAATGTAATTAATGTGGTTTGTAGGTAGCTGTTTGCAAGAAATTAGTTTCTCTGTATGGGTTTGTAAAGGACATATGTACAAGCTTATTCTAACTTCAGTTTATGGGATTGAATTGTAGTTTTACATAACTATTCACAGATGTAAATTAAGCTTTAAAATGAAACACAGCACTGCTTCTGACAGTTTTGTTAGCTAGCTGTTGGCTAACTATTAGTAGGACATCATATTAATGGTATATAGGTGTAACAGAATGGCCCGTGACACCCAGAGACGTTGGAAGGATGAGAGATACTCTTGTGCCAGCAGCACCAAAAACTCTTGGGTCGAAATCCACCCTGTGCCCTTTTGGGTAGAGGGTGGCTAATAGTGAATCATAATTCATATTACATGAGATGGGACATTAATAATACTTCATATTGCAGGACTGAGATATCACAAGGAGTCATGATGACATGACCAGGTCAGCCAGTGAGTCATACCTTTTGTATAATAGGCTATTGAAATATCCTAAGGTGTTGGCTATTCAATGTAAAGACACCCACTCTCACTGCCATTGTGTGACAAAGCTGTATAGAGAACTTATTCAACTAGATGTCTGTGTTACTATTCAAGGTTAATTGAACCCTATTGATAATACGGTGCCGTCATGTCTAGCTACCAATTAAAGAATTATCCTCAGTGAGTAAATAGGGGGGTGGAGATTACATTGTCCTGTGATTAACTGCATTATGTTGTACTGGATATAAGCAAGCTAAGAACCAATAAAGATATTCATACATTTTGAAAACTAGAGAACGGAGCGCTGTCTCGTTTATTCTGGGAAATGGAATGGATCATGTCTGCCTGGTTGTTGGTATGTCGGATAAGCTTGTCGTGGATGGATGGAAGGTTGTAAGCGGTGGTAACCGTTACATTGGTGGCACAGCAGTGGGATGATTCCAGAAGGACGGCTACAAGGACACAGGACAATGGAGACGGTGTATGAACGGATGAAGCTCTCTTCCCTCATGGACTTACTGGAGAATCGGGGCAGACCGGCCAGCAACCGTAAGAAAAGGGACATTATCGCAGAACTGGTCGAAATGGATAGAGCTAAAAGGCCCGCCGTAACGGACAGGACACCCGAGGAAGAAAGTTTTGATCGGGCTGTTAACCTAAGACTGGCACATTATGGTCCTAACTAGTGTTGCTCACGAATATTCGCATTGCGAATATTCGCTACGAATATTGCATATTCGAGTATTCGCGAATAACACGAATTTCGCGGCGAATATTCGCTATTTCGAATATTCGAATTTTTTCAATTTTTTTTTTAGAACAGATCACATCCTAGAGATCCCCATCGACGTCTAAAAGCATTGCTGGTATGATTAGAGACCTTGGGCTGAGTAGCTGCAGCGCTCATTTTATATTGCCGAAAAATCGCAATGCGATTATTCGGCAATAGCGATATCGTGCGATTATTTTATATTGTAATATATCACGAATATTCTGAGCCAATCAGAGTGCTCCATTCCGCATTTCTCGAAATTTCGCAATTATTTTGTATTGTAATATATCACGAATATTCTGAGCCAATCAGAGTGCTCCATTCCGCATTTCTCGAATATTCGCAATTATTTTATATTGTAATATATCACGAATATTCTGAGCCAATCAGAGTGCTCCATTCCGCATTTCTCGAATATTCGCAATTATTTTATATTGTAATATATCAAGAATATTCTGAGCCAATCAGAGTGCTCCATTCCGCATTTCTCGAATATTCGCAATTATTTTATATTGTAATATATCACGAATATTCTGAGCCAATCAGAGTGCTCCTTCCGCATTTCTCGAATATTCGCAATTATTGTGTATTGTAATATATCACGAATATTCTGAGCCAATCAGAGTGTTCCTTCCGCATTTGCCGAATATTCGCAATTATTGTGTATTGTAATATATCACGAATATTCTGAGCCAATCAGAGTGCTCCTTCCGCATTTCTCGAATATTCGCAATTATTTTATATTGTAATATATCACGAATATTCTAAACCAATCAGAGTGCTCCTTTCCGCATTTCTCGAAATTTCGCATTCGCAATTCGCGATTCGCATTAGCATTCGCAATAGCGAAAAATCGCAATAGCAAAAATTCGCAATATTTTCATTTCCAAAAAATATCACAAATATTCGTATTTAGCGAATATATCTCGAATATTCGACTATATATTCGAGATATATCGCGAAATCGAATATGGCATATTCTGCTCAACACTAGTCCTAACCCTCCACCGGAGATCAGGGACCGAGTTATTGCGGCTCTGAATGCCACCTTAATACAGAGAAGAAGTGCTGCAGGAGCTGAAGTCACAGCAGCACCAACTAAAGAGAGAGGAGAGGTGCAGATACCAGTCTCCATGGAAGAGGAATTCCAAAGAAGGTTACAAGAGATGCGGATACAGCATAGAGGACCAGTATCAGAGGAGGTCCTGTTGGGATGGTCGGATGTGATTCGGTGCCAACTCTGGAAGGAAGCATTAGCTCTGGAGCAGCAACACCAAGGAAAGGTCCTGCAGTCCATCTATGCAAGGTACTGGCCGCAGTATGACGTACGAATGCTGTTGTTGGGGAAACAAACAGAGCAGGAGTGGACAGCCGAGTTGAGCAGGCTGATCCGGGCAGAGATGCAGCTGGATGAGAGCTACAGAGCCCTCCGGTGGTATGTAGCCCAAGAGTGCCCGTGGTCAGCGGATGACAGCCCCACAGAAGGCTATGACTACGATGGCCTGGGATTGTTGTATTGGAGGATGTCCAGTGATCCCGACTTTGGGGATGATCGGGAGTGGCGCTTGGAGGATTTAATGGAGCACAGAGAGGAAAAATTGAATATCTCGGGAGGCCACTGGTCACAGGAAGATTTAGAATTTCTGGCCATTCGGGAATGGGAGCTGGAGGTCGCCTACAGACAGCTGCTAGACTTCGCTCAGCAGCAGGGTGGGGCTCCCATTGCCTGGGACTATGAGGAAAGTTCATATGACAACTGTGAACTCCTGGCTGATGAATCGGCAGTGGAAAATACGGATATTGCCTTCCCTAAAGCCAAAGCGGATGGTGTGGAGTTCCAGAGAGCCGGGGCGGTTGGCCCCTCTCTCCAACAACAAGCTGAGGTGGTAAAGCTTTTACCCCCAGCTAAATCACTGGCAACAGAACAGAGGGTCACGGACCTCTGCTCTTCACTAACGAAAGTGGGGGACACTGTGGTAGTGGATGGGACTGTGGTCTCCACTCACAGCAACCCAGCGGAAGAGCTGGCAACAGAGCAGAGTGTCATGGGCCTCTGCTCCTCACTAACAGAAGAGGGGGATCCTGTGGTAGTGGATGGGACTATGGTCTCCACTCACAGCAACCCAGCGGAAGAGCTGGCAACAGAGCAGAGTGTCATAGGCCTCTGCTCCTCACTAACAGAAGAGGGGGTTCCTGGGGTAGTGGATGGGACTTCAGTCTCCACTGGCACAACCCCAGAAAATGGTACAGGACTGGGACAGGAGGATGTCTGCTTTGCAAGCACCGGGGGGTTTTCACCAAGCACCAGTGGATGGGACTTCAGTCTCCACTGGTATACCCCAGGAAGGGGGGGCAGTTGGCCCAGACCCCCAGCAGCATGATGGACTGAGCCCAGCTACCCTGCCTTCTCCCCAGCGGCAGGTGTGTTCTCTGAGAGAGGCAGAGGTTGGCGGGGTGAGTAATGCTCAGTTTGGAGCCATTTATTTGGGGTACAGTATGGATACCAGCATTGGAGGACGGGAACTACTGACGGACTTCGGAGTCAACATGTTCGGGGTTTCCTCCTGTGTCCGTCTCCCACCGAAAGGGGAGAGATGTAACAGAATGGCCCGTGACACCCAGAGACGTTGGAAGGATGAGAGATACTCTTGTGCCAGCAGCACCAAAAACTCTTGGGTCGAAATCCACCCTGTGCCCTTTTGGGTATAGGGTGGCTAATAGTGAATCATAATTCATATTACATGAGATGGGACATTAATAATACTTCATATTGCAGGACTGAGATATCACAAGGAGTCATGATGACATGACCAGGTCAGCCAGTGAGTCATACCTTTTGTATAATAGGCTATTGAAATATCCTAAGGTGTTGGCTATTCAATGTAAAGACACCCACTCTCACTGCCATTGTGTGACAAAGCTGTATAGAGAACTTATTCAACTAGATGTCTGTGTTACTATTCAAGGTTAATTGAACCCTATTGATGATACGGTGCCGTCATGTCTAGCTACCAATTAAAGAATTATCCTCAGTGAGTGAATAGGGGGGTGGAGATTACATTGTCCTGTGATTAACTGCATTATGTTGTACTGGATATAAGCAAGCTAAGAACCAATAAAGATATTCATACATTTTGGAAACTAGAGAACGGAGCGCTGTCTCGTTTATTCTAGGAAATGGAATGGATCATGTCTGCCTGGTTGTTGGTATGTCGGATAAGCTTGTCGTGGATGGATGGAAGGTTGTAAGCGGTGGTAACCGTTACAATAGGTATATAGGGAAGCTTTACTTTAGAAAAAATAAATAAACTTAACCTTCAACCCTGTTTTTTTATGAATTTCAAATAGCATTTGATAAACCCACAGGAAATCGAATGTGGGCATATAAAAATGACATTTAAATACTGTATGTACAGTTGCATATTGTTTCAATATGCTCTAACACAGTGTTTTTCAACTCCAGTCCTCAAGGCACACCAACAGGTCAAGTTTTCAGGATTTCCCCCAGATGAAATGGCTGTGGTGATTACTAAGGCAGTGAAACTGATCAAATCACCTGTGCAAAATAATGGAAAGCCTGAAAACATGACCTGTTGGTGTGCCTTGAGGACTGGAGTTGAAAAACACTGCTCTGAGGCCGCGTACACACGGCAGAAAACCTCGACAGGCAGAACACATCGTTCCGCCCGTCGAGGTTCTCTGCCGGCCGTCAGATTCGACGACCCGCCCGTCGGGAATGGCAACCAGCCATTCATCCCGACGGGCCGTCGAGCAAATAGAGAACATGCTCTCTAATCGGGCTCGACGCCATTCCCGACGGGATGCTCGCCGAGAACCTCGGTCGTGTGTACGCCGCCTAACACAATAAAGTGACTGACATGAAGAGTCTTCTCTAGCTGACATGAGAAACAAGGTCATATTAGTTGTATGTTCTGTCTTTATGGAGTCAAAACTGACTGTTTTTACATTCCACTTTCAATCACCTTCATAAAAAAATAGTCTGTGGCTGGAATGAACTTTCATTTTTCTTTTGGGATAAAGTGAATGGGGATTACAGTTTAGAAGCATAATTAATATAACAGTGAAGTTAAGCTGATAATGCTTTTAGTGTCTTGGGTATGATAACCTTTAACACCACAAATTGTTTAACTTGTTCATACTGCTAGACTATATGTTTTATTATACTTATTTGTGAACATTTTAAATAAGGCTATATCTGTCCTTTTTACTGGTGTAGTGACCAGGTGTTGTTAGTTTGACATTGCATTATTGCATTTGAAAGGAAACATTTCATGGAGGCCATGATATGTAACAGCCCTGCTGTTACTGTCTGCAGAACGAGCGCAGCTGTACCCTATCCAAGCAGCTGCGCTCCGTTCTGTAAGACGTACGCGTCACTTCCGGTGCGCGGATGTCTGCGCTCCACGCTGGAACGCGGAAGCGCGACCCAGCGGTCTCCTCCTTTTCCCCATGAATTCGCGGCTATTTAAACCCCTTAGAGATGATGGCAGGGTGTTCCGTTATTTTGTCGGATACCTGCCGTCACCTGGGAACCGTCAGCGCAAGCTCGATTACATCAGCCACAGGGGAACTCTTCCCCCAGATCTTCCATGTTGCTACACCGTGTCAGACTTTAGGAAGGACGCATGGACACTTACTACT
Source organism: Rana kukunoris (assembly GCA_029574335.1). NCBI lineage: Eukaryota > Metazoa > Chordata > Amphibia > Anura > Ranidae > Rana > Rana kukunoris. The sequence continues at coordinate 200,266,603 of CM056050.1, read as the reverse complement.
GAGCCATACACCTGATCTACAGCTTCCAGCACCCAGGAACCCCCTTACACCTTCTCAGCTTCGTGCAGACAGTACACCACTGCATCCAGCAGAACCGCAAGTATCATACTTAGATATACTGCAAACATTGATTATCAATGGCCTGTCTTGTATGCTAAAAGGGGAAATACTAAAGCTATATCTCCACTCTCACTGTATGGTAATCCGATTCTCATATGGACTGACCCCTAGACGCTTAAGGGACCAAGTTGTGTGTATTATCCTCATATTATTGTACCACCTAATTACTCTTTAAACTCAATACATATTTCCGTTCCTCCTCGTATTAGAGAGACTTTACTTTTGTTTCCTTCAGTAGGGTTTGCTTATGATGGAATGAGCAACCCTAAACTTTATGTTGTTTTTCAAATAGAGGTTGTGATGAGTTAACCCCAAACTTTCTGATTGAATTGAGAGTAAACCGGTGGTTACGTCTGAGAAGCCTCTGCAGCTGAGATCGTATTGAGTTAATACTAACACTTAGCAGAATCATAGGATAAGTCGTAACATAATAACGGAACCCCCTATCTGATGAGATGGATCCAGCAGAGCTTGCTAACCACCTAGTCGGACTTTCACAAAGTCGATACAGAGTCGATACCCTCACCGCTTCTATGAACGATCTTCGTTTAGAAGATGAACCCCTACGTAACCAAAAATTTGCACAACCCAGGGAGAGACATGAGCCTAAGATATGCCCCCCAGAATCCTTTTCAGGGGACCGAAAGCTTTTCCGCCAGTTCATTAGTTCTTGCCGCCTAATGTTTGAATTGCGCCCCCGCACCTATTACTCTGACAGGGTTAGAATTCTCACCCTGGTATCCTATCTCAAGGGAGAGCCTAGAGCCTGGGCTGATGCATATGTGGAAGAACATGGTGACCTACTGGGCGCATTTAATACTTTTCTCGATGAGATGTCACTTCTATATGAGGACCCTAATAAACGGCTTACAGCAGAGAACACAATCAGGAACCTCAAACAAGGGAAAAGACCTGTAGAGGACTACATTTCGGAATTTAAGTGTTGGTGGAGCCGAGAGACCCAGTGGACGGATATTGCACTGCGTAATCAATTTCGACTAGGCCTATCTGAACCTATGAAGGATGAGATTGCTCGTGTTGAACTCCCTCCATCTTTAGAGGATCTTATGCACTTATCTCTTACCATTGACCGACGTCTCCGAGAGAAGAAGGCTGAACGTGTGAACACTTATCTTACTCCACCTCTCAGGAGGTCCAAGTCACCACCCAAGGATGTTCCCATGGAACTAGGAAGCTGTCAAAGGTCCTTTATCACTGGCCGAGAAACAACATCGCAGAGCTAATAACCTCTGTCTATACTGTTCCGCTCCAAACCACATTGTATCCAGTTGTCCACTCCTCAAGAGGAACTCTTCTAACATATGTAAGACCAATCCACCTGGAACTACCTCTAATCGCTTTTTCTTTATCACTCTTGCCTTACAGTGGGATCATGATAGAACCTCCATCTCCATTATTTCCAATAGTTCTCAGCTTACCTTGGTTATTACTCCATCAACCAACTTTTCTATGGTTTGATCACTCACTCAGTCTAAACTCCACATATTGCAAGCACACTTGTTACCCCATATATACAATTCTCTCCACAGAAGTCCACTGTAAAGATCTCCCTACTTATCTTCATGATTTCTTGGATGTTTTCAGTAAAACCAAGGCAGAGATACTCCCTCCCCATCGTATATATGATTGTCCGATAGATCTCATTCCAGGCAGTCCGATCCCAACTGCTTGCATCTATCCGCTTTCACAACCAGAACTGATGCACCTTAATAATTACCTTGATGAAAACTTGAAAAAGGGCTTTATTAGACCTTCCACTTCACCCGCAAGTGCCGCCATGTTCTTTGTTAAAAATAAGGATGGCTCTCTCCGGCCCATAATTGACTACCGTTCCCTTAACAGCATCACTGTAAAGAACCGCTACCCTTTACCCCTCATTCCAGAACTCATCGAACGTCTTCAAACCTCAAAAATTTTCATAAAATTAGATCTCAGAGGGGCCTACAACTTAATCAGGATTCGTCCTGGAGATGAGTGGAAGACTGCTTTTAAAACTCGATATGGACTCTATGAATACACTGTTATGCCATTCGGACTATGTAATGCACCCGCTACATTCCAGTGGTTCATAAATTACATATTCCGCGATCTGCTTGACATCTGTGTAGTAATATACTTGGATGATATTTTGATTTACTCTGACACCCTTGAGGAACACACTAAACATGTTCGTTGGGTTTTGGCCAGGCTCAGAACACATTCCTTATACGCCAAACTTGAGAAATGTGTTTTCAATCAGTCAAGTATTTCCTTCCTCGGTTACCAAATTACACCTCAAGGCATCCAGATGGATGGATCCAAAGTGGACTGTAGTATTTCCTGGCCAGTTCCTCACTCAAGGAAAACTCTCCAACGTTTTCTTGGTTTTTCAAACTACTATCGCAAGTTTATCAAAAACTTTTCAGCAGTTGTCAAACCGTTGAATGCTCTGACCAGCACAAAGACACCCTTCACCTGGTCAAAGGAAGCCCAGAAGTCTTTTGACTCTCTTAAGCTCTGTTACACTACGGCTCCCATCCTTCAACTGCCTAATCCACTGTACCACTTTACTCTAGAAGTTGATGCCTCCCACTATGCCTTGGGAGCTATACTCTCCCAACGTCCAACCCTATCTGAGCCTTTACACCCAGTAGCCTTTTACTCCAGGACACTATCACAAGCTGAAAGGAACTACCCCATTGGAGAAAAGGAACTCCTTGCAATTAAAGATGCATTACAGAACTGGAGGCATCTATTGGAGGGTTCCACACACCCGATACCCATCCTTACGGACCACCGTAATTTACAACATCTGAAAGCCTGTAAAACACTCTCTGCCCGCCAGGTTAGGTGGAGTTTATTCTTCGACAGGTTTGATTTCTATATATCCTATAGGCCTGGTACACAAAACATCAAAGCTGACTCCCTATCCCGTATGAATGAAGACCAAACTACTGAGATTCCCCCACTCTCTATCATTCCTCCAAACCATTTCATTGGGGTTACCACCTCCTTTAGACAGTTACTCTCTCAGACTCTCTCCAGAGATCTCTCTTGCTTACCGAAAGATCTCATTAGGCAACCTGATGGTATTTACACCTTCCACAACAAAATTTACGTTCCCCCCCAAGTTACAACTTTTACTTCTCAAACATCTTCACGATTCTCCCTTAGCCGGCCACCCTGGTATCAGCAAAACTACTCATCTTGTTAAAAGAGACTATTGGTGGCCCCATCTGTCTAAGACGATCCATGAGTACGTCAGCTCATGTGAAATTTGCGCTCGTAACAAGCATTCAAGGAAACCCCCTTTCGGTCTACTAGCCTCCATCCCAGTACCTAATAGACCCTGGGAAGTTGTCTCAATGGATTTTATAGTTGACCTCCCTCGGTCAAACGGTGCAAACACCATCATGGTCACGATAGATCTCTTAACAAAGATGGCACACTTCATTCCCTTAAAGAAATTGCCTACTTCTCTCGAGACAGCGAAGGCTTTCATTAACCACATTCTCAAACTTCATGGAGTACCCTCCCAAATCATTTTGGATCGCGGATCTCAATTCATTTCTAGATTTTGGAAAGCTCTATGTAACGCCTTACACATTGACCACCGTATGTCCACTGCCTACCACCCTCAGACAAATGGACAGACAGAACGTGTTAACCAAATCCTCGAACAGTACCTACGGTGTTACTGCACACATCTCCAAGATGATTGGTTCCAATTGCTTCCCCTAGCTGAATACCCTATAAAAACTCTACCAGTTCTTTATCCCAATTCACACCATTCTATGCCAACTATGGTTTCCACCCCAACAGTTTACCATCCACCTTCCTTTCAAATAGTGTCCCAGCAGTTGATCATTATCTCTCTAATTTAAAAAAAAACACTTGGCATTTTACGGTCCAACCTAGAAGCTGCTCAGCAAAGACAAAAACAATATTATGATGCTCACAGATCCGTACCTCCTGTATACAAAGTCGGGGACTTCGTTTGGCTTTCCACCAGAAATCTTCAACTTAAGATACCTTCGAAAAAACTTGGCAGTCAATTCACCGGACCTTTCCCAATTTTGCATGTGATCAATCCTAACGCTGTTAAATTGCTAATACCCCCAGATTGGAAAGTACACCCCTCATTTCATGTCTCACTTATTAAACCTTTCATTTCTAACCCATTTTCTAACAGGAAGCCATGCCCTCCTCCACCAGTGGAGGTGCTTGGTGCAACTGAATACGAGGTTGAAAAGATCCTGGATTCCAGGAAGCGTGGTCCTACCCTTCAATACTTGATACGCTGGCAAGGTTATGATCAACTCGACGACTCTTGGGAAGACTCCTCAGACATACATGCCCCTCGACTGATCAGACAATTTCATCGAAGGTACCCTAATCGGCTCTCTCTTACTGGGAGCACTGGGGGTGCTCCCTTGAGGAGGGGAGTATGTAACATCCCTGCTGTTACTGTCTGCAGAACGAGCGCAGCTGTACCCTATCCAAGCAGCTACGCTCCGTTCTGTAAGACGTACACGTCACTTCCGGTGCACGGACGTCTGCGCTCCACGCTGGAACGCGGATGCGCGACCCAGCATTCTCCTTCTTTTCCCCGCGAATTCACGGCTATTTAAACCCCTTAGAGATGACGGCAGGGTGTTCCTTTTTTTTGTCGGATACCTGCCGTCACCTGGGAACCGTCAGCGCAAGCTCGATTACATCAGCCACAGGGGAACTCTTCCCCCAGATCTTCCATGTTGCTGTCCTCCAGCGTCAGACTTTAGGAAGGACGCATGGACGCTTACTACTGAGCCATACACCTGATCTACAGCTTCCAGCACCCAGGGACCCCCTTACATCTTCTCAGCTTCGTGCAGACAGTACACCACTGCATCCAGCAGAACCGCAAGTATCATACTTGGATATACTGCAAACATTGATTATCAATGGCCTGTCTTGTATGCTAAAAGGGGAAATACTAAAGCTATATCTCCACTCTCACTGTATGGTAATCCGATTCTCATATGGACTGACCCCTAGACGCTTAAGGGACCAAGTTGTGTGTATTATCCTCATATTATTGTACCACCTAATTACTCTTTAAACTCAATACATATTTCCGTTCCTCCTCGTATTAGAGAGACTTTACTTTGTTTCCTTAAGTAGGGTTTGCTTATGATGGAATGAGCAACCCTAAACTTTGTTGTTTTTCAAATAGAGGTTGTGATGAGTTAACCACAAACTTTCTGATTGAATTGAGAGTGAACCCGTGGTTACGTCTGAGAAGCCTCTGCAGCTGAGATCGTATTGAGTTAATACTAACACTTAGCAGAATCATAGGATAAGTCGTAACATGATAACATATTTATACTAGTTAAACTTTTTAACTTCTGGAACAGGGGTTTTAATTCAAAACTATTCCTTAGTCTCTTTGCACACGCTACGCATGTGGTCATCTTGAGGGTTTCTGTACAACATTGCATTTTAAAAATACATGTAAGGTGTATGGGTTCAAATATGCTTAATGACCTAAGCAGTTACAAACCATCAGCCATCTATTCTTTGCAGTTTTAATTTTTTTTAATTGTTTTTTATTAAGGTAATTTCAAAGTCTTAAGTTACAAAACAGGGCCATAGGGGCATATTCCAGCCAAACAGTGCATGTAGCAACGTGCACAAAAAAAGAGTAAAAAAAAACAACAAAAACAGTACAATTCGTCTTCACACCATTACACTAGGCATGCCTAACTACACACTGCCTAAACACCTTGCAGTTTTCATTTTTAAAAGTATTGTATGAAAAGAAAACATAAGCCGTGATAGCAAGTATTTACAGTACATATATTTACTTATTCTAAATCTGCAAAGTCAACTTGACTCTTGATAACCTCTCCCCTACATTTCCTGAAAATTTGAAAAGCAAACTTTCAGTTCTAATAAAGTTACAATAACATTTTATATACCTGCTGTATGCTTATTATTTTGTAGTTTATGTTATTTATTTTACATTTTTTTATGAATATGCTGCAATGTCAAACAACATATAATATTACAACAAAATAAAAAATATGGATCGCTAACCATGAACCTTGTTGCATCCACTATTCAAACAAAATATAAATAAATTATAACAGGAAAACAAGCAGCAACATTAACATGCATATGAGTTATATATTATTGCTTTTTAGAAAATATCTTTCAGTGATCTCATGACCATTATACTCATGTTTATTAGTTAACAGACTAGAGGGGCGTGGCCTAGCACCGGACCGTGATGGACGCCTGAGCCGAGTCCTCTGGCACAAGGCAGCTGCAATCACCAGCCATCGGCTGCAAAACGAACCACCAGGGCATAAAAAGAGGTGAGATCGACTCCCCAGCACCCTGAAAACAGATGGATCCAATCCATCCACCCGCAGCCACTATTCTGGCGATGTTCCGGACCCAGTCGGGAGAAGGCCCAAAAGCCGCGGCCTCGCCTAAAATTCCCGGCCCACACAGCGGACCAGGCCTCACTACGAGCGGCGCAATTGCCGCCATCGGAACCCAGAGCCTCCCTCCTCCTCCTCCTTTGCAGCCCCCACAAGCCCTCAGCCTCGCCGACCTACAGGTGAACCTGCAGGCCATGGCTGTAGACATTAAGGTCTCATTCTCTGCAGCCATCACAGAGATCAGGGCGGACATACAAGGCATTTCTGCAAGGACAGGGGCGACAGAACTGGCCACAATGAGGCATGCTGAGGCCATAAAACAGATACAAAAGCACACTGACATGATCTGGCTCACTTGATTGAATTTAACTGTCATTTGGAAGATTTGGACAATAGAGGGAGACGCCACAATATAAGAATTAAAGGGGTCCCTGAATGGCAGATTAGAACCCTGTGGAACAAACGGCTACAGCAATATTTAATGATGTGCTTGACAGACCCCTAGAATCCCCCATTGAATATGAGAGGATCCACAGAGCCCTCAGACCCAGGGGAAGAGACAATGACCCGCCAAGAGACATAATATGTTGTCTAGTGAACTTTCCTCTGAAGGAAGCAATCCTTAAAAAGGCAAGAGAAAACAATAGAATTATCTTTAATGGAATTGAAATAAAACTATTTCAGGACCTGTCAAACATCACGCTGAGGCAACACAGGGCTCTGCGCCCAGTGACAGAACAGCTACACTCCAGGGGAATTCCCTACAGATGGAAATTCCCTTTCTGTCTATACATGGAGGGGTCACACCGCACTTCTGCGCACACCCGAAGATATCAGACCATTCTGCGAAATGTTCAATATTCCGATAATTGAGGTTCCGGAATGGTACAACTCCTTCATGACGAATGACTCCTGGATTGCAGTTTCCGGCAACAACACGCTAAGAGCACAAAGAAACGGAGACCGCCGGCACAGATCACTAACTCCTCAACATAACAGGAGAAATGATGCCCAGGGAAAGCAGGGTGATTCGCCACACAGACACAGAGATTGCATGGATCTCCGGGACCAAATGGACACATGATTCCTGAATACCCAAAACTGAATACACAACTTTACTCGACTCTCTTTCACAGTTGTTCAGCTTGTTTGAAAAATGGTTAATTCTAAGGTTTTCGTCAAGTACCCAGTCTGTTATTCGAGATATCTTCATACCGGCTCCAAGTCTTGGCACCTTGCCTAATGATACAAGCCTCCTCCCCCTCCACTCCACCGTCTCAGGTAGCATTGTTTTGTGTTTTTATTGTTTCACTCACAGGAAATATGCACTTAAAGGAGTGGGAGGAGGAAAAACGGTGGAAAGGACAGAAAACAGGTGAAAATTTGTCTCCAGCAGGACTCCTGATCCATCTACCAAGACAAGCGAGAGGACTCTACTGCATAGGTATGATATTATTTGTCGTTCTGAATGATAAGAATACAAATCTCCTATATGCAAGATGTCTCTTATAATCTATTCTGATTCATGTACATACACTGACGAAATAAAGAAGATAGTGGATGATCAAGAAACATATATGCTCCTGCCGGGTAATCCAGTCATTCAATATAACAACACTCTGGAGACTCTGGTCAAAAAAGGTTTTGACCATGGTATTCTGAATGTGAAGGAGCAAATGTACCTCATCCCACTGGCACCGAGGGTTTCCGGTGCTATACTGTCTCCCTAAGATCCATAAGAGTCTTACATGCCCCCCTGGATGCCTGATAGTGAGCGGCATCGATTTCGTTACATCCAGGGTGGGCAAATATATTGACTACTTCCTCCAACCACTGGTTCAGAAAATGCCATCCTATCTGAAGGACACAAAACAAGTTGTCAACATGCTGTCACAGATCAAAGCAGAGGATGGATTGTGGCTAGTAATGGCAGATGTTAGTTTGTTATATACGATCATCCCACACTATTTAGGGATCTCTGCTGTTAAATATTATTTAGACCTTTTTTCAGATCTACCCCAATTACAGAAGGATTTTTTGATGGAGCTCCTTGAATATGCTGCAGGGCACAACTATTTTTGGTTTAAGCACAATTTTTACAGACAAGTACTCGGAGTTGCAATGGGGGATAAATACGCACCAAGCTTGGCCAATTTGTTTATGGCCAAATGGGAGGAGGACATTGTCTATAATGAGCAGTGCCCTCACATTAAGTTGTGGGCCAGGTACATTGATGACGTCCTCCTCCTATGGACCGGCACTAAGCTTCAATTGGAAGAATACATCTCATTCCTAAACAACAACAATAGGGGAATTCTTCTAACCCATGAAACTAGTCAGGTCTAGGAAATTGATTGTTTCCTAACAATTAGCAAGGATATAGGACATGTTTAGAACAAAAACGTTTTTCAAGAAGACTGATAAATGCTTTAATTCCCATGGGAAGCTGCCACCATGATAACTGGCTCAAATCGGTCTAAAAAAGCCAGTTTATACGAATGAGAAGAAACTGCACTACTCTGGAAGACTACCAATTGCAAGCAGATGTACTTAAAAACAGACTATTAGAGAAGGAATATGATCATGGAGCATTAGAAACTACCCTGAGGGAAGTAGCAACTATGGAGAGATCACAGCTGTTAGATTCAAGCTTTAAGTCTAAAAAAGATAGACTGACAGTACCCTTTATCACAACGTACTCTACCCAGCACTATATGATCAGAAGATTAATCAAAAAACACTGGCACTTGTTGGGAAATGATAGTTATTAACACATTCCTACCGAACAATCCACAGGTGATTTTCAGAGGTGTACCGTCCCTAAGGGACAAAATAGCACCAAATGTTGTGGATCATCCCACTACAAAGGCCCCTTTTTCAGGGTGGTATCACAGGCTATCACCAATGCCGCAGGTGTCCTGTGTGCATGCTAAATAAGAGTAAATCTAAAAAGACAACATCCTTTATCTCCACTAGTACATCCAAAGAACATAAAATTTAACCATTTATCACCTGTAGTTCTACTGGCATCGTGTACTTACTACAATGTCCATGCGGACTCCAGTATATAGGCAGGACTAAACGAGCCATGCAAGTGAGATTGGGCGAGCATATTTCTAATATTAAATCAGGCTTCTCCCAACACTCAGTGTCTAATCACTATGATCAACATCACAATCGCAACCCTGCAGGTACTCTGTTTTTGGGGATTGACAAATATGACCTTCATTGGAGAGGTAGCTCTCTAGTTAGAGAGCTATCCAGACTTGAATTGTCATGGATCCATCGAGTAGGTACATACTTCCTTAATGGGTTAAATGTAGACACTGATGTGAACGCTTTTATTGACAACAGTTAAACTATATGCAACTTTATAGAGTTATTTCAATAGTGTCTCATATCATTACGCTCAGGTATGGTCAGTAAGAATATTTCTCTAGGCCTATTATGTAAACAAGCTCTGAGATCTGGGCAAATCTGAGCAGTGAGAACTAATGATGATGTTTGTACATCATGCTATACTATTATTGGCCTACCCCCACTCTGTTATTTTCCTAGATAAATACAAAATTGTGTATTTTTAATGTTTCAGGTCTTCTTCATAGACTGATCCATAAAACATATTGCATTATTAAAGGGGTGTTCCAGCCAAAATTGTGTTTATTAAAAGTCAGCAGCTACAAAAAGTGTAGCTGCTGGCTTTTAATAAACACCCACTTACCTGCTCCTGCGTTCCAGCGACGCGCCGACCGGGGCTCCGCTCCTCTCCCCCCCTCCCCAGCCGGCGTCTCCATCTTGACTGTGGGCACCCAGCCGTGACAGCCTTCGGCTTCACGGCCGGGCACCCACTGCGCATGCGCGAGCCGCACTGCGCATGCGCGCGTGGCGCGGCTCGCCGCTGATTGGAGAGGCGATCGCATGGGACCTGTCAGTGTCCCATGTGATCGCCTACAGGGAGGGGCTGGTGTAGGCGATTAAGGCTTAATCGCCTAACCAGCCCCTCGGCGGAAGCAGGAAGTGGGACAGGAAGTCCCACTCCTACTGAAGCCCCCACTCCCCCCCAAAAAAATTACATGCCAAATGTGGCATGTATGGGGGGGGTGAGGAGTGGAACAAGAGAAAGTTCCAAATTTGGGTGGAACTCCTCTTTAAGATGGTACCTATATTTACCACCGGAGCGCAGCGCATTTTTTTTGCGCTGGCTCATATTCGTTGTGCAGTCTTTCTATGTGACATATGGCACATTAGCAATAACATTCAATTTCAATTTTAATTTGGTATGGGTGACCTATTCACCCTATTAGTTAATACTGTTTGGTTAGTCACCAACCGATATTAATTTCATTACTATTTTTATTGTTAGTGCTAGTATTTTGCACCAGTGTAATTTCACTGTTGCGATACAAATAAGGCGACTCCTGTTTGGAGTAAATTCAACCCGAGTAGACATATGAAGGCAGGATGTCCCTCATTCTCTTGTTTCACTAGCATTTTTGCAATGAAACAGGTTTGCTATTTATTTTACTAAGTTTTAAATAGTCTTTTACTTTAATATTCCTGTTCGGTAACAGTACTGGCAGGGATCCCCATTCAAAGATGGCGGACGCACGTTCCGGATTCCCGGACCTCAGAGCTGGACGGTCCTTTGTGAACGAATAAGAACTGGCGAGTCAGCGCGCCGCTCGTGCCCCTGGAATAAGTCAGATTTGTGACGAAACGGCGTAGGGAGGAGCAGCGTGCTCACGCCACCATTGTATACCTTTGCTGCTATCTGGATAGACAAGAGCCAGCCGGCTTCAGCTATTACATGTGATTTTTTATTCTACCATATGTGAGTGCAATGTTACCTTTTTTTATTCAATAAATGATTTTAGCAATATTACACTATTAGCACCTTCTTTTCTCCATTGGGTCACTTGCAATATGGGCTCCAACTGAGAGGATTCGGGAGAAACACATAGAGGGACTCTAGGAAAGGAGACTCCAGAAAAACCTTATTCAGGGCTGCTAGCCACAGGCATATACGATCTCATTCACAGAGATCCTTTTAAGCTGGTAAGCAGATGTGATATCACAGGTGGAGGTTTCATCTATTTCTGCTCTCTGACACAGTTCCTTCTGGATCTGTTTGGCACTGCCTTATTGATTTCGTTTGGAGTTCCTCACTGAATTGAATATATGTACTTTATTGTATATCAATTATATTTCAGTCACAGTGTTTCACTTGCACAATATTTTGTGCCTTGGGCACAACACAGCACTTGTAACCCCTCCCAATAACTCCAATTGGAGCGCAACAAGGAGCCATGTGCAAAGTATTGCATCAAAAATTGTTATTAGGCACCCCTGTTAAACAGGGGCAGAAAAATTGTGCCTTGGGCACGACACAACACTTGCAACCCCTCCCAATAACTCCAATTGGAGCGCAACAAGGAGCCACGTGCAAAGTATTGCATCAAAAATTGTTATTAGGCGCCCCTGTTAAACAGGGGCAGAAAAATTGTGCCTTGGGCACGACACAACACTTGCAACCCCTCCCAATAACTCCAATTGGAGCGCAACAAGGAGCCACGTGCAAAGTATTGCATCAAAAATTGTTATTAGGCGCCCCTGTTAAACAGGGGCAGAAAAATTGTGCCTTAGGCACTGGTGGCGGAGCCCAGAAACACAACATTTCTTACTAGCTATCAGCAAGAAAAGTGAGGAGAAGGATATTCCATCAGCAGCATAAGAGGACAGTCACTCAGCATCAGCATACGCAGTCTAAAATGGATCCGACATTTCAACAAAAAGATATTATTCATTAATATCAGCATCAGGTGCTTGGTAGCTGGTGTTGATCCAAGCCTGATTCATTTTGATGAAGGTCAGTCAATCAACAGAGCCGGTGGAGAGGCGCACCCTGTGATCAGTCACAAAGCCTCCAGCAGCACTGAATGTCCGTTCTGAAAGAACACTGGATGCAGCCAGTAGCTCAATTGCGTACTGGGCAGGCTCTGGCCAGTGATTCATCCTCAAGACCCAGTAAGCCAGAGGATTTTCAGTGTGGAAGGTGTCCAAGTCGGATCTTGCCCCTAGGTATTCCCGGACCATGTAAACCAGACGCTGGCGATGGTTGCTGGAACCGGTCAGACCTTGGGGCTGCGGACTAAAAAACTGCCTGAACGCATCGGTCAGACAACCACCTTCTCCACCGCCCCTTCTGTGACTCACCGAAGCCTCAGCAAGACGTTGTCCAGAGCCAGGTTTTGGTAATCCCCCCGGTTCTGGGAACGCATTGCACAGACCCTTCTGCAAGACCTCCCGCAGAAGTTTCATCTTCTGCTCCCTCTGCGATGGCAACATAAGGTTCGCAACCTTACTCTTGTAACGTGGATCAAGGAGAGTCGCCAGCCAGTAATGATCCCTCTCCTCTCCCTCTCCAAGGATCCTTACGCAGGCTTTGCAGGATCAGGGAGGACATGCTGCGTAGGTTTGCAGAGGCATTCGGGGCACAGTCCTCTGGGTCACTGAGGACAACAGGATCCACAGGCACCTCATCCCAGCCACGTAAAAGTCCACGTGCTCCTTGGGACTGTAAATGATCCCTTGAAGACTGCTGCTGCTGAATGCTAGGCTCCACCTCCATGCTGCTGATACAATCATCCTCCTCCTCCTCCTCATCCTCTTCCTGTGTGCTAGGTGGGCAAGCAGGACCACTGTCTGGGTAAAGGGGGCCTTGAGAGTTAAGGAAGTCCTCCTCTTCCTCGCTCTGTTCTGCCTCAAGGGCCCTGTCCATTATTCCAACATGTGAATAAGAGGGACAGTCTCACTGATGCATGCACCGTCACTGCTCACCATCCTCGTGGCCTCCTCAAATGGTGACAGGACAGTGCATGCATCCCTGATCAAGGCCCACTGGCGTGGGGAAAAAGAACCTAGCTCCCCTGACCCAGTTCTGCTGCCATATTGGCACAGGTACTCATTGATGGCCCGTTGCTGCGTGTGCAGCCGCTGCAGCATGGTCAACGTTGAGTTCCATCTGGTGGGCATGTCACAAATTAGGCGGTTCTTGGGCAGGTTGTATTCCCTTTGGAGGTCAGTCAGCCGAGCAGTGGCATTATATGACCTCCGAAAATGCACACAGACTTTCCTGCCTGCTTCAGGACATCCTGCAAGCCTGGGTACCTGCCCAAGAACCGCTGCACCACCAAATTGAGGACATGCGCAAAACAGGGCACGTGGGTGAGTTTTCCCTGTCGCAGGGCAGAGAGGAGGTTGGTGCCATTATCGCTGACCACCATTCCAGGCTTCAGCTGGCGTGGCGTCAACCACCTCTCAGCCTGACCCTGCAGAGCTGACAAAACCTCTTCCCCAGTGTGCCTCCTGTCTCCCAAGCACACCAGCTCTAGCACCACATGGCATCTCTTGGCCTGCATTCCTGCGTATCCCCTCGTACGCCTACGGAGCACGGCTGGTTCGAAGAAAACATCACCACAGGAAGAGGCCACAGAGGAAGAAGAAGAGGAGGGGGTGGACAAGCATGTGGTACCCAGGCGGTTGATGTTTTGGCCACGCGAGATACGCTTGCGACATAAGTTGCAAATAGCAAAGGTACGATCTTGTGGACATGTTTCAAAAAAAGGCCCACACCAAAGACCTTTTGCTGTCAGACACAGCAGCGCCATGCACAAGTGCCGTAGATGTGCACTGTAATGGAGTGGGTGTGACCTTAAGCTGACCCCTGGAGGGCATCCTGCCTCTTTGGAGATGTGCCTGTGCCTCGTCCTCCTCCTCCTCCTCCTCCTCCTCTCTCCTATCAGGCACCCAGGTAGAGTCAGTGACCTCATCATCCCCTCCCTCCTTATCACTGTCAACAACCTGGCAGTATGCTCCAGCTGGGGGAACATCATCACTGCCAGATTGCTGTCCCTCTCGGCCACCCCCTCTCCCTGGGCTCACATCAATGCCTTCCTCTATCTGTGTTCCGTCATCGGAGTCTTCAAAACGCTGCGCATCTTCCTGCAGCATGTACCCAACACTGTGTTGAAACAGTTCGGGGGACTCCTCAGGAGGACATGGTGGTACTAGGGAAGTATTGTGTGAAGCCATTGTGCAGAGGGAAAAGGACGCCTTGGCAGCTGCTTTGCCAGATAAACTTTGATCAGTCTGTGTGAGAGAGGATGAGGAGGATGAGGAGGGCTTGGTCATCCACTCTACTAATTTCTCTGCATGTTGAGGCTCAACACGGCCAGCTCCCGAAAAGGACGACGAGCGGCCACAGCCACATGCTAAAGAGGATGCACCACATCCACCACCAGCGTTACCTCTACATGCAGAGCCTGCTTGCCCTCATGACTCTCTGCCTCTCTTTGTTGTCCTTCCAGACATATTTATGCGTTCAGGTGCTATGTAAACAGCACAAGCGCAGTGACACCAACTGCGTTCAGGTGGTATGTAACAGCACAAGCGGAGTCACACCAACTGCGTTCAGGTGGTATGTAACAGCACACGTGTGGTGACACCAAATGCGCTCAGGTGGTATGTAACTGCACACGTGCGGTGACACCAAATGCGCTAAGGTGGTATGTAACAGCACACGTGCGGTGACACCGAATGCGCACAGGTGGTATGTAACAGCAAACGTGCGGTGACACCAAATGTGCTAAGGTGGTATTAAACAGCACACACACTGTCAGAGCGACTGAGTTTCTGTGCAATTCAATAGCCCACTTGCATTAACAGCAACTGCCTTTCTGTGCAAATAAATAGCACACTTGCAGTAACATGTAATGCGTCTATGTGCAATTAACTAGCACACGTTGACTAACACGTTAGAGCATCAAGCACAATCTCCTGCCTGACAGATACTAATAGCAGATTTAGCTAAGCTATACAGTTTATAAATATATTGACAACTCCTAGAGATGTCAATATATTCTCTACAAACTGTAAATTTAACTCTACTAACTAGTAGCCTCCCTGATCTATCTATCTATCTATCTATCTATCTATCTATCTATCTATCTATCTATCTATCAAGACACACTACACGAGGCCGCCCGGGAGGCGGCCTTTTATAGTGTGGGGCGTGTGCTAAAGCCCTGAGCCCTTATTGGCCAAAACACCCAGGCTTTGGCCAATTAGGTCTCTTCGTTTTTTGGGCGCGGTGATTGGCCAAGCATGCGGGGTCATGGTGCATGCTTGGCCAATCATCAGCGCGCAACGCCGCAGTGAATTATGGGTCATTCGAATTCGGCGCGAATTACCCGATTTGTTCGTTTTCAACGAACGATCGAACGGCCGAAGTTCGATGCGAACATGTGTTCGCATCGAACACGGAGCTCATCCCTAGTCCCCACACAGACATATTATCTCGACTGTTTACAACTCGCTATTTAAAGACTACACTGACTTCTCCAGCTCATCCTGTAAAGCCTGGGAAATAGATCTAGATCTAGAAATAGATCTAGACATAAACTTGACTGAGGAAGACTAAATGTAGCCACGCAAGAAAGTGGTTTCAAGATCATCACCAGATGGTATAGAACCCCTACAATTCTTCATAAAATTTCACCTCTTGCTTCTAACAGATGTTGGAGATGCAAACGAGAGGAGGGCTCTATGCTACACGTTTGGTCATGCCCTCTAATTCAGTCTTTCTGGGTATCGGTACACAAAACTATTAAACTAGTTACATCAACAAAGTTTTACCCCGGCTCACTATCTATTGCATTTCAGTTTTATGTCTAAAAATCTGTATTTGAAATCACTCCCTATGTTTATGATTAATGCGGCACGGCATTGTATCCCTTCTCACTGGCGATCTACTAATACACCAACGAAGACAGAATGGTTTAGGAGAATAAACAGCATGGAAAAAATTGAGGAACTCCTTAGTATATCCCAAGAAAGAATCACTAAATTCTCTGCAACCTGGTCTAACTGGACAACTTTCAAGGATTCTCAACATTACAAATCTATTATAAAATAAAGCAAAAGATAGGACTAGACACTACGACTTTTCATAGCTTCTGACCTTTTTTTTTCTTACCCCCCCCCCCCTCCTTCACAAATATGCTTGATTAAGCACCTATATTGTTCTCTCATCCTAGTTCAAAAATTAAGGCAGTTTTGCTATTTGTATGCTTATATGAAAGTTATTGTTTGTAACTCCTATATGAATGTATATTTCTGATGTATACAATTCTTCATTGTTATTGTGCTTTTGTAAGTATACAATGTATTATGCTTTATTGTTCACCCAATCAAGACTCTTTGTGGAAAAAACAAAAAACCTCTAAGCATGTTGAGTTCAAAGTGGACTTAGCTCATATCCTGCTATCATTGTAAAGAATGTGACTAGTGCCAGTTACACTACAATGCTGTTGGTGTACAAGGTCTGGAGACCCCAAAAAAAGTAGATTGTAGGGGACATTGAAGTTCATGATGTTGCCTTAGCCTGCTCTCATAGATTTATCACTAGTTTCAACCAATGAAAACTATATCTTCATGGTTTACATTTGTATGCAAAGCGTAAAATATAATACATTAATATTTTTTTTTAATTAGTGTACCCCTACATATATATATACATGAGAGAGTGAGACAATGGCTGCCTACAGACACGTATCACATACAGTAAATTTATCTAAAACAAATTTCATTTAGTCATGCTGTATTACATATTATAAATATCCATACTGACTGTGACTAAACTAACATTACATTGCATTAAGATCCTCTTTTTAGTTAATGAACATCCATCTGTCCTACTAAAAACATAAAATGCAATAATATTTTAGCTATGTAGTTTATTTTCATATGACTTCTAAACAAGTTTCCTCCAAGTATAGTTGTTGTAAGCCCCAATGGAGTTGGAGTAAGGACAGCAGTTTTTATCAAAAAATGACTTTATTGGCCTTGAGGGAAGAACTGAAAAACAAACAGAAGCAGATTCCTTCAGCAATAAAACACATTCTGTCCTTTGAAGGTAAAAAAGGCAGCAGTCCTTATACCAGTTTCCCTAATGGCAAGATAACAGTACAAACTGTATCCAACTTCACAGAAAACCAGCTGCTGTTCTGCATGTCGTTATTGAATTTCTAGCCACTTTTACCGGCCAAAGTTTCTGTAATGTTTAATTTAGTGATTAAAAGTAAATTCCCAATCAGATGTAAAGGTAAAAATACCTTCGATGAGTGAGAACATAAGGCTTTTTATTTTCTTCCTTACCTTCAAATCAGACCCTTAATTACAGCTTATAAAATTTACATAATATAAGTCAAATGGCACTTATTGTAATTTTTAAAGAAACAGTTAACTTGCAACCTTCTTTGTATGCTTTTGGATAATTTTTAATAATTTAGTATTTATGAAAAAGACCCAGAATTTCGACTTCCTATTAGGTTTATCAAAGTTTGGTAATTCTTCTGGTTTAGTTTGTGAATGTATTGTTTAAAATGTATTTAAGTACCTGCAGATCTGTCTTGATAGTTGTATGAAACATGTATGAAACATCCTCATGTGAAAGTATGGGCATGACATCTCCTCTTATTATTTAACTGGTACAGTAAATTGTTAGATCCTGTCTCTGGTAGGGTAAGGATCTCGCGCCAAACAAAATATACAATTTAATTAAAGTGTAATTAAGTGATATATAAAATATCTACTGTGAGTAAGCTGCACCCCAAAAATTCAAGATAGAATGGATAAATGGAAACAGCAGGGGGCGCTAAAAACTAATTTAGATCACAATAGTGAAATAGATGCATCTACATCAGAGGAGATGACTAGCAAACAAAGTGCAGATAAGTGCAATAAATATAATTACAATTAATAATTAAGTTGCAATTAATAAAGACAAGTTGAATAAATAAATATAAATGTCCAAAAATTGTGCAGAAACAAAAAAATGTCCATAAAATGTGCAAAATAATTGATTAAATCTCAAAAATCCTTGTAAATTTCACTCTCATGAATAAGTGAATATAGGTGATCAGAATGAGGTATTTCCACCTTCACCGACTAGAACACCAACAGTGTATAAAAAGGATGGCTCCTTACCACAAACTATTGACCTTTCTCATTAGAAAATAGGTCAAATAGAGCTTTGTGTCTCCACGGACAGTAGATAGCCTGGATTCCCTTGATTGGATTCGTTAGAGGGCAAAAAAACACAAAGAAATGCCGCCATAGCATAATAACGTTTTAATAAAAGACATGAATAAAACACACAGTGCCGAGTGGCTCCTTACTATTTGGGGTGCCCTACGTCCCGGCACTGAGGCTGATGGCTTGGGTCTATGAATAAGATGCGTCCTAGCTGGGGAGACGATCGCGTGCGCTCCACCTCACTTGTGTTGAGAACCAGCTGGACCGGAAGATGCTGTGCGTGGTCACGTACCACATCGTCCGGTCCAGCTGGTTCTCAACACAAGTGAGGTGGAGCACACGCGATCGTCTCCCCAGCTAGGACGCATCTTATTCATAGACCCAAGCCATCAGCCTCAGTGCCGGGACGTAGGGCACCCCAAATAGTAAGGAGCCACTCGGTACTGTGTGTTTTATTCATGTCTTTTATTAAAACGTTATTATGCTATGGCGGCATTTCTTTGTGTTTTTTTGCCCTCTAACGAATCCAATCAAGGGAATCCAGGCTATCTACTGTCCGTGGAGACACAAAGCTCTATTTGACCTATTTTCTAACGAGAAAGGTCAATAGTTTGTGGTAATGAGCCATCCTTTTTATACACTGTTGGTGTTCTAGTCGGTGAAGGTGGAAATTCCTCATTCTGATCACCTATATTCACTTATTCATCAGAGTGAAATTTACAAGGATTTTTGAGATTTAATCAATTCGTTTGCACATTATATGGACATTTTTTTGTTTCTGCACAATTTTTGGACATTTATATTTATTTATTCAACTTGTCTTTATTAATTGCAACTTAATTATTATTTGTAATTATATTTATTGCACTTATCTGCACTTTGTTTGCTAGTCATCTCCTCTGATGTAGATGCATCTATTTCACTATTGTGATCTAAATTAGTTTTTAGCGCCCCCTGCTGTTTCCATAGATCCTGTCTCTGACTTGGATATTAAGTGCATAAAAAGCCAATTTGTAGTGCATACATTTCATTACCTATAGCCAGTCAATTACATTTGTCCTACATTATTAGTAGTCATTACAAGCAATTGAGCTCTAGCGATTCCAAGTGTGCAGGGTTGTAAACCACATGTATTTCCATTATGCAGGAGGGAAACTAGGATGCATAGCAATATTTCAATATTGTTTAAATATCGGTGAGGGGGGGCGCACTTTTTTTTTTTTTTTTCCCACTTCAGACTCCACCGACCATGAGACCTGCTCACCATAAAATTGCTTATGATGTCTCTGTTTGGGTTTTGCATTATTTGTGGGCTTTTTTTTTTTTTAAACTCCATATGCAAAAAGGAAAGAGCAAGTATATATTTTATTTGCTTTTACAGATTTTTATCCTTTTTTTCTATTATAACTTAATTGTTGTAACCCTTATACCCAGTCTCTTCCCTCCTCCCCCACCCCTCCCCCTGAACCTCCAGTTACCTTTCTATCTCTTCTGATCAATCTTATTTTCTATCTTATTACTTTATTGTGTTGTTTCCAGCCCTTAGATGTCTAAAAGGTCTTATAAGGTCCTATGTACCCATTAACTCCGCAAATTTCATTGAATGTTTGAACTTTATCCACTTAGACCAAGTCTCTTCATATTCCTCTAGGCCGTCTGGTTCGCTTAACCTTAAGAATTCTAAATTTTGAATAGAATTTATTTTATTGCACCATTCTCTAATAGAGGGACTTTCCCTATCTTGCCAGTGACTGGCTATCAGGCTTTTAGCAGCTGTTAGCAAATGAGGTAATAGAGTTTTCTGATATTGTTTAGTTTGTAATCTGATCCTCTGATGCAAGCATCCCCAAGGATCATCTGGAATCTCTATGTCCGTTATTTTGGTTATTAGATATCTAATTCTTCTCCTATACCATTTTATTTTTGGGCATAGCCACCATATATGTGCCATATCTCCAATCTGTCTGCATCCGCGCCAGCAAAATTCTGAGGCTTCTTTCTTGTATTTATGCGCCTTGTCTGGAGTGATATACCACCGCGTCAAACATTTGTAATTTAATTCAGTTATTTTACAATTTGCTGACGAGGTATGCACTCTTCTCCAAATTTGTTTTAATTCTAGATTACTCAGATAGGACCCCAATTCATCCTCCCACTTTTTAATATATGGTGGAATGTCCGATTGCTCTACTTCTAATAAACTTTTATAGATCTTAGAAATTACTCCTTTCCCTGCTTTTCCTTCGCTGATTTTCTCGAGGGGACGTAGGTTTTCCGCAGATCTACCTGGCTGGGGAAGTGCCTCAAGAAAATGTTTTAACTGGCCATAACGCCATTCGTTTATCTCTATTACTTCCCCTCTGTCTTTTAGTTCCTCATAGGTACTTAATTTGTCTCACGAGGGGGGCGCACTTGACACCTTTGCTGCCATGGTGCTATATGCTTACACAAATATAATAGGGACATTGGTGATTACCAAAGTCATGTTGTATTTAATTGGCAGAAAAAACATTTGGAGGAGCTTGCTAAAAATTCAGCAGGTGAGATGGACACTTCTGCCCCCCCACCACCTTTAAATGTGTCAAACTTTGTACAGGCTCCCCCCACTGTTCCTAAGAAGGTTTCTGTCAATCATAGAGGGAGGGGGGGCCCTGTTTATCAGTCCCCTCATAGAGGCTCTTTTGCCCCTAGAGGAGGCTCTGGTTACGCCCAACAGGGTCGCCCTACAAACCCTCCGGGTCCCTCGATCAACCAAGGATCCTTTTATCAAGGAACTCCCTTTAGACCTAGAGGACATAATTCCCATGGGAGAGGATGGAACCATAACCCTCAAAGAGGGAGGAGCTCCCGTGCCGTCCAACACACTGTTCTTGTGCATAGACAAATTTAAACCCAATTGGAGAGGTAGCTACTTAGTGAGGGAAATCTCCAAGTTGGAGATGTCCTGGATCCATCGTCTTAAATGTTATTCGCCATATAGGCTTAATATCGATACCGATGTAAACACTTTTATCAATAATGCCCGATGCCATAATTTATATACGTGTGTAAAAGCCTTGGTTTGGTACACCGCAATGGATGTATATTTTTTATGGACCTTTTTATATCTATTCCATTTTTTTATATCTAAATTTCAATCAATTTTCATGTATTTTTGGATTTTTATACAATTTTTTATTTTAATAATTTATATTCACGCCCTAGTGGTGATCTATGCAATGTGCGTTATGATCCAAGCATTTAATTATTTTGGGATCACAGTCCCGCCATATCATTTAAGGTATGTACCCTCCATAATGGTATTTTCCATTCACTAACATTTTTTATGGATTACTTATGTGGTAATCTCATGTCCCTCATTTAGGACTCCTAATTTTCATTATTATATATCTTTTATGCATTCATTTCACGTTCTTTAATAGACTACAATTTATTTGTCTAGGTTGTAGTTCACTTTATTCCCACAAGGGGCTTACATATTAGTCCGGTTACGATCGGTTTTCACTCACATTTTTGGCCTTAATATTATTACCTCAGTTCACGTAATTACGATTCTCTGGCGAAACCCAGGTTCGTTTTTAACATGACTACTTTTTATGGTATTGTGTCCGACTTTAAAGTCACATTGGTATCACACTATGTTGCGGTCTTCTTTTGTTTATATGGATAACCGCTGCTCTGCATTATATGCTCATTGGCGATTATTCAACGTATATCCTGGTAATACCTGGCGAGGATCCCGTGAACAGCTGTCTTTGACTGAGATAAGGATTTCCTAAGAGGCCGTGGTTCCCGGTTCTGTGATATCCTGCATTGGATGTAACTACAGGCTTTCACCTAGCTTATCTCTGGTAAGCTCCAGTCCATGTGGTGGTGGTACACGATTTTTGTATTACACCTGGGTACTGTCTGTGCAGAACGGATCATCTATCTGGACTTTATTTAATTATTGGACTTTATTCATTTAATTATTTACCTTTTAATATTTTTAAGGTTTTTAGTTGGCGCAAACTTTCTTCTTTTTATGTTTACTTGTGTTAGGTCACGTGGTTGCTGCCTTCTGTTATTCATTTTTCACTTTATTGTTATTATTGTTTGGATTAGGGCAATTTTTCTTTTTTGTTATGCTTACACATGTATTTGCAAATGTGTGCAAATGAAAGCCCTGTTTTAACGCATACTGTTGGACAGGATAATTTGGTGGGGTGCAAGCTGGTCAGTAAGTTGAGCTTGGTATTTTTTGGGGTTTGTTTCTCATATGTTGCGCTTCCATGTTCTCCTTGCTGCAAAGGCCAATTATAGGTGAGGGCAGTGGCCATTTGTTTGTTCTGTTAAAGATTTAAAGGTAGGACTATATTTTTGAAGAGGGGACTTAGGATTTAGTTGGAAAGGGGGACTCTAATGGATGTGAATTGGGGGATTGTAGTGTGATGAGGGGACTCTGGTGTGATGAGGCTAACTCTGAAGTGATAACAAACAGTACAATTTTCTCCCATGGTACTTTTAAAAAACAAAAGAAGAAAAGTGTTATATAAAACAAGGCATTTTTTTTGTCCAAAAGTTTAAAAAAGGGACATCATTACATAAAAAAAAGAACTGTTCTGACATCATGATTCATCTTCCAAGTAGAAGACACTGAATCATCACAACACCCATATACCCACTGGTGAGGTAGCCCATATACAGTTGTGCTCAAAAGTTTTCATACCCTGGCAGAAATTGTGAAATGTTGGCATTAATATTGAAAATATGACTAATCATGCCAAAAAACTGTCTTTTTTTAAGGATAGCAATCACGTGTAGCCATTTATTATCACATCATTTTTCGGATCCTTTTTAAATCATAATGATAAAAGAAATCACCCAAATGGCCCTGATAAAAAATTTACATATCCTGGAATGTTTGGCCTTGGTACAGACAAACAAGGTGGCACACACAGGTAAATATGGCAATTAAAGGTTAATTTTTGACATTTGTGGCTTCTTAAATCACAATTAGTGTTTGTGTATAAATACCTAATTAGTTTGTTAGCTCTCACATGGATGCACTAAGCAGGTTAGACACTGAGCCATTAAGAGGTAGAAAAGAACAGTCAAGAGACCTTTGTAACAAATCAATGCAACTTTACAAAGATGGAAAAGGATATAAAAATATATCCAAAGCCTTGACTATGCCAGTCAGTACTGTTTAATCACTTAATAAGAAGTGGAAAATTTGGGGATCTCTTTATACCAGGCATGTCCAAAGTCCGGCACGCGAACCAATCGCGGCCCACGTTCCGGTTTTAAACAGCCCGTCTGGTTGTCTGGACACATATATCTTTTGTGGCCCCCAACGATCTCCCAGCACCAGGGCCACAAAAGATATATAACATTTTTTACTAAATGGTGCACCGTGGACCGAATTCTGCCCACCGCTAACATTACATGGGAGGCACGGCACGTCTCATACATCATTGCATCACTCCCCTTACTCCCCCTCCCCACACACCTTATTCACAGAAGCCTGGAAGCCCTGAAGGTCCGGACAAAGGGTGGGATCTTTCAAGTTACAAAGCAGGTGATTGTTTGCTAGACAGTGGGGCAGGTCCCAGCAACCAATCACTTGCCTTTAACTTGAAAAGTCCCGCCCTTTGTCTGGACCTGCCATGTGTGCTTCTGTGATTAAGGTAGGGCAGTGTGGGGAGGGGGAATGCTGCCTTGATGAAAGGGACAGGCTGAGTCTAATATCGAGGGATGACTGTGATGAAGGGAGTCTGTAATGGGGAGGGTCTATAATGGGGAGGGAGTCTGTAATGGTAGAGGTGTCTGAGGTGGAGTGGGGTCTATGAAGTGGGCTCTGTGATGGTCTGGGGGTCTGTGATGGAGTGGGGATGGACTGGGGATCTGTGATGGAAAGGCGATCTGTGATGGTCTGGGGATCTGTGATGGTCTGGGGATCTGTGATGGTCTGGGGATCTGTGATGGTCTGGGGATGCACTGTGGATCTGTGATGGTCTGGGGATCTGTGATGATCTGGGGATGCACTGGGGATCTGTAATGCACTGAGGATCTGTGATAGTCTGGGGATCTGTGATGATCTGGGAATGCAATGGGGAACTGTGATGATCTGGGGATGCACTGGGGATCTGTGATGATCTGAGGATGCACTGGGGATCTGTGATGGTCTGAAGATCTGGGGATGCACTGGGGATCTGTGATGCACTGGGGATCTGTGATGGTCTGGGGATCTGTGATGGTCTGGGGATGCACTGGGGATCTGTGATGGTCTGGGGATCTGTGATGATCTGGGGATGCACTGGGGATCTGTGATGCACTGGGGATCTGTGATGGTCTGGGAAACTGTGATGCACTGGGGATCTGTGATGCATTGGCGATCTGTGATGATCTGAGGATGCACTGGGATCTTTGATGGTCTGGGGTTTTGTGATGCACTGAGGATCTGGGGATGCACTGGGGATCTGTGATGGTCTGGGGATGCACTGGGGATCTGTGATTGTCTGGGGATATGGGGATGCACTGGGGATCTGTTATGTACTGGGGATCTGTTATGCACTGGGGATCTGTGATTCACTGGGGATCTGGGGATGCACTGGGGATCTGTGATGGTCTGGGGATGCACTGGGGATCTGTGATGCACTGAGGATCTGTGATGGTCTGGAGATGCACTGGGGATCTGTGATGCACTGAGGATCTGTGATGGTCTGGAGATGCACTGGGGATCCATGATGGTCTGGGGATTCCTGATGATCTGGGGATGCACTGGGCATCTGTGATTCACTGGGGATGGACTGGGGATCTGCGATGGACAGTCACAAAGGCAAGAGAATTCTTGTTAGGCAGTGTATTAGTGCTCGAACAAACACACTAAGACCGAATTTTAATGGTTCAAAGAATGTCAGGCAAAATGGTCAGGCCTCAAGCATTTTCACTTCATCAAATCTGGCCCTCTTTAAAAAAAAGTTTGTACACCCCTGCTTTATACCAATTCAAGGTCTGGTAGATTAATAAAGATTTAAATTGACTTCCAGTTGCAATTGCTGGCATCTGGCTATTTAAAAAAAAAAGAAAGAAAAATATCGGCAAGGGGTACCCCCATGCCAAATTGTTTTAAAAATGGCCTAGGTGTCCCCCACCAAAATCCATACCAGACTCTTATCTAAGCATGCAGCCTGGCAGGAAAGGGGGGGATGAGCGAGCCCCCCCAAACTGTTCTCAACTTGGGGTGTGCTTTGGGGCAGGGGTATCTTCCCCACAAACCTGGGCTGTGGTTGTGGGGGTCTGCAGGCAGGGGGCTCATCAGATACTGGAAGCCAAGCTACCCTGAGCCTGTCCTTGTGCCATACTCACACAGGTACTCATTGATGGCCATCTGCTGCATGTGCAGCTGCTGCAGCATTGCCAATGTTGAATTCCACCTGGTGGGCATGTCACAAATGAGGTGGTTGGTGGGCAGGTTGAATTCCCTTTGAATGTCTGCCAGCTGAGCACTGGCAATGACCATCGGAAATGGCCACATTATAAGCCTGGGTACCTGTTCAAGAAATGCTGCACCACCACATTCATGATGTGTGCCAAGCATGGAACATGTGTCAAGTATCCCTGTCAGTGAGCAGAGAGAAGGTTGGTGCCATTGTCGCATCAAACCATTCCTGGCTGAAAGTGTCATGGTGTCAACCACCTCTGAGCTTGTCCCTGCGGAGCTGACATAATCTCTGTCCCAATGTGGCTCCTGTCCCCTAGACAGACCAACTAAAGCACTGCATGACATATTTTAGCCTGACTGCTTGCGTAGCCCCTTGAACGCTTAGGGAGCACTGCTGGTTCAGAGGCCAATTCAGCAGAAGAGGCCATAGAGGAAGAAGAAGAGGAGGGGGAGCAGACAGATGTGGCAGAATCACCACCATCTTTTTGGAGGCATGGTGGAAAAAGCTCTAGCACTGAACCCTGTCCTCCATCCTTCCCAGCTGTCACAAGAGTTAACCAGTGCACCGTGAAGGAATTGTAACATCCCTGACCATGCCTGATGGACCATGAGTCAGAAGTAATGTGAACCTTGCTACTGACCACCCTAGCCAACAAGGCCAAAACATTGCATCCCACATGACAGTGCAGAGTTGGAATGGCCTTATGAGAAAATAAATGTATTTTTGGAACCTGTCACTGGTGTACAGCACATTCTGTACATTCCGCAACCACATTAATGCTTTTGCCAAATAGTATGATGATGTGCATAATAATAATAATATTGGTGATAGTTATGCCGATGAGTATTATTGCATATATTTAAATGGGAAAAAGAAAACAAAGATGTTAATGCAAGAAGTTTAAAATTACCTTGTAATATATAACTAATTGCAATATATTTAATTGTAATATATCATACTAAACAGGAGGCAACCTTTGTTTAGTAAGAAGTAGTAGAAGTACAGATAGACTGTTCCCCTTCACTTTGAACACACAATCATACATAAGAGAAACTGAAAAAAAATGTTGGTATGCCAGCATGATTGATGTGATGAACAGCTTCACCTTCAACTGCTCTTGTTTGGTAAATTCACTTATTACTATTATTATTATTATTATTATTATTACGCAATGTTATTGCAGAGAAAGCAGGTACAAATGATAAAATCAACATTAGAATCACTGAAAAGGTACTAGTTCATTGATTGAATTAATAAAGCATATGTATACCCAATTAAAACCTCACACAAGCTTAACATTTTGAGCATTGCCTCCCAATTGCTCTGAGGCCTTGTACACACGACCGGGTTTCTCGGGGAAAAACAGCAAGAAAACTGCTTCTTGCCGAGATTCCCGTTCGTGTGTACGAGGCATTCAGGTTTCTTGTCTGAAAATCAGGCAAGAATCTCAACGAGAAAAAAAGAGAACCTGCGCTCTTTTTTCTCGTCGATATTCTCGTTTTCCTGTTTCCAGATGAGAAACCCGGGAGTGTGTATACTTACCTGTCGCCGTGGAAACCCACGCATGCTCTAAATGACTTTGACGCATGCGTGGTAGCTTCCACGGCATAGGTAGGGTAAAGCAAGATGGCGGCGACGGCATCAAATGTGACAAGCGCATGCTCGTCATACGCGATGACGTCACCGCCTTCTTTGTTTTCAATAGAACCCCGGTTCTTTTGAAATAAAAGTCAGTACATTCCGGCGGCAAGAGTTTCTTGCCAAGAATCTCATTAGGGAAAACAACTGTTTTTTCCTGATGCGATTCTCGGACATGTGTACGAGGCCTTACACTTATTGCATACTGTTGGTAAAAAATATCAATGAAAATCACATGATCAAATTGCTCTGGCAGGTGTATCTGCCTGGGCAGGTGGTGAACGTTAACTCCTTCAGAGCGGACAACACCTTAGAGCAGGTGAGATGATTGACAATTTGTGCAACTAAACCCCTGTTTTTAAACGCATATTGTTAGAACGGTTTATCTGGTTGGTCACAGGCTGGTTGGTAAGAAGAGCTTGGAATTTTTTCCAATGATTTTTCCTTGGCTTTTGTTTGATGTGCTTTGCCTTCCAATGCTCCCTTCTGCAATAGCCAGTTATAGGTCAGGGCAGTGACACTTTGTTTGAATGATGGGAGGAGACAGATACATTTGTGGGAAACTTGTGGTCACTTTACAGAGATTTCCTCCTAATTTCTGTTGTGACTTTAGAATTTGCAAAATCTCCCTAATGGGTACAAACTCAAATAAAAACATGATAAATGTTCTGCCCTTTCCCTGCGTTATTGAAATCAAGAAAAATGTTTTTCATGGAATGAAAGGCAGGAGAAGCTCAACATTCTGGAAGTTTCTAAAAGGTCAGGTGACCAGAAGAACCTATAGGAAGACAGAAGAATTTCAACAGTCGTCAGACCAACGGCAGCACTTCAAGAAGAAGCATCCCTCCCCCTCCTTATGTCGAGGTCCTTGTTATGTGGCTGTTCCCTTTTGCTGTAAGGGGATTGTTGGTATATTAATGTTATATATAGTTCGGGCTTTAATGGCTGAACTATTGGTATATTATTGGTTAAATATAATTTCGAGCTTTGATGGTTTAACTATTTTATATTGGTGTAAATTTAGTAAGATGATTATATGGAAAATATTTTATTGATAAATTGGTTTGTTACTATGCCAATAATAAAGGACCACAGCCATTTTTATCCATAACTACAGTTTGTGTGTATTTATTATTACAGTTTAATATGTATTTTCAGCCTCTGGTCTCATTCCACTTCAGATGCTAATATTTGAATGTTCAGGGCTATGCTGTGCACATTTGCCCTTACCTGTCCTCGTTGTTGGTGAGGCTACAGTTTGAGTTCGATCAACTAGTCTGTCTGTTTACCCTTGGCTGCTGCTGTTACATTGTTACTCCATGAAGAGAGTTAAATATTCTAGATCTTTGAAGGCACTGTTTTATCCTGTGTTGCTCCCAAAATGCCTTGGCATGACCCTTTTTTTTTACAAAAAAATTACATTATCTTGGAATCTTCATTCAGCTTTGGTTTGGAGCTCCTTTCTTTATTTCTATGGTTTGAGCAACTGTCAGGTGCCCATTGAGGAATGCCAAGCTGTGTGGAAGCCTATGTGCCAGAGCTATTAAAGTGGTTGTAAACCCTCTGGTAACATCCAAACTCTTTACATATTCTTAAAGACCTTGTATTTCTACATCGATTGATCCCTATATAATACATCACATTACTAGTCTTACTGTATTAATCACCGATTTTGTGACATGTCATTTCTGTAGTAAGCCTGCACCATCTCTAATGTGGTCTTCCTCGTCTTTCACAGTGAGAATTTCTGCCCACAGTTCCTTCCTGATTCATAAATCCCGCGCGTGTGCACTGCGATCACAATATGCAAGCCTAGGTCACGTGATGACCATCATGCTCTTGGTGAGAATCGGGCCGAAGCATCGCGGGATGTCGGGGCTGATGTCTGCATGAGGAAATGACGCAGCCCCGACATAAGCAAAGAATTTGTCCGGCCTGAGACTCAGCTTGCCGGATCCGGCGCATGCGTGGTACACGTCCCCACTCGAGAATGCAGCAATAAGTTAAGAAGTATACAGGTAAAAAAAAAAAAGGCTACTTGCAAACTTTTTAAAATAATGACAATGTACAATTTATGGAAATAAGCAACGATCTGGAATTATGGAGATTACCACTTGTTTCCACAAATTAGTAAAACAATTTAAGTTCTTTTATCCGCGCTAAGTTGAAGACCAAATGAGGATAAAACGAGTATTGTGCAAAAATATATATATTTATTAATAAAATCGGTGCAGAGTATCAAAGATGTACTTGGGGATAACACGTACATAAATCTACATTTCAGCTAGGTAAACAATAACATGAGGAAAATAATTATAACCTCAAGCTTGGGTCTGAGATTTTATAAAATGGGGACCAAATTACCCTTCCGAGTACATAAAACAGCCCTAGTGACTAGCAGATTTATACAAACAAACAATCAAGTGTGGATCTTTGACATTTAGACGTCTTCTCCAACAAATAGATCTTCTGCTCAACTTCTCAAAACACAACACAAGATGTCCTGTGGACAGTTCTTGGTGATCAGTCCGAGAATGTATTTATAACACACAAGGCTATCTCTAATGCATCAACTGTTTAAACATATCCCAACGTTAGGCCATTCACTGGGGTTCACAATAATGTTGTGACCAACATGTGCAATTATGCGTTACTTCTTTAATTGCCTCTAAAAGACCTTATACTGCAGTTAAAGATCCTTCAGATCCAATTAATGCTTGTTAAGATAATAGAATGGCCACATTTGGTATCGGTTTAAACTACCTATTGCATAGAGGAGGTAAAATTATACTTTACCAAGACTCTTCGAACTTCTTGTTTGGGAAGATGTCTAAAATCCAATCCAGGTCTTTTCTTTGCAAAGTACTTTTTGGAGCTCCTCTCAGATCCACCTCTCTTGATTCGCAGTTCTCTCTAATCCCTTTTTATCTCCCCCCAGGAGTGGGTGTGTATTTCCCTATCACATGACTGGCGATGTCACATGACCAGGTGTTTCTATGAGTGATTATATTGAAACATGCCAATATTAACCTGTAGGGGGCAGTGGCGTCTAAAGAATAATTCCTAATTCTGGGGTTATTCAGAGTTAACCAGGATTTATGACCCCCTGTGACCTGAATTTTGGTATAGCATCATAAGTTGTTATATATGTCAAACAACATGACAACAAACCTAGACATTCAGGCGGCCCCGAAATTTACGATTGAGATAAGGTGTGATAATCTACCCCCATGCCTAGGAAAGTTCCTTTAAACTAATGCTGGGATGTGATCAAAGCCATCTAATACTTTGAAATATTATAGGATCTTATACCTGGGACCCCAGTAATGTCTATGTATTTGCGAGTATACTATGTGAACTACTAATGCACATATATTGTCATGGCATAATGAAGACACAATATTATTTAAGATATATAATTCCATTGGGATAGTGAATAAGCCCCTATAGTCTCATAGTATAGAGACTATACTGTATAGTGTCATGCTGTGCCAGGCTGTTAATTCTCTTATCTTATAAGTGTCAAACCCAAAGAGATATGGCTTGGGAGATGTGGCACAGCATGCTTTTTACAACCTACAACAGTGTCTATTCATGCCTGAGAATCTATGTTTAAACTTTAACAGGGAAAAATGGTGGTGCTTCAGTTCATAATATCCATGTATATGGAAAATTATGAAACATATATTATGTGCGATCTTTATATGTATTCTTTTAACCCCAAATGTTCTGACAACATGGACTTATAAATAGAAAGTGACATTTTTGACTATACAACCACTTTAAGCTTGTTTTTAAGTTTTCCTTCATATAAATACATTGTGATATGGGGGTTGGTCAGCTCAGTGGTAGATGCATTTTTTTAGGGAACTCCATGTCATTCCAAACTGTGTTTTAATGGATTATCAGCCCACTTTTATTAACCACTTGCTTACTGGGCACTTACACCCCCCTCCTGCCCAGGTAAAATTTCAGCTTCCGGCACTGCGTCGCTTTAACTGACAATTGCGCGGTCGTGCGACGTGGCTCCCAAACAAAATTTACGTCCTTTTTTCCCCACAAGTAGAGCTTTCTTTTGGTGGTATTTGATCGCCTGTGCGATTTTTATTTTTTGCGCTATAAACAAAAAAGAGCGACAATTTTGAAGAAAAATACAATATTTTTTACTTGTTGCTATAATAAATATCCCAATTAAAAAAAAAAACACATTTTTTTTCTCAGTTTAGGGCGATACGTATTCTTCTACATATTTTTGGTAAAAAAAATTAAAAAAATCGCAATAAGCGACTGGTTTGCGCAAAAGTTATAGCGCTTACAAAATAGGGGAGAGAATTATTATTTTTTATTATTTTTTTTTTTACTAGAAATGGCGGCGATCTGCGATTTTTATTGGTACTGCGACGTTATAGCGGACACATCGGACACTTTTGACACATTTTTGGCGCCATTCACATTTATTCTGCGATCAGTGCTATAAATATGCACTAATTACAGTATAAATGTGACTGGCATTGAAGGGGTTAACACTAGGGGGTGAGGAAGGGGTTAAATGTGTATGCTAGGTGTGTTCTAACTGTAGGGGGAGGGGGGGTGACTGGGGGGGTGACCGATCTGTGTCCCTATGTAGGAAGGAACACAGATCGGGCTCCTCCCTTCCAGAGACAGGACATTGTCTCTGTGTGAGCCGGCAATGAGAGATGATCTATGAGAGATCATCTTTCATTGGCCCACAGATCGCATCACAAACGGCCGCTCTGATTGGCCGTTTGCCGCGATCTGTGATTGGCCGTGTCCAAGGGACACGGACAACACAGGGCTTCCCCGCAGCGCGCTGTACAGCGCGCGCTGGGAAAGCCAGAATGACATGCCGTCAAATGACGGCATGTTGGATTTTCAGGCCCGCGCTGTTGCCGTCATCCGACGGTAGCGCGGGCCTCAAGTGGTTAAAACAAATGAAGACAAAGTCCAAAAATTTGCGCACTGAGGGGTTTCAGTTTCACACAGTAAAATAGTCAGCAGAAAAATACCAAGCCGCCTGGCTCTCATTTCAGCGGTAACATTGTTCGTTACTCTGGTCCCTCAGACCATCTCACTCCACCTTGGCTACAGCACCTTACTGCTCAGGCCCACACGTGGCATCTAGGTAGGGTTTTTTTTTACATCCCCCAACTCTCTCACTTCTCTGAGACTTACAGATTCCTTCAGTCCCTTGGATTCTTTTCTAGTTGTCTCATCTATTTAAAGGCCCGTACACACAATCGGATTTTCCAATGGGAATTGTGTGATGGCAGGATGTTGTTGGATAATCGGACTGTTTGTATGCTCCATCGGACAATTGTTGTCGAAAATTCCGACAACAAATGTGGGTTAGGATGCTTTAAAAAATTTCGACAACAAATGTGTTTTGTCAGATTTTCTGATCGTGTGTACACAAGTCCATCGGAAAAAATCCAAAGTACAAACACGCATGCTCAGAAGCAGTGCTAACCATAATACAACATTAGCAGAAGTTGCCCAATGGGTGGTGCTAAAGAGAAGAAAAAACATGTAGTTTATGTTTGTTAGCCGATAAAGTCCTTCGCACAAAATTCCATGGCTTTATCCAATGGAAATCAAATTGTGTGTGTGAGGCTTTGGTCTCCCAAATGCCTTAAGTCTCCCAGACTCTCTCAGCTGTCCCAACTCTCTCAATACGATGGGCATTAAATCTCTCCAACATGGAGTGCTGTCTCCAGATAGGAGACTACGGAGCCCAATCCAACAATACCAATATCAGGAATCTACTACAGTTTAGCTCAGCCTTTCTCAACCTTTTTACCGCTGGGGAACCTTAAAAATAATTTCCAGGTCTCAGGGAACCCCTGATAAAACCCATTCATTGGGGGTCAGTGGGAACAATGCCTCTTACTTTGGTGGTCAGTGAGAAGAATGCCCTATTTTACAGTAGTGCTAAGAATGCCCCTCTTACAGAGAACTATGAAGATCATTGGTGTAATACCACTGGCTTCTCCAAGTGGAATTGGCTCAGAACTATGTAGGCACCATCAAACAGGAGGTAAATCAGCCACAGCTCAAGGAACCCCTAGCCACCTCTTGAGAAACCCTAGGGTTCCACAGAACCCTGGTTGAGAATGGCTGGTTTAGCTGTTTCAAAGATGATTGCATATGAATGTTTATATTAATCAAGATAGCATTATACATTTTAGGGAAAAATGTAGTTGTCTGTCAAAACGAATAATGTTAAATGCTGATATTGTTGAATTACAATAATTTGTAATTTTTGGTAATGTTTTAATGTTGCTTCTAGTTATTTATTACCTGATGAACTATCACATTAGGTAGTTTATGTATAGGTTTTATTGTATTTCTATGTCATAATATTGTCTAGACAGTTGCCTGTCTAGAAATGTCCTGATTTTTTGCATTGATCATTAATTCATGAATACATTACTATTATTTATTTATTTATTTTACATTTGAGTATTGTTTGAAGGGCAAGGGATGAAATACTAATTTACAGATTTAATCCTAAAATGAATAATCAATTTTCCATTGCTCACCTCTTGCATAATAACATTCCCATGAGCTAATTCAGAGGATTTTTTTTCCTGCATTAGTAATGATATCTAAATCACCCATTGGTAATATTCTTTCTCTATGTTAAATGCTTTAAACTGTAGGAAGTTGTAAATTAGTTATTGTAAAACAGAAACAGTTGTTAAGAAGTAGCTAGTGCTTACAGATTTAGATTAGGAAGGCAAACCAAATGAAGGCACAGAATTATGATTGTTTTGGTGAGGTCAGCAGCACTGTTGAGGGCAGGGATCCTCAAACTGCGGCCCTCCAGCTGTTGTAGAACTACACATCCCATGAGTCATTGTTAACCTCTGACATTCGCAGACATGACTAGGCATGATGGGAATTGTAGTTCTTGAACAACTGGAGGGCCGTAGTTTGAAGATCCCTGGTTTAGGGAGTATGCTTAAGACAAAAGAAACATACTCGGATGGTTGCAAAAGCATTTAGACCTTATCAGCAAAAAAAAAGTACATGTTATTGACCTACAGAGATAACATTTGAGTTTGAATGTAGTCTTAAGCCTCGTACACACGATCAGTCCATCCAATGAGAACGGTCTGAAGGACCATTGTCATGGGTTAACCAATGAAGCTGACTGATAGATATATGCATTCCCGTTCGTACGAATGTTATTTTCGTACGATAATGTTCATTTTCGTACCCGCGGGATAATGTGTACAGTGCCTGCCGCCGAGAATGTGTTTTTAGCGCGACAGCATCGCGCTGATTCTCGGCGACAGGCTGCCGACATCTCGCACTCGCTGGAATAGTAAAAGCACATTCCAGCAAGCGCGTCATAGAAGCGACGGGGATCTGACGTGCATTCCCGCCAATTCTACACGTGGGCGGCGTTTGTTATGAATCCTGAAGGGGAAGTCCCCGCTGGATTTAAAAAAAAAATCCGGCATGGGTTCCCCCCTCAGGAGCATACCGGGCCCTTAGGTCTGTTATGGGTTGTAAGGAGACCCCCCTACACCAAAAAAACAGCGTGGGGGTCCCCCCACAATCCATACCATACCCGTATCCAAAGCACGCCAGCCGGCCGGTCAGGAGGGGAGTGGGGGTGAGCGCTCCCCCTCCTGAGCCGTACCGGGCAGCATACCCTCAACATGGGGGGGTCAGGTGCTCTGGGGCAGGGGGTGCACTGCGGCCCCCCCACCCCAGAGCACCCTGTCCCCATGTTGATGAGGACAGGGCCCCTTCCCGACAACCCTGGCCGTTGGTTGTCGGGGTATGCGGGTGTAAGGCTTATCGGAATCTGGGAGCCCATAATAATAAGGGGGCCCCCATATACCAGCCCCCCACCCTAAGTGAATGAGTATGGGGTACATTGTACCCCTACCCATTCACCTGCAAGAAAAGTGTAAACACAAATAAACCACACAGGGTATTGAAATATTTTATTAGTTGACCGCCCTCGGGGGGTTTCTTCCGACATCTTCGGCGGGGGGTGGGTCTTCTCTCGCTCTCCGGGGGTCTTCTCTGCTCTCCGGTGTCTTCTCTGCTCTCCGGGGTCTTCTCCGATCTTCGGGGGTCATCTCTGCTTTTCGGGGGTCTTCTCCGCTCTCCGGGGTCTTCTCCCGCTCTCCGCTCTTGATTTGGCGCTCTCCGGTGCCTTCTTTCTGTTTAGGACTGGCCGCCGCTTCTGTCACGTCTTCTTCTTCTTCTTCTTCTTCTTCTTCTTCTTCTCTCTCTTCTTCTCTTCTCTTCTTTTCTCCAGATGTTGACTCGACGCTTCCTCCCGCTGTTATGCCGGGCGCACGGCTCCCAGTGACTTATATAGGCCTATCTTGTGACATTGCAGTCCCATCATGCTCCGGTAGGTACCACGTGGTACCTACCCACGTGCTACCTACCCACGTGGTGCCTACCGGAGCATGATGGGACTGACGTGGTACCTACCCACGTGCTACCTACCCACGTGGTGCCTACCAGAGCATGATGGGACTGCGACGTCACAAGATAAACCCCCGGAGATCGTAGAAGACCCCCGGAGATCGTAGAAGACCCCGGAGACCGGAGAAGACCCCCGGAGAGCGAGAGAAGACACACCCCCCGCCGAAGATGTCGGAAGAAGCCTGCCGAAAGGGGGGTTCTTTTATGAAAGCGACCATACACACCCCCCCGGCAGCCAACTAATAAAATATTTCAATACCCTGTGTGGTTTATTTGTGTTTACACTTTTCTTGCAGGTGAATGGGTAGGGGTACAATGTACCCATACTCATTCACTTAGGGTGGGGGGCTGGTATCTGGGGGACCCCTTATTAAAGGGGGCTCCCAGATTCCGATAAGCCTCCCACCCGCATACCCCGACAACCAACGGCCAGGGTTGTCGGGAAGGGGCCCTGTCCTCATCAACATGGGGACAGGGTGCTCTGGGGTGGGGGGGGGGGGCGCATGTTGAGGGTATGCTGCCCGGTACGGCTCAGGAGGGGGGGGCGCTCGTTCATATGACATCTATAACAAAAGATTTGCATTCTGTATTTTAAATACAAAATACAACAGAAAATAGGAATTCAAAATACAGAATGCAAATCTTTTGTTTCAAGATACAGAATGCAAATCATTGACGAAAATTCACGAAAATTATTGTCTAACACGTAACGAACATTAAACAGAATAACGAACCATCCCCCATGTATGAAAATAAAACGGTAACGAAAATCCGAAACGATTGGAATACGGAAAAATCGCATCGTACGAAAAATGAACGGGAACAAACAGAAAAACGGGCGTCTTACGAAAAACAAACGGAAACGATAAACGGAGCGATACGAAACGGAACAAAAATAAATAAATTTCTGTGCACATGTTTTCTGACTGATAGTCTGATGTGCCTACACACCATCTGTTAAAAAAGTGATTGTGTTAAATCGCGGTGATGTTTACGTGTTTTTACACAACGACGTGCTGAAAAAAACTAAGTTCAATGCTTCCAAGCATGCTTCGACTTGATTCTGAGCATGTAAAGCCTTTTAACTGATGCTTTTGCATACTAACGATCGGTTTTGACCCATCGGTCAGGTGTCCATCGGTTCAATTTTAAAGCAAGTTCTTTTTTTTTTTGGACTGAAGGATAACTGACTGATGGCGCCTACACACAACCGGTTTGGACCGATGAAACAGACCTTCAGTCCGTTTTCATCGGTTTTGACCGATCGTGTGTACGCGGCCATAGACCATGTAGGGA
This sequence comes from Rana kukunoris, assembly GCA_029574335.1. Classification (NCBI taxonomy): domain Eukaryota; kingdom Metazoa; phylum Chordata; class Amphibia; order Anura; family Ranidae; genus Rana; species Rana kukunoris. The sequence goes on along the minus strand of CM056050.1, from coordinate 200,229,126 downwards.
AACAAAAGAGCCTCCAACTGGGAACTCCATTTGAAATATATGAGAACAACAAAGTTAAAAGTAATAAAACCATATGTACATAGTTTACCCCCCAAAAAGGGTAACTCTGAAACTCTAGTCCAGACCACAAAGTAACCTAGAAAAAGAAAAGAGAACTCAAAAGGCTTTTCACTTCACATCAAGAAGGTTTCTTGGAGAAATGCTGGGGAAATGCTGGGTTGTTGTGGAGGAAGACTTCTTCCACTGCCCCTTAGCAAAAGTCCAGATCAAGCTGGGAGTAGAAGAAACAGGACGCCCAGATGAAGGAAGAGGAAAGAAAATCCTCTTCAGACAGAGGAGGAAGATTCAGACTTTTGATGAATATATCTCCTTCCTTCAGGCACACAAGGTAGCTGCTGATGGGGATGCTGTGAGGAATTTTGCTATAGCACCCACCTGGTGCCACCCCTGTTCATCAGATGCCAGATATAACATGAGATCCACTCATCTCTATCATATAGACAGAGCAAGGGAGGAGATAGTTGTAACCAATAATAAATATATAATTACATTTAAAAAAATGTCTCAGTCCTTTTAAAACAGACCTGTGGAAAAAGTTCCAGTATTACCAATATAAAGTATTTTCTAAATGTAAACTAAATTAGAAATGTGTTGTCTAATTTGTGTCCTCGTTGGCTGTCAAAGGCCACAGCTCCCTGGAGACACAAATTCTTTAATTAGTCATCCCTTTAGCCATTTATTTAGTGATTGCCTGTTAATTGCTGATATTTTAAAATTCTACTAGGGTCATGGCCTAGGGGCAGGCCCGTTTATTGCTCTGCAGCATGACAATTTGCATACTCCCTATATTTTAACTTTTTAAATTTTACTTGTGCTGATTTTTTGTTGGTTTATTACATTAGCCTATAATTGTTCCACAGGGTATATGAAAGATCAGCTATAACCGAAAAGTGCAATGTTTCAAAGGGCTTCAAACCTCATTATAAAATGTTAAGAAGAAAATTAAAAGTGAAGGTCATCTACAGGTTAATGATGAAAATAATAATACTTTATATAACTGTCATAGTATTCAATCTGTATAGCCTAAATATCAATTGAAATTTGAACTGAACTGAAAATATATATTCTTCTAATTGTGGGTCCAGTTTGTTTGCTTGTTTCTTTTTTTTCCCTTTTTTAAGGTCAGCATGAAAACATAAATCACAATACACATTTCTTACTGGTCGTAAAAAAGTATGGAATGTTATAGACTTCCTTTTGTTTATGGTTATCTTCCATCCATTTAATTTCCTCTGTATTTTGTCTTGTATGTGCAATACAAAGATCAATAAATAAATATAATAAAACAAGACAGAAGTTAATCTCTCATCTTCTTGTTATCCGCAATCCATGTACTTTACTTTTTTTTTGTGAATGTATGTGTTGCAAGCAAACAAATCTCTTACATCTTTTATAAAATGAAATATATTTTATATGCAATATTTAAAGCTAAACTACAGGCAAGCAACTGAATTCACAGTTCACAGACACAAGCACACACACACATACCTTCCAAGTAGTTTTTAATTCTGTGTAGCACTATGCACCCTTGCTAGCAAGGGAAGATCTTCAACTTCAACTCCAAGGATGGGGTGCTAATACAAAGAAAAATTTAAGTGTTTAAAGGGTAACTCTATTTTTGGTGGGAAACAACACATTCCCTTCTAGCTGATCTATGTACAGTGCAGGGATTTGAACAAACTGTTACCTTTTGATATTCTAAAGGAATAGCTGTTTGTTTCTCTGTGTCCATATAAATCTGTATGGGAGTGGTTTTAGAATTATCAATTAGCTGCTGCACTTGAAGGGCTCTAATGAGGAAAGTCTGCATCCCTTAAAGCTGGTTTTACATAGATTTCAGCTTGTATAAGTGCAATGTTAATAACAAGCTTTGACAAAGCATTTGCAGAGCTTTCATCAAGCCTTATTGAAGCTTCTAAAGCCATTCTGCTCCAGTATGTAAATGTTGAACACATATCTTAATGGAAGTGCCGTTTGCCACTTTAAAACAAGCTTCTAGGAGGCTTCAGCACTTCTTGAAGTCTGTTAAAAGCCTGCTAGCAGTTTGCTTTAACTGGCAAGCTGCACTCTCATTAGGATATGTGTTCAAAATGTAAAAACTGGAGCAGAATGATACTTTAACCACTTCTGAACAGCGCGCCGTACACATACTGTGGCAGGACAGCCCAGCTGCGCAAAATGACATACCTGTATGGGATTTTGCACACATGGTGTAGGGGGCAATGAAGGGGCACACATGTGATTGGACGCAGCGGGAGCCAATCAGCGGGTCCAGCGGCTGCGATGGCCACGACCCATCAGTCATTCTGTGGAGAGACGGATCAGCAGTGTGCCTATGTAAACAAGGCAAAACACTGATCTGTCAGGGAGCAAAGGAGAGATCGTTGTGTTTCAGCTAAGATGAAAGAAGATCTCTCTTTTCCTCCAGTCTGTCTATCCCCTAAACAGTTAGAAAGCACCTCCCTACCAAGCAGACACTTAACGCCTTGGTTGCTCCCAGTGTTAACCCCTTCCCTGCCAGTGTCATTTATACAGTGATCAGTGCATTTTTTAACACTGATCACTGAATTGGTGTCACTGGTCACAAAGTGTCACTTAGTGTCTAATTTTTCCGCCGCAATGTCGCAGTTCCACTTAAAATCACTGATCATTGCCACTAAAAAATAAAAAGTCCCTAAATCTATCCCATTTTGGACGCTATAACTTTGGCGCAAACCAGTCAATATACGCTCATTAGAAATTTTTTTTTTGCTAAAAATATGTAGCAGAATACATATTGGCCTAAATTGATGAAGAAATTTGATTTTATGTATTTTTTTTTATTTGGAATGTTTTATAGCAGAAATTATAAAATATTGTTTTTTATTTAAAAAATTTCGGTATTTTTTTTTTATAGCGCAACAAATAAAAACTGCAGAGGTGATCAAATACCACCAAAAAAAAGAAAGCTCTATTTGTGGGAAAAAAAAGACATCAATTTTATTTGGGTACAGAGTCGCATGATCACGCAAATGTCAGTTAAAGCAACGCAGTGCCGTATCGTAAAAATGGCCTGCTCAGGAAAAACCTTCAGGAGCTGGTTAAAAGCTTTAACAAAGATGGTTAAAAGCTCTAAAAATGCTTTGTCAAAGGTTGCTGTTCATACTGCTCTTGTACAAGCTGGAGCCTGTGTGAACCAGGCCTTAGATGTGATTTCCTTTTAAAAGGACCGAGCCTGTTTTTCAGGCTTTGTGTTTACAATTTTTAAACAGTTTTTAAACAGTTTAAACAGTTTTTTTTTTGCTAGAAAATTACTTAGAACCCCCAAACTTTTCATATATATTTTTTCTAACACCCTAGAGAATAACATGGGGGTCATTGCAATACTTTTTGTCACACAGTTTTTGTGCAGCGGTCTTACAATCACACTTTTTTTGGATAAATTCAAAATAAGACAACAGTAAAGTTAGCCGAATTTTTTTTATATTGTGAAAGATATTGTTACGCCAAGTAAAATTATACCCAACATGTCACGCTTCAAAATTGCACCCGCTCGTGGAATGGCGTCAAACTTTTACCCTTAAAAATCTCCATAGGCGACGTTTAAAAAATTCTATAGATTGCATCTTTTGAGTTGCAGAGAAGGTCTAGGACTAGAATTATTACTTTCGCTTTAACGATTGCGGTGATACCTCACTTGTGCGGTTTAAACACCGTTTTCATATGCGGGAGCTAGTCACGTATGTGTTCGCTTCTGCGCACGAGTTCATCGGGAAGGAGCGCTTTAAAAAAATATTTGTTTAGTTTTCTTATTTAATTTACTTGATTTTATTTATTTTTACACATTTTTTTTTTTTAAATGGTCACTTTTATTCCTATTACAAGGAATGTAAACATCTCTTGTAAAAGAAAAAAGCATGACAGGTCCTCTTAAATTTGAGATCTGGGGTCAAAAAGACCTCAGATCTCATATTTAGACTAAAATGCATTTGAAAAAATTACAACAAAAAAGTGCCTTTGAGACGCATAGGCGGAAGTGACGTTTTGACATTGCTTTCGCCCTGCTATGCTATGGAGATGGATGGGGGATATCTTGCCCTCACTCAGATACATGACACAGAGGGAGAAGGACCCGATCGCCTCCGCCGCTACAGATGGCTCCGGCAAGCGGCAGAGGGCGCGGGAGAGCAGCGGCAGGGGGACCCTCTTCCGCTGCCGATAACAATGATCTTGCGACAAATCTGCTGCGGAGACCACCATTATCGCTTACAGGACTGGCCAGGGTCAGGGCCATTTGAAGGAATTTGGGGGCTCCAAGCAAAATGGACATGGAGGCCCCCAAACCCCAGCCCCCCCACCCCTGCTTGCATGCAAAGCCTACAGGAACCACAGTATAGTGATACAGTTTACGTTCACCCACACGTTATATAAATAAAAAAAAAATTACAGTGCAAATACTGTTGTTGCATATAATGTGCCGCAGCAAACGCGTGTAGCTGAATTGCGAGTGTTCTGCATGGAATGCATGGGTCAGATTATGTCCTGGGGAGAGGGCTAGTGCTAGAGAGGAGAGAGATAGATATGTGCCTTTAGCTATTTTTTTTTTATTTGACCAATAGTAGCGCAGGAATATCCCCCTCTTTTATACGTCAGTGTACATAGGTCAGGTCAGTGTAGGTATGTCATGTAGGTCAGTGTAGGTATGTCATGTAGGTCAGTGTACATGGGTCAGGTCACTACCATTTTGTACCGGGGGGTGGGAGTGTAAATTATGCCTGTGAAATAGTGCATGTTTCCCGTACTTTGAACTGTCCCTGCCCATTCTTAAAAAAAAGCCTGGGGGTCCCCCCAAATTCAATTACCAGGCCCTTCAAGTCTGGTATGAATATTAAGGGGAACCCCGCCATCAATTATTTTTAAAAAATGACGTGGGGTTCCCCCCAAATATTCATTCCAGACCCTTCAGGTCTGGTGTGGATTTAAAGGGGAATTCCACTCCAAATACAAAAAAAATGGCGTGGAGTTCCCCCAAAAATCCACACCAGACCCCTTCAGTCTAACATTTATTGTTTATTTATTATTGTTTGTTTCTTATACAAGGCGCATAATTCACAAAACATGTTTGCATCGATGCGCCTGAGACAGTTCTAAGTTCTGCTGCCAGATTCATCCATCTTACATAACTACTTAGTGTCCACCACACTTCTCTGACTATCGCTCACCCAATGAAAATATATTAGAATGCTAACAACTACATTTGAAGCCATCCATAACTCTTCGCTGAGCTACATCATCATTCTTATCTCAAAGAAATCACCAAAACCAACCTCTGTGCTCCTCCAAATATACCCTGCTTTCTAGCTCCCTGGTTACCTCCTTCACCTCCAGGACTTCTCCAGAGCCCCTCTTTTCCTCTGGAACTCCTTACCCAATCTGCCCAACTATCTCCTACTCTGTCCACTTTTATGTGATGCCTGAAAAATAATCTCTACCTGCCACTACCTAAAAAATTACTTTTACTTCCTCCATTAACTCATCGTTTCCACAGATATTACCTTTGTACCATTTGCTATTCTCTTTTAGATTGCAAGCTCTCATAGGCAGGACCAACCTAACCGTCAAATTATATTGCAACTGTAGTATAAACTTATACTGTATACTGTATTTTAAGTTCTGTGAAAACAGCTGAATATAAATTCTCTATAAAAATAGTAACAATAATATACCGTAATTTATAATAGTTTTAGCCAATTAGAAAAACAAGATTGGCTTATATTAACCTCTTCGCCCTGGCTGTACACATATATTTGTGGCCTCTCGGCAGTAAGGGCCTTAACACTGAGTGGCCGTGCTCCTGGCACAGTTACTGAGGGCTAGCGGAAAGCTCCTAATCTCTACCTGTGATCAGGGGCTTTCCGATCATGTGAACAATGTGACAGCCAATCATGGCTGTCACATGATCAGAAACCCAAACTATCGGTATCAAAAACTTTTTAAAGGGTCAGGAAGCACCAGTGTTAAGGAGTTAATGTATTTAAGTAGGAAATAAAATACGTTTTATGGCAAAAAGTTTGCAGACATTTAACAATCACATCTACTGCATATGTGCTTGATGTCACAGGAGTGCACTTCCATTCTAAATCCATTGACTTTAAAGAAAAAGTAAGGCCAAAGCTTTTTTGGCCCTATTATCCTGTGGGTCACAGGAGTGGACTTTGTTCGGCACTCCTGTGACCAGTCTCAAGCCAAAAGTGGGCTAAAGTTTGTTGTTGGCTGATGTCATTCAGCCCTTCCAGGAGCTTAATCGATCCAAACATTAATGTCAGGATCCACCAAGATGCCAGGGCTGGAAGCTGTTAGCTAAACACTGAGCCAGTTTCTCCTTCCCCCTCCACAGCACAGTGCTCCAATGAGCCCTATAGGGGCAGAGCAGAGAGCCGGTGAATGACAGTTACCAGCTCTCTGCTCAGTGAAGACCGAGAACCGAGTGATCAGTGACCTACGGTAACACGTTTTCAACCACTGAGAATTATCATAAAGGATTCTCTCCCGCTGGTACCTAACGCCCCCTTGTTGGAGGGGTTGCTGACAAACTCGTACTATTAATTACATCCTTTGGACATGCAAAAGTCTTACCTTGGAATAAGGTGTTCAAGTTATTATGCCAAATCACTGGAATTCTTACGTAATCCAAACCTGGCTTTACCTTATTCTGGGATTGAGTGCTTTCCCATAGACTATCATAGTATTGTATTAATTCTACTCATGTCTAGACTATGGAAAACTGACAGGACACCCAATGTCTTTTCACTCTTCACTCTCATAAATATCATATATGACGATGTAGCACCCTCTAGCGTGCTAGAAGGATAGTTCATTTTTTTTGTGAGAGTAGGTACATTAGCAGTCAAGCCTGGGTGTGTTTTGATCTGGGTTGGGAGTGACTCATGTTAGAGCTGGGTGACTCACAGGCAGCATCACCAAGACCTCCCACTTCTTTCCAGAATGTTCTAGTGTTTTCTAAAAAAAAGGAAGGAGGCGAAAGAAGGTGTGGCTGTCTGGGGTGTTCTAAGGAGCCCTGACCAATACCCAATATGGATTGGCAGGGGGCAGGCCTTATTAAATACCTAGGGTCAGCCCAGCTGGGGAGAGGTTGTTCATGTTAAATCTGGAGATGAGTGCTAGGCTGTCGGAGCCTTTGAGGGAGCTCCCCAGTCTGGGGGGTGACCATGGGCCTGGGGTTTTGGTGTGGACAGGACCCTTCTCACGACACATAGAGGTGTCCTGGACAGGTGGCACAGGAGCAAGCAAGGACAGCAGGAGAGCACTGCCAGGCAAAGTTTCCAGGAGAGGAACAACAAGTCAGGGGGAACTGTACTGTGTTGCATCAATTGATAGATTGAACTCAAGGGAAGTATTTCTGGCCTCTGCCAGTCATTCAGTACTACAAGTGCCTTTGCTCATAACAACCAGCAGGTACTGTCTGTCAAGTTATTGTTGCCTGCTTACTCAGTTGCCCAACCATGGCTGGGATGGATCACTTATGCAATTCAGTCATTTTCTACAATATGCTGTAACTGTGGCAACTACAGCGGCTGACTGCGCCCATAGATTACAAATATGTGCAGCCACCTGCTATTGTTGGACATCTTTAATAGGGATGAGCTGAACACCCCTGGGTTCGGTTCGCATCAGAACCTGTGAACAGACCAAAAGTTTGTGTGAACTTTAGAACCCTGTTAAAGTCTATGGGACTCGAACGTTTGAAATCTAAAGTACTAATTTTAAAGGCTAATATGCAAGTTATTGTCCTAAAAAGTGTTTGGGGACCCAGGTCCTGCCCCAGGGGAGTGTTAGGGGACCTGGGTCCTGCCCCAGGGGACATTTATCAATGTAAAAACAGTTTTTAAAAAAATGGCCGTTTTTTCAGGAGCAGTGATTTTAATAATGCTTAAACTGAAACAGTAAAGTTGAAATATTCCTTTAAATTTCGTACCTAGGGGGGTGTATAGTATGCCTGTAAAGTAGTGCTTGTTTCCTTTGCTTAGAACTGTCCCTGCACAAAATGTAATTTCTGAAGGAAAAAAGTCATTTAAAATCACTTGTGGCTATAATGAATTGTCGGATACCAGTAATTTAGAGAAAAGTCATTCATAAAAAAATAATGTGTGGGGGTCCTCCCCAATTCAATTACCAGACCCTTCAGGTCTGGTATGGATTTTAAGGGGAACTCCACCCAGATAAAAAAAATAAAAAAATGCCCTGGACCCCCACACATTTTTTTTTATGAATGACTTTTCTCTGTATTGCGGGGAGCCGACAATTCATTATAGCCGCGAGTGATTTTAAATTACTTTTTTTCCCTTTAGAAATGACACTTTGTGCAGGGACAGTTCTAAGCATGGGAAACAAGCGCTACTTTACAGGCATACTATAAACCCCTCCTAGGTACGAAATTTAAAGGAATATTTCACTTTTATTGTTTCACTTAAAGGAATTAAAATCACTGCTGCCAAAAAAACTGCAGTTTTTAAAACTTTTTTTTGCATGTCCCCTGGGGCAGGATCCAGGTCCCCCAAACACTTTTTATTACAATAACTTGCATATTAGCCTTTAAAATTAGCACTTTAGATTTCAAACGTTCGAGTTCCATAGACTTTAACAGGGTTCTAAAGTTCACACGAACTTGCCGCGAACACCCCAAATAGTTCACTGTTCGGCGAACAGGCAATGTTCGAGTCGAACATGAGTTCTACTCAAACTCGAAGCTCATCTCTAATCTTGAACTTTTGCTCAAAACTCCTGCTTTGAACAGTAAAGTGTGTCTGGAGATGTCTACTGTTGCCCCGGGTGATCGGGGTAAGCCTGCGGGTGGGACTGTGGTAAAAGTGTACCTTTCAATGAGGCATGGGCTACAAACATTATTGTTGCTACCAGCAACCAACGGAAAAGTCAGCTGTTCTCAGTTGCTCAGCACAGCAACATGCCCAGACTTCTATTTCCAGTGTGCCTGCAAACTTCAGTTCATCGAACAAGTGGTTTAAAACAGCACAGGGGAGAGGCACGCCATGGGTGTTCTAAAGAGCCCTGACAAATCCCCAATCTGGATTGACAGCGGGCAGGACTCCTTAACCACTAAAGGACCATAAGGATTTGCTCCCTTAATGACCAGGCCATTTTTTCAATACAGCACTGTGTTGCTTTAACTGACAATTGTGCGGTCGTGCGACATTGTACCCAAACAAAATTGATGTTCTTTTAAAAAAACACAATATTTTTAACTTCTTGCTATAATAAATATCCAAAAAAAGAAAAATGTCTTGATCAGTTTAGGCCAATATGTATTCTTCTACATATTGTTGGTAAAAAAAAACTTGCAATAAGCATTTATTGATTGGTTTGAGCAAAAGATATTGCATCTACAAAGTAGGGTATATATTTATGGCTTTTTTTTTTACTAGTCCAATTTTCAGTGGGACTGCGACATTGCGGCGGATACATCAGACACTTTTGACACATTTTTGGAACCATTAACATTTATACAGCGATCAGTGCTATGAAAATGCACTGATTACTGTGTAAATGTCATTGGCAGTGAACAGGTTAACACTAGGGGTGATCAAGGGGTTAAATGTTTTCCCTGGGATGTGTTTCTAACTGTTGGGGGATGGGACTCACTGGGGGAGGAGAGAGATTGCTGTTCCTAATCACTAGCAGATCTGTCTCCCCTCCCCTGTCAGAATGAGAATCTGTCTGTTTACATTAACAGATCCCCATTCTGGCTCTCTGTGGAGCGATTGCGGGTGGTCAGCAGACATAGGGGCCGCCATCCACATGCATCGGCTTTGGTGTCAGGCTCTTAAAGCGGCCGACATACAATGACGGCGGCTGGTTTTCAAGTAGTTAATTACCTAGGGTCAGCCCAGCTGGTCAGGGGTTGTTTGGGTGGAAGCTGAAGATGGAGTGTTAGGCTGTCGGGGCCTTTGAGGGAGCTCCCCAGTCTGGAGGGGGGGGGGGTAACCTTGGGCCTGGGGCTCAAGTGTGCACAGGACCCTTCTCACGACACACAGAGATGTTCAGGACAGGTAGCATGGGAGCAAGAGAGGACAGCGGGAGAGCACTGCCAGGCAAAGTCTCCAGGAGAGGAACAACAAGTCACAGCCAAGAGGCCTAGTGAGTAATACACAGTTGGGAGAGGATTTGGGAGGTACACCTGAGAGGACTGGGAGAGTGCAGTCTGAGATGGGTGGAGAGCCAGAGGAGTAGACTGGAGTGTCACTGGGGTGTCATAGGCAATGGGGAGAGGCAGATGCAGCCAGGAGGGCTGACAGGACCTGAAGATGTGGTGCTGGGAGCAGTATCCTTATGGACAACTAGCACTAGGACTACCTAGATAACTTTTCTACACCAAAGGGGCATGTTGTCACTCCCCACAAAAGGTAAATTAACCTTAGGCCTGTTAGAGCCAGTGTCAGGCCTAAAATATAGTGCTAGCTGGTCCGGAAAGTGCAAGCGAGTGATGTGCTGGAGGTGTTGAGAAGAGATTGGGCCAGATTCAGCAAGACTTGCGCTGGAGTAATTCGATATGCGCCGCGTAACTGAAGATGTGGCCGTACCCACCAAACTAGATGCGACAGAATACGGGCCATTTCCGATCAGCTTAACTTTCCGACGCCAGAGTCTCGTCAGCGCATAATTTCGCTTGGCGCATCAGTCGCGCCTATTGATTTCCCCTGCAAATATGCAAATGAGGGAGATTTCCCAATTCGCAAACGGATTAGCACCATACGCTGGCTACATGCGCCGCGCGTATCTCGTCCGTCCGGCGCAAAGTTATTTCTACAAATAGCTGCTTTATCTTTACTCCAGACGGCCACAGGTCAGCAGGAGAGCAGCTACAGCAGCGTTACCGACGATAAGAGCTAGCTGAGCACCCCCACTTGCAGGACAACACCTCTGTCCATGCTTGTCTGTCAACTTTTACAGCCATGGAGGAAGACATCATAGGTCTCCATAGCCGAGATGACGGCTGACAGCTCCTGGCCTTTAGAGTTCAGCTTTCTCCTGTGTGTTTGCGGGGAACGGGAGCAGCCATCTCAGAACAAAAGTAACTTCACTGCGGGGAGGGGGAACAGGATATACTTTAGTGCCGGAATGGCGCATCTACGGGCGCATTTAAACGTCCAACGGAACGCATTGCGCTGACGTTTCCCATGAAGTGGTGCCGACGGAAGTTGTGAGCATGCGCACAAGGGGGCCGAGTGAAGCCTCAATTACTGCGCATGCTCCGTGGATGATGCGCTGAATGTAAGCCTCTGCGCTGGGCTCCGCCCATCATTTACATATGATCACACCCACTTCCACTTGCGTCGGGTTACGCCAGCGCATTATCGTTACTCTGGCGCAAGTTTACGCGCAACTGCTATGTGAATAACAGTACTTGCGCCGAAAGTGTCGGCGGAGTAACTTAAATGAGAAACGTTACTCCAAAGTAAAGAAGCGCCCATCTACCTGAATCTGGCCCATTATCTGCAAGCAAGTGATGTGCTGGAGTGAAGAGAGAAGGGGCCAGATTCTCTAAGAAATTCGCCGGCGTAGCGTAAGCTATTTACACTACGCCGCCGCATCGTACTAGAGCAAGTGCCGTATTCCCTAAGCATTTGCTCCGTCGTTTGCGTTGGCGTAGCGAAAATGGCCCAGCGTAAGCCCGCGTAATTCAAATGAGGCGGCTTGTATTTAAATGAAGCGCGCCCCCGCGTCAAAAGAAATGCACATGTGCCGGCCGGGGAAAAAGCCCAGTGCGCATGCTCCAGCTCACGTCAGAAAGCGTCGTTGAAACCGATGTCAAAATGACGTGAGCGTCATTTACGCAACTCCCTATTTGCGAACGAGTTAGTAAAACGACGTAAGCGACGGAAAAAGCCGACGCTGACACGACGCCATACTTAACATGGCATCCGACGGCACCCGACGGCATCCGACGGAACTTCGTAAGGTTACTCCACATAGTAGCTGGGATAATCTTACGCGGACGAAAACAACGTATGCGACGACGGGGCGGCGTAAAAGCGATCTGGAATCGGCGTACTAGCCTCATTTGCATAGGCAAATGAGAAAACAGCGTAAAGGCCACCTAGTGGCCGGAGTTGTCATTACATCTACGATCCGCAAGTGTAATGGTTTTTACAGTTGTCGGATGTTGCAGCGTATCTATGCAAAAGTGATGCTAAGCATCACGCGCATAGATACGAGGCAAAAAAAAAGGCGATACGACGGGGTATCTGAGATACTCCGTCGTATCGCCGCTGAGAATCTGGCCCAAGGTGTATATACTAGTTGTATAGTTGAGAGATGGACTACAACACTCAGCAGCCCTTAAGAGGGCACCGCTACAAAAAAAGCTATAGCCCTTTGGAACAAGCTCTATCTCCAAACTCAAATGCCGCGTACACACGGTCGTTTTTTGCGATAAAAAAAAAAGACAGTTTTCTGTGAAGTAAAAAACGACGTTTTTGAAACGTCACTTTTCAAAGACAATTTTGCATACACACCATCGTTTTTTCACAAAAAGCGAGGTTACGTTCACCACTCTTTTCCATTGAAGCTCACTTCATAACTAGCTTCTGGGCATGCGCGGGTTGAAAAACGTCGTTTTGAAAGACGTTTTTGCTACACACGGTGACTTTTTGTGAAACAAAAAAAGACGTTTTGAAAAACGACACAAAAAATTCAAGCATGTTGGAATTTTTTTGAAGACAAAAAACGACGTTTTGCCCACACACGATCAATTTAAATGACGTTTTAAAAAACGTCGTTTTTTTTCATCGCAAAAAACGACCGTGTGTACGCGGCAAAACAGATGTGGAATCCTTGGATTCAAATGCTTTCACATAATGACACATAATATACCTATTACACTTTTATACTGTGATATTGTTTGCCTTTTGCCTTAATTTTCATTCTGTTTCGTTTCTACATGTCCACCTTTATGTACTGTAATTCCAATTATGCAGACTGTATGGTTTTTTCTACTATCCTGGTCACTCGCCATCAGTACTAATGTGTAATATTTCAACTCAATTTGGCTGGATTGTAACCAACTCAATGTTCCTGTGTCAGTTATATCCTCTGTATTTCTTGTTATGTTTTTAAAATTAATAAAAACGTAATAATGGGGGGAAAATAAAACAACCACAAGCAATTAATCTATAGTTGTCTTTGCCTTTATAGTCTCCATCACTTAGGAATGGTTTCTACAAGATTTTGAAATGGGAATAAGAGATTTTGAGCCCACTGACTTGCAGTTAGAGTTAAATTCAGCCCTCTATTTTTTTTCCCATATTTAATGTGTTAAACTTTGTATGGACCTGGCTTTGTGCATGGACAGTCATGGCGAGACAAAGAAGGGTTTGCCCAAAACTGTTGTCAAAAGGTTGGAAATACATAATTGTCTTAAACAGCCCTCAAAATTTCCACTCGCCTACTAGCATTTGGCAAGTGGATTTAAGCTGGGGGCGAGTTATGACAGGGCTGCATGACCAATCTCCCTCCAATCTGTGTTTACACTTAGAGTCCCGATTGGCGGCCGAAGAGGAAAGGTGCATGCTCGGGAAAAGTAGTCTGGTGAGCCGCGCACAGGCAGAGCAGTACACAGGTGCTCTCCTTACAATTCTCATTAAGCCATGGGACCTCCTCTCCTCACTGCCAGCCTAAATAAAAGGGGGAAGTGGGGACATGCAAGCGTGGAGCCGCGCACACACAGGCTCCTGATGATGAGATGAATAGAAGAGGGGGAAAGAGGGGGAGAGAGAGAGAGAGAGAGGGGGGGAGAGAGGAGGGGAGGAGAGAGAGAGAGAGTGAGAGAGAGGGGGGGAGAGGGGGGAGGGGGAGAGAGAGAGTTGCAGAGGAGACAGCAAGAGTATAGGGAAGAGACCCAGTTCTAGTGCCCTGTCCCTCTGGTCTGCCCCCAGTGCCCTGTCCTATTTTGTTAAAGTTGTTGTTGGTAATAATTAATTTTGTAACTTGATTCTGCATAAAACATTTAACAGTGTCATTCCATGAGATAATCTACGAGGACGTGTTTACGGGTGCAATTAGGCGAAGGGCTGTGTATGATTTAGGTGGGGCAACTGGTGGCGAGTAACTCTTGAGGCCTGGCAAGTAGCTCAGCACTAGTGTTGCTCACGAATATTCGCATTGCGAATATTCGTTACGAATATTGCATATTCGAGTATTCGCGAATAACTCGAATATCGCGGTGAATATTCGCGATAGCATCCTAGTCAGACAGATCACATCCTAGTGATCTCCATCGACGTCTAAAAGCATTGCTGGGATGATTAGAGACACTGGGCCGAGTAGCTGATGCGATCCATTTGTGCTGCCGAATATTCGCAATGCGAATATTCGGCAAAAGGAATATTGCGCGATTATTTTCTCCGCCCTTCTTTTGCATCAGAGCCAATCAGAGTTCTCCTACCACAGTTGTCAGAGGTTAGCAACCTCCATAGCAACCAATAGGAACCTGCCTGCACGACCATTATATAAGTTCACTCCCAGCAGTATTTCAGTGCAGATTCACAAAGAGGATAGAGAGTGGAGTGTTTCTGTGCCATCTTACAGCTTACAGCATCAGCATTGTGCTTCCTAAAGTGCTTGCAGTTCTGTGGTTCCTGGCTGCTTCTACTTCTAACTTCTAAACTGCTTTTTTCAAAGCAAAAGACCAAACAGCTTTATTAAAAGCTCAGATTTGTGTTGTTGTTTTCCAGATTAGTGTAGCTTAGTGTTAGATAGACTTCTGTGTACTTACTTGTACATTTCTTTAAGGTAGCTTAGTTTAGTGTGTGTTAAGTGTCTGTTTTTTGTGTATAAAAAAAAAAAATAGCTTTATTTTAGTCATATAAGTTTGTGTAAGCATAGTTAGTGTTGCATATTAGATTAGTATTTCTATTCCTCTTCTTTGTCCTTGTCATTCAGTGTAAAAAAAATAATAAAAAATAAATAAAAAATAAATGTAGTTTTAGTTTAGTCATATAAGTTTGTGTAAGCAGATTTATTGTTAAGTGCATATTATTTTAGTATTTGTAGTCCTTGTCCTTGTCTGAGTCCCTCAGTGTAAAAAAATTAAAATAAAAAAAACTTGTAGGTGTAGTAGTTTAGTAGCTGTCTAGTACGTCTTTGTCTTTGTCTGCGTCTTTGTCTGCGTGCCTGTCTTTTAAAAAAAAAAAACACTCCTTTCTCACATTCCTCCCCCCCCCCAATAAAGTTTACCCCCCCACACATCAGCAAGTATGAGCAGCATACGTGGCCGTGGCCGTGGCAGCAGGGGTAAGGGAGTTACTCCCAGTGCTGGGTCGCTGCCAGCACGGGGTACCTCTCGCGCCCCTACTAGTGGTAGTGGATCAGGTGGAAGGGGAGTCTGCCTCATCCGGGATTTTTTTCCCTGGGGCAGCCGCCCGATATTGCCTTCTCAGGCTCCACTAGTGGTGGAGTATATGGGGCACAGCAGTGCCACTGAGTCGTCAGTCCCGACTCCCAGTAGCACCACCAGTACACCGGTGCCTTTAGGACCCGCCCCCAGCCCCCAAGGGTCCAGCCTCTTACTGTTTGACAGCGACAGTGAGAGGGATATCTTGGGGGAGGCCCTGCATCAGGCAGACATGCAGTTCTGTCCTGATGGTCAGGACCTTTTTGAAGGGTTGATGGAGGAGGAGGATGGGGTACCTGCTGTCAGTATCCCAGAGACATCCCTTCCAAGTGGTGTTGCTGTTTTTGTGCAGGAAACACCCGCACCTAGTCAGACCCAGGCGTCGGTGAGGGGACAGCAGAGCCAGGCTAGCGGCTCCATGTCAGATGTTTCCCTCAGACCACCACATGTCAGCCCTGGGTCTGACATATCTGGGGGCGAAGAGGAGGGTGACCCAACATAGGTGCCACATAACTTGTCGGTTCACAGCAGCAGTGACGACGAGGAAGGTAGGCACCCTGGGGAAACGGTGCGCCAGGTCACCAGAGAGACCAGCGTCAGGGTCTCCACTGGTGATGGCAGTAGGAGGTGTCAGCAACAGCAGCTGCGCACCCAGCAGGTGCAAGTCAGCGTCACCCCATCTGACAGGAGGGCGGCGCTGAAGTCATCTGTCTGGGCCTACTTCACCCTGGTACCCTGGTACCAGATAACCATACCGTGGCCATCTGCCAGATCTGTCGTGCCAGGGTGATGAGAGGGAAGTGCTTGGCTCGGGTGGGTACCACAGCCCTGAACCAGCACCTGAGAATTAATCACTGGCGGGAGTATGACCAGATGAAGCATGGTGGTGGTAGCAGCGCCACCACCACAAGTGAGCAGGGTACAGCAGCCCCTGCCACAGCTTCATCTGTTCCCAGCAGGTCATGCCCCCCCGCTCCCTCTAGTAGAGGTACTGCTACCGGCAACCAGACCTCTACTTCCACAGCACCATCCTCGTCTGTGTCCTGCACTGCCGTCCGGCGCCAGGCGTCGCTTTCCGACGCCTTTGAACGCACCACTCCCTTCCCCCCTGGAGACCGACGTGTGCGTTCCCTCAATGGGCTCCTGGCAAGGGTTATTGCCCAACATCTGCTGCGCTTCAACATCGTTGATTGCAACCCCTTCAGGCAGATGTTGGAGCAGGCCCAACCCCAATGGCGTGTCCCCAGCCGCCATTTCTTTGCCAGGACTGGTGTCCCTGCCCTACACCAGCACATTGTGCAGAATGTAACCCTGTCGCTGGATCACGCTGTCAGCGACAGGGTGCATCTCACAATGGATGGCTGGACCAGCAGGCATGGGCAGGGCCGGTACATCAGTTTCACGGCCCATTGGGTTTCCCTCCGAGGAGCTGGGTAGGGATTTTGCATCAGATTTTGTGGTGCCGCCCCGGGGTGTCCAGGGGAGAACTGCTGGTCTCCGTCAAGCCACTGTCTCCGCAGCTGCTGAGCCTCCCAGCAAGCGCCCCCGTAGCTACTCAAGTGTGGGCACGTGCGCTGTCAGGCCGTGCTCCAGCTTGTTAGTTTAGGGGGCCGGAGACACACTGGCAAAGAAGTGCTGACCGCACTTCAGGCTCAGGTCCAGAAGTGGCTGACACCCCGAAGGCTCCAGGCAGGTATGGTTGTCTGTGACAACGGCAGCAACCTACTCTCCGCCCTCCAGGCTGGCAGTCTGACCCACGTGCCCTGTCTGGCACATGTCCTCAACCTTGTGGTGCAGAAGTTCCTGCGCACCTATCCCAGGTTGAGTGACATTGTGCTAAGGGTGCGTAGGATTGGCAGCCACTTCAGGCACTCCCCAACCGCTACCGCGTCCCTGTCCAATTTGCAGCGGGACAACAGCCTGCCCCTTCACAGGCTGATTGTGGACAGTGTGACGCGGTGGAACTCCACCCTCCACATGCTGGAAAGTTTGTGGGAGCAGCGAAGGGCGGTGAAGGAATACCTGCTGGATCAAGGCAGTGGCGGGCCATCACAAACACTCCCGTACATCACCAGTGCGGTGTGGGGGCAGATACACCAGGTCTGCCATGTGTTGGCCCCTTTCGAGCAGGCGACCAAGATGGTGAGCAGGTAGCATGTCGGCCTCAATGACGTGCTCCCTATAGTGTTCCTGCTGGACAGGGCACTAGATCGCCTGCTCGAAGCTGGGGAGAGTGCCTTGGTGGAGCAGGAGGCAACACTGCTCCACCAAGACCAGGCCCAGGACGGGGAGGAGGAGGATGATGATGATGAGGAGGAGGTTACTGGTGACGTCCTGGAGTCAGGGCCTGGTCAGGAGGGAGAGCCGGTGTTGGGGGCACCGATAGTCCCGGGGTTGGGCATCTCTGTGCGCGAGCAGCAGCGCCTCCAGCATGAAGAGTCGGACGTCATGGACCCGGGCAGCCACGAGGAGTCACAGCGGGCTGTGCTCTTCCCCATGGCTGCCCACATGCTGAGATGCCTCAGGAGGGACCCCGGGTTCATGCTATCAAGGAGAGGGATGAATTTTGGATGGCCACCCTTTTAGATCCAAGATGTAAGGGGAAACTGGAGCAGTTCCTCCCAGCCAGCCGGAGGCAGCACCGGATGGAGGAACTACAGGCACGCATAGTCAGCCGGTTGGAGCAGACAACTCCCCGGCCTCCAGTTGTCCCCCCTCGTCTCACCCAGCAGGTGGCTGCACCCAGCAGCAGCAGCCGAGCAGGGGACCTAATGGGTGAGATGAGGATGTTCTTCCAATCTGAGCGACCCAGTACCAGCAGCAGCAGCAGCAGTCACCACCAGCAGCTGGCCCACATGGTGGCAGACTACATGGGGTCCGTCGGTGCTTCTGACAGTATGAGCACAGACGACCCCATGGAGTACTGGGTTGCCAGATTGGACACCTGCCGCGAGCTTGCTCAGTATGCGCTGGAGTTGCCCCCCCTCCAGCATACTATCTGAGCGGACATTCAGGTGGGGTGGTCACGGACAAGAGGACCAGTCTGTCCACAGACTCTGTGGACAGACTCACATTCATCAAGATGAATGAGTCCTGGATCGGCGGTGACTTTATGGCACCCGCCGTCGGTTCAGGGAGCTGAATGGTCCCTTGTCATGTCATTCATTATTACCTCTTGCATTAATTGATACCGTTTAAACTCATAGTGGGCAGGTAGTGTTAAGGGCATAAATATTTCCATGCTGTGTCATTAAGCCACTATAAGGAGTCCTGATGCTGCTGCCACATTATTTTGAAATGTAATTGCTCAATGCTCACCATGAATTTAAAAAGTCACGTATAGCATAGAAATAACGTTAATCAAACTTTTAAATTATGAGGCACTATGGTATAGTCAGGCTACAGCTACTGTGTCATTCTGCTTTTCAAATTTAATCACCATGCTAATGCAACTTCAAGCTTTTGTAATTTTGCCACGATATGGGCTCCTACTGCTAATGCCAAAAGGCTGAGTGATTATGTACCGATATATTACTCATAATGCTGCTGTCACCTTTTGTCCGAGAGATTTGCCAATTTCTATTACTAATGCTGCTGCTGATGGCACCTCTTGCCCGAGTGATTTGCCATTTTTATTACTCTTACTGCTGCTGCTGCTGCTGATGGCACCTCTTGCCCGAGTGATTTGCCCTTTTTATTACTCTTACCGCTGCTGCTGCCGATGGCACCTCTTGCCCGAGTGATTTGCCATTTTTATTACTCTTACCGCTGCTGCTGCTGCTGCTGCTGATGGCACCTCTTGCCCGAGTGATTTGCCATTTTTATTACTCTTACCACTGCTGCTGTTGATGGCACCTCTTTCCTGAGTGATTTGACACTATATTGTCTACTTTTACTACTACTGCTGCTGCTCTGACACCTATGTCACAAGTTATTTGCCACTATATACTACTATTACCACTGCTGCTGCTGCTGTTCATGGGCCATGGCACCTCTTTCCCGAGTGATAAAACACTATATTGTCTACAATTAGTACTACTGCTGCTGCTCAGACACCTATGTCACAAGTTATTTGCCATTATATACTACTATTACCACTGCTGCTGCTGCTGTTCATGGGCCATGGCACCTCTTTCCCGAGTGATAAAACACTATATTGTCTACAATTAGTACTACTGCTGCTGCTCAGACACCTATGTCACAAGTTATTTGCCATTATATACTACTATTACCGCTGCTGCTGCTGCTGTTCATGGGCCATGGCACCTCTTTCCCGAGTGATAAAACACTATATTGTCTACAATTAGTACTACTGCTGCTGCTCAGACACCTATGTCACAAGTTATTTGCCACTATATACTACTATTACCACTGCTGCTGCTGCTGTTCATGGGCCATGGCACCTCTTTCCCGAGTGATAAAACACTATATTGTCTACAATTAGTACTACTGTTGCTGCTCAGACACCTATGTCACAAGTTATTTGCCATTATATACTACTATTACCACTGCTGCTGCTGTTCATGGGCCATGGCACCTCTTTCCCGAGTGATAAAACACTATATTGTCAACTATTACTGTTACTGCTGCTGCTCTGACACCTATGTCACAAGTTATTTGCCACTATATACTAATATTACCACTGCTGCTGCTGCTGTCAAGTCTTGCCCAAGTGTTTAGATGCTATCTATATCTAGTACTATTACCACTACTGCTTGTAAATGTTGCCTGTGTGATAATTACATTATATTTTAATACTACTGCTGCTGCCTTCATGCTGAGTAATGCTTCATGACCTCTCTGGCACAGCAGATCCACCAACAGCCTCCGCTACAAGCTACCAGACCGGATCGTAACAGCAAGTGTGACTAAAACACTGAACTTTATGTTTAACCCTGGTTTGCGGCCTTTATACTGCAACCATTAGTCTGTCTGCAAGAGCAAATCTGCACTCTCCCTCTATATCTATATATATATTGTAGCTTTTGTTATATTAATTTTTCAACAGTTTAGTTTGTGTTAGTAGTGTCTGTGTGCGTGTATTTCAGTTTGTCTTAGGTTTGTGTTAAATAAAATAATAGTATAAAATGTTTTTGGTTATTATGAAGTTAGATGTGTTGATGTTGATGTTGATGTGTTAGATGTGAAGTTAGATGTGTTGAAAAACCTAACAATCTCAATAAGAAAGGAAAGATTTTAAAAGAATAACATTTTTTATTAAAAGAAAAAAAAAAATTAAATGTGATTTTTCATGGCCTTCTGAAGCTCAGTCATCGCCTCACAATTTTTCCTTAGCTGTTGCTCCAGTTCTTCGTTTTGGAGGTTTAATATGCAAATTTTTCTGTGGTTTGACATTATTTTCCTAATGGTCCTCTGCTCGAAATAGTTGTTTTCTTCCATCTTTTTTAAAACTGTTAGGATATAAGAAAAAAAAAATCGGATTTCAAAGACCGTTACCAAATAAATAAAATATTTATGTTGCTTATTAAACAATCATTATCATGTCTATACAATTGTTATGTGACTAGCACATATACTTCTATCATAAATACCATATTATTGTTCTGAAATCTGACGGGTGCGCTTTAAATGCTGTCCTTTTTTATATCTACATCTTATTGTTGAAATGTTATTAATCTTTGTGCACATATTTACCCTCCTGACTGAGGCTCACAGTAACCGTCTCATCCTCCTGCTCCTCTTCTCCATCACCCGATTCACCAGGAATTTGGGGGGGGGGGTTGCAGCTCCTTCTCTTGCTCCTCAACAGGAGCTGGGGGTGGTAAGGACTGGGAGGGCCCTGGCTGCTCCTCATCCCTCTCCTCCTGTGCATCCTCCTCCTGCTCCTCCTCCTCCTCCGCGGCCTGTCGCCTTGTGCGCTTGGGGCGCACAGATGGTAGAGGAGCTCCTATAATAACACAATGTTCATATATGTAAAAATGATTTCTAATAACGTATGCAAATTCTGTGTACTCTGCTGTATATGAATACAAATGTATTTATATAGACATTTAACCAATGGGATAATGTTACATTAAAGGGTCTTGCTGGCACTACAGGGGACTGAGTGTGAACTTGGCTGCCACCATGGGAAAATGAGCTGTTTGTGTTTCCTTTGTATTATTCTGATGATCTCATGTTAAAAAAAGGGCCTGATGGAGTACACGGGATTACTATGATAACCCCACGCCTAGCACAGGAATTTAGTGGTAATTGAGTTATAAAATACCACCCCTTCCCCTTTAACCCACCACACCACCACTTTAATTCCATGGTTTAACTTGATGGAATAATGATAGAAAAGGGGGCGAAGTTTTAAATTCCCCCTTTTCTCATAGGAAAGCAGCAGGACTTAATAAAATTAGTATTGACGGTTTAAAGTTCCCCTTTTGGGAACCTAATAGGGCTCTTTAGGTGTAAGCTGGTCCTCACGTGGCCTAGTTAGCTGGAAAACGTGTTTTTCCCGGTTTCTGGGTGAGCACGAGGTGATCAGGCGGCCTACACGTGCTTTTCCCGCAATTTTTAGGCCTGTGGGCCTGGTACTAGTTGGTTTTGAAAACATCCAGTGTTAGTTAGGGGTATATAAGTAGGGTTCTGTCAGCCTTGCTCTCAGTTGCCTCAGTAGACAGGACTGTGGTGTTCCTCAACCCCCCCTTTTTTCTTTTCTTTTTGTCGCGGCTGCTAATTATGTGGGATGGTCACCTTTGTTTTAAAAAAATAAATAAAAATTATACTGAGGGGGACAAATCTGTTTAGTTTAGTTGTTGTTGGATACATTTTAAAGTTGAAATATATTTATGTACAGCCCGAGCCGTAGTGACTAGGCTGTTTTTTAAGTTATTAAAGTATTTATTTAAAATATATACCTGAAATCCAATAATAAAACAGCCTCGGCCAGTATTAGTCCATTAATGGTGTGTCTTGTTTATTTAGTTTAATTATAGTTAATAAGTGTTCCTGTCTGCTGTCCCATGTCTTTTTTCAACAGTACTATGAATACCTTGGGTGGTGATATATGTTACCACAACATGGCGTCTGGGTTAACAACATCTGCCCTAAGGTTAATTACATATGACCTTACATAACTGTCACCAATAACTTACCTGGATGAAATTCATCTCGGATCTGTCTGACCCGGGCCATGTGGCGCCTCTTTAGATCTGACCACTTTTTTAGGATGGCCATGTGGTCATGTGTGCGGCCATGCACCTTCCGTAACTCCCGTGATAGGGAGTGGACAATTTTTTTTTCGTGCTGACTCCTGATTTCATCATATCCCTGTTCAAGGAACCTCTGCAAGATGAAGAACAAAGTATATTATAATACTTTTGTTTAAACCCTTATGGATATATGACGTAAATGTATGGTATTCAACAATTGGAAGCATTCTCGCCTTATTAATCAATAACAGGGGTAACATGACAGATTTTATATCTTGCCATTTTGGTCGCCACCTTTTTTGCATAAATATAGCAGCCATTATCATTTGCATAATTATGTATATATGAGTAACAACACAGGATACACGTATAGGGGAGAAATGTGTTGCTATTCATCTGACCGCTATAATTATTTTTTGACCCTTATACTGGGCCTGTACAACAGATTTTTTTTTTCATCCCTACCTTTATATAGGAACAATAATATGTTTGTTAATTTTGACTTTTTGATGAATTAATTTTGAATAAATAATGGAGTTGATGTTATTTAAAAACTACAACTACCAGCATGCTCTGATACACCGTCACCAGCTGTACAACTATTTTACTTTAACTCCCAGCATGCCTGGACAGTTAATGGCTGTCCGGTAATACTGGGGAGTTGTTTTGCAACAGCTGTAGGCTCCGTTTAGGAAACAGTGCCGTACCAGATGTTTTTTTTTTTTTTATTGTGGAGGGGAGGGTGGCTATGTAGGGGTATGTGTATATGTTGTGTTTTTTAATTTTTATGTAGTGTGGTGTAGTGTTTTTATGGTACAGTCAGAGGGGCAAGGGGTTCACAGTAGTTTCCCGCTGAGGGTTTAAGCTGCAGCGCAAAATTTGCTTCAGCTAGAAGCACAGTGTAAGCCCCAGCCCATGTGAATGTACCCTGTGCATTCACATTGGGGGAGAGGGGGGGGGGGGTTATTGCAGCCAGTTGCATGCAGGGAGTTGTAGTTTTGCAACAGCTAGAGGCACAATGGTTGCAAAACACTGCGAGTTTGTTACCTAACTCAGGGTTTCAAGACCAGTGCGCCTCCAGCTGTTGCAAAACTACTACTCCCATCAGGCATGGTCTGTCAGTGCATGCTAAGAATTTTACTTTTGCTGCATATAGAGTGCCACAGTTTAGAGACCCGTGTATAGTGGTCTGAAAAATGTGGGCCTGCAGAACTTGCAAAACTAGAAGTCCCAGCATGCCCAGGCATGCTGGAAGTTGTAGTTCTGCAAAAATCTAAAGGGCAATATGTATTCGAACGACCTTGGGCCTTAAGGACCCTGAAGTCAGGACGTTCGCATACGTCCTATGTCCACAACATGTTAATTATGCTAAATAGCAAGAAAAGTGCCTAAATACACATTTACCAACCAGGGTGTCTGCAGCTGTCCAGGCAGTTGTACTTTTGCAACAGCTGGAGACACACTTTTTGGGAAATACTAATATCTGATCTTATATCCTAACTTTTAAAATAGTCTAAAATGCATTTACAGATAATGAAATAACAGTGGTGAAATTACTCACACTAATCAACAGGTTTTCCTCACTGGATGAAAAGTTACTTCCCACCATCTTCGCTTTGCAGCACAGAAAAGCGATCCGAAAATAGACTGGCAAAAATCCAGGAAATGATCTCAGTTTTCGCGTGTTGTTCGCGTGCATGCGCATGCGCGATGACGAGAATTTCGTAATTATTTCGCAATCACATTAGCGAAATTTCGCAATATTGTTATTTAGACAAAATATCACGAATATGCGATTTTAGCGAATATTTCTCGCAGGGCAGCACAGAAAAGCGATCCGAAAATAGACTGGCAAAAATCCAGGAAATGAGCTCAGTTTTTGCGTGTTGTTCGCGTGCATGCGCATGCGCGATGACGAGAATTTCGCAATTATTTCGCAATCGCATTAGCGAAATTTCGCAATATTGTTATTTGGACAAAATATCACGAATATTCGATTTTAGCGAATATTTCTTGAATATTCTTCTATAATTTCGTGATATATCGCGAAATCGAATATGGCGTATTCCGCTCAACACTACTCAGGACTTGAAATTTTGAGCCCCGGTCTTAAATGTATTTGTATGTTTTAGCATTAACAGTACTCTTCATTGAACTCAATAATGTGGAAGATTGTCCATGTAGTTTTAGCAATATAGGTGTGATTGTCATGTCTCCTCAAGCCTGTGGTCATATAGTGTTGGATGCATGGAGGGGAAACTAGCCTTAAAAAAAAAAATAAGGCTAGTTACTTTCCAAATCTCATTTCCTTTTCTAGGGGTCCCAGCAAGATGAGATGGAAACAATAATAACAATATCATAATTATTGGCAGTGTGTGGAAAGCAGCAGATGTCCTAGTCATGTTGGTTAACAATTTGGCAATTCAATGCTTTTTTAATGCATGTTAATTAAACTAGAATTTTACTTACCAAATAAGTATGGTAGGATCTGTAAGGCCGCGTACACACGATCGGTCCAACCCGATGAGAATGGCCCGACGGACTGTTTTCACCGGTTCACAGACTGATGGTCTGATGTGCGTACACACCATCAGTTCAAAAACCGATCGTATCAGAACGCGGTGACATAAACACAACGACGTGGTGAAAAAAATTAAGTTCAATGCTTCCAAGCATGCGTCGACTTGATTGTGAGCATGCGTGGGTTTTTGAACCGATGCTTTTGCGTACTAACCATCGGTTTGGACCGATGGTCAGGCGTCCATCAGTCCGATTTTAAAGCAAGTTTTAAAACTTTGGTCCGAAGGACGGCGGACCGACGGGCCGTACACGCGGTCGGTTTGGACCGATGAAACTGGACTTCAGTCCATTTTCATCGGTTTGGACCGATCGTGTGTACGAGGCCTAATATATATAAATGTAAACATTGTACTTGTATGTATTTTCATTTTGTGAAGTGAGTGAATTGGGTACCTAATTATATGAGCGCACAAATAAAAAACAAACAAAAAAAAAAAAACAAGGCACAGTGATAGTTGAAGCCAGCAGGTTGGTTTGGTGTAATGATCATGTCTTTGTTATCACTTGATTTGGGAACCATGTTTAGTTAGTGGTATACATACAAGTCTCAGCTTCTAGTACTAAAATGAAATATAAATAAATGCATTCTTGACACAGGGAAACTGTGACTGAATATTATATACAACAGAATATAGGCAACAAAGAATTTAGATCTTTGTTGGTTTAAATTACATTTCACATTTGATGTTTGATTCATTAACCACTTGATTTTTTTTTTTTACCTTGTATACCTTAACCTGTTGTAGGTTAGCCTAATATTATAAAGCATCACCTTTAAGGCCGCGTACACACGATCAGACCGGTCTGATGAAACCGGTCTTAAGACCAGTTTCATTGGACCAGTTCAATGATGTGTACGGCCTATCGGACCGTTGTCCGTCGGACGAAAGTTTTAAAACTTGCTTTAAAATCTGGCCGACGGACACCTGTCCGTCGGACAGATTCGATGGTTAATACACCAAAGCATCAGACCAAAAACCAACGCATGCTCAGAATCAAGTCGACGCATGCTTGGAAGCATTGAACTTCCTTTTTTCAGCACGTTGGTGTGTTCTACGTCACCGCGTTCTGGTCTGATCGGATTTTTGGTCCGATGGTGTGTACACACATCAGACCATCAGACCACTTCAGCCTGGTCCGATGAAAACAGTTTGTCGGACCAGTTTCATCGGACCAGTCTGATTGTGTGTACGTGGCCTAAGGGTGCAGATGGGGCTTTCATTTTGTAGCAGGTCTGCATGTACTGTATAAATATATATGTATTGCCTGGGGTTTAATTAGGAAAAAATAGGGAACATAGTTACAAATGCATTTTTCATGAACACATTTCCCAAAGAAAATCATATGTAATTTGAACAGCCCCACATTTTTTGTCCAAAACACAGTAGGGCTTTTTTTTCTTTTTTTTAAAGTAGTCAAAAATGAACGTTAAAATTTAGGAGAGAATTGTTCTCATTAAGTGCTACAATACAATGCACATAGACATTTGAATACCATTTTTTAACACATCCCAACAAACCTATGAGATTACAAGCTTTGTGAGGAATGACACTTTGATTCATGAGATGTCACATGCAAGGATTAAAGTTAGAGAGACAAATATGTTTATAAAATACTCTTGATACATCAGGGTTTGTCAAATCAGTTGCAGCTTTGTTGTCTCTCATGTTTTCTCGTTCAAATAGTTTATTAGTTGTTTCAAAGTACAGTAAAAGTTTTATACCAATAACATTTGTAATAAAATGATGGTTACAAGCTCAGTTAACAATGCTTCTCAAGTTTAGAATAATTAGTATGTGACAGCTCATAGAACTGTTCGGTAGTACAACATACATCTTATGAATTATGCCTCAGACGTAGGAGATCGTAATCTGTGAACAGTAAGAAATAAACAGTATAATTTAACTGCATAACATCAGTATGAAAGGGACAACGTTGTTAATGAGATAGTATAGGTGCTTGGTGTGGGATAGTTAAGGGAAATATACAAACTTTTCCCAGGGCCAAGTTCCGGCATTTTGGCTTGGCGCTTTCTTCTGGGAGGTTCATTGAACCAGTCTATCCTAAATGTCCTTATAGTAGGCAGGTCATTAAACAAAGTTTCCTTGCTATCTATGGGCCAGATTCAGGAACACTTGCGCTGGAGTATTTCGATATGCGCCGCGTAACTGTGATGATGCGCCGTCGTTTCTATGTGCCCGTACCCACCAAACTAGATGCGCCCAATAACGGGCCATTTGCGACCGGCGGAACGTTCCGACGCCAGAGTATCGTCAGCGCTTATTTTTCCCAATTCACGAACGGATTAGCACCATACGCTGGCTACATGCGCCGCGCGTATCTCGTCCGTCCGGCGCAAAGTTATTTCTACAAAAGGCTGCTTTATCTTTACTCCAGACGGTCACAGGTCAGCAGGAGAGCAGCTACAGCAGCGTTACCGACGATAAGAGCTAGCTGAGCGCCCCCACTTGCAGGACAACACCTCTGTCCATGCTTGTCTGTCAAATTTTACAGCCATGGAGGAAGACATCATAGGTCTCCATAGCCGAGATGACGGCTGTCAGCTCCTGGCCATTAAAGTTCAGCCTTCTCCTTTGTGTTTGCGGGGAACGGGAGCAGCCATCTCAGAACAAAAGTAACATCACTGCGGGGAGGGGGAGCAGGATATACTTTAGTGCCGGAATGGCGCTTCTACGGGCGCATTTAAACGCCCAACGGAAGGCATTGCGCTGACGTTTCCCGGGAAGTGGTCCTGACGGAAGTTGTGAGCATGCGCACAAGGGGGGCGAGTGGAGCCGCACTCACTGCGCATGCTCCCTGGATGATGCGCTGAACGTAAGCCTCTGCGCTGGGCTCCGCCCATCATTTACATATGATCACACCCACTTCCACTTGCGTCGGGTTACGCCAGCGCATTATCGTTACTCTGGCGCAAGTTTACGCGCAACTGCTATGTGAATTACAGGACTTGCGCTGAAAGGGTCTTCAGAGTAACGTAAATGAGAAGCGTTACTCCAGAGGAAAGATACTCTCATCTACCTGAATCTGGCCCTTTGTCTCTAAATTTCTTAGTTCAAGGGGCATAACTGGCCATAAGGAGGGTAAGGAGCAAAAGCTAGAAGTGCGTCAGGTGGATGCAATAGGAATAAAAGAGTTAGATGTGGGGGTAAGGGTGTCAGAGGGGAAGGGGGGATCTCCAGAGAGGGCCTATGGCTTAGAGAGCCAGGTGCAATAGGTTGGTAATGGTGGCGTGGGTGTTGTTCACCCTCAAGTAATAATAAAGAGCAGCCAAAGTTTATAACATTTCTTACCTAGAAGGACTGCTTTGGTTTTGACAGGGATTATTGCCCTCGTTACTCTTTGTTTGACTGATAGAGTACATAGTGAAGCAGATTTCAATGCTTTCGCTATGGTTTGTTTCGCTGCAGTGATGACAAAGAGCATGAGTTGGAATTGACTGTATGTTATAGCCTGTGGTTTTTGGAAATCCTGGCTGGCAGACATACTCTGGTGAGTACCTTATAATTGATTTTGAGGGTCATTATGTTCAGTGAGGCAGATTTGGTTGCCTTCCAGATTTGAGCCCAATCGATTGCGTCAGCTTGGAGGTTAAGGTCAGTCTCCCATTTGTTTGTGTAGGATGGTGGGAAAGAGGTTGTGTGTTAAAGTAGCTGGGCATATACATTGGAGATAAGTCCACGTCTGTGAGGGTCAGATTTACAAGTTTGTTCAAAGGTGGAGAAGTCAGGGGCTGTTGAATCCAGGGCTGCGTTTTGGGTTAGGAAATGTTTAATCTGTAGGTATCTGAAGGTTTCTGTGGCTGAAAGATTATGCATTTCACAAAGTATGGGAAAGGGTGTGATGGTAGTGGATTTTAAAAAGTGGTAAGTTACTATCAGTTCTTGGCTAGGCTGAGAAGGAGGTCAGGGAGGACCAGGCTGGGGAAAAGGAGGAATGTCTGAGGAAAGAGAGGAGGGGATTGTGGTCGAGAGTGGAGACCAAAGTGCATTTTAAGCCTATCCCAGATGGAAAGGCTATGTTTGGTGATAGGATTGGTGACTAATGGGTGATGTGTGGGTGTTAGGGTGGGTGTTAGCCGTAGGAGATTTGCTGTGGAGAGTGGATCACAGTCAACCAATTCTAGTGAAATCCACAGTGGGGTTTCCTTAGTAGCGTGGTATTTGGGCAGCTGCGCTAGCTTACCGGCATTGTAATATTTTGGAAAATTGGGTACAAGACCTCGAATGTGGGGAGTATATAAATAGTTTTTTGTTAACAGGGTTTGAGTTTGCCCCAAATGAATTGAGAGGCCCTGCACTGCAGGATGCATAGGTAGTACAGGGGAACCAGTATCAGGAGAACTCTAAAAAGATATAGGTTTTTAGGGGGATAGACATTTTGACCACTGTGATTCTGCCCATCCATGGTAGAGATGACCAGTTCATCATTAGGTTGGTGAGTTGTGTCAGAATTAGTGTTGAGCAGAATATGCCATATTCGATTTCGCGATATATCTCGAATATATAGTCGAATATTCGAGATATATTCGTTAAATGCGAATATTCGCGATATTTTTTGGAAATTAAATGATTGCGAAATTTCGCTATTGCGAATGCGAATGCGAATTGCGAATGCGAATGAAATTTCGAGAAATGCGGAAGGAGCACTCTGATTGGCTCAGAATATTCGTGATATTTTATAATACAAAATAATTGCGAAATTTCGAGAAATGCGGAATGGAGCACTCTGATTGGCTCAGAATATTCGTGATATATTACAATACAAAATAATTGCGAATATTCGGCAAATGCGGAAGGAGCACTCTGATTGGCTCAGAATATTCTTGATATTTTATCGTAATTTCGCAAAAATGCGAATGAGAAATTGATTGCGGAATTTCGACAGTAACACTCTGAAATCGAATATATGTGTTATTTTAGCTAAAAACAATATTGCGAATTTCTCGAAAATAATCGCGCGATATCGCTATTGCCGAATAATCGCATTGCGATTTTTCGGCAATATAAAATGATCGCTGCAGCTACTCGGCCCAAGGTCTCTAATCATACCAGCAATGCTTTTAGACGTCGATGGGGATCTCTAGGATGTGATCTGTTCTAAAAAAAAATTGAAAAAATACGAATATTCGAAATAGCGAATTTTCACCGCGAAATTCGGAATATATCGCGAATACTCGAATATGCCATATTCGAGCTGAATATTCGCAATACGAATATTCGTGAGCAACACTAGTCAGAATAGGTGGGTAGTTTGCAGCATAAAGATCTGTCGGGTTTGCAGTAAACTTAATGCCGGAGTAGGAGATATGAGTTGTTGTCCAGGTAAATAGAAAAGAGTCACTTGATTGAGTCTAAAGGTTGGGCGACGATGAAATGTTTAAAGGGGTTGTAAAGGTTTGTTTTTTATTTTCTAAATAGGTTCCTTTAAGCTAGTGCATTGTTGGTTCACTTACCTTTTCCTTCGATTTCCCTTCTAAATTTTCTTTTTCTTTGTCTGTCTAAATTTATCACTTCCTGTTCCTCCTCAATAAGCTTGCCCCATCATCTGAGCTGTTCTGGCTGGGGGTTAGTCAGTACATCCCTGCATCTCTGCGGGTAGATGCTGTGAGTCAAGGTAGGACCAGCATAGCAAATCTAACACCATACGAAACTTACGTATATCAAGGGATAGAGGCGGTAGGGATATGGCGAGATCAAGCTGTGTGACCTAGGAGCGTAGCTCAGCATATGTTGTCACCCGCTTGTCTGGAGGAGATAAACCTGGTTTGGTCTTTGTGGATTAAGGTCCCTATAATGGGGTTGAGACCGGTAGAAAGGATATATGCGAGTATCTTGATATCTAGGTTGAGTATAGCTATCAGTCTGTAGTATGACAAGGATGTGTCGTCTGTATTAATTGCTGGGAGGGACAGGCCTCTGTTAAAGTCCTGGCTCGGGCCTCTGCCACAGGCCTAGTACTTCAGTACTCAAGAGAACAATTCGGATTGAGCAAATCCTCCCAGGAAATGCAATGAAAAGGGTCACTGGTTGACAACTGTCATGTACCTGTCAAATCCCGGTGACCAGATCCCTGATGGTCCGTTCAAGCCCTTTTGGATAACCTGCCTCCTGGTTCTCCTCAAGCCGATCCCCCACCGAACGGCATACAGCCTGGGATCTTCTCAGTAAGGTTGGGGACCCAGTAAGTCACTGAGGCCCTTATCAACATCTGGATAGATCTCCATGGAGCAGGCAGCTCCGGCCAGGTGGGCCATGCCGACGGGGTCTGTGGATGCGCGCAACCTGAAGGTGGGTGCCGCACCTGGGACGTGGACCCCACGCAGAGAGAGAGAAGAAGAACACCCCAGAACATGTGGCGTCTGCCACAGATATACCCCTCCACAGCACGCCCAGCGAGGAAAAGCTACTCTAATTGGCTGCTGGGGAAAAGAAGCCCCATCAGAACCCCTCTAGCACCAACTGCCGTCCAGGGGTGGGATCGCACCCCTGAATTGCAGACTGACCTATAGGACAGTTCTGAAATAGCAGCAGCCTGCAATTTTAACAAATTATTAATGGGAGCAAAATAACTCTCCCATTCACCCACTAACTTTAGCGTAGTGCTTGTACTAAAAGTAAGGGGGCGCTACAATTATAAATAACACATTTACAGATATGCACTTTGAGCATTTGTATTGTTAGAGTGTCAGATAATTTGTTAGTTTAAGGATAATATCAAGTAAGGTATGTTTGTGTGGAGACAATTTTTTTTTCTTCAATTATTTTTATTGATTTCAGCAATAGAATGCAAGACTTTTCAATATACAGGAAATAAACAACAATGTATACTATGTAAAAAAACATTATAAACGGTGTAGACGTTGTGCAGTGTATTGGAATACTAGGCAGATATCAAGGCAAATAAATCAATAATATTACAGTATCGTTGATACATGGAATAGATTTACATCTTTTTTTTTTTTTTTCCATAATAACTTTTATTGGTAAACAGAAAAAGGTTTACAATACAGTTGAATAAGGAGTCTGATATAGAACATTAGGTTGTACAGCAGTGATGATCAGAACTAGCATGCAGTCAAGATTGCAACAAAAACATAAAAAAAAAAAAAAATTATATATACTGTATATATATATATAGCATGTTTTTTCCCTTTTTGTGTGATATAATGAACAGTATCTAAGAAGTAAGTAAGATTCATGGCTAACTTGTTGCATATCTATGTTTCTAATGGAATTCTTGCGACCGTCCAAGGTTAGATTAAAGATAGGTGAGAGTTACATATGGATGTGGGGGTTTGCTAGTTCCTGTGGCACTGACCAGCTTTGAATAGATATTTCATCATAAAACATCCGCCGCTGGAGCTGATTAGCTGTCGGTACTAGAGAATAAGGGCTGTAGCTGGAGAGGGGACTGGATCTGTGTGTAGACTCTACATGAAGAGGGGGAGGAAGGAACGGGCACAGGAGGGGGAAGACAGGGTGGGAAAGAGGGGAGGATAGAGGAGGAGCTGTAGGAAGCTAAGGAGAAAGATAGAAAGAGAAGAATAAGGTGAGATAAAATAGAATAGAAAAAGCAAAAAAAAAAAAAAAATACAATAATAATAATAAGTTCATAGGTAGAGAGCGAAAGAGTGTATGGGTATCGAAACATGGAGTCAGTGAGAGGGGGAGGGTGAGTGGAGGGGAGCCGGTTTGGGGGGATCTCACAGTCTCCGCCGTCGGGCCTCAGGTATTGGAGTATGGAGAGTATCAGGGGTATTAGAGTCAGCGATAATTGGACATGTGTCTAATAGAATGAAGTGAGAGATGACCTCCCTCTATCTTCCCTTGTGTAGGGGAGGGAGGTTAGGTATAATGTGGTGTGATTCAGTTAGACCATACATTTAATGCTATAGTTATCAAGGGTTTCAATCGTCTGGAGGTGGTTCATCAAGAGTTTGTAATTGGCAGTGGTACAGAAGTGGGTCCAACAGGCCCATGTGAGGGAGAATTTAGTTGGACAATCTTTAGCTATAGATATTAATTCTTCCATCTCTGCAATTTTTTCAACGCGTTTGATCCACTCAGGAATGGTTGGGATACGTGTTGTTCCCCAGTGTATCGGGATGCATTGCTTGGCTGCATTTATTAGGGGTGGTACTAGCGTCTTACAGTAATGATGAGCTGGCATGTCAGAATAGTGTAGGAGAAGTTGTGCCGCGGTGTGTTCTAAAGTGTATGTAGAAATTTGTGTCGTCAGTTCCCGGATTTGGGTCCAGAATGGCTGGATTAGGGGGCAGGACCACCAAATGTGTTCTAGAGTACCTGTGCCAACAGAGCACCTCCAGCATTTGTCTGAAAGGGCTGGATTGTATTTGTTGAGAATAGCCGGGGTTCTGTACCAGCGCATTAAGACTTTGTAATTATTTTCCTGTATCGAGACATTGAGGGAGCTTTTATGTGCTATTGTAGATATGCGTTCCCATTGTGCCTCCGTCAAATCCATCTGTAGATCTCTTTCCCAATTTGAGCAAGCTTTGGTAGTCTTCATTAAGCTATCTGGGGAGAGTATGTTGTGTATGATAGATATCAAGTGTTGTTGCGGTGTAGAGTGAGAGCAAAGTTGTTCAAATGTTGTGAGACGGCGAGAGACAGAGGATGTTCGGTCTGCTTGTTTTAGGAAATGTCTGATCTGGAAGTATATCCAGAGAGGAAAAGTGGTGCTTTCTGTGGTGACTGGTAGAGAAGAGCGTTCTAGAAAAGAGCCTGAGTGAAAGAAGTGATGTGCCAAGACTTCTGAGTGTTGCCACGTATCTGTTAGAAAATTCATGGACATGCCAGGTGGGAATTCCGGGTTGAGCTTTACCGAAGTAAGGGGTCCAGGGATCGAGGAAACGTGTAACGTTCGACAGGTTTCCTTGAAACAGTATAGAGTCGGGGCAATGAGAGGGTGATCGTTTAGAGATCTCGGGATGTGTTTGTGTGAGGTCCAAGGTATGGACCGCAATGGCAGAAGGGAGAAGGAGTGTTCAAGAGCGACCCAATCTTTACTGTGGCTGTGTTTTGACCAATTCACAATTCTAGCAAGGTGGCAAGCCCAATAGTATTTCTTAAGGTCTGGTAGCCCAATGCCCCCTTTTGTCTTTGGTCTTGTTAGCTGTTCGTAAGCTATTCTAGGTCGGTTCTGTCTCCATAAAAATTTAGTACAAAGTCGCTTGTAAGCTTGAAAAAAGGACGGAGGGAGTTTGATGGGCAAAGTTTGTAGGATGAATAAAATACGGGGGAGTATATTCATCTTTAGAATTGCTGCCCTTCCAAACCATGAGAAGTGTGGTTTATTCCATTTATTCAGGTCACTTGTGATGGTTTTAAGGATGGGTATGTGATTTTGGGAGAATAAGTCTACGAATCTGGCCGTTAGGTTTATCCCTAGATATTTAATATGGTCGTGCTTCCATTTGAAGGGGAAGTTGTTTTTACAGCGTGATACCACTTCCTTTGGGAGGGAGATATTCAGGGCTTGGGATTTGTCAAAGTAAATCTTAAAATTGGAGATATCACGGAACAGTTTCAATTCTTTTAAGAGATTTGGGATCGGGGGCGTGTCTAACTGCCGAGGGAGAAGGACGTGTTTTGGGTGAGCTCCACAAACCCAGTCCACATCCATAACCATCGGACACCCAAATTTCGATCCCACACCTCCAGACTACCTGCACCCACCTCTAGATCTCCCCGGAACAACACCCGATCGACCGTGGGTCCCCAGCCGTGCGGATTCACCGCCACGCCGGCTCCAGCCACTACAGCCCGGCCGCCATCTTGAGGCCTACGCGGCCTACGGATCCGTTGCGGTACATTACTGCATCCCCACCCTCCGGATTGCCCCGAGAGACGCCCGGCCGAAATCCGGACCCCAGCCAGCTAGCCTGTGACGTTCCGGACCCCCGTGTTGCTCTGACGGCTCCCTGTCGGCCCCCTCCTTCACCGAGCAACCGCTGCCTTGCGGCCTACGGAGCTTCCGCGGCTTGCACCCCACAACTCCGGATTGTCTTGGGCAGTCCCCGGCCATAATCGGATCCCGGGCCGGGTGATCGTGGACATACTCGGGCCCCTGCTAGACTCTCTGCCTGCTCCCAGCCGGCCCCGTCCCACACTGGGCGGCCGCCATCTTGTGGCCTACGGTTCCGCCACGATCTCCTGCCGCTTCCTCGAACCCGGCCTGGACCAGGCTCCCGCCCGCTCATCCCCAGGCACACCCAGGATCCTGCTCAGCCCCCTGCTAACCCCCGACCGGTCCTTCCACTGGGCGGCCGCCATCTTGAGGCCTACGGGTCCTCCGAGGTAGATTGCCTCCATCCCTACCTCTGGACTCGCTTGACTCACTTCAGGACCCCCATCGAGCAGGTACACCCACTCCCCAACTCCCTGCCGAACTTTCCCGTGGCTGGCTACCCACCATCTGGGGGCCCTCAAAGCCTAAATACTTGCATCCATCAGCCACCGCAGACCCTCCCGGCCCTGACAGCTTCCCAGGGACTGGAGGCCTGCCAGACAAGACCCTGAGCCTCTATCAGGAGGTACTGACACCACTATAAACTGCCATCTGGGGTTTTGTCCCGAGATGTCCCCATGATCTGAGAGCCCTGGCACATTGAGGACACTAAGCTAGTAGTTTGGGGACTCCTCCTTCTGACTTAAAGATGGGCAGAACGCACAGAAGCTCCTCGACCCCTCGGTCCCTGAATGATCCCGGAACCCAGTCTGGCTCCAGCATCCCGGAGATGTTTCGGACTCGGGCCTCAACACAGAACGCAGAGTCGCTAGCCTCCCAGGCTTCACACACGCCGCATAACCTGACCCCGACTTCGCCTGGCAGACTGGTGGGTCCCATAGCAGATGGCGGAAGAACCGCAGCTCCAAGCTTACTTGATCTGCAAAGAGACTTACAATCGGTAGCCCTAGATATTAAACACACCCTGACGGCCGCGATAGCCGACCTGAAGGCCGACCTGCAGACGATAAACGTCCGCCTGAAAGATGTGGAAGAAGACACGCATATCCAAGCTGCAGCCATCAGGCAAGTCCAAAAGTCATATGACATGCACCTTCCCCAGATGTTTGAATTACATAGACAGGTAGAAGATTTGGACAATCGGGGCCGCAGACACAACATAAGAGTGAGGGGTCTCCCCGAGGAGGTTGACCGGACCTCACTGTCACAAACAGTATGCACTATCTTTAATGACTTACTTGAAAGGCCTGCGGAGACACCGATTGAGATGGAGAGGATTCATCGTGCTCTGAGACCCCCTCCTAGGGACTCTGAACCCCCCCGAGACATAGTGTGCTGCATTGTGAATTTCCCCCTGAAAGAGGAGATTCTCAGGAAGGCCAGGGCCAGGGGAAGGATCTTGTACAACGGTGCTGACATAAAGCTGTTCCAGGACTTATCACAGATAACCCTGCAAACTAGACGTACTCTACGCCCGCTGCTGGACGCGCTGCGAGCGCGCAACATCCCATACAGATGGAAATTTCCGTTTTGTCTGTCCGCCACCACCAGAGGGCATACCGCTCTACTTCGCACGCCGGAAGACCTGCTGAGCTTCTGTGAGCAACTCGACATTCCGCCTGTTGACATACCGGACTGGTATTCGTTCTATTTCCCGACGGAACCGTGGAAACCGACCTCACATATGTCGTCACCCAAAGCACAACGACAGAGATCCAGACGCCGCAGACTCGACCCCACCTCCCCAGGTGATCGTCAAGCTAGGCGAGATCAACCCTTACATCAGCCCGGCCACGCTGATACTCCTCGCAGGGGAGGCCGGGACATGTAAGTGCCTGTAAGGTCATTCGGAGATACATAGATCAGTAAGTTGAGACATTTCTCCCTCGACAACCACCTCCTCTCTCCTTTCCTCAATGCTTCCATACCCCTACCTGAATCCCGCCCTGTTAGCTAGTTATGAACACTTGCACTAAAAAGACTCCAGTCTTTCACCATGTGCCTAGACTTTGATGAACTATCAATGTTGCGTCTTTCCTTAGGTCCGGACCCCTCAATCTGTTGATCGGGATCTGTACCTTCCAAAATGATCTATGATTTTGTACTAGGGAAATAATATATGTAGGCCCCCCCCTTTTTTTTTTGGGGGGGGGGGGGGATTCATGAGCTGTTTGATGAGCCCTATGATCATTCTGCCAATCTCTACATGCACTCTTAATGGTTCTGAAGCTCTGCCTTGTACCTATGCTCGTGTGTCGCTACACCTGAATAGCCCTTGATCTAGCGGACATGATTATTGTAAGTCTTGCCCTACTGCTTTGCTACATAAGTAGTGGCTAAGATGCTGTCCCCTTAGTCGGGTTACCACTACGAGACTCTGTTTAGCCGCTCGACACTGGTCCCGGTCTCAGAGCTTCAGAACAGTTGGGAAATTCCGGATTAGGCGAGCCGAGTGGGTTCGAGTACTGTCTATGTTACCAATATGCATTTGTGCTCCCTTTTGCTCCCCGCATCTCTCTTGCTTCTGAGTGGTTTCTAGACAGGATCCGTGGCTCTATGAGGGTCAAATACCTTACCATGACCCCCTCAGGTCTTCTTATCACATTGTTGACAATGATAATCTGGGCTACCTTGGCAGAAACGTGAAGCTGTTCCCCCCCTATATGCCTCCCCCCCATCCCTCCTTTCCTTCCCTTCCCCCCTTCCCTCTTCCCGCTGCCCCTCCTCCTCCTCCCCCCCCACCTCTGCCCTCTCTTGTCCTAATTTTTAACTTGGTAGACTGAAAAATTGTTATCCGCTATTTTCTCATCTAATATAGACTATAATTTGATGTCGTGATAGGATGAATATGTCTTCCTTGTTATGTTCTTTGTTTTTTTTTGTAGGTTTTTTATGCCTTGTTAACTGATCTGTGATCTCGGTAGAATGACGACCACTATTACACTGTTATTCTTTACCTCGTTGGACTACCCCACCGACCCCCCACCTTTTGTAGGCGATATACTTTTATTAATCTCTTCGCCCATCTTATATTACTGTTATCCCCCCAATGCAACCAGGAAACCTCCTGTTTTATGCTCCTTAACTTACTATCCGATTGTTGCAACTGTTCATTCTTGCTATGTCCTCCTTTGTGCCAATCCCTCTCTCCCCTCTCAAGGTTTACAACCCCCACACAGCTGTCCAGCAGGACTGCAGCTGACGCTCCGGACCTTCCCCTCCCACCCCTTATTTGTCCCTCCCCCAGGTGGCTTGGTTATCCATTTAGCCACCTCCGGTATCTCTCCCTCCCTACTGGTCGCGCAAATTCCCCCACCGGGATCTAACCTTACTAGGTTTCCCCGATCTACCTACTTTCTCTCCCTTCTAGACCCTTCTTCCACACCTCTCCCCCCCCTCCTCCGCGCCCCCACTCCTTCCTTGCTAACTTCCTCTCTTTCTTTCTCTACTTGGGGGCCACTCCTCCCCACCCCCGAGCGCGTCCGCCAACCGCCTCACAGGCCCCAGGGTAGGTCTATCCACTCACTACACCTGTAACACCTGAGCCCCAGCGTTCGTGAGCCCGGGCCTAGCGAATGGAAAAATCAAACCTCCTTTATCTTAAATGCCTTTCGCTCAATGTTAAAGGCCTAAACGTTCCCGAGAAGAGATCTCAGGTTCTGGCCGCGCTGACCAAGCATAGGGCACACTTCCTGCTACTCCAGGAAACCCACTTCAGAACAGACAACATTCCTAAACTAACAAACCATGTTTATAGGCAAGCCTTCCATTCTACAAACCCGGACTCTAAAACCAAAGGTGTTTCCGTACTCATTTCTAAACATGCCGATTTCCAACTAGCTGACACTCTGATCGACCCTGACGGCAGATACATCTTCCTTAAAGGCACGTATGCATCCAAACCGATCACTCTGGCCAATATTTATTGCCCGAACGCACACCAAGTTACCTTCTTCAGGAAGGTGAGTGACCTTCTTTCCACCTTCCAGGAAGGGCTGCTACTCCTGGGCGGAGATTTTAACACTCCAATGAATCCGACCCTGGATACCTCTTCCGGAACCTCCACACTCCCATACCGAGCGATTAGGCAGATCAAACTGCAACTACAGGCCCTAACACTCCACGATACCTGGCGAACCTTGTTCCCGAATGACAAAGATTATACTTTCTTTTCCCCTCCTCATCAGAAATACTCGAGAATCGATTATTTCTTTGTCTCTCAACCCGACCTATCGTTCCTGTCCCAGGCCACTATTGAACCAATGTTCCTATCTGACCACCACCCTATAACCGTAACACTAGTCTTCCCTGAAGTGAACAACTCTTCTAAGTCGTGGCGCCTGAATCCCTCCATGTTGAAAGATTCAGCAACGACTGATCAGATTAGATCCCTTCTCCAACTCTACTTCAAAGAAAATTCCAACCCGTTGATAACACCAGTCACACTCTGGGAGGCGCACAAATGCGTTCTCCGGGGAAAACTCATTGCATTAGCGTCAGCCGCCAAACGACAAAATCAGGAACTCATCAGGTCTCTTGTTAAAACTATTAATACCCTGGAAGCATCGCACAAACAGTCAACCTCGCATGCTGTGTTCCAAGACTTGCTACATGCTAGATGTACACTCCTAGACGAGCTAGGGAAACGCACCAGAAGACGTTATGTCTTGCAGCAAAAGGTGTTCTATGAACACGGCAACAAAAGCGGCAGAATGCTGGCACGCACGATACAAAATGCCAAACTCGCTTCCAGGATCCACCAAATCCGAGACAAACATGGTGCTCTCCTCTCTAAAAATGAGGAGATAGCGGGACACTTCGAAGAGTTTTACTCGGCCCTCTACAATCTACCTTGTACTGCCTCGGTAGACGCGGAGACATCCGGACGGACGTCACGAATACGCGAATTCCTAGCTGAGTACTGCCCTAAACCCATCTCCTCTCAACAAGCTGAGACATTGGAAAGCCCCTTGTCCAAGGAAGAACTACATCTAGCTATAAAACAAATGAAAGTAGGCAAGAGCCCGGGCCCGGACGGACTCCCTTTAGTCTATTACAAGTCCTTCCAGGATATTCTGACCCCTGAGATGCTTAACATGTTTAACTCGTTATCAGACCCGAACACGCTCCCAGGTAGGCTCTTAGAAGCCCATGTGACAGTTATCCCTAAAGAGGGAAAGGACCCCCTACTGGCCTCTAGCTACAGACCTATCTCTCTACTCAACGTGGACATCAAGTTGTATGCCAAAATTCTGGCCAATAGGCTACTTCCCCTCATTCCTGGCCTAGTAACATTGGACCAAGTAGGCTTTGTTCCCGGTAGAGAAGCTAGGGACAACTCCATTCGCGCTCTGAACATACAACATTGGCTACACGCCTCTGGCTCCAAAGGTTTTTTCTTGTCCCTCGATGCTGAGAAGGCGTTTGACAGGGTGGCATGGGATTATATGCGGGAGGTCTTAAGAGGAATTGGTCTTATGCCCCGCATGACTACATACATCAATGCCCTTTACTCTAATCCCTCGGCAAGGGTGAAGACCAATGGCCTCCTGTCAAGCGCCTTCTCCATCAGCAATGGGACACGCCAGGGTTGTCCCTTATCACCCTTGATATTTGTTTTGACGTTAGAACCCCTCCTGAACAGACTGCGCAGCAACTCAGACATTAGAGGTGTGTCTATTGCAGGCAAAGAATTCAAAGTTGCCGCTTTCGCGGATGACATTTTGCTCTCCCTGCAAGCCCCCAGAATCTCCCTACCCAACCTATTGAAAGACCTACGTCAATTTGGAGAACTTTCGAATCTCAAAATCAACCACTCCAAGTCGCATGCTTTGAATATATCTCTGCCCCCTCAGGAAGTAACGCACTGCCAGGAATATTTCCCATTTCAGTGGAAAGAGACCGCAATCACTTACCTCGGCATCCGGATCGCCAGAAACATGGCTGATCTCTATGCTCTGAACTTCCTAGCGGCTCTCTCTAAAGCCCAAAACGACTTGAAAGACTGGGCCAACCTGAATGTCTCTTGGTTTGGCCGAGCGGCATTGATCAAGATGATAGTCTTTCCCCGCCTATTATACCTGATGCAGTCGATTCCGATCCATCTCCCTCCCTCCTTCTTTGCGTCTTACAGGAAAGCTTGTACGACTTTCCTGTGGAACAACAAACCCCCACGTATTAAATACTCACGCCTCACTCTCCCCAAGGCTCTGGGCGGGATTAACCTGCCGGATCTCCACAAATACTACCTTTCATGCCACCTGACCAGAATTGTGGACTGGAAGATACACTACTTAGAGAAGGCTTGGGTCACTTTGGAAAGGCATTTTGTCCACACGCCCACGCACGTACTCCCTTGGCTGCCGACCCATCACTGGCCCCAATCGCTTAAAGCACACCTGCTGATATACCCCTCCCTGGCAGCCTTCAATAAGGCAGTTTCTCAGCATAAGATCTCCTCACACCTAGGTCCGTTGACGTCTCTGAGAGGAAATCCGGACTTTTCCCCAGGAGATTCTGCATTCCTTCGCGAGGAATGGCCACACGCGGAAGTTCTAGCGAAACATTTCTTCTGTGGAGATACCATTCGATCCTACGAGGACTTGGTAGCCGATTCGCGCACTCAGTCTTTTCCCTTCTGGTCTTACAGACAACTGAGACACTACCTTGCATCTAAAACCCTCTCCACGACGTGGTCTAGGCGGCCTACCCCGTTCGAAGCCTTGTGCTCGCGCCTCCCGCCGCAAAGACATCTCATATCTTTCCTCTACGCTCTCCTTCAGGAGGATTCCCTTCCCCCGGCGACCAGGCAGTTGTGCGAGTCCTGGGAGAGAGACCTGAATATCTCTCTTGATGAAGAAGATTGGGGAAATATTTATACACTGGCGCACAAAGGGTCAATGAATGTTGCGATCCAAGAAAATGGTTACAAAATCCTGACCAAATGGTACAGGACCCCTTCACGATTGCATAAATTCTCGCCTACTATCCCGAACGTCTGCTGGAGATGCAATGACGCTGTGGGATCGATGATTCACATCTGGTGGGAGTGTAGGTCCATCCAGACTTTCTGGGCTGAGGTGCACTCCACCATTAAAAACGTTACCACATACGAACTAGACTACAACCCTGCACAGTTCCTCCTCCACCACACAACCCTCTCCAAACACGAATACCACAAATCATTAGCCATGCATATGGTCAACGCGGCTAGACTCTGCATACCAACACACTGGCGCTCGTCGGCCACACCCACCATTAGGGAATGGTTGTCTAGAGTAGCAAAGATAGCGGAATTGGAGGAATTGATCTCTATCTCACAGGAACGGCTACAACTTTTCACACAAACCTGGGCCTGCTGGACCCATTTTACCACCTCAGACAGCTACAAATCCCATTTCCCTACCTAAGGCGCGATTCGCCTGGCGGCTCTGTGGGATCACCTGTCACTGTATACCTTCACCCCAAACTGATGCGTTCGGGAATGATGCGACGGAGGAGTGCCCCCCCCCCACCCCATTCCTGTCTTCCTCCTTCTCCCCCCTCCTTTCCCCCTTCTTGACCACACCCCTCCTCTTTCTCACCCCCTCCTTCTTCCCTCTCCCTGTCCCTTTCTTTTCTAGTACACGCCCCCAACCCTGGAACCTGTTCCCACATTGACAGTGGACCCATGTCCAACTGGCTGTACCAATCTGACCATCTGGATGTGCACATATGTCTACCACCATTTACGGTTACAACTCAATGCCAGATATGGGTAGGTTAAGCGATTTACCCTAAACTGGGACAACTCCTGGGGCGGCCTTGCCCTGAAAAATTGATATGCCGGATATACGCTTATGCCTATATTCCATGTTCTGATTTCCAAGTTTCTTTTAGGTTATTACTGTTTTTCTTCTGATTGATTCATTCACCATTATTTTGTCAATTGCATGTACTGTTTTGGGTTTGTCAATGAAACCCTCTGTATGTTTGTACTGGAAATGTGCAACCTGACAAACGTTTGTACTGTACCCTTGAATTTGCTTTAATAAAAACCTTTTGTGGAAAAAAAAAAAAAAGAGATTTGGGATCGTTATGTGGGGATCCTTCAGAAATAGCAGTACGTCATCGGCGAAGGCAGCAATTTTATAGGTGCGATCTGCTATGTGAAAGCCTTTGATACTATCATTGGTTCTAAGGCGTTGGAGAAAAGTCTCAAGGGTCAGGACGAATAAAATAGGGAAAAGTGGGCATCCTTGTCTGGTCCCGTTGCTGATATTGAAGGCGTTTGACAGGTGGCCATTAACACGGACTCTGGCAGTTGGTGTAGTATAGAGGGACATAATGGCCTTAAGCAGTCTATCCGGGATACCAACATGTTTCAGAACTGCTTCCAAGTAGTCCCATGTCAGCCTGTCAAACGCCTTCTCTGCGTCTAATGATAGAAAGAAACCTTCCTGTTCGTGCGTTGTAATCCAGTGATGTATGTTTAGAGCTTTGATTGTGTTATCCCTGGCTTCTCTGCCAGGGATAAATCCCACTTGGTCTTTCCCTATCAGGGAGGGCAGAAAGGGTGCGAGACGCGAGGCCAGGATCTTAGCGTACAACTTTATGTCTACATTTAATAGGGATATCGGCCTATAGTTTCCAACCAGTGTGGGGTCCTTCTCCTCTTTTGGGATTACAGCGACGTGGGCTTCTAGTAATCTATTGAAGGGGATGGCGGGGGCTGATAGGGAGTTGAAAGTCTTAGTGATGTGTGGGGATAAAGTATCCGTGAAGGCCTTGTAATAGGTAGCTGTGAGTCCATCTGGGCCGGGGCTTTTTCCATATTTAAGTAATTTGATTGCCGCTTTTAATTCCTCCTCTGAAATGGGGAGATCTAAAGTGAGGGCATCATCTCTGTTTATGAGTTTGGGACAGTGTTTGTCAAGGAAAGAATTGATTAATGTGTGACGGGCTTCAAGGGACGTATTGTTCGCCGCCTGCTTGGGGAGATTGTATAGATTGGCGTAGTAGGTCTCGAATTGTGTAGCTACAGTGCAGAAAATAAGTATTTGAACACCCTGCTATTTTGCAAGTTCTCCCACTTGGAAATCATGGAGGGGTCTGAAATTGTCATCGTAGGTGCTTGTCCACTGTGAGAGACATAATCAAAAAAAAAATTCCAGAAATCACAATGTATGATTTTTTTAACTATTTATTTGTATGATACAGCTGCAAATAAGTATTTGAACACCTGAGAAAATCAATGTTAATATTTGGTACAGTAGCCTTTGTTTGCAATTACAGAGGTCAAACGTTTCTTGTAGTTTTTCACCAGGTTTGCACACACTGGAGGAGGGATTTTGGCCCACTCCTCCACACAGATCTTCTCTA
The DNA here is from genome assembly GCA_029574335.1 of Rana kukunoris. NCBI lineage: Eukaryota > Metazoa > Chordata > Amphibia > Anura > Ranidae > Rana > Rana kukunoris. Next base: position 200,184,549 of record CM056050.1, on the reverse strand, counting down.
GATCAGTCAGGTTTCTGGGCTGTCGCTGAGAAACACGGAGTTTGAGCTCCCTCCAAAGATTCTCTATTGGGTTTAGGTCTGGAGACTGGCTAGGCCACGCCAGAACCTTGATATGCTTCTTACAGAGCCACTCCTTGGTTATCCTGGCTGTGTGCTTCGGGTCATTGTCATGTTGGAAGACCCAGCCTCGACCCATCTTCAAAGCTCTAACTGAGGGAAGGAAGTTGTTGCCCAAAATCTTGCAATGCATGGCCCCGGTCATCCTCTCCTTAATACAGTGCAGTCGCCCTGTCCCATGTGCAGAAAAACACCCCCAAAGCATGATGCTACCACCCCCATGCTTCACAGTAGGGATGGTGTTCTTGGGATGGTACTCATCATTCTTCTTCCTCCAAACACGGTTATAGAATTATGACCAAAAAGTACTATTTTGGTCTCATCTGACCACATGACTTTCTCCCATGACTCCTCTGGATCATCCAAATGGTCATTGGCAAACTTAAGACGGGCCTTGACATGTGCTGGTTTAAGCAGGGGAACCTTCCGTGCCATGCATGATTTCAAACCATGACGTCTTAGTGTATTACCAACAGTAACCTTGGAAACGGTGGTCCCAGCTCTTTTCAGGTAATTGACCAGCTCCTCCCGTGTAGTCCTGGGCTGATTTCTCACCTTTCTTAGGATCATTGAGACCCCACGAGGTGAGATTTTGCATGGAGCCCCAGTCCGAGGGAGATTGACAGTCATGTTTAGCTTCTTCCATTTTCTAATGATTGCTCCAACAGTGGACCTTTTTTCACCAAGCTGCTTGGCAATTTCCCTGTAGCCCTTTCCAGCCTTGTGGAGGTGTACAATTTTGTCTCTAGTGTCTTTGGACAGCTCTTTGGTCTTGACCATGTTAGTATTTGGATTCTTACTGATTGTATGGGGTGGACAGGTGTCTTTATGCAGCTAATGACCTCAAACAGGTGCATCTAATTTAGGATAATAAATGGAGTGGAGGTGGACATTTTAAGGGCAGACTAACAGGTCTTTGAGGGTCAGAATTCTAGCTGATAGACAGGTGTTCAAATACTTCTTTGCAGCTGTATCCTACAAATAAATAGTTAAAAAAAATCATACATTGTGATTTCTGGATTTTTTTTTGATTATGTCTCTCACAGTGAACATGCACCTACGATGACAATTTCAGACCCCTCCATGATTTCCAAGTGGGAGAACTTTCAAAATAGCAGGGTGTTCAAATACTTATTTTCTGCACTGTATGTCTGTCGGAGTAATGTAGGACTTTCCCTGTGAGTCTCTAATCGTGTGAACAGTGGCCTGCGCTTTTTTGGTCTGGAGAGCCCTTGCTAGGTATTTGCCGCATTTATTGCCGAATTCGTAAAAAAGTTTTTGGTGAAGGACAAATTTGCGTCGCGTTTTGCGATTCAATTCTTCACGCAAAAGTTTTCTGCTTTGTGTAAGTTCATGGTAAGCTTGTTGTGCTTGGGATTGTTTGTGGGAGCGTTCAAGGGTCCTAATCTTGTCGAGTAGGTCTGAAATTGTACGTTGTTGAGCTTTTCTGCGGGCTGCCTTGAGGGAAACAAATTTTCCCCTAACTACACATTTGTGGGCTTCCCATTGGGTAAGTGGGGCTACGTCCGGTGTGTTATTTTCTAGGAAGAATGTACGGATGCAGTTGCGAACATCTTCAATCACCTCTTCTGAGGTAAGTAAAGTCGAGTCAAGGCGCCAGATATATTTGGAAGTGTGTTCATCAGGGAAGTTCAGGGTCATTGTAATTGGGTGGTGGTCCGATAGTAACATCGGTTCAATAGTAGCAGTGGCGAGAAAGGGCATATCCTTCTGGGATAGGAACAGGTAGTCGATTCTGGAATATCTGTTATGGGGGGCTGAGAAAAAGGTATAGTCCTTTTCGTCGGGATGAAGGGCACGCCAGGTGTCTTGCAAAAGAAGATCCTGAATTTGTATCTTTATTTGTTTAATTGCCTTGTAGGGCAGAGAGGTTGCTCCAGTGGAGGTATCCAAAATTGGAAACAATGCAACGTTGAAATCTCCCCCCAGGATAGTCAGTCCGGATTGAAATTCTGAGAGCAGTCTTGCGACGGATCTAAAAAAGCTTACCTGAGCAGTATTAGGGCTATATATGTTGGCTAAGGTTACAGGTCGCCCCTGGAGACGCCCCTTAAGAAAGACGTACCTGCCCTCTGTGTCTATAAGTGAGTCTATGAGTTGCCAATCAAGGTTTTTGGAAAGTAGGATTGAAACCCCTTTGGTTTTTGCAAGTGGGTTGGTAGCATGATACACTGTCGGGAATAGGTGATCGGTAAGCTTGGGGATTTTATTTGTACGAAAGTGTGTCTCTTGTAAGAACACTACATTCGCCTTTAATTTGGCCATCAGGCCAAGCGTTTGGCTGCGTTTTTCTGGGATGTTGAGGCCCTTTATGTTCAGTGATACTATCTTAAGCAAGGTTTTTTTCCTTGCGGAGCGTGAGTGCGACATGGCGGACTAGTGAGCGGCTTTAAGAGTAATATATGACGGTCGGACGTGGGGTGGTTGTCTTCTCGTGAATGGACTCAGGAAGTGAGAAGGGGCAGGATCCGGAATAACTTTGTGCCCGGAAAGATGCGGTGGAGGCGGAGACTGCGAGGTAGAAGGGGGAGGGGAGGGGATCAGGAGGTGGGAGTGTAAGGGGGGCAGGTGCAAGAGGGGGGGATAGGGGAGAAAATGGGGAGAGCGAAAGAGGAAAGAAGAGGGGGGAAAAGAAGGAGCGAGGGAAAGAGGAAGGGGAGAAGGAGAAAGAGAAAAAAAAAGAAGGAAGAGAGGAAGAAGAGAAAAAGAAAAAAAGAAAAAAAAGAGAGAGAGAGAGAAAGAGAGAGAGAGAGGAGGAAGAGGAGAAGAGAGGAAAAAAAGGGGGGTAAGTTAGGGGATATAGATCAACAAAAGAGATAAATTACCGGAGTAGGGGAGGTTGTACGTAGCCTCTCCTAGTATATGAAAGTGTCCGGTAGGGATTGACAGGAGCAAGTATGTTCCCGTCTCGTGGGGAGGTGGTAAGAATCGGTATGAGACGGTCGAGAATCAGTGTCTCTCGTCCACAGGAGATCTAGGGTGTAAGAGATGCGAAGGAGCCAATATTTGTTGCGTTAATTAAAATGATTGTGGGTCCAGACTCCAGGGAGTCGGTTAATCAGTAGTGTATGAGGTCAATCAGCATTCAGATTAAGTAGGCAAAAAAAGTTCACAGCCAACAAAAACCTAAAGAAAGAGAAAAAAAAATACCAAAAGGGGAAAAGCCATGACACTTAATACATTGGTATACCTAGAATATCGACATGAGGTCTTCAACACCTAATGCTAGGTCCCCCTATTAAAAAAAAAAAATGAGGGGAGCCTACAGCTATGAGGCATAACAATAACAATAACAAATCATTCAACGTAAATAACCACAGAATGACTATAACTAAGCCTGTATCAGAGAGCAACGTTTCCTATGTGATTGTACACGGTCGGGTAGCTTCTGAAATATCGTCAGAAAAGTTATCTAGGCTAGACCAACATAGGTTGGATCAGGAGTGACATACATCCGAACATGTTTAATGTTCAGCGAGTTACACTTAGTCAGCTTCCTGTAATGTTTGTATTTGAGTTGGAACAAGCAATCAACCATTGTTCAGGTGTGGTTGGTATGAACGTCTTCTAATCAGTGAAGAAACCTTGCCCTCTGACATCGTTGAACAGCAGGAATATCTGTCCCTTCCATCCCTCCCCCCTCCCAGGGTGAGGCATATGAGAGAGGGTCAGGGTCGTGCAGGTGATCTGTCAAGGGGTTGACATGAAAGGATTAGGCCTTTAACCCAAATAGGGGGCGTAGGTCATTAGTAGTAGAGCATTCTAAGTGTGGGTAGGATAAAGGCCTAAGAGGTATGTTAGGCTCATTTTCCTCTGCATGAGGGGATCTGGCTTATGTGTAGTAACATCCCTCTTACGTAATAACCTGTGCAGCAATGGAGGAAAAAAAACATAAAAAAACAAAACAAAATAATAATAGTATGAGATTCACATCCACACAGGCCTAAAGACAATAATCAAGGGGAACCGTATGAGGAGATTGTTCAAGTATAGGCACATTGGAAATTGGAAAGGATGGGGTGGGGCAGGGAAGGATCAGAGGGCCGGGAAGGGGTGCGGGGGAAATCTCCAATTGTCATGAGGGGTATTTTGAGCTTGAGGAGTCCCCTAAGGGGAATAAAAGACTTACGGTTCCAATGAGGTTACAGTCAGTGGTTACAAAACAGAACGCCGGGGAATGTAGAGAAGGGCAGTCCTGGATAACGTGGGGAGAGAGAAAAAGAGTTATCTTTCAATGTGTCCGTGAGAGTGTGACCTCAAGGTGTGCAGGATGACAGGGAGACGATCATTTCGTCGGGTCGGTCTGGTCGGTCATGGCGTGCTCTCCTGTGAGCTGGTGAGGCTGTTGGGCTGTCGTTCACAGCAATCTGGGGGTCTGAGATGTCAAGCTCCCTCGGTGAGGTGTGTCTGCGGCGACCTAGGTGAAATTCATCGCGAACTGGGATAGCATCTGTAGAAGTCGATCTTCTCATGCGTGGCGGTCGAAGACTGGTGTACCAGTCCGGGACGTCAATGCGGGGAAGATTCAGCGTTTGAAAAAAAGCGGGTAGATCCTCCGGGAAGTGCAGGTTTGCCGTGCGGCCCTGGGAGGAAGCAGATAAGCAGAAGGGGAACTTCCATCTATACTGTATCCCTTTGGAGCGCAGGAGATCGAGAAGAGGGCGCAGATCCCTCCTATTTTGAAGGGTAATAGGCGAGAGATCCTGGAACAGTTTAATGTCCGCTCCCAGATAGGATAGGGAGCGACGGTCTCTAGCCCTGTGTAGAATTTCTTCTTTCAGCTTGAAGTTCACCAGACAGCCAATAACATCTCTGGGGGGATCAGTGTCCCTGGCTCTGGGTTTTAGGGCTCTATGTAAGCGTTCAAATTCAATAGGTGTTTCAGGGGGTCTGCCCAAAAGATCATTAAAGATGGCGATAGTGGCTTTTGGAATTTGCGAGTTTTCAACAGATTCGGGAATGCCTCTTACCCGGATATTATGGCGACGTCCCCTGTTATCTAAATCTTCCAAGTGTCTTTGGATCTCTCTAAGCTGCACATCACTGGATTGGGAAGAGGCCTGCAGTTGCTGGATGGCAGTGTCATGGCGGGCTGTGTTGTCCTCTATGTCATCCAGCCGCACTGCCATTGCCTGAACGTCTCTCCTGAGCTCTGTGATGGCAGAGAAGAGTGTGGCCTTGATGTCATCTGCCACTGATCGGAGGTCCTGCAGGCATAAGGGCTGTGAGGTACTTGCTGCCGTAGCCATGGTGTGGGGCTGTGTCTTCCTTCTGCCTGTGGGGCTTAGGCTGGAAGATCGCGCAGCGTTCGGGTAGGCCCGGTTTGAAGCCGGGGCCTCGCGTACCTCGTGTACCCGGGGACGGAAGATATCCGGGATAATGCGGCCGCTTTGCGATCCGGTTCCTCGGGGAGATCGGGACCTGGTCGGGGAAGTGTCCCTGGAGGTTTTGCCCATTTATTACCAGCGGATGGCTCAGGTGGCTTATGAAAACGTCTCCTGTGGACGGGAGCTCAGCACTCAGGCAGCCATTCAGGTCCGGTGCCAAGCCACGCCCCAGATTTACATCTTAAACAAGGTCCCCTCCCCTGCCGAGTCTCCCCAACTGGGAGCACTTTTGTGGCCCCGCAGGAGAGAGCACCAGAAATACATGTATCAACCAGTGAGTGAACTCTCCTTAATAAATGTCGACTATATGGTACAAGAAACTCACAAGCTGGTTATTTAGGGGCTACGTGTCTCATGGTCTGGCGGACCATGGCAACCAGTCCTTCCAAGTTTTTCCTGTCAGGCCAGATGTGGCGGCCAAAATGTACTCATAAGAGTAGTGCAGGTTAACCAGGTCTATTGTCTGTGCGACTACCGGGGCCGCCTTTCGAAAGCCACATACACAGTCTGGAGGCTAGAAGAATATGGGAGGTAGTGTATCTGAGAGGGGGAGGTATATCCTTGATTGTAAGTGTCAAGAGAGCTAAATCTGGGGATGGGGAGATTGCAGATCCAATAACTGTAGACAAGAGACTAAAGACGTCTTTCCAAAATGGTTGGATCTTGTTGCAGGTTCATGGGATATGTATCAAATCTCCTTTGGCGGCTTTACACCACCAGCAAAGATTGGACGCTTTAGGGTCGAAGGTAGAGATTCTAGCAGGGGTCATGTACCAGCGGAGTGTGATTTTTTGCGCGAGTTTCCAGAGAGTGGAACATTTAGTGGTTTTGTAGCAGGCGCCAAGAGCTGAGGACCATTGCTTTGTGGAGTAGGAACGGGAGAGCTTGGATTCCTATTGTCCTCAAACAAAGGTTTTTATTGAGCAAATGTATAAAAGAAAACAGCTTACAAAACTCCAGAGCATAATCATAATTGACTTTCCATGGGAGAGTACACACATAACATAACATGACACTTCATCAAAAGCCACTCAGTGTTGTAAATATCCCTACAACCCCCCCCCCCCCTCCGCGGACTCATTCGAGTATCCAGAAGCCAGATCGCTGCAGATCTAAAATAGCCTGTCATATACAAGATCTATCGGGGCTAGCCCCGGAACGTCAAGCCACTGGGCCCATAACTTTTCATATTTACCGCTAGACCCTCTTCTCTGAAACACCACCTTTTCCAGCCTTAAGGTGACTCCCATCTGCCTGATCCATTCCTGCACCGTGGGTGGTTCAGTGTCCTTCCAGTGCCTAAATATCATTAAGCGGGCCTGAAACAGGGCCCGGCCTATTGCCTGCCTAGGAATCTCCTCCATTAGGAGGTCCCCGGTAATCCCCAGCGGGCAAACCTTGGGTTCCAAGGGAACTTGTACCTGGAAGGCCCCGTTAATAGTGTCAACCACCCCTGCCCAATACCGATGAAGCTTCGGGCATCTCCACAGAAGGTGGATGAGATCGCCATGATCTCTGCAGCACCTAGTGCAGCAGGGGTCTACCCCCATTCCCATTTGCGCAAGCCTGGCTGGTGTATAATGGACCCGTAAGAGGATATAAAGCTGTGACAGCCTGTGTGCCACATTCAGGGAGCACATGGGAACCGCCTGCAGGGCCTCCTCCCACTGTTCATCTTCGAACGCCCCCACGTCCCTCTCCCACCGAGCCACCACCTTGAGAGGGGCACTCGGTAGGAAGAGGTTCAATAACATAGCGTAGCAGCTGGATATGAACCCCTTGCAGGTGGACACCTCGGACAGGAAGTTAAAGACTGGAGCCTGGTCCAAGGACCATATATCAGCCTCCTTCTGAGCATCAAATGCATGTTTGAGTTGCAGGTAGTAAAAGTGCATGGATGCTGGAAGCTGAAAATCAGCCCTGAGCTTAGTGAAGGGCCTCAACTGGCCTGACCTAACTATGTGCGACATGAGGGATACCCCATACTGTTTCCACTTCAGGCCGTACGGTAGTTTAGCTATTTCCCGGTAGTAGAGGTTATCCCATATGGGGCTGAATTTAGTGAACCCTGTCACGCCCTGCAGCATCCTAACTTTGTTCCAAATCTTCTGCATAAGTGCATATGTGGGGAAGCGTCTATTAGATTTCGCATACTGCAAGGCCTCCAATCCCATCATCACCTCCCCCCCTGTCGTGAATCTGAGCAACCTAACCGAGGGGTCCCGCAGATTTAGCTGCAGATCCTGTTGAGGGCCCGCCACTCTCGCAATGTGCTGCACCTGAGAAGCCAAATAGTAGAGCCAAGGATTGGGCAATGCCAATCCACCGGCCTCCTTCTGGCGCTGCAGTTGCTCAAGTTTAAGCCTAGGGGGCTTCGTGAGCCAAATCAGTGAGCGGAAAATAGAATTAATGACTCTAAAATGTTTCAGGGGGATGACCATTGGGGAGTTGTGCAGTATGTATAGCAATTGTGGCATAAGGATCATCTTTATCAGGTTGACCCTCCCGACCGGCGACAGATTTAATTTACTCCAAACCTTGACCCGATCCCGACACCGATTAAGTAAGGGGGTAAGATTGAGGTGGACATAGTCTAGCGGGCATGCGGTAACCTGGACACCCAGATAGCGGAAAGAGACAGAGACTGGGATGTCCTGTATTGTACTTATGGGCTGAGGGGGCCGTCTATCAAGCAGAAGGAGGGAGGACTTAGTCCAATTAATGGTCAGGCCCGAGTATTCGCCGAACCGTCGGACCACATTCATGGCCTCTGCGAGCGACCCGGCGGTGTCCCCCAGAAGCAACATGGTATCATCCGCATATAGCATGATCTTCTCGTGCAGGTCCCCATATTGGAAGCCCTGCACCAAAGGATCCGTCCGAATCATGGCTGCCAGAGGCTCAATGGCCAGGGCAAAGAGGAGGGGAGACAGTGGGCATCCCTGCCGGGTGCCCCTGTATAGATTAAAAGTGCGAGACACCCTCCCTCCCTCTCTTATCGCCGCTACCGGGGATGAATATAAGAGCTGGGCCCAGGCAATGAAACCATCTCCAAACCCAAACCTCCGCATTACCGCCCAGAGAAAGTCCCATTCGACGCTGTCAAACGCCTTGTGGGCGTCGAGAGACAGCAGGGCTCTGTCCCCCATGTTATCCACCCGGGATTGCATATTGAGATAGAGTCTCCTCAAGTTTATTGCCGTCGACTTCTGCGGCATAAATCCCGATTTGGTCAGAATGTATTATAGTGGAGATGGCCCCATTCAGTCTGACCGCCAGGACCTTGGCAGGAATCTTCACATCATTTTGCAAAAGAGAAATGGGTCTATAGGACCCCGGGTCGAGCGGATCCTTGTCTGGTTTCAGAATCAGGACAATGTTTGCCCTGGTCATGGATATGGGAAGAGTGCCCTCCTCCCTTGCAGCATTAAACACCTTCAGCAAGTGCGGGAGTATCAGTTCCCCATATTGCTTGTATATTTCCACGGGGAGACCGTCGTCCCCGGGAGCCTTTGAGTTAGGGAACAGGCTGGTCGCCATTTGTAATTCGCCCAGGGTCAAAGGGGAATCCAGCATCTCCCTATTGGAGGCCGACAGCTTTGGTAGTTGCACCGGGTCTAGATATTCTCTCAGAGAGTCCAGCGAGTGTGTGCTCCTGGAGTCGTACAAAGAGGAGTAAAACCCAACTAGTTCATCAAGGACTTGGTCGGGGGAGTTCGTCACCCTCCCTCCGGTGGTGTGCAGCGCCCCTATGGAAGGAGACATCTGCTGGGCGTGGGCAATAGTTGCTAGCATGCGACCAGTGTGTTCACCCTCCTCATAAAATGCCGCTTTTTGGAAAAAGCGTTTCCTCTCCGCCCCCGAGGTCGTGATTCGGTACAGAGCATCCTGCGCCGAAAGCCACACCTCCCTATTTGTATCAGATGGGTCTGCAATGAATGTATCCTCCAGCCTCTCCGCCGCCCGCTACACCCCCTCTCTTTGTGCATTTGTCCGTGCCTTAATGGCCTGAATCTCTGTGATAAATATGCCTCGCAGGACGGCCTTAAAGGCCTCCCATGTGATTGCTATGTTGTCAGAGCCGGTGTGTATACGCCAGTATTCCTCAATGCGGGCCTCTATATGCTCGTGGGACGGGAAAAGGCTCAGCCAGAAGGCGTTCATCTTCCACGGGGCCTTGGCCACCGCAGAAGAGGGACGCACCCCCAGGGTTACAAGCAGTGGAGAATGATCCAAAACAGTTCTCAGACCATACGCCACCTCTAACACATATATTTCAGCAGCATGCGAGCACAAGCACAGATCTATCCTAGACAGGGATGAGTAGCTCTTAGAGAAACATGAAAATTGCTTGTCTCCAGGATTCCTAGCCCTCCAAGGGTCCCTCCACCCCACTTCCTCCGCCAGTTTTCTCAGGGCCGTCCGGCGTGTCCCCCTCCCTCCCCCACCCGGTGGATGCTTATCCAATAGAGGATCCAAGTAACAGTTGAAGTCCCCGAAGGCAAACAATGGCACCTCTGGGAACCGCAACTGGAACCGAACCAATGCCCTCAGTACCTCATTGTTGTACGGGGGGGGCACATAAACAAAAGCAAGGATACATTTAAAGGCAAACAGCTTGCGTAGCAGAAAAACATATCTCCCATCGACATCCACATCAGCATTCAGTTCCTCGTAATCTAAGGAACTGTGCACCATCACACTCACCCCCCTTGAATACGAGGTGTGACTGGATACGCCCTACCCACCCACCGATATCCCAAACAACGCACAGAGTCAGGGGTCAAATGAGTCTCCTGAAGAGCACAGATAGCGGGCAGTTGCTTCCTCATCAGGGACGACACCATAGTCCGCTTCAGCGGGTCCTGTAGTCCCCGTACATTCCATGATAACACAGTGACCGCCGCCATCAGGGAGGTTGAGGCATATCACTGAAGTGGTAAAAAACTCCTCCACCCCGTCCACCCGCCACCCCTTCAGCTGAAGTGTTCGAAGCGGCCGGTTGGGCAAATGATAGGTGCAGGGCTGTAAACCAAATGCTGGTAAAAAAGTGTAGACTCCCACCGTGGGGATAAGAAAAAAAACAAAAATTGTAGAAAGCTCTGGAGTGAACTAAAATTGGGTAACTAACTGAGATACACAGCCGTGTATCAATAAAAGGCGCGGATCTCTTAAGTTGCAGGCCTTTCGCCTGTACGGGGTGTGCGCCCGACATCTCGCAGGCCCACTGGACGCTCAGACTTTGGGGCGCCAACGGGCAGCCGTGGGACAACAGGTCCCTGAACTCTTCCAGGTGATCGACACCTACGGTAACAGCTTCAGCAGTCATCTTTGCTGGGTGCGTTAATAACAGCATTTCCGAACTCGCATTGCAGAACAAAAAAGAATAGGGTGTTGTATGTTTCCGGCAGTTCCCTCGGCCGAGGGGTCAACTTAGGCAGGGCCAGTGATATTGAACCAGGATGTCAGTCCTCTTCCATCGGAGGTCTCCTAACCTGTCGTAGGGCACCTTCGTTAGCATCCAGCCAGTCCGAGGCATCAGCAGGGTGTTCAAAAAAGTGGGCCTGGCCATTCAAAATAACTCGAAGTCTCGCAGGATACAGCATGGCATAAGGGGCCTGCACCTTCTGCAGGCGTTTCTTAATCTCTGTGAATCTGGCTCGGCTCTTCTGTACTGCAGCAGAGAAGTCCGGATAAAATGACACCCGGGTGCCGTTGTATTGTACATTCCTTTTTTCCCTGGCCAGCCTCAGTATTATTTCTCTGTCTCTGTAGTTTAATAGGCGGGCCAGGATCGGGCGGGGGGGGGGGTTGCCCGGCGGGAGAGGCCTAGTTGGCACTATGTGGGCCCTCTCAACCGCATATAGATGTGTAAAAGCGTCTTTACCAAACACGTCAGCCATCCACTGCTCCACAAACTGTGTGGGATCCCTGCCCTCCACCTTCTCCGGTAATCCAACTATGCGGACGTTATTGCGCCTAAGACGGTTCTCAAAATCTTCTGCACGCATATCAACCGCCCTGGCAAGCCTTGAGGTGGTCTGGGCCTCTCTAATCAGTGGGGGTAGCTTGTCTTCCAGGTCACTAATCCTCCCCTCTGCGGCTGTGGTCCTCTCCCTCATCTTCTGTATATCATGCCTGATCAGGCACACCTCCTCCAAATCTGAGACGCAGGCCATTCACAGAGGCTGTGCATTTATTCACTGCCTTCAGTATGGCAGCAAGTGTGGGCTGATCCCCCCCCCTCCTCCTCCAGGTCATTAGCCTCCTCCTGCAGGCTGGAGCTGCTCCCAGCCTGTTCCAACATGGCCCCGGCTCCCTGCACATTCTCCCCCTCCTCCGTTTCAATGTCACTGAGGGAGGCACATTCCTCTATAGGCTGCACGCCTCTTACACTAGACTTCTCAGTCAGCTTCTGGGCATAATATCTCATGTCCTTGGGGGGGTCTCCGGAGCCATCTTTGGCCTTTTTCTGGGTTTTACTCACCCCCTCCTTCCCTTTATCACCTTCTGAGCTGATGGTGGGGCGGCGCCATCTTGGAAATCCTGCCTTGAGCCGTCTTGCTTCTGTCCCCGGGTCATCATGCCCTCCCGCAGCGTGTAAGATGCAGCCGAGTGACGAGGGAACGTTCCCCTGCCCACAGAGACAAAAATCCGGGTGTTCTGGGTGCCGGAAACCGGGTAAGATCAGGATCACTGCGGAGCTCTGTGAACCTGCGTCTGTTCACATGCCGCGCTGGCCACGCCCCCTGGATTCCTATTGTAAGTGTGCAGGTTGTTAAGTGAATTGTAACTTGTGTTGTAGGAGGTTATAGAAATTCGATATCCTCTTAATCTTGGTGGAATCTATTGTAAGGTATTCCTAGGTCTTAGATGGAATAGTATACAAGGGGAGAGGCACTTTTTTCAGGCATTGAGAAATTCTCAGGTAAGTGAAGTATTCTGTTGAACGTAGGTGGAACTTCTGTTGTAATTCTGGGAAGGATTTGGCGTGTCTATCTAGCAGGATATCTTGCACAAGTGTTACTCCATTCCCAGTCCATCTAGAGAGAGACAGGTCCGGAGAGAGAAAGTAGAGCGACTCTAAGGGTATTTGGGAATGTGAGGAGGTAAGATTCGTTTTTACGAGGGAGATAAGTTTGTTCCAAGCTAGGGCCGTTGCTTTCATTGTAGGGGGGAGAGAAGAGGGTACTTTTGTGCCCAACGGGATGCTCATCACCCAAGCTTTCAAGCTCCTGTTGTGCAGAAAGGAGGCTTCTATTTGTCTGCACAGGGCCTTGGACAGGGGGCAGAACCATTCTGGCAGTTGGGCCAGGAGAGACGCTAAATAGTAATCTTGAAAGGCAATTGAGCCAACACCCCCTGCCAGTTTATTCTTTATTAGGCTAGAGTGAGCGCATCTAGGTTTTTTGCCTTTCCATAGAAGGACATTGAGGATCATTTGAAGTGACTTAAAGTAGGACGATGAGATTGGGATGGGTAGTGTTCTAAACTGGTACAGTATCTTTGGAAGACACAGCATTTTGAAGGCCGCTAATCTGCCTGTCCAGGAGAGTTCATGTTTTGCAATTTGTAGGGATTCAGAGTGTATGGTGTGAAGCAGAGTTGAGAAGTTAGAAGCAAATTAGGCCTCGTACACACGATCGGACATATCCGATGAAAACGGTCCGTGGACCATTTCCATCGGATATGTCCGATCGGGAGTTTGATCCGATGGCGTGTACACACCATCGGATCAAATTCCCCGCCGCCGGACGGTGCGGTGATGTGGCGGTGAGGCGGTGGTGACGTTGACGCCGCCACGTCACCGCACCAGGAAGTTAAACACTTCCGCGCATGCGCCGAATCCATTCGGCGGCGGTGCGGCGGTGGTGGGGGACGACATGTCTGCTGGTAAGTGTACTAACCAGCAGACATGTCGGGCGGACAGATTCCACCGGATAGATTTCAAAGCATGCTTTGAAATCTGTCGGGTGGAGAAATCTGTCCGCTAGCCCATACACACGAGCGGAGATGTCTGCTGAAACGGTCCATCGGACCGTTTTCAGCGGACATATCCCCTCGTGTGTACAAGGCCTAAGAGTTTTGTGGATCTAGTCAACTTAATGCCTAAGTAGGAGATTTCTTTCTCGGCCCATTGAAAGTCGTACTGCATTTGTAGTAAGTTTTTGATAGTAGCATCTAAATTTATATCTAGAATAAACAATTTGGTCGTATTTACCTTATAGTAGGAGGTCTCGCTGAACCAAGTGAGTAACTTATGTACCTCTGCCAGGGAAGAAGCTGGGTTTGTGAGAATTAATATCACATCATCAGCGAATAGGCTGATTTTGTGAGTGTAGTGGCCAATGTGTAGTCCCGAGATAGAGGGGAGGGTTCTGACATGTTCTGCCAGCAGTTCCATCAGCATATTGAAGATAAGGGGGGACAGGGGGCACCCCTGACGGGTGCCATTAGAGATGTTAAAGGGACGGGACGTCATGCCCTCTGTGAACACCTGGGCTGAGGGGGTGGAATATAGTGCCATAATAGCATTAGTGTGGAGACAATTTAGATGGCAACTGTTTGCTGATTTAATAAAGTTGTGAAAAGCACTGCACTAGATTATGTGAGCAATTAATAATGACACTGTAAACACAAATATAATTCAACACATCCATTGCAATTTCATATGTGCATATTCACACACAATATACACTATACATGTAAATATATATATATATATATATATATATATATATATATATATATATATATATATATATATATATATCATATATAGCCATGTGAAAAGTATATATGATATATTTCAACAAGTAAACATTAGTTTTTCATTCAAACAAAAGAGACATAGGGCCAGATTCAGCAAGACTTGCGCTGGAGTATTTCGATATGCGCCGCGTAACTGTGAAGATGCGCCGTCGTTTCTATGTGGCCGTACCCACCAAACTAGATGCGCCCGAAAGCGGGCCATTTCCGATCGGCTTAACTTTCCGGTGCCAGAGTCCCGTCAGCGCATAATTTCGTTTGGCGCATCAGTCGCGCCTATTGATTTCCCCTGCAAATATGCAAATGAGGGAGATTTCCCAATTCGCGAATGGATTAGCACCATACGCTGGCTACATGCGCCGCGCGTATCTCGTCCGTCCGGCGCAAAGTTATTTCTACAAAAGGCTGCTTTATCTTTACTCCAGACGGTCACAGGTCAGCAGGAGAGCAGCTACAGCAGCGTTACCGACGAAACTAGCAAGCTGAGCACCCACACTTGCAAGGACAACACCTCTGTGTGCCAACATGCCAGGGGCAATCGTGGTCCTAGAACTACTGATGGGTCCCCCGGAACGAAGGAGGCGGGCACGTGAGAGGATATACCGCACACGTATGAGCCTCTTTGGCATGGGGGATGAGGAGGTGTATCGCCTCTTCAGATTCAGCCCTGTTGCAATACTTGAACTAACCACAACCCTGCAGGATGACATCACCAGCAAGACACACCGCTCACAAGCAGTGCAGCCACTGGTGAAGGTACTGGCAACACTTCATTTCCTTGCAAGTGGATCATTCCAGCGTACAAGTGGAGTGGTGGCTGGGATGTCACAATCCTCCGTGAGCAGATGTGTGCACCAGGTTGTCCCTGCAATCCTCAGACGCATGTCCAACCAGTTCATCAGACCAACCACTGAGGACCTGCGGCTGAAGGCTATGACAGATTTCTACAACATTGCCAGATTCCCACGCACTGTGGGGGCCATTGATTGCACACATGTGGCACTCCAGCCCCCCAGTGCCACAGAGCACATATACCGCAATCGGAAGCATTGGCATTCCATCAACGTACAGGTGATAGCCGATGCCCAACGCCTCATATGGCACGTCCGTGCCAAACACCCCGGGTCCAGCCATGACAGCTTCATATACAATCAGAGTCCCATCCCAGCAGAATTCTAACAGAACATGTATGGGGACAGCTGGCTGGTTGGTGAGTGACATGGGTGGCAGGCATGACTATCCCCTCCCGTGATGCACATCAAAAGTGGCACATGCATGACTAACATCCTCCTGTCTTTTACCTTACAGGTGACTCTGCATATGCACTGGGACCCCATCTCATGACTCCTTTCCGGAACCCCCAAACCAGAGGAGAGAGAAAATACAATGAAGCACACATCAAAACCCGTGCAGTGGTGGAGCAAACATTTGGGCTCCTGAAGTCCCGTTTCCGCTGCCTGGATAAGTCTGGGGGGACCCTATTGTATTCCCCTACCTTTGTGTGTCAGATCATCGGTGCATGTTGCATTCTGCACAACTTTGCTATGAGAAAAGCCCTGCAGATTGACATACGTGATGACCTGACCCCCGACCCACACAGTCCCCACCTGCCAGAGGACACCCAGTCTGCTGATGGAAGAGCAGTCAGGAGGGTCCTCGCCGTAGGCATCTTTGGACAATAAACCAAAACATTAATCACACAGACAATGCACGCGTGTACACCACTGATGTCCCTAGATCACACACACCACATGCACATCGCATTGGATTAGCCCAAGTCCAGCATGTAGGACTTGGGAGCAGCAACGCCAGCGTCAAGGCCCCAATGATGTCACTGTCCATTCATACACCTTTCACACGTCATTCATACAGCCGTGGGGTTAACTTCACCACCACGGCCGAGGGTGACACCCCTTACTGGCAGGAGTGCAACCCCCTCACATTCACACACCATTCACACTGCAACGTGTGCAGTATCAAAAATCAAAATCTCATAACCTGAGTATAAATTAGAAATAAAAAATCAAAATCTCATAACCTGAGTATAAATCATAAATCAAAAATAAAAATCTCATAACCTGAGTATAAATCATAAATCAAAAATAAAAAAATCATCGGGGATGCCGGGGGCTCCTTCTTGCCGAACCTCTCTGGCTCCTCAGCTGCCTGGATGGAGTGGGTGGGGGTGGGGGGGCATCTGGAGGTGGCTGATCCCCGGGTGGGCCACTCCTGGCAGGTGTGGCCTGCATGCCCTCCAAGGCCATGGCTATCCGGCCGAGCAAATTGTTTGTCTGGCCCTGCATCCTCAGCTGCTGGGCCTACATCCTGAGCTGCCGGGTCACTTGGTAGTGTTGGGCCCGCCGACTCAGCCTCCCCTGGTCCCGGATGGCAGCAGTGTTGGCCTGCTCCATGAGCTGACCACACCACTGTTCGTAGTCCGTGATAGATAGAGAATGATTAGGGGGCCTTAGAGAGCGAAGGAAATGGGATATTTGCTGGAATCTAAACCTTTCCGTAATTGGTAAATCGAGTTTGTCGGTGCAGTGGGCCAAGGTAAGAGGGCCCGCCGGGGTGACAAAGTGTCCAATTCTGTACAGTCCTTTATCTAGCCACCACTGGAAGGCTTTGATGTCTAGACCAGGAGGGAACAGTGGATTTCTAAAAATGTGGGACAGCGAGCGCCAGTGAGAAACTAAGCGAGGATTATTTTTGATAGAGTCCCATAAATTTAAGGAGTGGGAAAGTGCGGGGGCCATGATAGCCGGTCTGGCCTTGGTTGAACACCAGAGTATATAGTCAAGGGTATAATGGGGAATGGCCTGTCTTTCCATATGAACCCAATCAGGATGAGCAATTTTAGAGTATAAAGTGGATAGTTGGGCTAATTGAGCCGCTTGGTAATACCAAAGAAGGTTCGGTACTCCAATTCCGCCCTGATCTTTACTGCGATAGAGTGTCCCTTTGGCAATTCTGTGCCCCTTTGATCCCCATATAAATTTAATAATCTTTGATTGGAAGTTCCTGAGGTGAACCCTGGGGATGGGTATGGGTAGTGATCGGAAGAGATAAAGGATGCAAGGTAAAAGGGTCATTTTCACAGAATTTACTCTGCCCAGCCAGGAGAGACCCAGTTTGTCCCATGATAAGAGGTCTTTCTCCAGTTTGTTAAAGAGTAATGGGTAGTTAGCAGAGTACAGATTGTCTATGTTGGCAGTCAGGTTGATCCCCAAAAATGGAATGGCCGTTTCGCTCCATCCAAATCTAAAGTTGTTTTTAAGTTGTGAAATTGTATGTGCCGGTAAATTAATATTAAGGGCCAAGGATTTAGTGTAATTAACCCGTAACCCTGAAGCTCTGCCAAAGTCATCAAGTACCCTGCAAATAATTGGTAAGGAAGTAACAGGAGAGGAGACGAATAGCAAGAGATCGTCAGCGAACAAAGCACATTTGTGGGTCTGCGGTCCGCATTTTACCCCACGTATATCTGGGTTGTCTCTGATAGAAATAGCCAGAGTCTCGATGACCATGGCAAAGATCAGGGGGGACAAGGGACATCCCTGTCTCGTACCCCGCAGAATCGGAAAAGAATCCGATTGGAAGCCCTGCATCTTCATTTTAGCTACAGGGGTGGAATAAAGTGAGCTTATAATGTTCATAAAAAACTGTCCGAAACCCCATTTATGTAGTGCAGAAGCCATGAACGACCAGGAGACGGAATCAAATGCCTTTGTGAGATCTAGTGAGAGCAGGAACCCCTGTTGCTTGGGACTTCCGTCCCATCCAGAGTGCAAGAGCGAAACCACGTCGATCGCTCTCCTGATCTGATCTGGGCCCTGCTGCCCCGGATTGAAGCCCACCTGGTCCTTGTGGATGTAAAGGCTAATAAAGTTGGAAATCCTATCAGCTAATATTTTAGTGAGAATTTTGAGATCATTGTTGATCAAAGAAATGGGGCGGTAATTGGATGTGCAACTGGGGTCTTTACCTGGCTTTGGGAGCACTGTTATAAATGCTGAGTTTGATGTCTTATCGAGGGGGACTCCCGATCGGCGGTGATTAAAGAATCGGGCCAAGAATGGAGATAGTAATGTGGAGAAATGCTTATAATAAGGTACAGAGAAGCCATCAGGGCCCGGGGTAGAGTTAGGTTTAAGGTGTCTAATGACCTGTGCCACCTCCTCTGTCGAGATTGGTGCCTCTAATTCATTCCTGTGCTGAGCACTGATCCTAGGGATTTTCACCGATTCTAAGAAGGTGTCAATGAAGTCGGGAGAGGGTTCCTTCCCTTCCTTGCCGTATAGATTGTGATAATAGTCATGAAAGGCTTCCATGATCTTTTTGGGATTATGTGTGAGTAGGCCATTGTTCATTTTTATTTTGGGTAAAGTGAAGGATTTGGTTTTCGGGGGTTAATCTCCGTGCCAACAAAAACCCCAGTTTGTCTTTTTGGTGATAGAACCGCCCTCCACCCCATCTAAGGCTTTTCTCTGCTATAGCAGTAAGAGCCAAGTTTAGGGCTGTGCTTGCTAAATCCAGTCTTGCGGCTGAGTTCGAGGAAGGGTTGCATTTATGTATCTTACTCAGGGAAGAAAATTCCCTTTCCAGCCTATCAATGTCTATCTTGCATGCTTTGTGTAGCCTAGAAGAAATTTGGAGTAGTTTATCCCTGATAGCTGTTTTGTGTGCTGCCCATAAGGTGGACGGGGAGATGCAGTCTACATCATTAGGGAGGAAATATTCTCGAATATCTCTTTCGATTTCGCTCACGTGAGTTGGGTTGCTGAGAATGGAGGCATTAAGTCTCCAGTTAAATCCAGAGTGCTGAGATAGCCCACTGTTAAGTGTCAAAAGGAGAAGGGAATGGTCGGACCAGGCCGAGTCTTTAATGGCAGACCCCTGCACCAACGGTATATGTTTTTGCATAATAAAGAAATGATCAATCCTGGAAAAAGTTTCATGGGGGTTGGAGTAATGCGTGTAGTCCCTCGCTTTTGGATTCATTTCCCTCCAGACATCAATCAGGTAGAGCTGTCTGGCCACATTAAGACTCTGCCTGGTAGGACGAATGCGATCTTTGCCCGGCGGGCGAGTTCTATCAATGCCTCAAATGCTATATTGGAGTCTCCCCCAAAAATGACCAGGCCTTCAACAAGTGGTGCTAAAGTATGGAAGAGAGCTTTGAAGAAATTTGACTGCCCTTTATTTGGGGCATAATACGAGACAAAGGAATAGAGTTTGTCGTCAATAAGCCCCTTTGCTAGCAGGAATCTGCCCTCCGGGTCCTTAAATTCAGAAACCAGGGAGAACCGGGTTTTGCGAGAAAAAAACAGGCCCACTTTTTCGGTCTTATTGTCTGAGTTTGCTAGGTAAAAACTGGGGAATTTAGTGTGAATAAAAGAAGGAGAATAGGACTTAGGAAAGTGCGTTTCCTGCAGGAAAAGTACATCTATTTTCAGGTCATGATAATGTTGGAAAAATTTACGGCGTTTCACAGGAGAATTAAGGCCCTGCACGTTTTGGGATGCAATGCAAAGGGCGGGTGTGTGTGTGGAGGAATCAGCAATGGAGCAGATCTGGGGTAAACGCGGGCAACCCTGGAGCACTTACCCTCCTAACCGTGATCCGTTCCAGGGTTCGAGCTGCAAAGAGGGTAACTGTGATCTCCAACCGGGTCCCACGAGGGAGCGAAACCACCTCCGCCACTGAAAGAAAAATTAGAGAGGTGAAATGTAGGGAAGAAGTTAAGAAGAAGGAAAAGAGAAATGGTAGAAGTGAGCTCCGGGGGTGAGGGGGAAACATATCCGCCTCACTCGGAGAAACAATCATGGTGTCCCCCATCGAGTGGGGGAGTTCCGAACCGGGAGCAGGAGAACCTAAACAGTTATCGGCTCCGAGATCGGAAGGAGGTGCATTGGACCCGCTCCGTCCTCCGCGCCCCTAAAAAACAACTTAAAGAAAAAAAAAAAAGCGAACTGAAAGGCTTTTGAAAAAACATGTTATCTGCCCCATAAAAACTTAAACCAATAATCTAAGAGTCAAAGGTATATCAGGGTGTGAGCAAGTACATCACAGTGCATGAGAGGAAAAGCAACCTATAACATGGAACTGAGAACTACGAAACTGAACTTGAACCGTCCATGTGAACTCGGATGTGGAAGTCAAATAAAAAACAGGGGAAGGGGGGGTGGGAAGCCCAAGTGAAACCGTTCGTTCTGCACTAACACGTGTATTGACGGGGAAGCACCCTCCCGGTGCTCGATGACCTTGTTCCCAAGCAAAAAAAAAGGAAGAAAAACGATAAATGGGGGGATTTAAGATAGAGGAAAGGGGGCTTCACTTAATCAAGGTGGTAGCTTTCTTGGTCTTGGGCTTCAACCAGAGGGAAGTAAGAGGGCTAGATGGCGGTGGGCGTTTGGTCAAGCTGGACGTAGAGGTCTGCATTGGAGAGGGTGTATCCTTATGAAGTAATCCCAATTTTAGCAACAGTTGTTTTCTTCTTCCTGAAAAGTGGAGAATCTAAAGGGCTTGCCTTGGTATTCAAACTTCAGGCTAAAGGGAAAAAGCCACCAATATTTGATATTCTTCTGTGTCAAAGCCATCAAAAGGGGTTTAAGCGCCCACCTTTTCTGAATGGTGAGAGGAGAGACATCAGCGTAAATTTGGATTGAATGCCCCATAAGTTGGATGTGTGGGGTGGAACGAGCTTTTCTCATTACCTCCTCTTTGACGTCATAATAGTGTGGTTTGACAACGATGTCTCGCGGGAGGCCAACTTTGCGGGGAGGGCCCAGGGCCCTATGAGCTCGGTCAAGCTCTAATTTGTGGGTGCGAGTGTCAGGAAGGAGGTTCTTAATATGTGAGTGTATTGCTTCGGGGACATTTGTGACTGACTCAGGCAAGCCTCTAATTCTAAAATTAAGTCTCCTGGACCTATTTTCGAGGTCATCGATTTTTGCCAGTGCTCCCTTAAGTTGTTTGTGCAGTTCTTGAAAATGATCGGAATTTTGGTTCACTCGATCGATCGTGGCATCCACTTTATGTTCAATGCTTTCAATGCGCGAGCCAATAAGTTGTAAATCTGCTTTGATGTCAGAGGTGATTCTGGTAGCAGTCAGTGTTAATCCCCTGTCCAGCATCTCAGCAAATTTTGAGAACATCATAGCAATGTCCTGGGGCTGTGAGGAGATCAGATCAGCCCCCTGGCTCAAAACATGGGACCTGTTAGGAGCTCCAGAAGAGGGCATAAGCCCATTAATCTCATCCAGCGTTTGGTCTAAGAGAGACACTGTGGTGGCTGGGGACAGAGGACACACGGTGGGTGAGGGAGCCCCTCCACATACCTCTGCATGCAGGGCATCCCTCCATGAAGCAGAGCAGGCAGTCCCTGAGAGAGCTTCATGAGGCGGCTGCTCCGCCGCCATCTTAGATATACTGCCGTCACAGGAGCTATCCCTAGAAGCGGCAACAGGGCTTGTATGTATCGCCCGCCGAGTCCCCGCACTGTCACTCAGGCGTCCCCTGCTCTCCGGTCCCTGTAGAGCTAACGGGGACTCGTTCAAACACCGTGGGGAGCGTGGAGCGGCCGGAGCTGGACGGAGGTCCTCGGTTGCTTCCAGGGGCTCTCCAGGAGCCAAAAAGAGATTGAGAACGCCGCCCGCCGAGTCCCCGCTGTGATCGCTCGGGTGTCCTTCGTTCCCCGTTCTCAGTATAGCTGGCTGGGGCTCAGTTCATCGCAGGGGGCGCGGAATCAACGGAGCAGGACGGAGCTCTGTGATTATGCGGCCATTACACAGAGCGCCGCGCATGTGCCTCCCTGAGCCCCATCTCAATCCAGTGAAGTTGCACAAGAGACTTGGCTGTGCGGGAATCTCCCTCCTCATTGGCTGAGACAGCAGCAAAGCGCCATTGGCTCTCACTGCAGTCAAGAATAGACACATGGAGCTGCAGTTTAGCTCAGGTGCCCCCACAGCAAGCTGCTTGCTGTGGGGGGCACTGGACAGAATTGAGAGGCCAGAAACACCGACGAGGGAGCTGACAAGAGGAGGGTCTGGCTGCTCTGTGTAAAAACCACTGCACAGAGTAGGTTAGTATGACATATTTGTTATTTTTAAACAACAACAAAAAAACAAGGCTTTACTATAACTTTGAATATGATAGGGAAAGAATTGCTTTCCAGTCACATAAAAAGCATACCCATCAGCCTGATTCAGAGGGGAGATGTGCTTCATCAATTTACGATAAGGAAAAGCATCTTAAAAAGCCGGATAGTGATAAATTACACCTACAGTGTGGAAAACGTTCTAAACAATTATTTTGTTGTATTTCTTTTACTACTGCTATTCAATGGAAGAACCTTTGTGAATCTTGTTTAGTGAAAGCTACACGATTTCTTGAGGAGTATAGAGATGTTAGAATTTTTAATAAAGAGGCAATACATAACAGTATTTCACAATTGCACAAATGTAGATTGCTAGAGCCTTACAAAAGGAATTTTTTGTTTTCTTCTACCTCTCCTCAAACAGGTTTCTTACAATAAATATTCTGCTTCTAGTAAAGATAGGTCAGATAAATAAGGAAAACATTTGAACCACATCTGTTTCATTTTGCTTTAGTATCTCTTGTTATTGGTACAGTGAATATGGCAATTGCTTGTGAAAATATATGGAAAATTGTAATTACCTTTTATTTCCTTTCTTTCATATACTTTACTTCCCTGGCTGCCCAGACTAGCCATTATGACAATGCCTGACTTGGAGGCAATTTTTAAAAGGGCTGTTCTTGTGGTCATGTGGGCTGAACCACACCCATATGTGCTAATATGGGTATGCACCAATATCAGTTTTCTGCAATACCTGTTGGGACTGAAGTATTTAAGAATTAGGGAAAAAATAACAGAAATAAATTCAATGGATTACCAAAAAAGTGTTGAAAAGTAATAAAAACACAGAGACAGTTTTCTACAATTCAATTTTTAAAAAAATAAAAAAAGGGGTCCCCCGATGTAACTCCTTCATCAATTATGATGCCGCTGCACTTTTAGACCGGAAAAAGAACAACAAAAAAAAAAACGCTCCGCCCACCGTGAAGACAAACCGCAGAATGACTGACTGGCTTGCTCTTTGACAGTTCTTCTATAGGTAAGGGTGGGGCAACCTGGCAACATCACCTGGTGGCATCACCCCCCTTATAATGTCACAGATCGGTGCATGCTTTTTTGGTGATGTCACAAAGGGCGGAGGAAGAATTTTGCGGTCAGCTGTCAATGCGCACGGAACGTTTTTATTCTCTGTGTTTTAAGGATCTGGAGGCCCCCTTCTTAAAGGGGGCTTCTGGATTCTAATAAGGCCACAACATGCAGACCCCCACAAGCAAAGCCCAGGGTTGTGGGGAAGACACACTTGTCCCCATAAACATGGGGACAAAGTGCTTTGGGGTGAGGAACCCCCTGCCCCAAAGCCCCCCTATGTTGAGGGCATTTGGCTAAGTACGGTTCAGGAAGGGGGCACTCACTCGCCCCCCCCCTTTTGCTGACCTGCCAGGCTGCTCGGATAAGGGTCTGGTATGGACCCCCCCATTTATTTTATACATTTTTGCGTGGGGTTCCCCTTAAAATCCATACCAGACCAGAAAGGTCTTTGATGGACTGGGGGGACTTAGGTTCAATAAAATTGAGCTAAAAATTAATTAGCTGTGCAGAAAATAATATTGACTAAACATAATACAATCTTACACCTATCCTCATGACTAATAATAGTGTAAAATGAGGACACATCAAGTGTGACTGGCCTCAGGTCTTACACAGAGATGAAACAATACCTCTTACATAATTTGCACCTGATTACCTGCAGCCCTCTTTCCTCTATAGCTGTTCAAAGTACAGAATTTACACAGCACTTCTTAGCTTTAGAAATCAAGGGGACAGGATATGATGTCACACACTGCACAGCATAGACTACAGGGCTGAGTGCAAGTGGACGCACCCGCCTCTACTCTCCTCATAGAGAAACACACACAGCTGAGGCTGTCAATTACCTGCTGAATGCTGGGGGGGGGGGGGGGGGTTCATCTCCAATGATTGTCTGGTGTTGGCATTGACTGCCAGAAGTGACACATGTAGATAGCAGAGGAAGAAAAGAGGATACAAAAATCAAACTAGATGTTTTGGATAGAGGCAAATTCACAAAATACACAGAATGGAAGGGTAAGCTTTGTTCATTTTACAGAGGTTTAGAAACACTTTATTGCTGTGTATTTAAGGTAAAATGTAAACGTTAAGAGACAATAGGATTTCAGCTGCTGTAACACCATCGGCGTTACTTTGTACAGAACAAGCGCAGCTGTATCATCCTCAGACAGCTGCGCTCCATTCAGCACCCTGTCATCGACACTTTCGACGTGCCGTCGAATCCTGCGTCCCGTCCAGCATCCTGATTCCGTCATTTCCGACGTGCCGTCGAATCCTGCGCTCCACGCTGGAACGTGGAAGCGCGCCCAGCGTGTGTCCCGCGACAGGCTGGCTATTTAAACCTCCTCTGATGGTGGCTCAGCGTCTGGTTATTGAGGTTGACGCTCGCCGCCATCTGAGACCCAAGACCCCCTTCAGAGTCCCACAGATCCTCACCTGGTACAGGAGATCACCAGGATCACACGACCAAGTACTACACCAAGGATCCAGCTACTATCTATGACTTGCTGCTTGACCACAGAGCTGACAATCTACAGAACCATAGAGGCATCCTGCACCTGCTACTAATCACTCTCCAGGAAGGAACTGCACACCTGGTCACATCTAAACCGCAAGTACCCACAGCTAACTGTATCAAGCCTGTATACTCAGAATACTGTTCATCCTGGATTGCATACTATGATATGTTCTTGATTGCCTGATACCATATGTTTGTAGAGACTGAGACGTATTACCAGGATTCTCAAATAACCTATGGTAGATGCACCACACCATCAATAGGAGATATATATCGCAGGAGGTTGTGATGAAATAACCCCATGAGCTCTGTTTAACATCATAGAGCAACCAGGTGGTTTAATCTGAGTATCCTCCAGAATAAATAATTACCATTCATCTCCTATTCATGGTGACGGCGTAGCCGTTACAGAATAACCAGACCCTATATATACATAGATGGATCCCGCTGATTTAGCGAATCATCTACTGGGACTCACTCAAAGGGTAGATACCCTAACTAACTCTTTAAATGAATTCCGCCTTGAAAATGAAGCTCTCCGCCAGCAGAACCTTGCTCAGGTTAGAGAGAGACCAGAACCAAAAGTCTGTTCTCCAGAACCTTTCTCTGGGGATAGAAAACTCTTCCGGCAATTCATCAGCTCTTCTCGCTTGTTGTTTGAGCTTCGTCCCCGTACTTATTATTCTGATAGGATTAGAATTCTCACCCTCATCTCCTATCTCAGGGGTGAACCGAGAGTTTGGGCCGACGCCTATCTGGAAGAACACGGAGATCTCCTTGGAGCTTTTGACACTTTTCTTGCAGAAATGTCCCTCCTTTATGAGGATCCCAATAAACAGTTGACTGCTGAAAATTTCATCAGAAATCTCAAACAGGGGAAAAGACCTGTGGAGGACTACATTTCTGAATTCAAATGCTGGTGCCGAGAGACCCAGTGGTCAGATATCGCACTCAGGAACCAATTCCGGCTAGGCCTGACAGAGACCCTGAAAGACGAAATCGCACGGGTACAACTTCCATCATCCCTAGAGGACCTAATGCAACTGTCCATCACCATTGATCGACGTATTCGAGAGAGAAGAGCCGAACGTGCCAATGCGTTTTTCCCTTCACCTTTCAGGAGAGCCAGATGTCCCCCCAAGGAGCTTCCGATGGAACTTGGTGCGATTAAAGGTCCATTAAGCACAGCGGAGAAACAACGCCGCAGAGACCAAAACCTCTGTATGTACTGTTCTGTTCCTGACCACGTTGTATCCACCTGTCCCCTTCTTAAGAGGAATTCAGAAGGTAAAGATCACCACAGAAACAAATTTAATTTCACTGGAAGTATTTCTAACCGTTACATTATTATTCTTCTAACTCTACAGTGGGATCAAAAAACGTTCTCCATTGAAGCAATGGTCGACACTGGAGCCTGTGGAAACTTTATTGACTCAAAGATTGTAGAATCTAATAAAATACCTTGTGTGTCCAAGCATACCCCTGTGTCACTCACTTTCATTGATGGTTCCAGTTCCCCCACAGGTCCAATCACATTCCAAACCTCACCACTTTGGGTGACTTGTGCTCCAGGTCATACTGAGAGCCTCATTTTTGACGTCATCCAATCACCTCTATTTCCAATAATACTCGGACTACCTTGGTTACGTCTTCATCAGCCTACTTTCCAATGGTCTACTAGTTCCTTAACCTTACAATCCTCTTACTGTACAGAGAACTGTTATCCTAATTGCTCTATCTCCTTCACAGACGTCTACCCTCCTGATCTTCCACCTTATCTACATGATTTCGCCGACGTTTTTAGCAAAACCAAGGCAAACTTGCTCCCCCCACACAGGATCTATGATTGCCCCATAGACCTTATTGCTGATGCACCGATTCCGACTGCTCGGATTTATCCATTATCCCAACCTGAACTTGTACACCTCAAAGATTACATTGACGAAAACCTCAAAAAAGGTTTTATCAGACCTTCAACCTCTCCAGCGAGTGCAGCTATGTTCTTCGTAAAAAATAAGGACGGCTCACTCCGACCAATTATCGACTACCGTGCACTCAATAGCATTACTATAAAGAACAGATATCCACTACCATTAATTCCAGAACTCATCGAACGACTCCAGACCTCAAAGATCTTCACTAAACTAGATCTGAGGGGTGCCTATAATCTCATAAGAATACGATCTGGTGACGAGTGGAAAACAGCTTTTAAAACACGCTATGGCCTCTACGAGTACACCGTAATGCCCTTTGGGTTATGCAACGCACCTGCAACCTTCCAATATTTCATCAACGACATTTTCCGAGATTTGCTCGACGTTTGTGTTGTGATTTATTTGGATGACATTTTAATCTATTCAGATTCTCCCGAAGAACACATCAAACATGTACGCTGGGTTTTGGCCAGATTGAGAACACACTCTTTATATGTCAAACTTGAAAAGTGTGTTTTCAGTCAGCGCAGCATTTCTTTCCTGGGATATCTAATTACCCCAAACGGAATACAGATGGAATCATCAAAGGTACAGTGCATATTATCCTGGCCTGTTCCCCACTCCAGGAAGGCTCTACAACGGTTTCTCAGATTCTCTAACTACTACAGAAAATTCATTAAGGATTTCTCTACGATCGTGAAACCATTAAACAATCTCACTAGTAGTAAGACGCCTTTTTCCTGGTCTGATCAGGCACAGAAATCTTTTGACCTTCTGAAGCTCAGTTTCACATCCGCACCGATCTTACAACTTCCTAACCCACTTTACCATTTCACCTTAGAGGTAGATGCCTCGCATTTTGCTTTGGGAGCTGTACTCTCCCAACAAGCTTCATCATCTGAACCTCTACATCCGGTAGCCTTTTACTCTAGGACATTATTACCTGCCGAAAAGAATTACCCCATTGGGGAAAAAGAACTCCTTGCTATAAAGGATGCCCTAAGTAATTGGAGACATCTCTTGGAAGGTTCCAAACACCCCATTACCATCCTCACCGATCATCGCAATTTGCAACATTTGAGAGCCTGTAAAACCCTTTCTGCCCGCCAAGTCAGGTGGAGTCTATTCTTTGATAGGTTCGACTTCAATATCTCCTATCGTCCTGGTACAGAAAATGTCAAGGCTGATTTGTTGTCACGTATGCATGACAACCAGACAATTGAAACACCTCCCCTTTCTATTATTCCACCTGATCGATTCATTGGAGCATCTGTTCCTTTCTTGGATTTACTGATCCAATCTCTCCCTAACGAGGTACCCCTAATGCCCCAGGGTCTCAAAAAGGAACCTAACGGGTTATTTACCTACAACAATAAGATCTACGTGCCCGCCTCTTTACAACCTCTACTTCTCAAACAACTTCATGATGCTCCTCTGGCAGGTCATCCAGGAATAAGTAAAACCATTCATTTAATTAAAAGAAATTACTGGTGGCCCAAGCTTTCACAGACAGTCAGTGATTATGTCAATTCCTGCGTGATATGTGCCTCCAACAAACATTCCAGGAAGCCACCTTACGGACTCCTTACTTCAATCCCAATACCTGAAAGACCCTGGGACGTGGTCTCTATGGATTTTATTGTCGATCTCCCCAGGTCTCAAGGTGCCAACACAATTCTAGTTACAGTAGATTTATTAACAAAGATGGCTCACTTCATCCCATTAAAAAATCTACCAACTGCTCTAGAGACTGCACAAGCCTTCCTTCAGAATGTACTTAAGCTACATGGGTTGCCCTCCCAGATTATCTCGGACAGAGGCACTCAATTCATTTCTAAATTCTGGAGAGCCCTTTGCCAGGCCTTGCAAATTGATCATCGAATGTCCACTGCTTATCATCCGCAAACAAACGGACAAACAGAACGAGTAAACCAAACACTGGAACAGTATCTACGCTGTTATTGCACCCATCTACAGGACGACTGGCTTCAGTTTCTTCCTCATGCCGAATTTGCGTATAATAACGCATCCAGTTCTTCCTCCGGATTCTCTCCTTTTTATGCAAACTATGGGTTCCACCCCAAATCTGCTCCAGTCTCCGTTCTCCCTAACAATGTTCCCGCTGTAGAACATTACCTCTCCACCTTGAAGAGGACCCTACGAATACTCCATTCTAATCTTACTACAGCGCAACAAAGACAAAAGAAGTATTATGACTCCCGCAGAACTCCACCTCCTAAATACAAAGTTGGAGATTTGGTTTGGCTCTCCACTCGAAATCTACGTCTTAATATCCCTTCAAGAAAACTCGGTCGCCAATTCACTGGTCCATTTTCCATTTCACATATCATCAACAACAATACCGTTAAACTACTTCTACCTCCGGATTGGAAGATACATCCTTCTTTCCATGTCTCACTTATTAAGCCTTTCACTCCTAATCCGTTCCCTAACAGAGACCCTCAACCCCCTTCTCCTGTTGAGGTTCTCGGTGAGACTGAATATGAGGTACAGAAAATTCTAGATTCCAGGAGACATGGATCTTCCCTGCAATATTTAATCCGTTAGAAGGGTTATAGCCATCTTGATGACTCCTGGGTAGATTCCTCCGACATTCATGCTCCCCGGCTCGTCAATCAATTCCACCGCAGATACCCTGATCGACCATCACTTTCTGGGTGTATATCTGGGACCCCCTTGAGGAGGGGAGTATGTAACACCATCGGCGTTACTTTGTACAGAACAAGCGCAGCTGTATCATCCTCAGACAGCTGCGCTCCATTCAGCACCCTGTCATCGACACTTTCGACGTGCCGTCGAATCCTGCGTCCCGTCCAGCATCCTGATTCCGTCATTTCCGACGTGCCGTCGAATCCTGCGCTCCACGCTGGAAAGCGGAGGCGCGCCCAGCGTGTGTCCCGCGACAGGCTGGCTATTTAAACCTCCTCTGATGGTGGCTCAGCGTCTGGTTATTGAGGTTGACGCTCACCGCCATCTGAGACCCAAGACCCCCTCCAGAGTCCCACAGATCCTCACCTGGTACAGGAGATCACCAGGATCACACGACCAAGTACTACACCAAGGATCCAGCTACTATCTATGACTTGCTGCTTGACCACAGAGCTGACAATCTACAGAACCATAGAGGCATCCTGCACCTGCTACTAATCACTCTCCAGGAAGGAACTGCACACCTGGTCACATCTAAACCGCAAGTACCCACAGCTAACTGTATCAAGCCTGTATACTCAGAATACTGTTCATCCTGGATTGCATACTATGATATGTTCTTGATTGCCTGATACCATATGTTTGTAGAGACTGAGACGTATTACCAGGATTCTCAAATAACCTATGGTAGATGCACCACACCATCAATAGGAGATATATATCGCAGGAGGTTGTGATGAAATAACCCCATGAGCTCTGTTTAACATCATAGAGCAACCAGGTGGTTTAATCTGAGTATCCTCCAGAATAAATAATTACCATTCATCTCCTATTCATGGTGACGGCGTAGCCGTTACAGCTGCTGGCTGTACCTGTATGTAATTTTGTGCAATAGCCTGTAGGGGGTGCATGCTGATTGGACAGAGGTGGAGCCAATCATCGGGTCTGGTGCCAGCCACCCACATTCATTCCCGAGCAAGGCAGGATGGCAATCTGTCTATGTTTTAACCCCTTGATCATCCCTAATGTTAACCCCATTATCTGAAAGTGT
Organism: Rana kukunoris; assembly: GCA_029574335.1. Classification (NCBI taxonomy): domain Eukaryota; kingdom Metazoa; phylum Chordata; class Amphibia; order Anura; family Ranidae; genus Rana; species Rana kukunoris. The sequence continues at coordinate 200,153,897 of CM056050.1, read as the reverse complement.
CATTACTACAGTGACAGTGCATTTTTGTGGCACTGATCACTGTGATATTGTGACTGATCCCCAAAAAGCATCACTTAGTTTCAGATTTTTCTGCTGAAATGTAGCAGTCCTGCAAAAAATCACTGATTTCCGCCATTACTAGTAATAAAAAAAAAATCCATAAATATATCAAATAGTTTGTAGACGCAATAACTTTTGTGCAAACCAATCAATATACGCTTACTGGGATTTTATTTACCAAAAATATGTAGCAGAATACACATTGGCCTAAATCAAGGAAGTAATTTTATTTCTTAAAAAAAAATGTATTGGATGTGTTTTATAGTATTTTTTATTTTTCTTTCAAAATAGTCACTCTTGTTTATCCACTTCATGCCGACCGTGCGCAAAATTGTGTTCATGACTTGAGGGGGTTATATCAGGGTGATACCATTTTTAGAGTCAGCAGTTGGCTTTTTAATGATGACAACCAAGGCGGCTAAAAGTCACTTGGTTGTTATCCTAAAGGAGTGGGAAGCGACATCCCCCCCTTCTGCCACTTTCCGTTGCCTTTCTCAGGGCCTCCTCTCCCACCGGGAGACCCAAGCCTCCAGCTGGCGTATCTGCCACCTAGTCTGAGACCCGAACAAAGCCGGATTCGGGTTTGATCGGGTCTCCAATGGAAAATCCCGGAATCCTCGGCTGCCAATGGCATTGATTTAAAAAAAATTACAATATTCAGAATTGTCGATTTTTGTGAATACTTTTAAGTGGAAAGGAGGAAGATCCCTCCATAAATGGCGACTCAACTAAATGATCTTGTCAAACTCTGTTCACAAAAAAGAGATAGAACTGGCCATCATGGAATATTTTTCACAGAACAGCTCCCCTGACATGTCGGCAGAGACTCTATGGGCAGCCCACAAAACAACTATTAGAGGAAAATTAATCCAAATCAAAGGAAGAAATAATAAAGCACGTACAGTAGACATAGAGAATTTGGAAAATAAATTCCGAGAGCTCTGTGCGGAACATAAGAGAGAGCCAGGACCATGCCCTATGTCTTGTCTTGTTTGGAACTGAATCTAGCACTGACTGCCAGGGCCGAGACCAGTTTACGATGGCAGGGGGCGAGATATTACCATTTGAAAGATAAACCGGGGCCCCTCTTGGCCTTTAAACTAACCCCAAGACCCCAAACGTACGCTTTCCCTAAAATTAATATAGCGGGTAGTCCTCCCACGGCGAACCCACTTAAAATCTTGCAGGCGTTTCACACATTTTACACAAATTTGTATAAAGGACAACAAGCACAGAAGAACCCTGACAGGACTAGTTTCCTGGATAATCTCCCCATACCCTCTTTATCAAAGGACCACAGAGACCGACTCAAAGCTCCGATTTCCACTGGAGAGGTTTTAGAAGTCATTAAGGGTCTAAAGAAGAACTCCGCCACAGGACCCGATGGGTTCTCCATTCCCTACTACAAAGCCTTCGCACAAATTCTAGCCCCACACCTGACAAATTGTATTAATTCTAAAACTAAGGGGGATCCTATGGATATGCAGCTGAACACTGCCTTTATTTCAGTTATCCCTAAGCCTGACAAAGACCCTGGAGAAGTCAATAAATATAGACCGATATCCCTGATCAATAATGACCTAAAAATAATGACTAAAGTTATGGCCGACCGTCTGGCGTCCTTTATTGGAGTCTATATACATATATATATTTTTGTTTTCTTATTTATTTTTATTAATTTTATTAATTTTTACACAAAAAAATGGAGCACTTTCATTCCTATTAAAAGGAATGTAAACATCCCAATGTAATAGAAAAAAAACATGACAGGTCCTATTAAATATGAGATATAGGGTCAAAAAGACCTCAGATCTCATATTTAGACTAAAATGCAAAAAAAAAAAAAAAACAACAAGAACAAGAAAATATGCCTTTAAGATGCATGGGCAGAAGTGACGTTTTGACGTTGCTTCCGCCCTGCTATGCTATGGGGACAGGTGGGGGCCATCTTGCCCTCACTCGTATCCCAGCTGAGCAGGAGAGAGGACCTGATCGCCTCTGCCGCTGCCACCTGCTCCGGTAAGCGGCAGAGGGCACGGGAGAGTGGCAAGAGGGGGGCCCTCTCCCGCCGCCGATAATGGTGATCTTGCGGTGAAACCGTTTAAAGGACCGCTCACTGAAAAGATGGATATCTCGGTTGTGGCAGCAGCTGCTGCCGTTACCAAGATATTCATCTTTAAAAAATGGCGTATTTATACAGTGAGGGGTCCTTAAATTAATGTAGTTATATTCCCTGTGTCATCTGTGTTTCTTACTTTGTAACAATGGGCTGATCTATTCCCTTATGTCCATGCATTAATCCACCCAATGTGTCCTTATTCACCGAAGGAACAAGCAACTTTGATTTCTGGGTCACATAGCATCTAATGCATATTTGGTCATTTCTCTGTGTTGTATCACAAATGTGTGATGAAAATAAACACACCTCTTCCAGCATGGTAAACTCTGTAAATTGCTCTCATCTGCAGAGCACTAGGTTAGACTATTGACCCGAATATAGGCTGTATGCACAGGCAGGGCCGCTGATAGAGGGGACCACCAGTCCTCCTGTAGTGGGCCTGGGCACACGGGGGCCCAAACACCAGAGGGAAGGAGGGGCAATTACAGGATGCCCTGCGCAGCTCTCGGCAGCACCTGACTTTTAGCTGTTGCAGGAAGAGACACAGACAAAATTACCGGCTTCCTTGTCCTGTTAAAAAATATATAAAAAAATTAACCCTGTATTATTTTAATCCCTTGTAAAAAAAAAAAATAGAAAATTGTATAAAAATGATTTGTTGTGTATTGTTTGCCCTGTCTGCTCTGTGTTATGGGTGTTGGGGACGATGGCCATGCTCAGATCCTGTCCCAATTAATCCTCTGGACCTCTTTGTTCTGTACCTTTTCCTGCACTTCCTGCCTTTGTCTACTCTCCTCTTTTCTTTCCTTTACCCCCCTTCTTCCCTTTCTTCCCTCTCTGATTCTGTTCTGGCTGTATCTCTTTCTGAGTGGGTTGCTGACAAGACATAACCCTATCTCGTATACCCCCTCTTTTTTCTCCCCTATTTCCCCCACCTACTTGCATCATGGCTTCTGTTTGCCCTTTAACCTTAGCATCCTTCAATTGTAGGGGGTTCAACACACCCGAGAAGCGGAGCCAGATTCTCTACCATTTCCATAAAAAAACGTTCTAACATCTTACTCTTGCAGGAAACCCACTTTCGGTCTGACTCTGTTCCAACCCTGCGTAATAAGCATTACACAAGATGGTTCCACAGAACCAACCCCAGGGCCAAATCAAAGGGAAAATCCGTAGCATTCCATAAGTCTTTTAATCCAGAGGTTCTAGACACCCTAGTTGATGTTAATGGTCGCTTCATTTTTCTCAAACTAAAATTTAACAATTTTCTCTTTACAGTGGCCAACATCTATGTCCCTAACATGGGTCAGGCTCGGTTCCTCTCATCGGTTCTCACCAGACTGTCTTCCTTTGGGGGTGCCTGTTACATCATTGGTGGAGATCTTAATATTGTCATGTCCCCATCTGCTGACACGTCCTCGGGTACGTCCGCCATACCACACTCTACACTAACACGCATCAAAACTCTCCTTCACTCCTCCCTTCTGGTGGATGTTTGGCATATCCAGCATCCCACAGAAAGGGACTATAGCCACTACTCGGCTGCACATAACTCGTATAGCAGGCTGGACCACTTTCTAATCTCTCAATCTTTGTTAGATACTCCCATTCAGGCTTCCATAGGTCAACTGCTTTGGTCCGATCATGCAACGGTCTACTTGACCCTTGCACGTCCCCCATCGTCAGGGGGGGTTCACGTTGGAGGTTGAATGATAATTTGCTTCGGGACCCTGTGTGTGTGGCGGATGTCTCCATCGCCATCCTACACTTTATCTCTGATCATCTATCTGAAACCACCTCGCCTATCACTCAGTGGGAGGCCCTGAAATGTGTCCTTAGAGGGGTACTCATTCAACGTGGCTCTCGTCTCAAAAAGATGCGATCGAGTGACATTCGGCATCTCCTTTCCACTATACCAGAACTAGAACCCCTACATAAACGAGATCTAGACCCTGCAGTCTTTGTTCAACTTTCGAATGCCCGTCGAGACCTACTCCAGCTTCTCGGCTCACATTCGCTAGTAGCTCGGGATAGGGCTCGCAATTTTCACTACCTACTGGCCAATAAATGCGGTAAACAGCTAGCACGGGTCCTACGCCCTAGATCTTCGCGTTGCACTATCCCCTTTATTTCCCGCCCTGACCATACCAAGTCATTTAATACGACAGGTATATTATCTGCCTTTCGGGAATATTATTCTCGACTTTATAATCTCGCGCCCACTGACCCGACTGCGCGCTCCTCTCCTCCTGGTGGCGATATGTGGGATTATATCGTTGAGACGGCTCTGCCCACCATCGCCACCTCTGATGTGGCTGCGCTGGACAATCCTTTGAGCTCGTTCGAGTTCCTCGGCGCCATCAAGGGCTTGAAGGTAGGCAAGTGTCCCGGCCCGGATGGGTACAACCCTCATTTCTACAAAACATTTGCTTCACTGTTGGCACCTTTGATGGCTAAGGCTTTCAATGCCATGGATGACTCCATCCCTCCACCCAAGGCTCTGCTTGCTGCTAACATCTCCATTATACCCAAACCGGGCAAAGACCCTTCCCAATGCAGCAGTTACCGGCCAATATCCCTGCTTAATGTCGATCTAAAGCTGTTTGCCAAGGTACTGGCCAACCGTCTATCCCCTCTGCTCCCTGGTGTGATTCACAATGACCAAGTGGGATTTGTCCCGGGCCGAGAAGCCAGGGACAATACCACCAAGACGATTCACTTAATCTCCCTTATCCAACGCAAAGGCCTGAAGGCTTGCCTCCTCTCCTTTGACGCTGAAAAAGCGTTTGATCGTGTAAACTGGAGATTCCTTCGGCTTTCGCTGGAACAGTTGGGGTTGGGCGCGTCCTTTATCTCCAAAGTGATGTCCCTTTATTCACATCCTTCGGCCTCAGTCTTGGTTAATAGCTCTACTTCGGACTCCTTTGACATTTCCAACGGCACCCGACAGGGCTGTCCCCTGTCCCCCCTCCTTTTCGTTATCGTCATAGAACATTTAGCCTGTGCCATTAGACAGAACACTTCCATAGACTGAGGCCCTCAACGTGCTTAGAGACAATTTGTCCTTCCAGTAGCAAGCACGGGGGATTTCGTATCTTGGGGTCACCATTCCATCCAATCTCGCCAACCTTTTTTCCCTCAATTATGTTCCGTTGCTCTCTCGCCTCCGAAAGGATCTGGAGGAATGGGGAGGGTCTTCTCTACCGTGGTTTGGGCGGATCAACACCTTGAAAATGGACACCCTCCCCAAGCTTCTATATCTCCTTCAAGCGATCCCTATTATAATCCCCAAATCCTTCTTTGTTTCCTTACGTTCCCTAGCAATTCGATTCTTGTGGAGCCGAGGGCTGCCTAGGGTGAAGTATAATTTGCTCACCCGTCCTAAATTGCAGGGTGGGGTGGGTCTCCCCGATTTTGAATTGTATTACAAGGCCACCCATGTATTGAGAATCCTGGAGTGGTTCCCGCATCCATTTCTGAAGGCCTCTGTCGCCATAGAGCAGGACCTAGCTCACGTGGACCTTAGAGCTCTGTTGTGGGGATATAGGTCCGGGTTTCCGTGCATGCCCCCTCCCTCCCCACTAACCTTGGCTTCTCTCAGGATCTGGTATAACAGGGGGTTATGCTCCCTACTATCCTCTGATCCTTCCCCACTGACTTCCCTATTTAATAATCCTTCCTTCCCTCAGGGCCTCGGGGGTTCAGTCATTGGGTCCCTTCAAACGGACTGCGTGGCCACAGGCGCGCTCCTTTGTACACGCGTTACAAGGGTCATCTGTGATACCGGCGGGATCACACGATTGGCTAACTGCTATCCATCTCTCTACACTCACTAGGCACCTACATTCCTCCTCTCAAATACACCGCCCTTGTACTGAATTTGAACGGCTGTGTTTACTCTTGGAGACCCCTAGACACCTTCTATTGGCCATATATAGCCTCCTTCAGACTCTTACACATACCGAACTACCCTCTTACACCAGGGCGTGGTCAGCAGATTTAGGTGTGGATGTTTTGAATCCTGAATGGCAGACTTCATTCCATTTTACTCATAAGTCCACAGTCTCCTGCTACTCTCAGGACAAGAATTACAAGATTCTCTCTAGATGGTACAATGTCCCCTCTACGTTGCACAAAATATTCCCGTCTACTCCGGCATCCTGTTGGCGATGTTCTTCAGCCGTTGGGACCTATCTGCATGTCTGGTGGGAATGTGAGAGGATCCGCCCCTTCTGGACCCAGGTATTTGAATGTTACAATAAGACCTTACTGTGAATCGTTGGTCCCCTCCCCTAAAATCGCCCTACTTTCTGTACTTCCTGGTTCAATAACATCGCAGAAGCGGAATCTCCTCCGTTTCTTTATGTCCTCAGCGAGGCAGCTCATACCTTCGTACTGGAAGTCAACCACCATTAACCCACTATCACATTGGGTTTTGATTATGAATGATACTATGAGAATGGAAGAGATGCTGGCTCTTGACAATGATACATATGATAACTACACACAGCTGTGGCTCATCTGGCTCCACTTCTCTTCCTCTGATACTCTGGTGAGCATGTTGTCACCTTTGATGTGATCGCCCCCATATTTCCTTCTGATCTGGGACCGGTTAGACTCGTGCTCCTGGATCTCTTCCCCTACTCCTACTCTATTTTGCCTTTTCCTACTGGCCTTGTCAGCGGCCCACTCTCTCCTTCTATGTTCCCCCTCTCATCCACCCTAACCTGTTTCCCCTTCCCTTTCTTACACCCTTTCCCCTTCCTCTTCCCCTTCTCTTTTCTCTCCTTCCCTATTCTTGTCCCCTGTTCCCTCGTCTTTTACTCTAATTTCATCTCGCCTTCAACTTTGTCTGTCTCTCTCTTTACTCTTCTTTTGATTTTTTTTTCTCTCTTTTTTCTTCTCTATACCCCAGATTGCTGTTGCAGATCTGCCAAACTATAGAGCCCCTAATGTTTGCACATGCTCCTTGTTAATAATTACAGTCGTAGTGGCTCATGTTGTTATATTTTATTGGCGAGAGTCCTGCTGTGGGTGATAGCCATCGGGCTGACTCCTCCCCGATCATATTTGTGACTGTGTGCAGACTGTAACACCTCATATTATTTGTCTTTCTTCTGTTTTGTATTTTTTTAAATACTAATAAATATATTTTCAACTTTAAAAATGATTTGTAAAAACTGTACAATAAAATAATTTATTTATTTAAAAAAATATATAAAATGTTTTTGTTAAAAAACGTTGAAAACTATTTAAAAAAAGGGCTAATTCACACAGCTTCTCTGTTATTTGTGTGTCCGCTAAGAATGATTTTAGTATATTTATTGTGAAAATGTTTTTTTTATATACATTGGGGGGGGGGGCTGCCAGGTAGGCTGTATGGGGCCCCAGAATTTCTAACATTTCTAACAGCAGCCCCAGGGCAACAAATGACACCATGAAACCACATGATCGCAGGAAAAAACTAAAGGTGGAAGTAGGAAGGTTTATAATGCCTTTAACAATAACACCATTCAAATTATCAGACTGATAACAGAGGAACGGTTCAGGAGAGAGCTAAGGGACTTAGCTCTTTGAAGAGAGATAACAAAATACTGCAGATATGTACGTGCCCAGCTCAAATTTCATGAATTGGTTTAGATCCACTTTAAGCAAGAGTAGAAGTAGAAATGTAGCAAATAGTCTTAAGAAACATGGTAAATGCTCCCAGCAACCAAATCCTTTTATTATATATCCCTTTCTGATAAATAATAGAAATACAGGATTGACTGTATAGGGATTGTATGTACTGAACTACACAGTCAAATTTAAGTCCAGTGACCACCTCCTTCTAAGATGATGTACAAATTGCTAATCAGCCATTTACATGGTAGCAATGCAATGCATTTAGGCATCTGGATGTGGTCAACATGACTTGCTGAAATTAATCCCGGGCATCAGAATGTGGAAGTAAGGGGATTTATGTGACTCATGGTTGTTGATGCCAGATGGGATGGTCTGAAAATTTCAAAAACTGCTGATCTACTATAATTTTCACACAAAACTATCTCTAGGGTTTACAGAGAATGGTCTGAAAAAGAAAAAATATTCAGTGAGCAGAGTTGGATGAAAATGCCTTGTTGATGTCAGAGGAAAGTGAGGAAAGAAAGGCAACAATAACTCAAATAATCACTCTATACAACCTAGGTATGCAGAATACCATCTCTGAATGCACAACACATGACACCTTGAAGCAGATGGGCTACAGCAGCAGAAGACCACACCGGGTGCCACTCCTGTCAGATAAGAGCAGTAAATTGAGGCTACATTTGGCACAGGCTCACCAACATTGGACAATAGAAGATTGAAAAACATTGCCTGGTCTAATGAGTCTAGATTTCAGCTGCAACATTTAGATGGTAGGGTCAGAATTTGGCGTAAACAACATGAAAGCATGGATCCATCCTGCCTTGTAATAATGGTTCTATCAAAGGTTCAATCAGTTGAATCAAAGGATGATGGTGGTGGTGTAATGGTGTGGGAGGTATTTTCTTGGCACACTTTGGGCCCCTTAGTACAAATTGAACATTGTTTAAATGTAATGGGCTACCTGAGTATTGTTGCTGACCATGTCCATCCCTTTATGACTACAGTGTACCTCTCTTCTGATGGCTAATTCCAGCAGGATAATGCACCATGTCACAACGCTCAAATCATCTCAAACTGGTTTCTTGAACATGACAATGAGTTCACTGTAGTCCATTGGTCTCCACAGTCACCAGATCTCAATCCAATGTGGTGGAATGGGATATTCACATTATAGATGTGCAGCCAACAAATCTGCAGCAACTGTGGAGTGCTATTATGTCAGTATGGACCAAAATCTCTAAACACCATGCTGAATCTATGCCATGATTTAAGGCAGTTCTGAAGAAAAAATGGGGTCCAACCTAGTACTAGCAAGGTGTAACTAATAAAGTGGCCAGTGAGTGTAATACGATTATTATTTATTTAATCTCATGGTACATTATGAAGACTTAAAACATCTTTTAAATTATCTTAAATAGATGCATGCAGTAACGTGTGGACATATTTGGCAATATATATATCTATAAACAGGAAGGGTTTTATAATGCTTAGATAATGTAACCACTTGTTCTATATATAGAAATTACAGTGTTGAATTATGTTAGATCTTTTTAGAGAATTATGGATTGCTAGATAAATAGAACACAAGGGTTCAATGAAAGGTAATGCCTCTACTATCATATCACATCATGGCAACACACATATTCTACTGATATGTAGTAAGGGCTTGGTTCACATTTACAGTTGTGACTAAGTGCAGGGGTGTTTCCATGCATTGTGTATAGGGCAGGCTGGTCATTTCAATGAGCTGCCCTACATGTGAGAGATGTGGAAAAGAAGTCCCTGGTCCTTCCAAAAATGGTACCACTGTGCATCTGCTAAATGGCAGCATGTTTCTCTGCATGTTTGGAAATTGCATAATTTTGCACGCACCCCCCAATGTACAAGGGTTCAATCAGTCTATCTGTATAAGTTCTCTTCGATCACGCCTGTTGGCATCAGGTCATTAGAACACATGGTTGTTTTGGAACTTTCTGTGAAATGGAACCATGTACTGGACACTCATCATTGTAACTTAACCGCTTAAGGACCTCTTCACGCCGATATACGTAGGCAGAAGGGCACAGCTGGGCACAAGCAAGTACCTGCACGTCGCCTTTAAGAGCCCAGCCGTGGGACGCGAGCGAGTAATCACTCCCTAGGAAACACTTAACCCCTTCAGCGCCCCTTACAGGTTAACCCCTTCACTGCCAGTGTCATTTTCACAGTAAACAGTGCATTTTTATAGCACTTTTCGCTTTAAAAATGACAATGGCCTCAAAATGGTGTCAAAAGTGTCCGATGTGTCCGCCATAATGTCGCAGTCATGATAAAAATCGTTGATCGCTGCCATAACTAGTAAAAAAAAAAAGAATATTAATAAAAATGCCATAAAACTATCCCCTATTTTGTAGACGCTATAACTTTTGCGCAAACCAATCAATAAACGCTTTTTGCAATTTTTTTTTTACCAAAAAGATGTAGAAGAATACATAACGGCCTAAACTAAGGAAAATAACTTTTTTTATATATATTTTTGCGGGATATTTATTATAGCAAAAAGTTAAAAATATTGATTATTTTTTTTAATTGTCGCTCTATTTTTGTTTATTGCGCAAAAAAAAAAAAAAAAATACCACCAAAAGAAGGCTCTATTTGTGGGAAAAAAAGGACGTCAATTTTGCTTGGGAGCCATGTTGCACGACCACACAATTGTCAGTTAAAGCGATGGAGTGCCGAATCGCAAAAAGGGTCCTGGTCCATTAGCTACAAAACAGTCCGGGGCTTAAGTGGTTAAGCAGCATTCTATGATTGAGTTCCAGATAGCAAAGGGTGTTGCTTGTTGCTCCAATTGAAACTCATGAAAGATATTCAAACTGTTTATGGTAAAAACTGTGTTGATGTGAGGCCTGTGCATCATTGGCCCAAGAGGTGAAAGGATGGTAAGTGAGTAGAATCAGAATTGTGTGACAAACAGCACAGGGCAGCTTTTCTTATTTATGAAAGCTAACAATATTTGTATTCAATGAAATATTACATGATGTTCATTATTATTTTTTTAGTTTATTACTGTACTGATAATTGTAAAACCATACCTGTCGGTTAGGATTATTAAGGCAGGTCACCTCATTTCAAAGGATGCACAAAGTTAAAGAATAGGGAAATATACCAATGTGATACTTGTGATAATATTTGAAAAGTCATTTTTACTGATGAGATAATTAGTCCCTATGACCATACAAATTCAGCTGTAATATGCTTTGAAAAAATATAATAACATGGCACACAGTCTGTTTAATCCTATTTCCCTAACATAATTAGAATTAGATATTACCATCATTTTATGATTAAATATATATCTTAGAGACCATTAATTTTTATACTTTCCATTTCAGTAAGTTCAGCATACAAACTAATTACTTCAAAGGTCATTGTTCTCATTTTACAATACCAACAGATCATTAAAACCACACAGCCTTGATTATGTTGATGGATACAATGAGGCATTCTGAGAATAACATTTTTTTTTTTACATACAAAACAACTGTCATCTTATAGCAAACAGACATTCTTCGGTGTATTCAGACAGAACTCTAGTGTATTGCTAGCCAGAAGTTGCCTGGATGAGCTGTTTTTTTTTTTTAGTAATTAGTGTAGTAATATTTTGAGTCATATAAAGTATCAAAATAAATATGGAAATGCAGGAAAACACAAATATTCCATTTCATTTCATCAAATCTAGTAGTGTACAAGAACAAATATATACATTTTGTTATAAAATAACAGAAGTCACAGTTACTAGCAGCATTTGGATGACTATACTGTATGTAAATATTGTCACAAATAATTAGATGCTGGAGAGTTTACATGTCCTTTTCTCTGCATTATAATAACCCCTTATAATATAATATTAGTAATAAAGCTTGGAATCTTGGGGGATACCCAGTCACTTACAGGAAAATATATACAGTTATGAATGTGAAACACAAAGCCCTACAGTGAAACTTATCAAGAAAGAGTATGCATTCTTGGAACAAATCCCAAAAAAAACAAACAAGAGGTTTGCTTCTCATTTTAGTACAGTGGACGGGGTCGTCCAACATGTGCATCAGAATATCAAAAAGAAATATAACTTGACATTATGATTGCAACTCAGCTAAAGATCATGCATATTTTCTGCATCTTGAGACTACAAAACAACTGAAATAGGTTGTTGTGTCAAAATAAATCAATAGAGGTTTGGTTGGAGTATATGATGACATTATATAGCATGATACGTAAAACAGTATTTCATCCACTGATAAACATTGATAAAATAAAATATTACATATAAGTTCTTATGCTTACTTAATTAAATATTGTGCCCTTAAAAGTATAAATGGTGCCTAAGGATATTTCTGTTACTGGTTAAAAGGGCAGCATAACTTGCTTAAAAGGACTATGAATAATATAACTGAACTGCATAGCTCAGGCTTAATTGACTCAAAATACTGTATGTAATGTAATAAAATATTTAAATGTGTGAAAAGAAGTTCCTCTCAGTGTACTGCCTTTCATAAAACTTAAATACCTAAAAAAAGCACAAAGAAAAGTGTCTTTGTTTTAAATTATTGGGGTGTGTCTTTCTTTTAAATAAAATATTTTGCTGTATTCTATATATTTTGTATTGTAATATAATATAATATAATAATAATAATAATAATAATAATAATAATAATGATGATAATAATAATAATAATAATGTAATATATGTATTCTATTATATTATACAAATATATTATGTAGCCCTTTACAAATATATGTTTGCATCAGTGACTAGCCACTTTGAGTAGTATACCTGTAACTTTGCTGCTATGTTGTCTCTTTTTTTCAAAGATCAGCAGGCATGCTGGCATAAGTTGTTCCATAGCTTTAGCTTTCATGCCGCGTACACACGGTTGTTTTTTGTGGTGAAATAAAACAACGTTTTAAAAAACGTCATTTAAAATGATCATATGTGGGCAGAACGTTGTTTTATGTCTTCTGAAAAACGACCAAAAAAAAATTCAAACATGCTTCAATTTTTTATGTCGTTTTTCAGAATGTCATTTTTTGTGTCATAAAAAATGATCGTGTGTGGGCAAAATTATGTTTAAAACAACGTTTTTAAACCCACGCATGCTCAGAAGCAAGTTATGAGACAGGAGCTTCAATGGAACAGAGTGCCTTCGAGCGTGGTGTACGTAACCGCGCTTTGTAAGCAACGTAGTTTTTTAAAATGAAGTTTGAAAAATGTTGTTTTGTTTCGTCAGATAAAACAACGTATTTTTTTTTTCGTGAGATAAAACAACGTTTTTTTTTCTCACAAAAGATTTTATTAAGGAAAACTTAAGATTACATTACAGACGATCGTCATGTTAATCATGTTCATAACAGAGATGCAAAGGGTTGTAATGAACAACCCAAAACAATAGGTGCGCCAGACAAAACGTCACAGTAGGAGTAGTATCAAAAACAAAACACACAAAAAACAAAAAAAAATATGTTATACAACACAAAAGGACATCCGACTTATTGTTTGTTTTTTTTTCTTCCAAGGTGTAGTCGCCCCGAAGGTGAAAGAGATTATCCCGATATACTGCGTGTAAAATAGACCCTCCCCATCAGGCCCAAATGTGATATCGAGCCCAAGAGGGGGAAAGTATATGCAAGTCCTCAGTGGACAGGTGGTTGAACTGGGGCCACTAATTGGGGGTGAGTTCACTGTCGGAGTGTGGGAAGTTTCCAGGGGTGGGGTGGGGGTCTGGGAAGGAGGGGGAAGGGAGAAAGTACGTGGTCGAAGAAAAGAAGAGAGAAGAAAAGAGGGGGAGAGGCAGGGAAAGAAAGAGAAATAGAAGGGGTGCCACTCCTCCGACGTAGTACCCCAAGGGAATAGTCACTTAGGGTAAAGGTGAAGAGCGCCATAGGGAACCCAGAGATCTACCAGGACATCAAGCTTTAAGAGGGGGAGGGGGGGCGTGGCGACCGAGCTCCAAGATGGACGTGTGAGTCTGGAGCTCCTCTCGCGCACCGGAGATATCTAACAGCCACCAGCTGCCACTGACACCATCCGCGGCCGTTGTACTCGCCATCGGTCTTGTGAATCTCTGAGGTACCGTCCGGGATGACAAGGAACAGAAAGAAGCCGCTGCAACCGCAGAAAATGGACGGTTACCTCATACACCACGAGCGCGGCCATCCGCAACATGGCGGCGCCGCGGGGAACATCCGAGCGGACCCCCGACAAGGAACGCAGCCTAACAACACTGGGGCTCTCCCCGGATCCTTACCTCAGGTAGCACTGGCCAGCGGATCATCCTCTGGGACTCCCAGCCCTACTACACGCAGCCCAGCTAAATCGAAACCGCGGAGGGATTCGCCGGCTAGGCCGCAAAATGAGGAGGGTATGGAGGTAAGCAGGCCTAACATCCCCACAGCGCGCCATCAACCACAGGGGGGGGATCCCATTGCAGACTATCCCACAGCAGACAGGCCCATATCTGACACGCTGCTGAAAGAGATGCTGCTGTCCCTGAGATCATCCCTGCAGGCTGACATGGTATCAGGACTTAATGAATGTAGGAGAGAGGTGCAGTCCCTGGGTAACAGAGTGAATCAAGTTGAATCCAAGATGGGTGATTTTACTGTATCATACAACACAATGGTAGAAGCACACTCTGACCATAGCAGGGACATTGAATGGATAAAGGACAAGCTCTCGGACCTCGAGGACAGGTCCAGGAGGAACAATATCAAGCTGAGGGGTATTCCCGAGTCTGTCCCCCCGCCACAATTACTGCAATATGCACAGGCTCTGTTCTCCTCACTGCTGCCAGAGGCCTCGGCTCAGGATCTCCTAGTGGATAGGATTCACAGAATTCCCAAACCGTCATTCCTCCCAGACGAGGTCCCGCGTGATGTCCTTCTCAGAGTTCACTTTTACCACATTAAGGACAGACTCTTACAAGCTTCACGTAGACCAGGAGGCATGCCCCAACAATATGACACTATTAGACTGCTGCCGGACCTATCCAGATACACACTGCAGAAACGCCGTAACCTCCTAACCATCACCAAAGCCCTGAGGAATCACAACATCCTGCATAAATGGAAGTACCCAGCCACCCTCACCATCACTCACAATGGGGCCACTGTTTCTGTGTCCTCCATGGAGGACGGGCTATCAGCCCTGCGCAAATGGGGTATTATACCTGACCAACCAGTCCAACCAACCTCACCACCTGGCCTGCACCCCATACATGATGATTGGCAAGTGGTGTCCCACAAACGCTCAAACAAGAAAAAAGTCGGTGGAGGCACAAACACCTAATCCAACTTAACCCTATGTTATCTCCGGGGACGAGATAGCGCGATTGGCGCATTCTCATTTCCCCACAGCTTATAAATAGCAGTTACGCCTGCTCAAGGATCGGTTATGGATCCACTTCTTATTGTTCTCCAGTTAACTTTTGTTGATTTTTTCTTTTTACTTTTTGTTACCTTTTCTCAGTTTCTTGAAGTGCACAGGAACACCAGCAGAATTCTCCCAGTTGTCATGGACGGAACCGTAGCTCCTCAGTCCTGGTATATCAGAAGGGTTTGGCCTCAGAAGCCCGTCTCAGGCGCAGTGAGTACCAACACTAAGCCCTCACAGATCTTCCTACTACTCTATCACAATGACCATTAAAGTACTGTCTATTAATGCCCGGGGCTTGAACCATCCAGCTAAGAGATTCTCACTTTGGGCGGAGGCCACCAAACAAGGAACGGATATCTTGTGTGTGCAAGAAACACATTTTCAGGTACACAAAACTCTGCACTGCTCGCACAAGAACTTCCCACTCATTCTTATGGCCTGTACACCGGACAGCAAAACTGGTGGTGTCATGATGGCCTTCAGGGACTCTATATCTTTCCAACCCAAGGAGGTTGTCACAGACGACGGTGGCAGGTACATTATAGTCACTGGGGACATTAACTCCAAGCCGTATACGATTGCCACGATATACGCTCCTAACACACATCAACTACGATTCCTACGCAGGGTCTTTAACAAAATCAAATCCTTACAGTATGGAAACCTACTACTATGTGGGGACTTTAATATTACGTCTGACCCAGAAATGGACACCTCAGGAAGCAAGCCCAAAGGTTCATCAGCTCTACAACCCCTACTTCACACCGAAGACCTTTTTGACGTGTGGCGCTGTCTACATATGAGTGAAAGGGACTATACTTTTTTTTCAAGTAGGCACAGATCATACTCGCGCCTTGATATGTTCTTATCAGATAAGTGGTTATTACAATGTGTTGAATCTGTGACAATTCATGATATTACATGGTCAGACCATGCTGCCATTTCCATGTCAGTTGCGGAAAAGGATGTCTCCCTTTCTCCTCCCACCTGGCGCTGTAACCCTAAACTGCTGCAGGAACAACACTGCTTAACCCACGTCACCAAGCACCTTAAAAATTTTGTTTTAGACAACTCAGGATCAGTAGACGACCCTAATATATTTTGGAACTCACACAAAGCTTTTATGAGGGGCATTTTAATCCAAATGGGTGCTAGAGAAAAGAGGAGGCATGCTCAGGCTTTCGACGAGGCCCTCTTGTTGCTGAGGAATCTGGAGTCCCAGAACAAGAGGGCACCGTCTGAGGCAGTATCTAAACAACTCAACAACCATAGGGAACACATTAGGAACCTTATCTCACAACAATTTGGCAAACACCTGAGTCGCCTTAAAATCAACTACTACTCCAACGCCAACAGAGCGGGTAAATATTTAGCAAACAGGCTTAAAGCTGCCCGAACCAAAACTAGAATAGCTTTTCTGAGGCACCCCACTCTGCCCCATAAAATTACTAACCCCCAGGACATCGCAAACCAATTTGCGCAATATTATAGCTCCCTATACAACCTTCACGCAGACCCTAACACCCCCCAACCCACGGGCGAGTCTATCCAGGGGTTCCTCAATAAGGTACGTTTGCCATCTCTGACACCGGATCAACTCGAAGACCTTAACTCACCCATAACACCCCATGAAATTGTTCGTGTCATTAATTCCCTCCCAATTGGCAAGTCCCCTGGCCCTGATGGCTTCTCTAATGAGTACTTCAAGGTCTTCAAAGAAATCCTAGCACCTCATATGGCCAGCGTATTCAACAAGGCAGCGGACACCGCGTCCCTGCCTCGAGAGATGCTCAAGGCCCACATAGTCACTTTGCCTAAACCAGGCAAGGAACCCAACACCCCGGCGAATTTTAGACCCATATCCCTACTTAACACGGACACTAAAATCTATGCAAAGCTCTTGGCTAAGAGACTTTCCGAATACGTCCCGTTACTCATAAAGCGCGACCAGATGGGTTTTGTTAAAGGGAGGCAAACCTCTGACGCAACACGTAGGATAATTAATGTGATACACCAGGCCGAGTCAACCCGAATGCCTTCTCTGCTGCTCTCAATAGACGCTGAGAAGGCGTTCGACAGGGTCCATTGGTCCTATATGAGGAGTGTCTTGGATAGGTTTGGTTTTAAGGGTCACATCTCCAATGCCATCATGGCCCTGTACTCTACCCCTTCGGCACAAGTTTATACAAATGGATTCCTGTCAAATTCCTTTGAAATCTTGAATGGGACCAGGCAAGGTTGTCCCCTGTCTCCGACAATTTTTAATTTAATGATCGAACCACTGGCCGAAGCGGTCCGCTCAAACCCCTTGATATCGGGCTTCCAGTTTGGCGATAGCACACATACCATTAACCTATTCGCAGACGATGTGATCCTATTTCTGACCAACCCAATGATCTCACTGACAGAAGCTCACGCACTTCTTACGTCATTTGGAGAGGCCTCATATTATAAGGTGAATTTCACCAAGTCCCTGATTTTGGATCTAGGGGTAGCACCTCACTCCAAATTGGCCCTACAATCTCAACTACCATACACCTGGAGTTCAGGTGGCATTACATACCTAGGTATCATACTCACAAATCGAGTGACGGAGATGGCCAAGGCCAATATGACTCCGCTGATCGCCAGACTCGAAGCCCAATGTAAATCCATGGCACAGAGGGACCTATCTTGGATGGGTAGGATATCCGCTTATAAAATGATGGTGCTTCCCCAAATTCTGTACATGTTTCGCACCCTGTCTATACACATACCGACGCACTACATTAAAAAACTGGCAGACATGGGATGGAAATATGTTTGGAATGGAAAAAAAGCCAGGTGCTCTCGTAACAACCTTGTCTCCCATAAACGAGTGGGTGGGGCGGGACTGGTAGACATATACGACTACCTATGGGCAACGCGCCTAGACCAACTAAAATACTGGATTCACACCCTTGAAAAACCTCTATGGGTAGATATCGAACTTGCTGTTTCACCAACCAAAGACCTGCCCCTATTATTGTTGAGCGACAGGTGGGACAAATGGGACTTACCCCTACTCTCTCCACCGATGCGAACCTCCATAAAGGCTTGGAGGTTCCTTCTGGACCAGAAACACGGGGACCTTCGAAACGTCGACTATAGACTACCATTGCTACTGCTGGAAGCCAAAATTCCTATGCTGAAAGTAGGGGACCTGACGGCTAAAGGGATTAACTATATTTCTGACCTCTACGAGGGTAGTAGGCCCAAGTCTATACACAGACTTCTGGCACAGTACTGCCTCACGACAGACATAGTGTACAAATACTTACAAATCACTCACTACTTAAAACGATTGACCCCCCCAACTATAGACATACCGAGCTCGGTCTGGCGATTTTACTTCATTGATAAAAGCGACAAAAAAGGCATTTCCTTCTTTTACAATCTGCTCCAGGACAAACTACAATTTTCCAAAACGACTAACATGAAAAAATGGGAAGCAGACCTTGACACACCTTTCTCTGACTCCCAATGGAAGTGTGCGTTTCGGGAACTTCACAGAGCGTCACATTGTGTGAAACACTGGGAGCTAGGGATTAAAATGGCCAACAGATGGCAATATACCCCTCTAAGGCTAGCTCGGTTCTCCCCGGGACTGAAATCTGACTGCTGGAGAGGTTGTGGACAAGTGGGGCATCTACTACATATGCTCTGGCAATGTCCGAGCATTAAAAGCCTATGGACCCAGGTGTTCAGTCTCATCTCCTCACTGACTGGTGTAATCACGTCCCCAGACCCGGCCCTGGCGATCCTTCATTTAAACATAGATAAATTCCTGCACGACCTTAGGCCTGTGGTTACCCACATACTATTGGAAACAAGGTTATTGATACTGACACATTGGAAATCTGACAAAGCTATAAATGTTACTGATGTCCAAGCAGCAGTGCATAGGAATCACACGTTCGAACGCCTGCTGGCGATTAACGCTCTGAAAGTTAAGAGGTTTGACGAGTGTTGGGCGATCTGGCCCGCTCGTACATAAATTGTTGATTACTTTAAATTGTTGATTACTTTACATTGGTTGTATTACTGTGAAATGAATCTGTGCATTTCCATATTTTCTGTTGCTATATTTCACTTTGTATTTTTTTTTTTTTTTTTTTTTAGTTTTATCTGTATTGTGCTTATGTATTGTTTTGAAAATTTTCAATAAAAACCATTACATAAAAAAAAAAAAAAAAAAAAAAAAGCTTTAAGAGGGGAAGTAAGATTTAAAACAATTAAATGTTTTAAAATGAATCCAACAAGCCCAGGTTTGCGTGAAAGTCTGTAAACGTTCCTGAGAGGTGAGAATCAGCTCCTCCATTTTCGCTATCTTGGCTATTCTAGGCAACCATTCTCTAATGGTGGGTGTTTCCGACGAGCCCAGTGTGATGGTATGCAGAGTCTTGCCGCGTTAACCATGTGCATGATTTATGATAGTCGTGTTGAGAAAGAGTTGTGTGATGCAAAAGGTATTGCGCCGGGTTGTAGTCTAACTCGTATCTGGTGACATTTTTGATGATGGAGTGCACCTCCGCACCTCCGCCCAGAAAGGCTGAACGGACATACACTCCCACCAGATGTGGATCATCAAGCCCACATCTGCATTACACCTCCAGCAAATGTTATGCCGCGTACACACGGTCATTTTTTGTGATGAAACAAAACGACGTTTTAAAAAACGTCATTTAAAATGATTGTGTGTGGGCAAAACGTTGTTTTATGTCTTCAAAAAAAGTCCAAAAAAAAATTCGAACATGCTTGAAATTTTTATGTCGTTTTTCAGAATGTCGTCTTTTGTTTCACAAAATATGATCGTGTGTGGGCAAAACGACGTTTAAAACGTCGTTTTTAAACCCGCGCATGCCCAGAAGCAAGTTATAGACGGGAGGTTGAATAGAACAGAGTGCCGTCGAAAGTGTCTTACGTAACCGCGCTTTGCAAGAGCATTTTCAGAAAACGATGGTGTGTATGCAACATCGTTTTTTAAAATGAAGTTTGAAAAACGTCGTTTTGTTTCATGAGATAAAACAACGTTTTTTACATCACAAAAAGTGATCGTGTGTACGCGGCATTAGAGATTGCAGGTGAAAATTTGTGCAGGCGTGAAGGGGTCCTGTACCATTTGGTTATAATTTTGTACCCATTTTCTTGAACCGCGGCGTTCATTGATCCCTTTTGTGCGAGTGTATAAACGTTTCTCCACTCCTCATCATTAAGAGACACATTCAAGTCTTTTACCCAGGAATCGCGCATATGTTTAGTTGTTGGGGAGAGAGAATCCTTCTGGAGGAGCTCGTAAATGAGGGATATGAGATGTCTCTTTGGTGAGAGGTGCGAGCATAGAATTTCGAATGGGGTAAGTTGTCTAGACCATGTCGTACTAGGGACTTTGGATGTAAGATAATGTCTCAATTGTCTGTAAGACCAGAAGGGAAATGACTGTGTATGCGAATCAGCTATTAATTCTTCATAGGACCGAGCAATTCCACCCCAGAAAAAGTGTTTTACAAGAACGTCTGTATGTGGCCATTCCATCTGGAGGAAAGTAGGGATCCCTGGGGGGAAGTCTGGATTCCCTCTCAAAGGTGTCAACGGACCTAGGTGTGAGGATATCTTATGGTGAGATACCGCTTTATTGAAGGCCGCTAGGGAGGGGAATATCAATGGATGTCCTTTAAGTGACGGAGGCCATTGGTGAGTAGGAAGCCAAGGGAGAATGTGTGTGGGTGTATGAACAAAGTGTTTTTCCAAAGTAACCCAAGCTTTCTCCAGATAGTGTATCTTCCAATCAACAACTCCAATCAGGTGGCAGGCTAGGTAGTATTTATGAAGGTCCGGTAGACCGATTCCACCTACCTTAAATTCTCTGCCTGCAATGGTGACCCAGGCCATCCTGTCAAACTCCTTCTCAGCATCAAGGGACAAGAAAATGCCCTCAGAGCCCGATGTCTGTAGCCAGTGTTGTATGTTCAGAGCGTGTATGGAATTGTCCCTAGCTTCTCTGCCCGGAACAAAGCCTACTTGGTCCAATGTTACTAGGTCAGGCATAAGGGGGAAGTAATCTGTTAGCCAGTATTTTGGCAAATAATTTGATATCTACATTAAGTAGGGAGATGGGCCTATAATTGGAAGCCAGTAGGGGGTCCTTTCCTTTTTTGGGTAAGACTGTTACATGGGCTTCTAAAAGTCTACCTGGGTGAGTAAGAGGATCCGAAAGGGAGTTAAACATCTTAAGCATTTTGGGGGTCAGCGTGTCTTGAAAGGTTTTGTAGTATATTAGTGGGAGACCGTCTGGGCCTGGGCTCTTCCCTACTTTCATTAGTTTTATGTCTAGATGTAATTCTTCTTTGGAAATGGGAATCTCCATTGTCACTGCTTGTTGAGAAGAGATGGGCTTGGGGCAGTATTCGGCTAGAAATTCCCGTATTTGAGAGACACGTCTGGATGCATCAGTGCCTTCTAGATTAGTGTGGGGTAGATTGTAGAGCTTTGAATAAAAATTCTCAAAGTGCTCAGCTATTTCCTCATTTTTAGAGAGGAGTGCACCATGTTTGTCTCGAATTTGATGAATTCTAGAAGCAAGTTTAGTTGTTTGTATTATGCGCGCCAGCAACCTGCCGCTCTTGTTGCCGTGTTCATAGAACACTTTTTGTTGTAAGACATATCGTCTTCTTGTGCGTTTCCCTAGTTCATCCAGGAGCGTAGACCTAGCATGCAACAAATCTTGCAGCACCGTCTATGCTGCTTTAAAGAGATCTTCTCTTGCTATACATGTGGTTGATATTTCTATACTTACACCATTTAAGTTTTTGTTTTGGCATGGATATTATTGACCTAATAGAAAAACATAAATTTGATCTCCTAGACGATCTTTATACTCTATTCCCTGATAATTTTTTTAGCTCGCATGTTCATTCCCGAACATGGTCAGACACTAAGTATAGAGATACTTGTACTAGAATGAGACGTCTAGAGGATCTCATTAATTCAACCAACCAACAATGGTGGGATTGCCTTTTTCTTAAACAGTGTTTTTCATCCAAGATATCCCCTCTGGGTCTTCGGATCCTCAAGAGATGCTCTTTTTTGGATTCCAGTGCACATATAGAATGGGAAGGTATAGCCAAGTTTGGATCCAAATTCGTATTGGCCATAGAGATGAACGATACCTTGTTCTTCGACATAAAATTAGCGATAATATTTCCAGTCTCTATTTTACCCACCCTTCTCTACCTATCGAATGGCTAAGAACCCTTAAAATTAACACCAAAAAAAGTGAGGACTCACTCATCCAAAACAAATTAGCTGAATTTAGGAGAGATTTGGATGACTACACTCATAATAGAGTATTCAATTGGAAGAGGAGTTCAGTGTGTTCTACCCCTGTTCCCTTGATGTCCCTTTGTCTAACCCCTAAGCCCATTGTAGTCCCTACTACTAGACCTGTCACTTTACCATCTACTACTACATCCACCTCAGCGAGGTCCTCTCCTATATGCTCTTTGATACACGGGAATACTACCAATCCCTGTCCTTCAGTCTCTTCTAAAACTACCAGTATTGTCAATACTAACTTTAATCCTCCACCTAATAATGGATTGTCACCACCCCTCCCCCATTCATCTTTAGTTATTTCGGTACCAGTTACACTCCCTTATTATGATGATGTGCCATCAACAGTCACCTGTACGGACACGTCCTCATTTAGTTTTGGAGCACCATCTGCTACCATTCCTGTATCATTTTTAGTGCAGGCCCCTATACCGAGTCCTCTATCATCCCAAACAAAAAGAAAGCACGTAGAAGAGGTAAGAGGGGACGGGGAGGGGGGAAACACAGATCTTCATCTGCCACGCCCAGACAAGGTACAGAAATTGTGAAGATCTACAATCTATCTTCACTTACCCTTAATACGCAAGAAACCTCATTATTAGAGAGAGGCCTTAACTTTGCCCCTACCACCCGCCCCCATTCATTTACTATGTTCAAAGACTTGAACACATTTATTCAAAATCTAACCTTAAAAACATTTTTCAATATGAAAACTTCCAAGACTGCCACAGAAGCAACCGCATGTTGTGATGCTATATCCAATTTAGACACTTCCTTGTATCAACAGGCCATCCAAGATCTCTGTGACCTTTGGAATGTGGATGATGAGGAGGATGATTTGATAGTATGGTCTTAATATTCTCAGCCATCTCTCCCTACTGTCCATACGCCATTTAGACCCAAATCTATCTTTTATCCAACCCAGTCTAAAGGTTCGTATCTTCCCACCTTCTATCAGGTAGTTTTCAAAGAGCTTACAGATCTTTGCAAATTAGATTCTTCCAAACCTACTCGACCTAGAAATAATTTAACCTCTTTGGAACACCAAGCCCTAAAATCCCTGAGTACTAACCCCAACATCATTATTAGATCTGCTGATAAGGGCAGAGGTATAGTAATACAAGACAAAATTGACTACATGACAGAGGCCACCCGACTTCTCTCTGATACTGTTACTTATGAGAAGCTTAAACAGTACCCTCTTCCTAAGTTCATAGAAGAATCCACCTCTATTGTCAAACAAGCTGTTCTTGATGGGATTTTGAGTAAGCTGGAAGCTGCTTTCTTCCAAAAAACATTTTTCCAGGTTCCATACCTATACCATTTGCCCAAAATTCACAAGGATATTCTTAAACCACCGGGTCATCCTATTGTTGCATCTATGGAAAGCATTACCACCAGCTTTTATTTATACATAGATCACTTCTTGCAGCCATTGGCACAAGCTCTCCCCTCCTACATCCGTGATGGAACCCATCTTATTGAACTTTTACATCCATACTCTTGGGAACCCTCATATCAATGGGTTTCCCTAGATGTATGCTCCCTCTATACATCCATACCTCATTCAGTAGGACTTGAGGCAGTTTTGCATTTTTTAGAAGAAGATGCCAGCCTTAACACCCTCCAAATAGAGTTCATCATTTCAGCAACCCGTTTCTGCCTGGAACATAATTATTTTCAGTTTGATGGCGAATTCTATCTACAAAAACAAGGTATGGCGATGCGCGCTAATTTTGCGCCTAGTTACGCCAATTTGACTATGGGACTATGGGAAGCCTGTCATATAAATAGAAATAACCCTTTCTCATCTCACTTAGTTTTCTATGGACGATACATAGACGACATTATTATTATTTGGGATGGACCGACCAATTCCATTATTGATTTTGTCACCTATTGTAATAGTAATACCTTTGGCCTAACTTTCACCTCAGTCATAGATCCTGTTTCTATATGTTTTTTGGATCTTGAGTTATCTCATGAGGATAATGCCATCTTTGCCAAAAACTTTACTAAACCCACAGCTGTGAACCCTTACCTACATTATTCCAGTTGCCATCATCCCAGATGGATCAATAATATTCCTAAAAGCCAATTCCACCGACTCAGACGCAATTGCACGAAAATAGAATTTTATAAAATCCTAAGCACCACCCTAAAAGAAAAATTCATTAAAAAAAAGGTTACCCCCCGAATCTCATTGAAGAAGCCAAAACACTATATGAACAGGACTCACTGCCTCGGTCTAAAAAACAGGACCCCACACCAACTACTTGGTTTATCACACAGTATCATGCCCAACATAAAAAGATGGAGGATTTTTTCAGGAAACATTGGTCTATTCTAACACAGGATCCTTACCTTTCTACATCTATACCAGTCACTCCTAAATTGGTGTACCGCAGGGCACCCAACATAAAAAGCAAGATGGCACCTAGTAAAACAAAATTCTCCGGTAGCAACAAAACAAATAGACTAAAACAACTTACTCTCATCCCTCTAGTGGGGATGTTTAAGTGCAAGAAAGCAGCCTGCCTAACTTGCTCTAATGTCACACACGGTAAAAAGAACTTCACAGCTAATGAGAACGTTTTTAATTTAAACTCCTTCTACAATTGCTCCACCACATATATAGTGTATTGCATCTCTTGCCCCTGTGGGTTATTATATGTTGGCAGAACCATTAGAGCCTTACGGACCAGATTTGGGGAACATCGTCGTGCGGTTACTGCTGGCAATCCCAAATCCAGCATCGCACGACACTTTCTGATCCATCATCAAAAAGATTTTTCGCTGATGGAGGTTTGGATTATGGAGGCTATTCCTGATACCCCTACTGCGGTTGAGAAATTTCAACATCTGTGCAAACAGGAAACCTACTCGATTTATTTTCTAAATACCATGTCACCTCATGGCCTAAACGAAGAAATAGAGACTAATGCCATCATCTAATGAGGTTCTTTCTTGCATAATTACTGTTTTATACACATATTTTGTATATATACTTTTTATGTTTCTTCCTTGTGCCTATGTTTTTACATCCAGACATTAGGTTTTATTTGTGTGTATATACACACTATCAATTTTTTATTGTTATTAGTATCCCCTCATTTGCATTCATTCCTTTGACCTATGTTGCCAAGAAGATAAGGACAGTATCATACTGAGTATTTAAGAGAAGCATACAATAGCATCCTATATTGTATAGATTTATATATTTGTCTAAACAACATACCACAATTCTGCGTTCCTATTAACTTCTAAATTGGGCTTTACATAATGGGTTCTTGTAGTCTATTCTTCTATTCAACATTAATTTATTTAGTAATAATAATATTTCTTAGGAAACAACACATTTGCTAAAGCGATCCCGTCTTGTGATCCCTCCCCACATTACCCCTTTGTTTTAAAAAAAAAAGTTTTATAAAAAAAAAGTTTTATAAAAAAAAAGTTTTATAAAAAAAAAGTTTTATAAAAAAAAAGTTTTTTCTTTAAAAAAAAAGTAAAAAAAAAAGTAAACTAGTAGAATAAGATCGTTTTTTTAAAACAAGATTTTTATTATTATTTGTATTTGTATTAATTAATTCTGTTTTATTCAATTTTATATCCTTTTATTTGTGCCGATCAATTGCACTGATTGTGCTGTGTAGCCATGTCTTTCCTGTATTTGAATTTTGTTTGACCTTTGACAGCATTCCCCTCATATATAAGACGTCCTCCTTGATTGGATATCATGGATCTGAAGAAACAGCGGAGCTGTGAAACGCGTCATCCCATTGGTCCGATCGTACAGACCCCGCAACGTCACTTCCGGAGCGACGCTCTCTGCTTGCGGTCAATCGTGAAGCGCACGCCGTCCCATGCTGCAGGCTGCTCAGTGAGCTGTCCTGTCCCTCTCAATGGTTACCCCCAGCACCGCATCTATCCATCTGCGGTTCTCCTCTGCTGTGCGGACCGAAGGATTTGGAGATACAGACAGTGACCACGGACTACTAATTTGATATGCCCATATTTTCACGGTTCTTGTGAGTAGCCATTTGGCTGTTTGTTTATTTATTCATTAAAAGCACTTCATATTGCACTTAGATCGGCGCATCCTTGTTTTTCTTCCATCTGTGAGGTTGACTGTTTGTGGGAGGTTTCTAGTCTATTAATAGTCTCAATGAGTGTCTTGATAAGTTCCTGATTTTGTTTTTTGGTGGCCGACGTTAGGGCAATGAGTTTCCCTCTCAAGATGCATTTATGCGCCTCCCAGAGTGTGACCGGCGTGATCTCCGGGCTGGAGTTTTCCTGGAAATAGAGATGGATATGGGACTTAATCTGGTCCACTGTCGCCGGATCTTTCAATAGAGTGGGGTTTAAACGCCATGTTTTAGTAGATTTATTCACCTCAGGGAAGGAGAGTGTTAGGCCACGTACACACGGACAGACATATCCGATGGAAACGGTCCTCGGACTGTTTCCATCGGATATGTCCGCCGGGCTATTTTGGTCCGATGGCGTTTACACACCATCGGATCAAAATCTCCGCCGGCAGACAGCGCGGTGACGTGGCGGTGACGTTGATGCCGCCACGTCACCGCACCAGGAAGTGAACAACTTCCACGCATGCATCGCATCCATACGACGCTTGTGCGGAAGGATATGTCCGCTGGTGAGTGTACTGACCATCAGACATATGCGACGGACATGTCCCCGGCGGACAAATTTTAAAGCATGTTTTAAAATGTTTCCTCCGGTCAGACATGTCCGCTCGCCCATACACACAATCGTATTTGTACCAGTTTCAGCGGACAAATTCGATCGTGTGTACGCGGCCTTACAGTTATGGGGTGATGGTCAGATAGGAACATTGGTTCTATAGTGGCTTGAGATAAGAATGATAAGTCGGTTTGAGAGAGAAAGAAATAGTCGATTCTCGAGTATTTTTGGTGTGGGGGGAAAAAGAAGGTGTAATCTTTGACGTTCGGATAAAGAGTGCGCCATGTGTCGTGTAGTATTAAGTTTTGGAGTTGCAATTTAATCTGGCGGATCGCTTGGTAAGGGAGTGTGGATGTTTCCGATGAGGTATCTAGGGTAGGATTCATTGGGGTGTTAAAGTCTCCACCCAGGAGCAGTAACCCTTCCTGAAAAGCAGAGAGGAGGTCCCCCACCTTCCTAAAAAATGTAACCTAGTGTTCGTTTGGGCAATAGATATTGGCCAGAGTGATTGGTTTGGATGCAAATGTGCCTTAAAGGAAGATGTATCTGCCTGCAGGATCCGTCAAGGTGTCGGCTAGTTGGAAATTGGCATGCTTAGAAATAAGAATAGAAACCCCTTTGGTCTTGGAGTCTGGGTTCGTACAGAGAAACGCTTGTTTGTAAATGTGATTTGCCAGTTTAGGACTAAAATGAATTTCCTGAAGTAGCAGGAAGTGTGCCCTATGTTTAGATAGGGTGGCTAGGACCTGGGACCTCTTTTCAGGAACGTTCAAGCCCTTAACGTTTAGCGAAAGGCATTTAAGGGATAGATGCCCTGACTTGTCCATCTGGTTGGTTCGTGGTCTTAAAGATTAGGGTCAAGATGCACCAACTCTAATGAGTAGCTTGGACTGGTATGGGACCTAAAAAGCTATTCAGGAGTGAGGAGGAGCGGTCCCCAAAGGAGAAAGGGAGAAAAGCAAGGGGAAAGAAGGGAAGGGTCAAGGGAAAGGTCAGGTGAAAGGAGAGAGAGGAGAATAGACAGGGAGGTGAGGGAGGTAGTCAGGGATAAGTGTGGGGGTACGGCAGTTGGTATAAGAGGAAGTGTAGAGGGAGTGATGGGGCAAAGATAGGTCTAAATCGACCAAATTTTAAAGGGGAACAAGGGGCGAGGATGACGTATATCTTTACAAGGTAATTTTACCCCCTAGTGGGAGGGTGTACCGGAGGTGGCTATAAGAATATACAGCAACCTAATGGGGGGGATCCGGAATGTCAGTTTCAATCCGTCAGGTAAGCTGTGGGGGGACAGAAAACTGGGACTGGACCAAACAAATTAGGACTACAGAGGGCAAACTAAAAAAAAAAAAAGAAGGGAAATAAGATAAACATGGGATGTCAAAGGAAAAATGGCAGTCTTGTGGAGACAGGCTATACATCATGAGGACCCCCAAAGCGTGTCAAAAAGGGAATCAAATAATCTAGCCCATTATGCATTCTATGAGACCTTGACAACATAAGTACATAGAAAGCATATCCTCATAACAAGACATGTATACTCAATCATAGAATACCATTACTGAATCATTGAACCTGCAAGTGGGCCCAGATTGTTGCCAAGGGATGGTCAGCACAACTGACGTACTGCAGTTTCCCCATTCTAGGCAAGCATGCTAGGTCCATGCACAAGCCAAACATAGAAATTGAGATACACATACTTGAGTAAACTAAAATAATAGGTAAACCAGATAGGTGCATTGTTGAATATGAAAAATGCAATACCCTCCATCCACCCCACACCATTGGTCCACGTCTGTCTCTGTAGAAGACACCTTTCCAGAACCCACACACAACAATCAGCAAACAGGAACAGTTGTTGAGCAAGTAGTCAGTGGGTCTGGTGGAACATAGAATTTGGGCATACGCCCTGTAAATATAGTAAGTTCCCAGCTGTTATTCTCCTCTTGGGATGAGAGCAGGGGCTCCAAGATAAAGGCCTATGAAGCGTTTCAGGATACAATGAGAGGGCTAAGGTGACACGCCCACATGGCTCGCCTAGCAAAAAGACCCAAAAAGAGGTATAAACAAAAACATTACTGCAATACTTGTATAGTAGAGTTCACAGGTATGGGACAGCCGGATCCTGATCGTAGACGATAACGTCAGGCCATGATGAGGTGACAGCGGGCACTTAAACTCCATTGCTTAGGTAGAGGTGGAGAGGGAGGACAATGAAGTAGAAACAAAAACATAAAGGGGGAAAAACAAAAAGAGAAAGTTAAACAGTCAACAGCACCAGCAGGTAACGGTCTTGTTGAACCATAGGAGGAAGATTGTGTGGTTAAGCATCTTGCTGATGCCTACGAGGGGTAGCAGCCATCCCCGGGTCCTGCGGGGGGAGATCTCGACGAGGCTGGTGGTCACTGGGAGCAATGGGATCCAGCCTACGGCGTCTGGAGCGGTGCCTTTGAGTCTTCGGTGATGAAGAGTGAGACACTGGCTTCCAAGGTTCCAAGGCCTGCGGCCCCTGTTATCGAAATCTTTTACTTGTCTATGGAGTTCAAATATGCGTGGAAGCTGTAGGTCATACGTTTTTTGCACTTGCCTTATATGCTTGCATGTGGGAAGATTCCTCCACAACTGTAATGCGGTGATTCATCGAATGTATGTCAGACTTGAGGTCCGAGATGGCTGTTGTCAGGGTGTGTTTAATATCAATAGCCACCCTTTGCAGGTCTCTCTGAAGGTCCAACAAACTCGGGTTGAGCGCCCCTGCCCCCTCCCCATCGGAGAGCGATTCGGCCATGCTGTTATATGAGGCCGGTGATGAGGCCTGCACGGAATGAGTCTCCACGTGCGGACCCGTCGGCCGCGTCCTGAACATCTCTGGGATGTTGCTGCCGAGCTGGGACCCGTTCTCCTTCATAGTTCGGGGGGTTGACAAGCTCCTTGTCGACTTGCCCATCTCCTAAGTGTAGGTGAATCCCTAAAGCAAGCGTCTGTTCATCCTCGTTGTGTCGGAGCTACTCGATCAAGCAGCCATCACGGGTCCCGTCCAAGCCACGCCCCCAAAACGATGTTTTTTTACATCACAAAAAGTGATCGTGTGTACGCGGCATCCGGCCCCGTTCACACTGAATTCGACTTTGAAATTGTGCAATTTTACTTAAAGCCGCAAGTCAGTGCAACTTCACACACAGATGTCAATGCAAGTCACACCCGAAATCACAAAAAATAGTGCAAGAACCTTACTCCGCAAACTCTTATTTTAAAGTTATTAGCTATTCTAGCAGGAAACAGATACCAGCGGGTCAACGCTTTGTAGTTCGTTTCCAGGGCACTATTATTTTGTGCCAAGGTCATGTCCCAAACATAATTCCAGTCAATTGCATCTGAACATACTTCAAAATCACACTCCCATACACAAGGAGCTTGGAATTAGGTTTGTCTCTGAGTTGGAGACACAAACAGTTATTTTGAAGAGATTTGAACAGTTACATTGTTGACAATAGGGTGTGACTTTTCATGTGATTTGGAACAGTTAACTTGCTTGACAAGTCGCACCAGTGTGAACAGGGACTCAAGGTTCTGCTTTTACCTGTTATCCCACATGACTTGTGCTCAAGACTGGTTCAGTTAATTAAGCCTGGTACACGCAATCGGATTTTCCACTGACAAAGCCTCAAACTTTTGTCCGAAGGGCGTCGGCCATGAACTTGTATTGCATACAAATGGCAAAGAATTGTCGGCCAACAAACACAAAACAACATGGTTTTCAGCTCTTTAGAACCACCCTTTGGGCAACTTCTGCCAATGTGTTATGGTTAGCATTGCTTCTGAGCATGCGTGTTTGTACTTTGGATTTTTGTCCGACGGACTTGTGTACACACTTAAGAATCCACATTTATTGGCGAAAAATCTGACAACAATTGTCTGATGGAGCATACAAATGGTCATATTTTCCGACAACAGCCTGCCATCTCACAATCCCATCAGGAAATCTGATTGTGTGTACAGGCCTTTACATCCCATCCAAGCTCCCTTTCTGTTTAAACTAGCATAACTTCCTCACGCATAGCCTGAACAACCTCTAATTATCCTAGTGCCAGGTCCTCCAGTAATTTTGTACTTCCAAGAAGATTCCTAGTGTCTCTGGTTACCTGATAATATGTCTTGTAACCCCAAGACTCATAGGGGGGTTATTTACGAAAGGAAAATCCACTTTGCACTACAATGCAAAGTGCACTTGAAATTGAACTGAAAGTGCACTTGAAAATGCAGTCGCTGCAAATCTGAGGGGTAGATCTGAAATGAGGGGAAGCCCTGCTGATTTTATCATCCAATCATGTGCAAGCTAAAAAAATAAATATTTTCCTTGCATGTCCCCTCAGATCTTCAGCGACTGCACTTCCAAGTTCACTTTCAGTGCAATTTCAACTGCACTTTGCACTTGTATTTTGCACTTGTAGTGCAAAATGGGTTTCCCTTTCGTAAATAACCCCCATAGTGTCCCTGGATTTCTTTATCGTACACCACGGGACACAGAACCTTAATCATTACAGTGGGTTGTATGGTCACCAGAAGTGATTAGACACTGGCACAACCAATGATAACAAGTTCCCCTCCATATAACCCCTCCCATACAGGAAATACCTTCATTTTTTCACCAGTGTCTAAGAAGATTGGACGCGATGAGGATAGTGCCAAAGGAAGCTCTGCCATAGAGGCTCCTGGGACAAAAGAGCTATACTTCCGGTCCATCCAAGACACTTAAATTATTAAGCCACAATTGGATGGTATCCGGGCCTTGCGCACGAGGTGTCGCCTGTAATGTCTCTCTTTGGAGGACTCTAGGGTCCAGCACTTTTGCTTTTTTACAAACACTAAAAGTCCTGGCAGAGTCTTTTACAAGGCCCAGGGAAGAGGCATCCTTTAAGTAGGAACCCATATCTCTGAAGGTTGGCACACATACCGCAGTGACCCAACCTGCCGTGGCGGCGGCGGGTATGTGTCAGGTCTTAAAGGATCAGGTGAAAATGGGGCTGAAAGACCTGCCTCCAGAGCAGATCAAATTTTGGGAGAATATGCTCAGGGCCTTATGTTTCACAATAGATGCCAACAGGGATTCTATCCAACAAGCATCTCGCCTTACGCTCCAACTGAAGCACTGGTCAGTGGAAGCCCCTTGCAAAAAACTTTTGACCAGCTTTCCCTTCCATGGTGAATGCCTCTTTGGGGATGATTTGGAAAAGTATATCTAAAAGATATCAAGCGGTAAGACTACTCTGTTGCCGGAGAAGAAGAAAAACAAGCGTCCTTGTTTTAAGCGTTCTCTCTCCCCAGCTCCTGAAACATCTGCCTCCAGGCAGTGGCTACGGCTTTCTCAGATGGCCGCAAAGACTAAAGACCAGGGCCAGGCCCAGAAGAATAGGAAGCAGTGGGGGCAAAGAGCTAACAAGCAAAGCCCCAAATCTTCCTCATGAATGGGCGCCCCCGCTCGGCCGAGTGGGGGGACGACTTTGGCAGTTTTCAGCAGCTTGGCAGACAGACGTCCAGGACAAATGGGTGGTTTCTGCTGTATCCCTAGGGTACAAGCTGGAATTTCGAGAGACCCCACCCTATCGGTTCCGCAGTTTAGGGGGTCTCCAAAGATCCCATAAAGAGAGATTCTTTCTTCCGAGATTTGTATCATTTGCTGTCTCAGGTAGTAATCAAGGAAGTCCCCCTAAAAGAGCAAGGGTTTTATTCAAACCTCTTTGTGGTTCCCAAAACAAATGGAGGCGTCAGACCCATTCTGGACCTAAATGATCTAAACCCGTTTCTGAACATTCACCATTTCCGAATGGAAACCATTTAGTCTGTGGTTGCCACCCTACAAGGCGGGGAGAATTTGGCATCTATAGACATCAAGGACACCTATTTACATGTACCTATTTATCCCACTCACCAAAAATTCCTAAGGTTCACGATAGAGCATAACCACTTTCATTTTTTGGCTCTACCTTTTGGTTTGGCCACTGCACCCCAAGTATTTATAGGA
This sequence comes from Rana kukunoris, assembly GCA_029574335.1. Lineage (NCBI taxonomy): Eukaryota > Metazoa > Chordata > Amphibia > Anura > Ranidae > Rana > Rana kukunoris. The sequence continues at coordinate 200,120,603 of CM056050.1, read as the reverse complement.
ATAGGAATAGGAAGCAGTGCCGCAAGCCACGCCTACGCGTTTCGTCACCATGGACGTCGTCTGGGATTGACGCAGCCAATACCAGACGACGTCCGTGGTGATGAAACGCGTAGGCGTGGCTTGCGGCACCGACGACATCACGCTATTCCGAGAGGAAACCCTGAACGAACACGAGCAGGAGGGGACGTGCAGCCGCCGGCTTTCTACCAATACACACCGCTGTTTGTTTAGATCTTAAATGTGAGTGCAATCAGTTTTATCACATTACATTTTTTTTGTTTCTCTGGTATCACGCTATGGTCCTTTTCTTTTTATGTTTCCTTTGAATGGAGAGATACACTCTAGAGCCATATAGAGACCATACAGACGGTCAGGAGGGAGACCTTAAACCCCTGCGCTCAGAGTGACCAGCATATCGGTCAGTGCATTTGGTAAGGAGACTACATCTTCACTTTGGGTGTCTCTTCTGGTGGATCGAGTCTACTTTTACTTTTTACCTCTTTGGATGACCAACAGGATTTAATTTCTGGGACTTTTTTTCACGTTTGTTATTTAAATAAGGATCTTCTCTTCTGTGCTGATCTAAACGCAATAAGAACTCTTTTGTTTATTGCACAGTTTGATGTTCAAGATCATAGTGTGTGAACATTTCATCTTTCATTTATTTTGATACTTACCTATAACGATATACAGACTTAATATGTTATAGCTCAATGATCATCCATCCAGTTTCAATCTTCATCCAGCTCCGTATCTCTTTCTTTTTTTATATTGTTTAATTTTTGTATCACAAATTTTTGATACTGGCTGCTTTCACAAATTTTCATATTTGTACATGTTAATTCATCATATATCATTTTTTTTATTAAGAGCAGTGTTTCCCTTTTGGTTTTTTTTTTTCTTTCGTGTTTATTGAAAAAAATAGCATGAGTTTCCCCACCACCACTCCCCCAGATCATGACAAGACCCAGTGCCAATCCTGACCTCCCTGGGGCCCTAAGCAAAATGACATGGCACATTAAATATGAGAAGCGGGGGGCGCTGACGACAGTGACATGTCACATTAAAGAAAGTTGAGAAGCGGGGGGAGGGGGTGTTCTGCTGTCGTAAATGACTCAGCCAGCGAGTTTAGAAGCTGGGTGAGGGGGCAAAAATTACTTCTCACAAGGCGGGCCTCTAGTAATTTGGGGGGCCCTTTGCAGCTTTGCGGGGCCCTAAGTGGCCTGCATAGTGAGCCTATAGCGATGATCGGCCCTGACAAGACCCTTTGGCCCTATATACTTTGAACAGCAGAATACAGGCGGTGCAGTTAAACAGGGGCAGAAAAATTCAACACAACACTGCAACCCCTCACAGATACTGTAATTGGAGCGCAACAAAGAGCCACATGCAAAGTATTTAATCAAAAATTTGATATAAGACACCCCTGTTAAACTGAGGCAGAAAAATAATTGGGCCTTAGGCAACCCCTCACAGATACTGTAATTGGAGCGCAAAAAAGAGCCACATGCAAAGTTTTGCATCAAAAATTTGTTATTAGACACCCCTGTTAAACAGGGGCAAAAAAATTGGGCCTTAGGCACAACACTGCAACCCCTCACAGATACTGTAATTGGAGCGCAACAAAGAGCCACATGAAAAGTATTGCATCAACATTTTTTATTAGTTGCCCCTGTTAAACAGGGGTAGAAAAATTGGGCCTTGGGCACTGGTGGCGGAGCCCAGAAACAAAAATGTTCTTACTAGCTATCAGCAAGATCAGTGAGGAGGAAAAGGATATTTCATCAGCAGCATAACAGGACAGTCACTCAGCATCAGCATAGGGATCTGACATTTCAAAAAAAAATATTCAGTTACATCTGCATCAGGTGCTTGGTAGCTGGTGTTGATCCAAGCCTGATTAATTTTGATGAAGGTCAGTCGATCAACAGAGTCGGTGGAGAGGCGCACCCTGTGATCGGTCACAAAGCCTCCAGTAGCACTGAATGTGTGTTCTGAAAGAACGCTGGATGCAGGGCAAGCCAGCAGCTCAATTGCGTACTGTACAAGCTCTGGCCAGTGATCCATCCTCAAGACCCAGTAAGCCAGAGGATTTTCGGTGGGAAGGTATCCAAGTCGGATCTTGCCCCTAGGTATTCCCGCACCATGTAAACCAGACGCTGGCGATGGTTGCTGGAACCGGTCAGACCTTGGGGCTGCGGACTAAAAAATTGTCTGAACGCATCGGTCAGACGGCCACCTTCTCCACCGCTCCTTCTGTAAATCACCGAAGCCTCAGCAACACGTTGTCCAGGACCAGGATTTGGTAATCCCCCAGGTTCTTGGAACACGTTGCACAAACGCTTCTGCAAGGCCTCCCGAAGATGTTTCATCTTCTGCTCCCTCTGAGACAGCAAGATAAGCTCCGCAACCTTACTCTTGTAACGTGAATCAAGGAGAGTTGCCAGCCAGTAATGATCCCTCTCCTTGATACCACGAACACAAGGATCCTTACGCAGGCTTTGCAGGATCAGGGAGGCCATGCAGCATAGGTTTGCTGAGGCATTCTGGGCACAGTTCTCTGGGTCACTGAGGACGACAGGATCCACAGCCACATCATCCCAGCCACGTAAAAGTCCACGGGTTCCTTGGGACTGTAAGTGATCCCTTGAAGACTGCTGCTGCTGATGCTGAGTGCTAGGCTCCACCTCCATGCTGCTGATACAATCCTCCTCCTCCTCCTCCTCTTCCTGTGTGCTAGGTGGGCAAGCAGGACCACTGTCTGGATAAAGGCGGAGGAACAGTGGTCCTGCTTGCCCACCTAGGTAAGGAAGTCCTCCTCTTCCTCCCTCTGTTCTGCCTCAAGGGCCCTGTCCATTATTCCATGTACAGGTAGCGTGTGCTCCAACATGTGAATAAGAGGGACAGTCTCACTGATGCATGCACTGTCACTGCTCACCATCCTTGTGGCCTCCTCAAATGGTGACATGACAGTGCATGCATCCCTGATCAAGGCCCACTGGCGTGGGGAAAAAAAAACAAGCTCCCGTGACCCAGTTCTGCTGCCATTTTGGCACAGGTACTCATTGATGGCCCTCTGCTGCGTGTCCAGCCGCTGCAGCATGGCCAATGTAGAGTTCCATCTGGTGGGCATGTTACAGATTAGACGGTTCTTGGGCAGGTTGTATTCCCTTTGGAGGTCTGTCAGCCGAGCAGTGGCATTATATGACCTCTGGAAATGCACACAGACTTTCCTGACCTGCTTCAGGACATCCTGTAAGCCCGGGTACCTGCCCAAGAACCGCTGCACCACCAAATTCAGGACATGCGCAAAACAGGGCACATGGATCAGTTTTCCCTGTCGCAGGGCAGAGAGGAGGTTGGTGCCATTTTCGCTAACCACCATTCCAGGCTTAAGCTGGCGTGCTGTCAATCACCTCTGAGCCTGCCCCTGCAGAGCTGACAGAACCTCGAACCCAGCGTGGCTCCTGTCTCCCAAGCACACCAGCTCTAGGACTGCATGGCATCTCTTGGCCTGCATTCCTGCGTAGGCCCTCGTACGCCTACGTAGCACGGCTGGTTACGAGGAGACATCAGCACAGGAAGAGGCCACAAGGGAAGAAGAAGAGGAGGGGGTGGAGGAGAGAGGTGTGTCACGACCAGTAGTAGTGTTTTGGAGGCATGGTGGCGGAACAACCTCCAACACTATTGTACCTTGCCCTGCGTCCTTCCCAGCTGCCAGCAGAGTCACCTAATGTGCAGTGAAAGAGAGGTAACGTCACTGTCCATGCCTGTTGGACCATGAGTCAGCGGTAATATGCACCTTACCACTGACCGCTCTGTCCAGCGAGGCATTGACATTGCCTTCCACATAGCGGTAGAGACTCAAACTTGAAAATAATCAAACAAAGAGAAATACTAGAACAGGGTAAGAAAAATTGGGACTTAGACACTGGTGGCGGTGTTACAACACTGCAACCCCTCACAGATACTCTAGTTGGAGTGCAGTAATAACCGCTGCTGCAAAATATTGCATCTAAAATTATTATTATATGCCCCTGTTAACCACTTAGCAACCACCTGCCGAAAAATAACGGCGGCAAGGTGGTTGCTTAACTCTGGGATCACGTTATATAACGTGATTCCAGAGTCGCGCCCCCGCGCGCCCCCTGGGGCGCGCACACGGGAATGTCCGTGACCGCCGGGTCCAGAGGACCCGGCGGGTCACGGATCACGGTAAATCGCCGCTGATAGCGGCGGTTTACCACGTGATCGCGCCGTCCAATGACGGCGCGATCAGATGTAAACAGACCGGCGTCATTTGATGACGCCGGTTCCTCCCTCCTCTCTCTGTACCGATCGGTACAGTGTGAGAGGAGAGGGGAGGGAGCGGATGGCAGCGCCAGTGCTGCGGGCTGGATCTGTGACAAATGTAGTCACAGATCCATCCATCCATCCCTCCCTGCTCAGCCATCCCTGCTGCACATACTCTGCAATGCTGGGCAATACTCTGGGGGGGCAACACTCTGGGGGGGCAACACTGCAATACTCTGGGCATACTCTGGGCATACTCTGGGGGGCAATACTGGGCATACTCTGGGGGGCAATACTGGGCATACTCTGGGCATACTCTGGGGGGCAATACTGGGCATACTCTGGGGGGCAATACTGGGCATACTCTGGGGGGCATACTCTGGGCATACTCTGGGCATACTCCGCACTCCGCAATACTCTGGGCATACTCCGCACTCCGCAATACTCTGGGCATACTCCGCACTCCGCAATACTCTGGGCATACTCCGCACTCCGCAATACTCTGGGCATACTCCGCAATACTCTGGGCATACTCCGCACTCCGCAATACTCTGGGCATACTCCGCACTCCGCAATACTCTGGGCATACTCCGCAATACTCTGGGCATACTCCGCAATACTCTGGGCATACTCCGCAATACTCTGGGCATACTCTGCAATACTCTGGGCATACTCTGCAATACTCTGGGCATACTCCGCAATACTCTGGGCATACTCCGCAATACTCTGGGCATACTCTGCAATACTCTGGGCATACTCCGCAATACTCTGGGCATACTCCGCAATACTCTGGGCATACAGCGCCCCTGTCCCCGTGAGCTCGCATGCAGAAGCGAACGCATACGCAAGTCCCGCCCACATATGAAAACGGTGTTCAAACCACACATGTGAGGTATCGCTGCGAACGTTAGAGCGAGAGCAATCATTTTGGCCCTAGACCTCTTCTCCAACTAAAATGATGTAACCAGTAAAAATATTTAAAGCGTCACCTATGGGGATTTTTAAGTCGCAAAGTTTGGCGCCATTCCATGTGGCCACGCTGTGTCAAAAAGTCCCACACATGGGGTATCGCCATACTCGGGAGGAGTAGCAGAATGTGTTTTGGGGTGTAATTTGTGGTATGCATATGCTGTGTGTGAGAAATAACCCGCTAATATGAAAATTTTGTGGAAAGAAAATAAAAATGAAAAAAATCTTGATTTTGCAAAGAATTGTGGGAAAAATTACAACTTCAAAAAACTCACAATGCCTCTTTCTAAATACCTTGGAATGTCTTCTTTCCAAAAAGGGGTCATTTGGGGGGTATTTGTACTTTTCTGGCATGTTAGGGTCTCGAGAAATGAGAGAGGATGTCAGTACATCAGATGTGATCAAATTGATAAATTTTCAGTAATTGGTACCATAGCTTTTAGACCCTATAACTTTCACCCAGACTAAATAATATCTAATTTTTTTTGTTTTGTTACCAAAGATATGTAGCAGTATACATTTTAGGCCAAGTTTATGAAGAAAAATTACTTTTTTGCAAAATGTTATAATAGAAATGAAGAAAAATTCATTTTTTTACAAAATTTTCGTTCTTTTTTCATTTATAGTGAAAAAAATAAAAACCGCAGAGGTGATAAAATACCACCAAAAGAAAGCTCTATTTGTGGGAAAAAAAGGACAAAAATTTCATTTGGTTATAGTGTTGTATGACTGAGTTATTGTCATTCAAAATGTGAGAGCACCGAAAGCTGAAAATTGGTCTGGTTATTAAGTGGGTTTAAGTGCCCAGTAGTCAAGTGGTTAAACAGGGGCAGAAACATTGGGCCTTAGGGACTAGTGGCAGTGCCACAACACTGCAACCCCCACAGATAATGTAATTGTGGCGCAGCAAAGATCCACATGCAAAGTATTGCATCAAAAATTGTTATTATACGCCCCTGTTAAACAGGGGCAGAACAATTGGGCCTTAGGCACTGGTGGCGGTCCCACAACAGTGCAACCCCTCACAGATAATGTAATTGGAGCGCAGCAAAGAGCCACATGCAAAGTATTGCATCAAAAATTGTTATTATACGCCCCTGTTAAACAGGGGCAGAAAAATTGGGCCTTAGGCACTGGTGGCAGTCCCACAACACTGCAACCCCTCACAGATAATGTAATTGGAGCGCAGCAAAAAGCCACATGCAAATAATTGCATCAAAAATTGTTATTATACGCCTCTGTTAAACAGGGGCAGAAAAATTGGGCCTTAGGCACAACACAACACTGCAACCCCTCACAGATAATGTAATTGGAGCGCAGCAAAGAGCCACATGCAAAGTATTGCATCAAAAATTGCTATTATACGCCCCTGTTAAACAGGGGCAGAAAAATTGGGCCTTAGGCAATGGTGGCGTTGCCCAGAACCAACGATGTTCTTAATAGTTTTCAGCAAGTTCAGTGAGGAGGAAAAGGATATTCAGTCAGCAGCATAACAGGACCGTCACTCATCATCAGCATAGGCAGTCTCAAAGGGATCTGACATTTCAAAAAAAATATTCAGTTACATCAGCATCAGGTGCTTGGTAGCTGGTGTTGATCCAAGCCTAATTAATTATGATGAAGGTCAATCGATCGACTGAGTCGGTGGAGAGGCGCTCCCTGTGATTGGGCACAAAGCCTCCAGCAGCACTGAATGTGTGTTCTGAAAGAATGCTGGATGCAGGGCAAGCCAGCAGCTCAATTGCGTACTGTACAAGCTCTGGCCAGTGATCCATCCTCAAGACCCAGTAAGCCAGAGGATTTTCGGTGGGGAAGGTGTCCAAGTCTGATCTTGCCCCTAGGTATTCCCGCACCATGTAAACCAGACGCTGGCAATGGTTGCTGGAACCGGTCATACCTTAGGGCTGCGGACTAAAAAATTGTCTGAACGCATCGGTCAGACGGCCACCTTCTCCACCGCTCCTTCTGTGACTCACCGAAGCCTCAGCAACACGTTGTCCAGGACCAGGATTTTGTAATCCCCCAGGTTCTGGGAACACGTTGCACAGACTTTCTGCAAGGCCTCCCGAAGATGTTTCATCTTCTGCTCCCTCTGCGACGGCAATATAAGGTCTGCAACCTTACTCTTGTAACGTGGATCAAGCAGAGTTGCCAGCCAGTAATGATCCCTCTCCTTGATACCACGAACACGAGGATCCTTACGCATGCTGTGCAGGATCAGGGAGGCCATGCAGCGTAGGTTTGCTGAGGCATTCGGGGCACAGTCCTCTGGGTCACTGAGGACGACAGGATCTGCAGCCACCTCATCCCAGCCACATAAAAGTCCATGGGTTCCTTGGGACTGTAAGTAATCCCTTGAAGACTGCTGCTGCTAATGCTGAGTGCTAGGCTCCACCTCCATGCTGCTGATACAATCATCCTCCTCCTCCTCGTCCTCTTCCTGTGTGCTAGGCGGGCAAGCAGGACCACTGTCTGGATAAAGGGGGCCTTGAGAGGTAAGGAAGTCCTCCTCTTCCCCCCTCTGTTCTTTCTCAAGGGCCCTGTCCATTATTCCACGTAGCGTGTGCTCCAACATGTGAATAAGAGGGACAGTCTCACTGATGCATGCACTGTCACTGCTCACCATCCTCGTGGCCTCCTCAAATGGTGACAGGACAGTGCATGCATCCCTGATCAAGGCCCACTGGCGTGGGGAAAAAAAAACAAGCTCCTCTGACCCTGTCCTGCTGCCATATTAGCACAGGTACTCATTGATGGCCCTCTGCTGCGTGTGTAGCCGCTGCAGCATGGCCAATGTAGAGTTCCATCTGGTGGGCATGTCACAGATTAGGCGGTTGTTGGGCAGGTTGTATTCCCTTTGGAGGTCTGTCAGCCGAGGCCCTGGCATTATATGACCTTCGGAAATGCACACAGACTTTCCTGGCCTGCTTCAGGACATCCTGTAAGCCCGGGTACCTGCCCAATAACCGCTGCACCACCAAATTCAGCACATGAGCAAAACAGGGCACATGGGTCAGTTCTCCCTGTCGCAGGGCAGAGAGGAGGTTGGTGCCATTGTCGCTAACCACCATTCCTGGCTTAAGCTGGCGTGGCGTCAACCACCTCTGAGCCTGCCCCTGCAGAGCTGACAGAACCTCTGCCCCAGTGTGGTTCCTGTCTCCCAAGCACACTAGCTCTAGCACCGCATAGCATATCTTCTGCCTGCAATCCTGTGTAGCCCCTGGTGCGCCTACAGAGCACGGCTGGTTCCGAGGTAACATCAGCACAGGAAGAGGCCACAGAGGAAGAAGATAAGGGGGTGGAGGAGAGAGGTGTGCCACAACCAGTAGTAGTGTTTTGGAGGCGTGGTGGTGGAACAACCTCCAACACTACTGTACCTTGCCCTGCATCCTTCCCAGCTGCCAGCAGAGTCACCCAATGTGCCGTGAAAGAGAGGTAACGTCCCTGTCCATGCCTGCTGGACCATGAGTCAGCAGTAATATGTACCTTACCACTGACCGCCCTGTCCAGTGAAGCATGGACATTGCCTTCCACATGGCGGTAGAGAGCCGGAATCACCTTCCGTGAGAAAAAGTGGGGTTTGGGGACTTGCCACTGAGGTACAGCACATTCCACAAACTCACGGAAGGGGGCAGAATCTACCAACTGAAAAGGCAGCAGTTGAAGTGCAAACAATTTCGCTAAGCTAGCATTCAACCGCTGGGCATGTGGATGGCTGGGAGAGTACTTCTTTTGGCACTGCAGCAGCTGGGGCAGGGAAATTTGTCTGGTACCATCAGCAGATTGCCTGCATGTACTACGAGGTTGTGATACACCTAATTCTACACCTTCAGTCCTATCAGTGCAGGCTTCAGAGAGGACTGAGGGTCTAGTGGGGTTGGAGATCCCATCTTAAGAGGGGCAAGGGGAGGTCCGCTTTGTTCTTTGGTGTGGGTCTTTCAGGTATGCTTGCCAATGAACTGCATGGCAGGTCAACATATGTCTGGTCAAGCATGTGGTGCCCAAGCGGGTGATGTTTTGGCCACACGAGATACGCTTGAGACATATGTTGCAAATAGCAACGTTGTGATCTGATGCACATGTCTCAAAAAAGGCCCACACCAAAGAACTTTTGCAGTAACGTTGAGACACAGCAGCGCCCTGCACAGGCGTAGCTCTGTGATGTAATGCAGTTGGTGTGCTACCCTTAAGCTGGCCCCTGGAGGGCATCCTGCCTCTTTGGAGATGTGCCTGTGCCTCTTCCTCCTCCTCTTCCTCCTCCTCTCTCCTATCAGGCACCCATGTAGAGTCAGTGACCTCATCATCCCCTCCCTCCTCATCACTGTAGAAAACCTGGCAGTATGCTCCAGCTGGGGGAACATGACTGCCAGATTGCTGTCCCTCTCAGGCACCCCCTCTCTATGGGCTCACATTACTGCCTTCCTTTATCTGTGTTCCATCATCGGAGCCTTCAAAACACTGCGCATCTTCATGCAGCATGTACCCAACACTGTGTTGAAACAATTCGGGGGACTCCTCAGGAGGACATGGTGGGACTAGGGAAGGATTGTGTGATGCCATTGTGCAGAGGGAAGAGGACACCTTGGCAGCTGCTTTGCCAGACAAAGTAAGCTCAGCCTGGGTAAGAGAGGATGAGGAGGATGAGGACGGCTTAGTCATCCACTCTACCAATTTGTCTGCATGTTGAGGCTCAACACGGCCAGCTCCCGAAAAGAAGGATGAGCGTGTGCAACGGCCACCTGCTGAAGAGGATGCACCGTGTCCTCCACCAGTACTGTTGCCTCTAGATGCAGAGCCTGCTTGCCCTCGTGACTCTCTGCCTCTCTTTCTTGTCCTTCCTGACATTACAATGGTCTGAAGAGGACAAAATCAGTACACACACCTAGTAGCTTTAGGTGCAAACTGCAGAGGACACGTGCAGTAACACCAAGTACATTTAGGTGCAAACTATACAGCACAAGTGCAGTAAACACATGGTACGTTTAAGTGCAAACTATACAGCACAAGTGCATTAAACACATGGTACGTTTAAGTGCAAACTATACAGCACAAGTGCATTAAACACCTGGTACGTTTATGTGCAAACTATACAGCACAAGTGCAGTCAACTACAAGTAGGTTTAAGTGCAAACTATACAGCACAAGTGCAGTAAACACATGGTACGTTTAAGTGCAAACTATACAGCACAAGTGCAGTAAACACCTGGTACGTTTAAGTGCAAACTATACAGCACAAGTGCAGTCAACTACAAGTAGGTTTAAGTGCAAACTATACGGCCCAAGTGCAGTAAACACCAAGGATGTTTAGGTGCAAACTATACAGCACAAGTGCAGTAAACTACAAGTAGGTTTAAGTGCAAATTATACAGCACAAGTGCAGTAAACTACAAGTAGGTTTAAGTGCAAACTATACAGCACCTGTGCAGTAAACACCTGGAACATTTAAGTGCAAACTATACAGCACAAGTGCATTAAACACCTGGTACGTTTATGTGCAAACTATACAGCACAAGTGCAGTCAACTACAAGTAGGTTTAAGTGCAAACTATACAGCACAAGTGCAGTAAACACCTGGTACGTTTAAGTGCAAACTATACAGCACAAGTGCATTCAACTACAAGTAGGTTTAAGTGCAAACTATACAGCACAAGTGCAGTAAACTACAAGTAGATTTAAGTGAAAACTATACAGCACAAGTGCAGTAAAACACCTGGTACGTTTAAGTGCAAACTATACAGCACAAGTGCAGTAAACACCTGGTACATTTAAGTGCAAACTATACAGCACAAGTGCATGAAACACCTGGTACGTTTAAGTGCAAACTATACAGCACAAGTGCAGTAAACACCTGGTACATTTAAGTGCAAACTATACAGCACAAGTGCATTAAACACCTGGTATGTTTAAATGCAAACTTTACAGCACAAGTGCAGTCAACTACAAGTAGGTTTAAGTGCAAACTATACAGGACAAGTGCAGTCAACTACAAGTAGGTTTCAATGCAAACTATACGGCCCAAATGCAGTAAACACCAAGGACGTTTAGGTGCAAACTATACAGCCCAAGTGCAGTAAACACCAAGTACGTTTAGGTGCAAACTATACGGACCAAATGCAGTAAACACCAAGGACGTTTAGGTGCAAACTATACGGCCCAAGTGCAGTAACACCAAGTACGTTTAGGTGCAAACTATACGGCCCAAGTGCAGTAAACACCTGGTACGTTTAAGTGCAAACTATACAGCACAAGTGCAGCAAACACCTGGTACGTTTAAGTGCAAACTATACAGCACAAGTGCAGTCAACTACAAGTAGGTTTAAGTGCAAACTATAAGGCCCAAGTGCAGTAACACCAAGTACATTTAGGTGCAAATTATACGGCCCAAGTGCAGTAAACTACAAGTATGTTTAAGTGCAAACTATACTGCACAAGTGCAGTAAACACCCGGTATGTTTAAGTGCAAACTATACAGCACATGTGCAGTAAACACCTGGTACGTTTAAGTGCAAACTATACAGCACAAGTGCAGTAAACACCTGGTATGTTTAAGTGAAAACTATACAGCACAAGTGCAGTAAACACCTGGTACATTTAAGTGCAAACTATACAGCACAAGTGCAGTCAACTACAAGTAGGTTTAAGTGCAAACTATACAGCACATGGGCAATACAACACGTTAGAAGACTGCAGCTAGCACAATCAACTGCCTGACAAATAAGAATAGCTGATCTAGCTAAACTATACAGTGTATAAATATATGTACAACTCCTGGGCTGTATATATATATATCCTCTACACACTGTAAATTTAACTAAACTGACTAGCCTGCCTGCTATATCTATCTATCTAGTAATACAGATACTGTCTCTCTCTCTCTCTATAGGACTGATCTCTTTAACAACGCCGCAACACACTACACGCGGCCACCTTGCAGGCTGCCTTTTATAGTGTGGGGCATGTGCTAAAGCCCTGAGCCATAATTGGCCAAAGCCACCCTGGCTTTGGCCAATTATGGCTCTCCGTTTTTTGCTCGCTGTGATTGGCCAAGCTTGCGGGACATACAGCATGCTTGGCCAATCATCAGTGCGCAATGCCACTGTGAATTATGGGCCGTGGCGCGTCACTCGAATTTGGCGTGAATGACCTATTTTGTTGGAATTTCGATGAACGTACGAACAGGCGATGTTTGAGTCGAAAATACTGCATTTTAGACTATTTTAAACGTTAGGATATAAGATCAGATATTAGTATTTCCCAAAAAGTGTGTCTCCAGCTGTTGCAAAAGTACAACTCCCAGCATGCCTGGACAGCTGCAGACACCCTGGTTGGTAAATGTGTATTTAGCCACTTTTCTTGCTATTTAGCATAATTAACATAAATAATGTTGTGGACATAGGACGTATGCGAACGTCCTGACTTCAGGGTCCTTAAGGCCCAAGGTCGTTCGAATACATATTGCCCTTTAGATGTTTCAGAACTACAACTTCCAGCATGCCTGGTTTTGCAAGTTCTGCAGGCCCACATTTTTCAGACCACTATACACGGGTCTCTAAACTGTGGCACTCTAGATGCAGCAAAAGTAAAATTCTTAGCATGCACTGACAGACCATGCCTGATGGGAGTAGTAGTTTTGCAACAGCTGGAGGCGCACTGGTTTTGAAACCCTGAGTTAGGTAACAAACTCGCAGTGTTTTGCAACCATTGTGCCTCTAGCTGTTGCAAAACTACAACTCCCTGCATGCAACTGACTGCAAACCCCCCCCCCTCTCCCCCAATGTGAATGTACAGGGTACATTCACATGGGCTGGGTCTTACAGTGTGCTTCTAGCTGAAGGAAATTTGGCGCTGCAGCTTAAACCCTCAGTGGGAAACTACTGTGAACCCCACGCCCCTCTGAATGTACCATAAAAACACTACACCACACAAAATAAAAATTTAAAAACACAACATATACACATACCCCTACATAGCCACCCTCCCCTCCACAATAAAAAAGAAAAACGTCTGGTATGGCACTGTTTCCTAAACGGAGCCTACAGCTGTTGCAAAACAACTCCCCAGTATTACCGGACAGCCATTGACTGTCCAGGCATGCTGGGAGTTAAAGTATAATTGTGGTACAGCTGGTGACATTGAGCTACATGGTGTATCAGAGCATGCTGGTAGTTGTAGTTTTTAAATACAATCAACTCCATTATTTATTCAAAATTAATTCATCAAAAAGTCAAAAGAAACAAACATATTATTGTTCATATATAAAGATAGGGATGAAAAAAAATAATCTATTGTACAGGCCCAGTATAAGGGTCAAAAAATAATTATAGCGGTCAGATGAATAGCAACTAATTTCTCCCCTATACGTGTATCCTGTGATGTTACTCATATATACATAATTATGCAAATGATAATGGCTGCTATATTTATGCAAAAAAGATGGCGATCAAAATGGCAAGATATAAAATCTGTCATGTTACCCCTGTCAGTGATTAATAAGGCGAGAATGCTTCCAATTGTTGAATACCATACATTTACGTCATATATCCATAAGGGTTTAAACAAAAGTATTATAATATACTTTGTTCTTCATCTTGCAGAGGTTCCTTGAACCGGGATATGATGAAATCCGGAGCCAGCAGAAAAAAATTGTCCACTCCCTATCGCGGGAGTTACGGAAGGTGCATGGCCGCACACATGACCACATGGCCATCCTAAAAAAGTGGTCAGACCTAAAGAGGCGCCACATGGCCCGGGTCAGACAGATCCGAGATGAATTTCATCCGGGTAAGTTATTGGTGACAGTTATGTAAGGTCATATGTAATTAACCTTAGGGCAGATGTTGTTAACCCAGACACCATGTTGTGATAACATATACCACCCAAGGTATTCATAGTACTGTTGAAAAAAGACATGAGACAGCAGACAGGAACACTTATTAACTATAATTAAACTAAATAAACAAGACACACCATTAATGGACTAATACTGGCCGAGGCTGTTTTATTATTGGATTTCAGGCATATATTTTAAATAAATACTTTAATAACTTAAAAAACAGCCTAGTCACTACGGCTCGGGCTGTACATAAATATATTCCAACTTTAAAATGTATCCAACAACAACTAAACTAAACAGATTTGTCTCCCACAAAGGTGACCATCCCACATAATTAGCATCCGCGACAAAAAGAAAAGAAAAAAGGGGGGGTTGGGGAACACCACAGTCCTGTCTACTGAGAAGGAGCTGCAACCCCCCCCCCAAATTCCTGGTGAGTCGGGTGATGGAGAAGAGGAGCAGGAGGATGAGACGGTTACTGTGAGCCTCAGTCAGGAGGGTAAATATGTGCACAAAGATTAATAACATTTCAACAATAAGATGTAGATATAAAAATGGACAGCATTTAAAGCACACCCGTCAGATTTCAGAACAATAATATGGTATTTATGATAGAAGTATATGTGCTAGTCACATAACAATTGTATAGACATGATAATGATTGTTTAAAGCAGGAGTTCCGTGGGATATCTTTTTTTTTTTTTTGCATTCCTCCTCTAGTCTTACCTGTACTACAGCACTACCAGGGTGTCCCACTCCTTTAGCCGGCGTCATCGCTGTATTGGGGCAAAGGATATTTTAGATAATCATCCCAGGGACGTTTCCATGTTACCTGTGGGCACTGTGAAGCCGACAGGGTATTCTTCCGGGATGCGGCGAATGCTGGCCTCCCAGCATTCACCGCTCTATCCCGCGCATGTGCAGTGTTGACGGCGAGCGTTGCCGTCAACACTACACGCTTGCCGAGTCACATGACACACATTACACGCTTGCCGCGATTAGAGCACAGCGCGTCTCCTGGGATTGTCAGGACTGACTCCCAGGAGACATAGCGCTTGTCGGGGGAGAATGCAGATACACGCCCACTCCCCGAGGTGGATTGTGAGTGACAGGGCAGAAAGACCAGCTAAAAAGGGGTAAGGATCATGAAAAAAAAAAAAAAAAACTGATTATTTACTGTCAATGCCTAGCAGTTTTATGGAGATAAAGTCAACATTTAGGGTGAACCTCCGCTTTAATAAGCAACATAACTATTTTATTTATTTGGTAACGGTCTTTGAAATCCAATTTTTTTTTCTTATATCCTAACAGTTTTAAAACAGATGGAAGAAAACCACCTTTTCACGCAGAGGACCATTGAGAAAATCATGTCAAACCGCAGAAAAATTCGCATATTAGACCTCCAAAACCAAGAGCTGGAGCAACAGCTGAGGAAACATTGTGAGGCGATGACTGAGCTTCAGAAGGCCATGAAAAAGCACATTTAATTTTTTTTTTCTTTTAATAAAAAATGTTATTCTTTTAAAATGTTCCCTTTCTTATTGAGATTGATAGGTTTTTCAACACATCTAACTTCACATCTAACACATCAACATCAACATCAACACATCTAACTTCATAATAACCAAAAACATTTTATACTATTATTTTATTTAACACAAACCTGAGACAAACTGAAATACATGCACACAGACACTACTAACACAAACAAAACTGTTAAAAAATTAATATAACAAAAGCTACAATATATATATATATAGATATACAGGTAGAGTGCAGATTTGCTCTTGCAGACAGGCTAATGGTTGCAGTATAAAGGCCGCAAACCAGGGTTAAACATAAAGTTCAGTGTTTTAGTCACACTTTCTGTTAGGTTATGAAGCATTACTCAGCATGAAGGAAGCAGCAGTAGTATTAAAATATAATGTAATTATCACACAGGCAACATTTACAAGCAGTAGTGGTAATAGTACTAGATATAGATAGCATCTAAACACCTGGGCAAGACTTGACAGCAGCAGCAGCAGTGGTAATAGTAGTATATAGTGGCAAATAACTTGTGACATAGGTGTCAGAGCAGCAGCAGTAGTAGTAATAGTTGACAATATAGTGTTTTATCACTCGGGAAAGAGGTGCCATGGCCCATGAACAGCAGCAGCAGCAGCAGTGGTAATAGTAGTATATAATGGCAAATAACTTGTGACATAGGTGTCTGAGCAGCAGCAGTAGTACTAATTGTAGACAATATAGTGTTTTATCACTCGGGAAAGAGGTGCCATGGCCCATGAACAGCAGCAGCAGCAGTGGTAATATAGTGTTTTATCACTCGGGAAAGAGGTGCCATGGCCCATGAACAGCAGCAGCAGCAGTGGTAATAGTAGTATATAATGGCAAATAGCTTGTGACATAGGTGTCTGAGCAGCAGCAGTAGTACTAATTGTAGACAATATAGTGTTTTATCACTCGGGAAAGAGGTGCCATGGCCCATGAACAGCAGCAGCAGCAGCAACAGTGGTAATAGTAGTATATAGTGGCAAATAACTTGTGACATAGGTGTGAGAGCAGCAGCAGTAGTAGTAATAGTAGACAATATAGTGACAAATCACTCGGGAAAGAGGTGCCATCAACAGCAGCAGTGGTAAGAGTAATAACAATGGCAAATCACTCAGGCAAGAGGTGCCATCAGCAGCAGCAGCAGCGGTAAGAGTAATAAAAAGGGCAAATCACTCGGGCAAGAGGTGCCATCAGCAGCAGCAGCAGCAGCGGTAAGAGTAATAAAAATGGCAAATCTCTCGGGCAAGAGGTGCCATCAGCAGCAGCAGTAGTAGTAGAAAGTGGCAAATCTCTCGGACAAAAGGTGACAGCAGCAGTATGAGTAATATATCGGTACATAATCACTCAGCCTTTTGGCATTAGCAGTAGGAGCCCATATCGTGGCAAAATTACAAAAGCTTGAAGTTGCATTAGCATGGTGATTAAATTTGAAAAGCAGAATGACACAGGCCTTAAGTACCTGTAGCCTGACTATACCATAGTGCCTCATAATTTAAAAGTTTGATTAACGTTATTTCTATGCTATACGTGACTTTTTAAATTCATTGTGAGCATTGAGCAATTACATTTCAAAATAATGTGGCAGCAGCATCAGGACTCCTTATAGTGGCTTAATGACACAGCATGGAAATGTTTATGCCCTTAACACTACCTGCCCACTATGAGTTTCAAAGGTATCAATTAATGGAAGAGGTAATAATGAATGACATGACAAGGGACCATTCAGCGCCCTGAACCGACGGCGGGTGCCAGAAAGTCACCGCCGATCCAGGACTCATTCATCTTAATGAATGTGAGTCTGTCCACGGAGTCTGTGGACAGACGGGTCCTCTTGTCCATGACCACCCCACCTGCCGTGCTGAATGTCCGCTCAGTGCGCTGGAGGGGGGCAAGACAATAACTCCAGCGCAAACTGAGCGAGCTCGCGGCAGGTGTCCAATCTGGCAGGGATTTGTCAAGGAAAAATAGATAGATTGGAATCCCCACAAAGAGCAACTGTACCAGATTTATGTTTGTTAAGCACCTGAAAGAGGTGGGAAAGGAAGGCCAGCGGGTTCCGATCGGGTGCATAATATGACACTATCGTAAACGTTGTGTCTAAAATATGGCCTGTGTTCAGGAGGTAATATTTTGTTTCGGAATTTCGTTTTCGTCTGAAAAATATTTTTTTTTAGTTACTCCCGAAATTTGTTTTTATTTATTTTGTTTTGTTAAAAATTCATTTGGCATAGTCCAATGACAACACTGAGGCCCCATACACACGATCGGATATATCCGATGAAAACGGTCCGCGGACCATTTCCATCGGATATGTCCGATCGGGAGTTTGATCCGATGGCGTGTACACACCATCGGATCAAATTCCCCGCCGCCGGACGGCGCGGTGGCGCGCCGCGTCACCGCTACGTCACCGCACCAGGAAGTAAAACACTTCCGCGCATGCGCCGAATCCATTCGGCAGCGGCGCGGCGGCGGTGGGAGCCGACATGTCTGCTGGTAAGTGTACTAACCAGCAGACATGTCGGGCGGACAGATTCCCACCGGATAGATTTCAAAGCTTGCTTTGAAATCTGTCGGGTGGACAAATCTGTCCGCTAGCCCATACACACGAGCGGAGATGTCTGCTGAAACGGTCCATCGGACCGTTTTCAGCAGACATATCCCCTCGTGTGTACGCGGCCTGAGAGATTTCACAAATCCCTTGGTTCCTATTTAAACACTCCCAAGCGTTCAACGACTTGAAAGATATAGATTGAGACGGCTGAGACACTTCTAGATGGTTTCTTATAGTTCTCCAATCTTGTTTTTAGATACCTCTATATCAATACTTCAGAATACCTGATTATTCACACAATTGCACCATTCACAGTCTGCATAATTACTGTGACACTGTGATACTGTGCTAATTATACACCCTTTTTGGTTTATTTAATTAATTTATTTTGTTTTTTTCCCCAATTTGTCCTTCTTAGGCCTTACCCCCCCCCCTCTTTTTTTCAACCTCGTCATACTTTCTACTACCTTCTAACTCTACCTTTCATGGATAATTTTAAATGACTGATATTGCATGTGCAAAACTTTAATTGTTACTGCTATATTGGCTCAAGCACAAATGTAGTGTTACTATATGCTCATTCTTGGAACAAAATCATTATGTTCTGAATATCTATTTTTGTTACTATATGTTACATAAGGTAATTCTCTACTTTGTTCATGACATTTGTTTCTTTTCAATAAACTTGGATGTAAAAAAAAAAAAAATTTTTTTCTGAAAATCCAAATTAATTAAGGTCAAATCTGTCATTGAAAGCTTATGGTGTCTGTTGAATGTTCTAAGAAGATTTGACGGAGCAGCTAAACTGTACGACACCGCAATCGTACATTTCCGAATGTTCGGCCTACAAGCTATAGAAAAATTCTAATGTTGTATGACACTAGTAATAATTATATTTATAAATTATTATTACTAGTCAACCAACATTCAAATTCTTCTATAGCATATGGGCCAAGCATTCATCCGGAAATGTTCGATTGCGGCATACAGTTTAGCTGCTTGTCGAATCTTCTTAGAACTTTCGACAGACACAATAAGCCTTCAATGACGGATTTGACGTTTGTATGTTTTTTGCTGCTTCGTCAAATCTTTACCGTTCCTGTCGAATGGTCTACCCCAACACTGTTTCATAATATCAAATCTTTTCTCTTTATGTTGAATCATTCCTCTCTATGTAAAATAATATTGGACTAATAGAGTTAAGGTTAGGCACATTCGACCACAGGTTCGATAGACACAGATTACTATTGTCAGCGCCATGTCGAATCTCCTATCTATATCAAACTGTTGTAGCAATGAAAACCCTACCTCAGGCTAGCCAGTCCTAGACACGACCATAAAAGATATGCTCCTTTCCCTTCAGTCCTCCCTAATGCTGAACATATCAGCCATGATCAAAGGCTTCTTCACCGAGATGCAGGGCATGGGAGAAAGAGTACATCATATTGAGCACAAGATGGATCTCTGTGCATCCACAGTGAACAATCTAATCGATGCATACAAAGACCAATCTGGCGACACAGATTGGATCAAAGCCAAGCTCGCAGATCTCGAAGATCACTCTAGGAGGAATAATGTAAAGCTTAGGGGGGTCCCAGAATCTATCCCCCCTGCGGACCTACTGAAGTACACTGGGGATATGTTAGCCAAATTGCGTTCTGAAATATTTATTACGCATTATCGATCGCATTCACCGCATACCCAAACCCACACATCTAGAGGCCTCTGTACCTAGGGATGTTCTGATGAAGATCCACTTCTTCCCTACCAAGGAAAAGCTGCTAGCGAGATATAGAGCCAACCCTGTACTATCAGATACATACAATGAAATTCACCTATATGCTGACCTCTCCCAATATACTCTCAACATGAGAAGACAGATGAAAATGGTTTCTAAGGCATTAAAAAAACACAAAATACTGTATAAATGGCGCCACCCAGCCACCATTGTGATCACTAAAAATGGAACAACGACCATCGTGTCCAACCCTAAAGATGGCCTCCAACTCCTCCACTACTGGGGAATAATACCTGAGATTTCTGCCGAGGAAAACAAATCTCCAGGGAATGCCAGATCACGTGGTTCCAACCGTAAGGAATGGCGCAAGGCCAAATTGTCATAGAAAGCATCGGTCATTATACTATTATAGCGACCTGGATCCCCGGTCCTCTGTCACGCTAAGTTACTTGTATTTTGGACTTTACCCCTATTCACTGTCGGTGTCACCATTGTTTACACTGACCTGTTGCGTTTTAGCTCATATTTTGTTTCCTCAATTTTACTTTTTTCGTTTTCACTCGATCACACTATTCTTGTCTAACCCACGGCTGTGGGTCACAGTGATCGTAAGTTGAGTGGCAGAGACTTCTATAATCCAATTAGCTGGCGGGAATTCCTGTGAATCCAATTGTTCTGTTTTAACTGTATTCTGACTATTTTTTATTTACCGGCATAGTTGGGACAGGAGCATTTCTACTCAGGAGAGTCACCCCAGGAAACATCACGGACAGTAGTGAAGCGACTTCAGAATTCTTCAGACCGAGGAGCAACATCTCCGCCTTTCAACAGTGAGTGCTTCGGTTAGCACAGCAATCTCACCATGCCTATCAACATACTGACAATTAACGCTAAGGGCCTGAATCACCTGGCCAAGAGAGCATCCTTGTGGAAAACTGCTCTATCGCAGGGTAGTGATATCCTGTGTGTTCAAGAAACATACTATGCCCAGAAGGCCACCCCCAAGTGCCAACATAAATCCTTTCTACACATCTACAAGGCTTGTTTCGCCAAAAAACAAAGGGGAGTTTTAATTGCTGTTAGAGACACTATTTCGTTCCAGCTTCAAAGATGCACCCTCAACCCGGACGGTAGGTACATTGTACTGGTCTGCACCAATAAGAATGTGGTATACACGATAGCTAATGTGTATGCCCCGAACCATGGTCAGATTAAATTCCTCAAAAAAACTCTAAAGTCAATACGTGATTTGCAACAGGGTCACCTGCTATTATGCGGAGACTTCAACATTGTGCCCGACAATGATATGGACTCGACCTCTGGTCCTAAACATTTTACCTCACCACTTGCATCTCTGATGAAGGTTAATGACTTACATGATATCTGGAGGTGCTGTAACGCGACGGAGAGGGACTATACATCTTTATCCCCACGTTAAAATACCTACTCTGGCATAGACCTATTTCTATCAGACAAATGGTTATTGCAGAATGTTATTGAAGCCAAAATCCACACTATCACCTGGTTAGACCACGCCCCAGTCACCATTAAAATTGATCCCAGAGACTACAAACCCAAGTCATTTATATGGCGTGTCAATAACGCAGCTTTGCAAATTCCAGACAATATCTAATTTCTCTTCCAAAAATTGGAAGAATTTTTCCTTTAACAACACAGGCTCAGTGTCTGACCTGGCAGTACTGTGGAACGCTCACAAATCTTATATGAGAGGCTACTTCATTCAACTAGGGGCTAAACTAAAAAAGAAGAGGATGCAGAAGATGGAAGAATTGACCGCAAAGATAGCGGACATAGACCTTAAAAATAAAACACAATCTTCCCACCTCCTACAATCCCAGCTGTTCACATTACGCCACAAGCTTCGTGCTCTATTGCTAGAAAGCTATGAATATAACCTTAGGAAATTAACCTCCCTGGCGGTGTGATTCTGTCTGGAATTACGTACCAAAAGCGGTACAATTATTTTGCATGGAAATTCTGCGTTTTATACTGTAGGCCTGCAATTTTTAGGAATAACTCACTTAAATTTGTCCAAACAATAGTCTAGTAAACATCTCTGGTATGATAAAGTTTGAAACACAAAATCATAAAATTATAATATAATAAATAACTATAAATAATTATAACAAATAATATTGTAATTATAATAAAAATTATTCACTAATGTAATCAAATCAAAATCACTGAAATTTGCTCAGTTGCAGAATTGTCGCTGTCATTACTTTTATTTTTTTTATGACGAATTTCCCCACAAATCGCTATCGCTCAATTCTGCAAGTGATTATCATTTATTATCGATGTTTTCTAGCTGCTCTAAAATCACTTTTGACATAAAGGGACACTTTTGGTTGCTATGGGAAATCTACAGTTTGCAGGCACAAAAAAAATGTTTTTATTATGTAAAAGAACATGCAGGGCACTGGGCAGACCACTAGGGACAAGGGGGGTGTGTACTTTTTACATCTATAAGATTACAGTATTCTGTATGTAATGTGTTTGTTTACTTTTTTGAATTTGCCGCTGGTCTCCGCCCCCGTGCGCCGTTACGTCGCAGGGAACGGAGATCGGCGGCGCGCGGGCACTGTGTGAGTCGAATGGAGGACGCCACTCGCTCACACAGCGCGGATGCATCGCTGGATCCAGGGACAAGGTAAGTACAGTAACCCTGCCTGGATACAAGGTAAGCCAGCGCGCTGCAGGCTCTGCATATTCACCCCGAGCGTGACTCGGGGATACCGATTTTTACATAAAAAATCCACCCCGAGTCACGCTCGGGGATACTGCCAGGGGGGTTAAAGGCTAAATCATACGTCACCAATAACAAAGCGGAGAAAGCCATGGCCCAACGTATTAAGGGGCACAGAGTAAAATCACATATAGCACACCTGTTCTATCCCACCACCACTGACAAACATGTTAATCCCCAAGCCATTGCTGATGCTTTCAGCTCATACTATAGTGACCTGTACAACATAAAGTAAGATAATACTACTCACCAACCCACCCAGGCAGACATTCAATCTTTCCCTAATCATATACAACTCCCATCGATCACACTGGATCAATTATCACGACTGAACTCCCCTTTTACAGAAACTGAAATCCAACTGACTATTGAAAAATTGCCTAATGCAAATTTCCCAAGCAGTGATGGATACACCAGAGAATATTTTAAGGTATTTAATAACATTCTGACCCCTCACCTCTGCAAGCTATTCAACCACGCTGCATCCTCCTCTTCCTTCCCTGATGAAATGTTATCTGCTATAATTATAACGCTACCAAAACCTGGTAAAGACCCTACGACTCCACAAAACTTTCGCCCCATTTCCCTACTGAATATCAACCTAAAAATTTACGCAAAGTTGCTAGCAAAAAGAATAGTTGAAATTCTTCCTTCTTTAACCACTTAAGACCCGGACCAATACGCTGGCAAATGACCCAAGGGGTTTTTGCGATTCGGCACTGCGTCGCTTTAACAGACAATTGCGCGGTCGTGCGACGTGGCTCCCAAACAAAATTTGCGTCCTTTTTTTCCCACAAATAGAGCTTTCTTTTGGTGGTATTTGATCACCTCTGCGGTTTTTATTTTTTGCGCTATAAACAAAAATAGAGCGACAATTTAAAAAAAAATGCAATATTTTTTACTTTTTGCTATAATAAATATCCCCCAAAAATATATAAAAAAACATTTTTTTCCTCAGTTTAGGCCGATACGTATTCTTCTACATATTTTTGGTAAAAAAAATCGCAATAAGCGTTTATCGGTTGGTTTTCGCAAAATTTATAGCGTTTACAAAATAATGGATAGTTTTATTGCATTTTTATTAATTATTTTTTTTTTACTACTAATAGCGGCGATCAGCGATTTTTTTCGTGACTGCGACAATATGGCGGACACTTCGGACAATTTTGACACATTTTTGGGACAATTGTCATTTTCACAGCAAAAAATGCATTTAAATTGCATTGTTTACTGTGGAAATGACAGTTGCAGTTTGGGAGTTAACCACAGGTGGCGCTGTAGGGAATGTGTGCCCTAATGTGTTGTTTACAACTGTAGGGGGGTGTGGCTGTAGGTGTGACGTCATCGATCGCGTCCCCCTATTACAGGGATGACGCGATCGATGCTCCGGCCACAGAGAAGCACGGGGAAGCCGTGTGTACACACGGCTCTCCCCGTTCTTCCGCTCCAGGGACGGATCGCCGCACTGGAGCTTCGGACCGCGACCCACGGCTGGGTACTAAAACCAACGTATATATACGTTGATGTGCCCAGCCGTGCCATTCTGCCGACGTAAATGTGCAGTAGGCGGTCCTTAAGTGGTTAATAAACAATGATCAAACTGGCTTCACTAAAGGTCGCCAAACCTCAGATGCCACCAGGAGACTGATAAATAGTATCCACCATACACACACGACTGGAACACCTTCTCTGCTTCTATCACTGGGCGCAGAGAAGGTGTTCGATAGTGTCAATTGGAATTACTTATCCATGGTGTTGCAAAAATTTGGGTTTAGGGGACGTATCCTCCAGGCTGTAATAGAATTATACACCAAACCTTCAACAAGGGTACTTACATCAGGCCTTCTCTCCACCCCTTTCCACATAACAAATGAAACGAGACAGGGATGTCCCTTATCACCACTGATTTTTAATATAATAATGGAACCTTTAGCGGAACACATTCAGACTAACACCAAGATATCAGGAATCACTATCGACAGCCAAATCCATAACGTAAGCCTATTTGCGGATGACTTGATATTGATGATAACCAACCTATCGCACTTGCTTCACGAAATCCAAAATATATTAACTTGGTTTGGCAAAGTTTTTCTACTATAAGGCAAACGTGACTAAATCTCACAACCTAGACTTACTGTAGGTATTGATCCAGTGACCCGTAATCTCTTACAGCAAAAATTCCCATTCTCTTGGGCTGAATCGAGTATCCCTTACCTAGGTATCAACCTAACCAAATCCACAAAAAACATGTTTGCACACAACTACATTCCCCTGAGAGCTAAAATACAATCTTATCTTCTTAAACTAGACAAACTGGTATTCTCCTGGTGGGGACGACTAGCATCATTTAAGATGATGCAACCCCTGCAGATGCTTTATTTCTTTAGGAATCTCCATATCCCTCTCAGGTACTTTCAGTCCCTCCAATCAATGTTATCTAAATTCATATAGAAAGGGAAAAAAGAGAAAATAGATGTTTACACACCAAGCTTATAAAACACAGAATGTGCAGTGGTATAGGCCATGTAGACTTTCGAGACTACTTTCTAGCCTCCATTTTGACCCAGAGGCGCGAATGGTTCCTACCCTCACCTATGACTACTTGGGGTTCTATAGAATCCACGTACTGCACGAAAGGCCCGACGTCACTATGGTTATTCAATGCATTGCTGTGGAAGCATACCCCATCCCATTTACGGCCCACAATGACGGTTAATATCCAATCCTGGCTAGCCCTTCTAGCTCATGACACCAAGTCAGACCTAATAGTCACCTTGGACATCCCCATTGAAGTTTTAAACCATCAGATAGATCACATCACACTCAAATTATGGCATGCAAAAGGAGTTACGTTTCTCAATAACCTGGATAATGGCATTCTGAAATCCTTCGCAGCTATCCAAAAATAATTTACCTTGCCTCAAACCAGCTTTTACCAATATCTACAAATTAAACATTGTCTGCACAAGTCTCGGGCACACCATGCCAAGAATTCATGCTCACGCATGGTCGTTTTTGTCTGCCCACAAACAACAATCTAAAGGAATCACTCTATTTTACAACCTGCTACAACAAAAAAGAACCTTTGTTAAATCTCCTTCTCATATTCAATGGGAAACAGACCTCCAACAAACCTTTACCTCTATCCAGTGTCACAGAGCATGCAAAATTAATCAGAAGGCACTGTACATGTGAAAAAATCTTGGCCTCCTCCAACAAAACTCTAGTTCATTGGTCTCCATGGTTGTCCTGGTATTCAACTATAACATAGACTGCTCCGCCTTGAGTGTGAGTCCCCATTGCCCAAGGTTACAATGATGGGGCCAGACGAGACGACCCTCTGGGCACAATGTGTTCCCTTTGGGGGTGCCTAAGAGGGTGGTTTGGCATCAGATCTACTTTAACCACTTAAGACCCGGACCAAAATGCTGCTAAAGGACCTTGCCTCTTTTTGCGATTCGGCACTGCGTCGTTTTAACTGACAATTGCGCGGTCGTGCAACGTTTTTTCCAAACAAAATTGGCTTCCCTTTTCCCCACAAATAGAGCTTTCTTTTGGTGGTATTTGATCACCTCTGCGGTTTTTATTTTTTGCGCTATAAACAAAAATAGAGCGACAATTTTGAAAAAAATGCAATATTTTTTACTTTTTGCTATGATAAATATTCACCCAAAATATATATATATTTTTTTTCCCCTCAGTTTAGGCCGATACGTATTCTTCTACCTATTTTTGGTAAAAAAAATCGCAATAAGCGTTTATTGGTTGGTTTTCGCAAAATTTATAGCGTTTACAAAATAAGGGATCGTTTTATTGCATTTTTATTATTTTTTTTTTTTTACTACTAATAGCGGTGATCAGCGATTTTTTTCATGACTGCGACATTATGGTGGACACTTCGGACAATTTTGACACATTTTTGGGACAATTGTCATTTTCACAGCAAAAAATGCATTGTTTACTGTGAAAATGACAGTTGCAGTTTGGGAGTTAAGCACAAGGGGGCGCTGTAGGATATGTGTGTTCACAGGGTCTGTTTACAACTGTAGGGGGGTGTGGCTGTAGGTGTGACATCATCGATCACGTCCCCCTATAACAGGGATGACGTGATTGATGCTGCGGCCACAGTGAAGCACGGGGAAGCCGTTTTTACACACGGCTCTCCCCGTTCTTCAGCTCCGGGGACTGATCACCGCACTCCAGCGGCGATCAGGTCCGCGAGTCCCGCGGTCCCGGTCCCGGAGCTTCGGACCGTGTCACACTTTACTGTGTATTCACAACTGTACAATTACAGGCCCAGATTCAGGTACATCTGCGCATTATTGGACCGGCGTAGCGCACCGCCTTTACGTTAGACTTGCGCAATTTTGCCGCGTAATCACCCTATTCTCGTAGCTTTTGCGCAGGAAATTGCGCATGCTTTTGCTTGATTGGTTGTGCTTGTTTTTGTGAGTGAATTTTGTTGACTGGGAGTGAGTTTTTTTTGGAAGGATGACAGAGAGAAAACGAAAGCTCAATTTTACAGTTGTGGAAAAATAAATTCTTGCCCGGGCCATTAGCGAGTATGGGCGTTACCTGCACGGCCCAGAGAGTGCCAACACCACCCCGGCCAGGAGGAGGGAGATTTTGGATAGGATCACTGAGCAGGTCAATTCAGCGGGGCAGGGGGAGACACAGACCCGGTCTGGGATTGACAAAAAAATCAATGACCTCCGGCGTCTGGTCAAACAGAAGCTGGCCAGAATGCATGCCCATGCCAGGGGCACAGGAGGGGGCCCACCATGCCGTATTAGGCTGACAGCAGAGGAGCGTGCGGTGGCCCTGACCTTTCATCGGCATGAAGTTGAGGGCCTGCCCGGCTTTGACTCAAGTCCGGAGCCCGTGGTGCCAGGTACGTTTTTTTTTTTAATATCAGGTGTGTAGCATGTGTGGGGGAGGGGGTGAAAGGGAATATGTGGCAAGTGTGTGGATCCTCCAACCTGTGAATGTTTTGTGTCATCCACAGATGTGCAGGAGGGTGCAGGGCCATCTGGCCTGACTGCACCAACCCCAGGACAGCAGCCTAATGAGGCCCCCCCAACAAGGCCGGAGTCCGTGGAGGAGGTTCAAGAGGAGCAGGAGAATCATGAGGAGGAGGAGAATCATGAGGAGGAGGAGTCCATGTCAGGCACTGGACGTTTGGTTTTTGAGGACTCTTCCCCTCTGGCTGGCAGCAGGCAGGCCTCCCTAAGGGGGAGCCCCCCCCTCCTCCCCCAACTTGGCTCCCCTCACAAGGGCCTCCCCTTCTCCCCGGCCACAAGCATCAGCTGGAGGCAAGATTTCATCTCAGACCACCAGGGGGTTGGCCGATCTCCTGCCCACCACTCTAAGAAGGGACCAGTTCCTCCAGACCCGCCATCTGGGACAGGTCAGCCAGACATTGGTGCGGATGGAGGAGAGCCTGTCCTCCATCAAGGATACGCTGGGGAACCTGGACTCCCACTCCCGGGCTTTCACAACCTGCCTAAACGAACTGCAGACGACATCAGCAGGCGTTGGGCAGGATGTGAGGGCCCTTACCCTGGCTATCCAGGCCAACACGGCAACACTTGGTGCTGCCCTGGACAGAATAGCCGTGGCCTTGGAGGGCAGGCCGCCAGGTGGGCAGAGATCAGGGGCTGCTCCTCCTTCCCCGGTTTTACCCCTCCCCCATGAGTGTCCCCTGAGAAGCCGGGGCCGTGGCCGGGGGCGCCCCAGGCGTGGCTCACGCAAAGGGCATTAATTTGTTTTTCCCCCTTTTTTTTTTTTGCTGGAAATTTTTTGCTTTTGCAGGTAATTTTTTTTTTTTTTGGGTTGTGAATGCTGTGTGAATGTGGGGGTGACATTCCTGCCGGAAAAGGGGTGTCACCCTCAATTTTGGTGGAGAAGGGTTCCCCAGGACCAGGGAGAAGTGATCCCCAGGTCCGTGTGAATGGTGTATGAATGTACAGTGACATAATTGGAGCCTTGGCGTGGCGTTGCTGCTCACAAGTCCTGCATGGTGGACTGGTGCCAATCCAATTTGATGTGGATGTGGGGTGTGTGTGCTAGGGACCACAGTGTTGTGCATGCATGCATTCTCATTGTGCCATGATTAATGTGTATGTTTAACGTGCAAAGATGCCCAATGTGGGCTGTCTCCTGGCTGCTCTACCCTCAGAAGACGGGGTAGCCTCGGTTAGGGGGGATTGTCTGGTTCAGGGGTCAGGTCATCACGTAGGTCAATCTGCAGGCCCTTTCTTACTGCGAAGTTGTGCAGCATGCAACATGCACCGATGATCTGGCACACAAAGTTTGGGGAATACAAGAGGGTACCCCCAGACTTATACAGGCATCGGAAACGTGACTTTAGTAGGCCAAAGGTGCGCTCCACCACTGCTCGTGTTTGGGCATGTGCTTGATTGTATCTTTCCTCTCCTGGGGTTTGGGGGTTCCGGATAGGAGTCATGAGATGGGGTCCCAGTGGATATGCAGAGTCACCTGTAAGGGAAAAGACAGGAGGATGTTAGTCATGCATGTGCCCCTTGTTATGTGTGCATCATGGGAGGGGATAGTCATGCCTGCCACCCATGTCACTCACCAACCAGCCAGGTGTCCCCATACACGTTCTGATCGTATTCCATTCGGATGTGGCATTGATTGTATATGTAGCTGTCATGGCTGGACCCTGGGTGTTTGGCACGGACGTGCCATATGAGGCCTTGGGCATCGACTATCACCTGTACATTGATGGAATGCCAATGCTTCCGATTGCGGTACATGTGCTCTGTCTCCTGGGGGGGCTGGAGTGCCACATGTGTGCAATCAATGGCCCCCACAGTGCATAGGAATCTGTCAATTCTGTAGAAATCTGTCATTGCCTTCAGTCGCAGCTCCTCAGTGGTGGGTTTGATGATTTGGTTGGCCATGCGTCTGAGGATTGCAGGGACAACCTGGTGCACACATCTGCTCATGAAGGATTGTGACATCCCAGCCACCACTCCACTTGTACGCTGAAAAGAGCCACTGGCAAGGACATGGAGTGTTGCCAGGACCTTGACCAGTGGCTGCACTGCATGTGAGCGGTGTGTTGGGCTGGTGATGTCCTCCTGCAAGGTTGTGGTTAATTCCAGGATGGCATGAGGGGTGAATCTGAAGATGCGAAACACCTCAGAATCACTCATGCCAAACAGGCATGTGTGACGATGCCCCTGGCATGTTGGCATACAGATTGTTGTGCAACACGTGTGACTGCTGTGCTCCTCACTAACAGTGTTGCTTTATCTAACAAGTAGACTTTTTTTCTCTTTTTAGACCAGCTTTTATATGGTCTAATTTTAGACAGGTCATTTTACTGTTGCGCACACTGCGTCGCCTACGCTGCCCCAACGTTGTTTTGTGGATCCCCGTAAGTCCCTCATTAGCATATTTGACTAGCAAATCAATGGTGTGTCTAGCGCACTTTTGCGCGGACGGATGCGCCAGTCTAACGAAATTACGCGGAACAAAAAAAAGTAGATTTTTTGCGTATCTCGTTCTGGGGATGCCGTGCATCGAAACGCACGTGCACATTTCGACTTACGCACGCGCATCTCCTGTTGCGCAGGCGTAATCGCTCTGTGAATCTGGGCCACAGTATTTGTTTGTACTTACAATGTGAAAATTTTATAAAAACATCGAAAGAAAAAAAAAAAGAAAATAAAGCATTTTTTATGTCGGATCTTTCACGATTTATTGTAAAGTAGATTAAACGCAAAAGCCAAATAGCCACTTACTTGTGCAAGTGCCGAGACCTTGACACTAAGGAATCAAGTGTGTTACAGCTAGATGTGATGTGGAGCACTGGCCGCACTGTGTCTCACTCTTGTGGGTAGGTGTAGCGTGCGTTCCACCGCCTCTCTGTGCCAAATTTGGAAGTAGCTGAACGTGACCGGGAACTTTATTTTATCTTATTTTATTTTATCCATGGTAATTTCTTCTGTTGAAGTCCATTCCTGACAGGAGGATGTTAGTCATGCATGTGCCCCTTGTTATGTGTGCATCATGGGAGGGGATAGTCATGCCTGCCACCCATGTCACTCACCAACCAGCCAGGTGTCCCCATACACGTTCTGATCGTATTCCATTCGGATGTGGCATTGATTGTATATGTAGCTGTCATGGCTGGACCCTGGGTGTTTGGCACGGACATGCCATATGAGGCCTTGGGCATCGACTATCACCTGTACATTGATGGAATGCCAATGCTTCCGATTGCGGTACATGTGCTCTGTCTCCTGGGGGGGCTGGAGTGCCACATGTGTGCAATCAATGGCCCCCACAGTGCATAGGAATCTGTCAATTCTGTAGAAATCTGTCATTGCCTTCAGTCGCAGCTCCTCAGTGGTGGGTTTGATGATTTGGTTGGCCATGCGTCTGAGGATTGCAGGGACAACCTGGTGCACACATCTGCTCATGGAGGATTGTGACATCCCAGCCACCACTCCACTTGTACGCTGAAAAGAGCCACTGGCAAGGACATGGAGTGTTGCCAGGACCTTGACCAGTGGCTGCACTGCATGTGAGCGGTGTGTTGGGCTGGTGATGTCCTCCTGCAAGGTTGTGGTTAATTCCAGGATGGCATGAGGGGTGAATGTGAAGATGCGAAACACCTCAGAATCACTCATGCCAAACAGGCATGTGTGACGATGCCCCTGGCATGTTGGCATACAGATTGTTGTGCAACACGTGTGACTGCTGTGCTCCTCACTAACAGTGTTGCTTTATCTAACAAGTAGACTTTTTTTTCTCTTTTTAGACCAGCTTTTATATGGTCTAATTTTAGACAGGTCATTTTACTGTTGCGCACACTGCGTCGCCTACGCTGCCCCAACGTTGTTTTGTGGATCCCCGTAAGTCCCTCATTAGCATATTTGACTAGCAAATCAATGGTGTGTCTAGCGCACTTTTGCGCGGACGGATGCGCCAGTCTAACGAAATTACGCGGAACAAAAAAAAGTAGATTTTTTGCGTATCTCGTTCTGGGGATGCCGTGCATCGAAACGCACGTGCACATTTCGACTTACGCACGCGCATCTCCTGTTGCGCAGGCGTAATCGCTCTGTGAATCTGGGCCACAGTATTTGTTTGTACTTACAATGTGAAAATTTTATAAAAACATCGAAAGAAAAAAAAAAAGAAAATAAAGCATTTTTTATGTCGGATCTTTCACGATTTATTGTAAAGTAGATTAAACGCAAAAGCCAAATAGCCACTTACTTGTGCAAGTGCCGAGACCTTGACACTAAGGAATCAAGTGTGTTACAGCTAGATGTGATGTGGAGCACTGGCCGCACTGTGTCTCACTCTTGTGGGTAGGTGTAGCGTGCGTTCCACCGCCTCTCTGTGCCAAATTTGGAAGTAGCTGAACGTGACCGGGAACTTTATTTTATCTTATTTTATTTTATCCATGGTAATTTCTTCTGTTGAAGTCCATTCCTGGCCAGTCCCATCCAGGTACCAGTACATACCTTAGGCCACCAACTGTACCTCTACCTGATCCTTTTTTTAAAACGAAGGGTCATGGTGGTCTGGTAAGTAGGCACTTACCTCTACCTCTCACTGGGTGTCGCCAGTTTGATATCTGTTCTGTGGTGATGGTGTCTACTCTCAAGTTAACCAATTGATACATCGACTTACCAATTGCTTATCATTTAGTGACCATTGCTGCATTTACTGCACCTGTTTGCAACTATGTTTTGATGTTGTTATCTTATAAGCACTTGCAATTAAATCACTATTGTATTGTTGACTTTATAGTTATTGTCTCACGCTAGAATTTGGAATTTATCACTTACTATTAGCGCCCCCTTATTACTATACACCCCCCACAATCTGTGTGCAGTGCTTTATGGGTGGAGATGTTATATATATATATATATATATATATATATATATATATATATATATATATAAACTGTATATACCAGCAACACTATACAAACAGATACACATTATTGAAGATTAAACATATTACTTAGAAGACATTTCAGAACAAGTATTGCTGCCCTTGCACCCGCTTAGTGGTTGAAAGTGGTATTACCTAAATCTACAAAAAGGTAATCAATAGATCTTCCAACCAATGGAAAATAAGTTACAGCTTCTGGGCTAGGATTATTATAATTTTTTAGAAGCCTATTGTCCAAAATTGTATATAGGATCAAAATAGAAAGCCATGGGGACACTCGATCAGACACACAGACACACACACACTTCATTCATCAACTCATAACTCCACATTCATGAAGATTCCTCGACATCTTATACTTATATATTGAAACTCTGAGGTCGCAAGATGCAATTCCTCTTTAAGCAAGAAACCATCCTGGAAACCACAGCAGCTATATTAGAACTCTGGTAACCACCATTTTAGACCACAGCCATTTTTGAAAGGGTAATTATATTGTATTGATTTTTACCTTATATTCATTTGTGTTATTTTAAGTATTGATTTATTGATTATTATATAGGTTGAATAACTATTTCTCTTGAGTTGATACCCACCTTGTAGATTTTTCTCTAATCTTAAATTTTTATTATCATTTTTGTAGTTTCCATTCTATTGACTTAACAAACATCTAAATTTATTTCACGTTATTGATCACTTACTTACCTGCAGTATAGTAACGGTTGAATTTGTGAAATACAGACAGTCTGTCTAATCATCATATATACACGATTATTGAATCTACAGGGAAGAGTTATCATTTCTGTGTCATTTAAAAAATACAACACTCCCATTAGAGTTTCAATTAACATTCTTAATTTTATGTAACATTTGTTTCTTTCAACCAATATATATATATATATATATATATATATATATAACTATTTTTGTATGAATACATGTCTGGTGAATAAATCTAATATTTTTAGTCTATGTTTATATTGATTGATTCTGCATCTTAAAAATCTTATTGTTTAAAAATTATTCATTCATAAATACTGTGCAGGAAAACTTTTCTCATAAGCGGGACAACATCCTTAGTAGGAAACTTAGACAATCTAATGATAATGATCGATCAAAGAAGCATACGTTCATTGCAGTAGCATGAACCTTCATATCCTGTGAATAATCTGTGTGCATGCCATATTACTGGAGACTCAAAAGTACAGTGTTTCATAGCCTTTTAGAGAAACCTGGTAACCTCCAACAGGGATGGAGACCAACTTAATAAAAAAATGAGCCAGGTAGCAAGGTGCTCAAGTAGATATAATAAAGAACCTAAAAAAATTATCAGTAATTGCTAAATAACATACTGTATTTCATTGTTACATTGGTCACTTCATAAGATTCTGCATACAGTTAAAGAAGAGTTCAAAGCAACAAATTTTTTAAAATTGTTTATTTATAAGAGTTTTTCAAAGACATTATACAGCGTAGTATAGAGTACAAAAATTCCAACTTTTGGTTTTACAAAGCAGATCATACCTTAGACATATTAGAAACACAGGTACTATCTGACAGAATCATGTATAACAAACAAATAACAAAGCATTGTAGACAGACCGCAGTCTAAGATGAACATAACTCGTGAAGATTAATAATTTCCAAGTAAGAGAAAGGAAGAAGGAAATCATAAAAAAATCATAAAAAATCATAAAAAATATATATATATGTAAACAGATGTATGCACCATGGGAATCAAGTATCATGAAGAGGTACGGACACAGAATCTGATGAAAACTCAGAATCGTCCCATAATTTCCATATCTTATCAAAAAGAGGTAGAGTATCTTCAATCTTAGCAGCTAAGTGTTCCATTCTACGCGTGTCAGCTATGATTGAAAGGACATGATGGAAAGTGGGGGGTGAAGTCAAGAGCCATAACCTAGGAATGGCTCTCTTTGCAGCTAAAAGAATGAAGGACATAAGTTTCTGAGATGTTTTAGGCAGTTCCGAAAGGGGTAAGCCCAAAAGGAAGTGTAAAGGTGACAAAGGCACAAGATGAGATAGCAACTTTTGTAGAAGGTCTTGAATCTCAATCCAAAAAGGACCAATGAGAGGGCAATCCCAAAAAATATGAGAAAGAGAACCCACAGACCTACCGCACCTCCAGCAGAGCTTAGAAAGGGTGGGGTCATGAGCGTGCAGCAAGTCCGGGGTCCTATACCAAAATAACAAAATCTTAAAGGCAGTCTCCCTCTGCACTACACAGCGTGAGATTTTCTATGTATTAGCCCAAATGTTCCCCCAATCTAGTAATGAGATTGGGCGTTGTAAAAGCTAGCAAATTTACTTTCCGTTTAGCTTAAAAAAAGTGCAAAAGAGCATTAATAATCTTCAAAAATGCATTATTGTATTAGATCAATAAAAAATATATCAGTTATCAAAATTATTCAAGTATATGCTGTGGATTGGATCCTCGCTAGAAGAAATCCTGTATAATTAATAAACCCATCAACTATAGTAAACTAACAGAGTATCCATAAATCATTTTTGTTCATTATAATAGGGGTTAGTGCAGTAAAGTCTTCTTAAAAAAGACGTATTCACATGTCTCATTCCATCACATTTCAAAAAAAGATATGCAGAATCTAAGGATGTGACCAATGTTAACTATAAAATAAGTTATTGATATTACTGATCAAATCTTTTGTTGTTCAGGAAAGTTGATAGAGCCGTGCAAACCATGCCAAAACAGTCAAATGCAACTGCTGGTATATAGCGCAAATATAGAAATATTATAAAATTATTTATTTAGTCTTTTTGTCAATGACCAGCACAGTGTATGCAAACCTGAGATTCTGCAGAGTTGGGATTGGGACATAATGAAACCTGATAACAGGGTATAGAAAACAGGGACTAAAGGAATCAAAAAGTCTGCACATGTTATAGAAGTTTGCTTTCAATATATGCTTCATTCCATCACTTATTCCAAAAATATGAGGATTATTCTTAATTTTAGGACACTGAGCGGTACCATGCAAACCAAACAGCCAAATGAACATGCAGAACCACTAGTGTATAGTGCAAATATTGCCTGATATTAAAGAGTCATTTATTTCAAACTGCATACAGCTGTGTTAGCTTTTTGACCATCATCACAATAAAAATGGAAAACTAGAAATAGATATTATTTTTATTAAAAAAGAACATTAAATTATTAAATCTGTGTAGCTCACTAATATATATATATATATATATATATATATATATATATATATACATATAATCCCACCTCCTAATTACCTTCAGAGACCTGTACCTAGCTACAAACATAACAGAAATTTTACATAGTGTACAAGGAACCCTACATTAGTAAACAAGTTATTGTTGGCTAACAGATGATGTCTCAGATTTGTATTCCAGGTGGATGTATCATATCTCTCTCAGGATCCATTAATGCCAAGTACCCAACAATTCTTCCTAGAAGTAATCTTCCTTCATAAGACATTTCATTGATTTATGTTCATACTGATGTATGACACAAGAGCTGTCCCACATACATTCTTTCTTTTTTTTGTGTCTCTGCATATATTTTTTCAAGGACTACCATACTCTCTGCTCTTAGATGCCGTTAGATTCTGCATGTGGTTATCTTTATAATATTCCTGTATGCGTTTTACATTGTGAACCATGAATGGTTTATGATCAGTTGGTAACGTTATTCATTCCCAATATTTACCACTGTTGTAGATAGTTAAACCTTGCCCTACATCTTTAATTTATTGCATTAATTTCCAAATAAGCAGGTATCAATACAATTACCACAATGTATAACTAGATCTACCATTGCTCAAATCTACCTTTAGAATTTAATGTGGATTATTGATATGTATTTACAATTCAAACTACAGTTAGTATTTAAACCTAAAAATTGTATTAACAGTAAAGAACTACCAGCTCGGTTGCCTAAATCACTGAATGTTTTTCGTAAACAAACAGCGAGAGATCCTAGGAGACATTAGTGACCGATTATGATAATGATCATATTCAGTCAATGGTGTTACCCAGGATTAGGGATGAGCTTTGTGTTCGAATAGAACGTATGTTCAACTCGAACATTGTATGTTCGGCCGTTCGGCGAAATTCGAACAAAACGGGTAGTTCGCGCCAAATTCGAGTGACGCGCCACAGCCCATAATTCACTGCGGCATTGCCCGCTGATGATTGGCCAATCATGCACTATGACCCGCATGCTTGGCCAATCACAGCGCGCAAAAAACGAAGAGACATAATTTGCCAAAGCCAGGGTGGCTTTGGCCAATTATGGCTCAGGGCTTTAGCACACGCCCCACACTATAAAAGGCCACCTGCTGGGTGCCCTTGTGTAGTGTGTTCCAGCGCTGGTTACAGATCAGACAGAGAGAGAGATTGTCTTTTTTTTCTAGCTAGGCAGGCTAGTCAGTTAAATTTACAGTGTGTAGAGGATATATATACATCCCAGGAGTTCTACATATATTTATACACTGTATAGTTTAGTTATATTACTTCTTCCTAATCTGTCAGGCAGTTGATTGTTCTAGCTGCAGTGTTCTCACGTGTGGTATTGCCTGTGTGCTCAGTGCACCTAAACCTACTTGCTGTAAACTGCAAGTTTGCGCTTTACTTTGCAACTGAACCAACTTGGTGGTGCATAGAGCAAGTGTGCTTATTACTTTGCAACTAAACCCACTTGGCACTTGGTGGTGCATAGTGCAAGTGCTCATTGCTCTGAAACTAAACCCACTTGGTGGTGCAGAGTGCAAGTGTGCTCATTACTTTGCAACTAAACCCACTTGGTGGTGCATAGTGCAAGTGAGCTCATTACTTTGCAACTAAACCCACTTGGTGCATAGTGCACGTGTGCTAATTACTGTGCACCTAAGCCTACTTGGTTTATAGTGCAAGTTTGCTAATTACTTTCCACCTAAACCCACTTGGTTTATAGTGCATGTGTGCTAATTACTTTCCACCTAAACCCACTTGGTTTATAGCGCAAGTGTGTTAATTACTGTGCAGTGTGCACCTAAGCCCACTTGGTTTATAATGCAAGTGTGCTAATTACTTTCCATCTAAACCCACATGGTTTATAGTGCAAGTGTGCTAATTAATTTTTCACCTAAACCCACTTGGTTTATAGTGCAAGTGTGCTAATTACTGTGCAGTGTGCACCTAAGCCCACTTGGTTTATAGTGCAAGTGTGCTAATTACTTTCCACCTAAACACACTTGGTTTATAGTGCAAGTGTGCTAATTACTTTCCACCTAAACACACTTGGTTTATAGTGCAAGTGTGCAAATTTCTTTCCACCTAAAGATACGAGGTGTGTGTACTGACTTTGTCCTCTGCAGGCCATTATAATGTCTGGAAGGACAACAAAGAGAGGCAGAGAGTCACGTGGGCAAGCAGGCTCTGCATCTAGAGGCAACAGTGCTGGTGGTGGACACGTTGCTTCCTCTTCAGCACGTGGCCATTGGACACGCTCAACCTTCTTTTTGGGAGCTGGCCGTGTTGAGCCTCAACATGCAGACAAATTGATAGAGTGGATGAACAAGCCGTCCTCATCCTCCTCATCCTCTCTCACCCAGGCTGAGCTTACTTTGTCTGGCAAAGCAGCTGCCAAGGCGTCCTTCTTCCCTCTGCACAATGGCATCACACACTCCTTCCCTAGTCCCACCATGTCCTCCTGAGAATCCCCCAAACTGTTTCAACACAGTGATGGGTGCATGCTGCATGAAAATGCACAGCGTTTTAAGGCTCCGATGATGGAACTGAGATAGAGGAAGGCAGTAATGTGAACCCAGAGAGAGAGGGGTGCCTGAGAGGGACATCAATCTGGCAGTTATGTTCCCCTAGCTGCAGCATTCTGCCAGGTTTTCGACAGTGATGAGGAGGGAGAGGATGTTGAGGTCACTGACTCTACGTTGGTGCCTGATAAGAGAGAGGAGGAGGAGGAGGAGGCACAGGCACATCTCCAAAAAGGAATGATGTCCTCCAGGGGACAGCTTAAGGGCAGCACACCAACTGCATTACATCACAGAGCTACGCCTGTGCGGGGCGCTGCTGTGTCTCAGCGTTACTGCAAAAGTTCTTTGGTGTGGGCCTTTTTTGAGACATGTGCATCAGATCGCACCGTTGCTATTTGCAACATATGTCTCAAGCGTATCTTGCGTGGCCAAAACATCACCCGCTTGGGCACCACATGCTTTACCAGACATATGTCGACCTGCCATGCAGTTTGTTGGCAAACATACCTGAAAGACCCACACCAAAGAACAAAGCAGACCTCCCCTTGCCCCTCATCAGCTGACATCTCCAACCCCACTAGACCATTAGTCCTCTCTGAAGCCTGCACTAATAGGACTGAAGGTGTAGAATTAGGTGTGTCACAACCTAGTAGTACATGCGGGCAATCTACTATCGGTACAACGATGGCAGATTGTAGCAGACAAATTTCCCTGCCCCAGCTGCTGCAGCGCCGAAAGAAGTACTCTCCCAGCCATCCACATGCCTAGTGGTTGAATGCTAGCACTTCAACTGCTGCCTTTTCAGTTGGTAGATTCTGCCACCTTCCGTGAGTTTGTGGAATGTACGGTACCTCAGTGGCAAGTTCCCAAACGCCACTTTTTCTCAAGGAAGGCGATTCCGTCTCTCTACCGGCATGTGGAAGGCAATGTCCATGCCTCGCTGGACAGGGTGGTCAGTGGTAAGGTGCATATTACCGCTTACTCATGGTCCAGCAGGCATGGACAGGGACATTACCTCTCTTTCACGGCGCATTGGGTGACTCTGCTGGCAGCTGGGAAGGACGCAGGGCAAGGTACAGGAATGGTGGTTAGCGACAATGGCACCAACCTCCTCTCTGCCCTGCGACAGGGACAACTGACTCATGTGCCCTGTTTTGCTCATGTTCTGAATTTGGTAGTGCAGCGGTTCTTGGGCAGGTACCCGGGCTTACAGGATGTCCTGAAGCAAGCCAGGAAAGTCTGTGTGCATTTCCGAAGGTCATATAATGCCACTGCTCGGCTGACAGACCAAAGGGAATACAACCTGCCCAAGAACCGCCTAATCTGTGACATGCCCACCAGATGAACTCTACATTGGCCATGCTGCAGCAGCTGCACACACAGCAGAGGGCCATTAATGAGTACTTGTGCCAATATGGCAGCAGAACTGGGTCAGGGGAGCTTGTTTTTTTCCCCCACGCCAGTGGGCCTTGATCAGGGATGCATGCACTGTCCTGTCACCATTTTAGGAGGCCACGAGGATGGTGAGCAGTGACAGTGCATGCATCAGTGAGACTGTCCCTCTTATTCACATGTTGGAGCACACGCTATGTGGAATAATGGACAGGGCCCTTGAGGAAGAACAGAGGGAGGAAGAGGAGGACTTCCTTACCTCTCAAGGCCCCCTTTATCCAGACAGTGGTCCTGCTTGCCCGCCTAGCACACAGGAAGAGGACGAGGAGGAGGTGGAGGAGGAGAAGGAGGATTGTATCAGCAGCATGGAGGTGGAGCCTAGCACTCAGCATCAGCAGCAGCAGTCTTCAAGGGATCACTTACAGTCCGAAGGAACCCATGGACTTTTACATGGCTGGGATGAGGTGGCTGCGGATCCTGTCTTCCTCAGTGACCCAGAGGACTGTGCCCCGAATGCCTCAGCAAACCTATTCTGCATGGCCTCCCTGATCCTGCACAGCATGCATAAGGATCCTTGTATTCATGGTATCAAGGAGAGGGATCATTACTGGCTGGCAACTCTCCTTGATCCACGTTACAAGAGTAATGTTGCAGACCTTATCTTGCCGTCGCAGAGGGAGCAGAAGGTGAAACATTTCCGGGAGGCCTTGCAGAAAGGTCTGTGCAACGCATTCCCAGAACCTGGGGATTACCAAATCCTGGTCCTGGACAACGTGTTGCTGAGGCTTTGGTGAGTCACAGGAGGAGTGTTGGAGAAGGTGGCTGTCTGACCGATGTGTTCAGACAATTTTTTAGTCCGCAGCCCCAAGGTATGACCGGTTCTAGCAACCATCGCCAGTGTCTGGTTTACATGTTGTGGGAATACCTAGGGGTAAGATCAGACTTGGACACCTTCCCCACCGAAAATCCTCTGGCTTGCTGGGTCTTGAGGGTAGATCACTGGCCAGAGCTTGTACAGTACGCAATTGAGCTACTGGCTTGCCCTGCATCCAGCGTTCTTTCAGAACGCACATTCAGTGCTGCTGGAGGCTTTGTGACCGATCACAGGGTGCGCCTCTCCACCGACCTTTATAAAAATTAATCAGGCTTGGACCATCAACAGCTACCAAGCACCTGATGCTGATGTAACTGAATAATTTTTTTGAAATGTCAGATCCCTTTGAGACTGCCTATGCTGATGCTGAGTGACTGTGCTGTTATGCTGCTGAGTGAATATTATTTTCCTCCTCAATGATCTTGCTGATAGCTAGTAAGAATATTGTTGGTTCTGGCCACCGGCACCAGTGTGTAAGGCCCAATTGTTTTGCCCCTGTTTAACAGGGGCGTATAATAAAAAATGTTGATGCAATACTTTGCATGTGGCTCTTTGCTGCCCTCCAATTACAGTATCTGTGAGGGGTTGCAGTGCTGTGCCTAAGGCTCAATTTTTCTCCCCCTGTTTAACAGGGGCATGTAATAACATTTTTTGATGCAATACTTTGCAGCAGGGCTTATTAATGCGCTCCTGCTAGAGTATCTGTAAGGGGTTGCAGTGTTGTGGCACCGCCACCAGTGCCTAAGGCCCAATTTTTCTGCCCCTGTTTAAACAGGGGCGTGTACTAACAATTTTTGATGCAATACTTTGCAGCAGGGCTTATAAATGCGCTCCAACTAGAGTATCTGTAAGGGGTTGCAGTGTTGTGGCACTGCCACCAGTGCCCAAGGCCCAATTTTTCTGCCCCTGTTCAACAGGGCCGTATATTAACATTTTTTGATATAATACTTTGCATGTGGCTCTTTGTTGCGCTCCAATTACAGTATCTGTGAGGGGTTGCAGTGTTGTGCCTAAGGCACAATTTTTCTGCCCCTGTTTAACAGGGGCATGTAATAACAATTTTTGATGCAATACTTTGCAGCAGGGCTTATTAATACGCTCCAACTAGAGTATCTGTAAGGCGGCGTACACACGACCGAGGTTCTCACTGGAAACCAGCGAGAACCTCGCTGGAAGCTGCATTCCAGCGAGGACCTCGGCCGTGTGTACGCTCTCGGCGAGCTTCCTGACGGGAAGCCCGTCGAGCAGAAATAGAGAGCACGCTCTCTATTTGCTCGACGGCCCGCCTGGATGAATGGCTGGTTGCCATTCCCGACGGGCGGGTCACCGATTTCGACGGCCGGCAGAGAACCTCGACGGGCGGAACGATGTGTTCTGCCCATCGAGGTTCTCTGCCGTGTGTACACGGCCTAAGGGGTTGCAGTTTTGTGGCACCGCCACCAGTGCACAAGGCCCAATTTTTCTTCCCCTGTTCTAGTATTTTTCTTTGTTTCATTATTTTCTAATTTGTGTTTTTATTGTAGCTTTCTCCTAGATTACCATAGTGTCATGTTTATTTTCCTGTACTAAATTCTCATCATTGTCAATGTAAACACCACAAATCTAGACTTGTTCTTTTAGGCAGCATTGATATAATAATAAGCCACACATTGTTGAGTATCCAAAAATATTTATTGTTTCACATTTAAAATGTGTGATTTTTTTTAATCCAAAAATATAAAAATATTTTTTTTTTATCAAGACATATTTTTGGCGAGAAATATTTGTCAACATCAATTTTATTTATTTTTTTAGAATTTTTTTTTTTTTAGAGATATCTTTTTTTTTTTTCCTAGATATCTTTTTTTTTGTTTATTTTCTTTAAGAATAACACAACTAAAAAATATCTGGTTAAAACGCATGAACAATGACCAACTTTTTAGCATTGGTCATTGTTCACGTGTTTTAGCCAGAAAACTAGAGATTCCACTTTAAAAAAATAAAACAAAACATACATAGAAAAAGAAGAAAAACTTACAATTTTTTTTAATTTAAACCCTCCACAGAACATCCATTAAATCCTTTAGTTTTTTTTTTCTCATCTGCCCCAAGCAGATGTCGATGTCCTCAATTTGAGCCCTGCAGGACAACACCTCTCCAATTAACACCTGGGCGCTGTATGTGTTCAATCCACCACCAACAGCACAAATACCTGCTGAAATTTGGAAACAAACCATGTATTACAATTATGCAGGCTTACATCTATTACCTGAAGCTGTGCTGTATGACACTGACCTGATGTGGTGGCAGTTTCCACTTCCTGCACATTCTGCGGGGGTGTGGCTTGGGGCTGTGTGGGGTTTGTCGGCTCCAGTCTTGCAGCCTCATTGCGCCCTATGAGATTGTAAAAAAGGGAAACATGAAACAAAAAGATTAGAGGCTTGAAATAGGAATATGAGATGAGCACTTTACTTGCTAATAAACTTTCCCCTAAATTTCGCTCCTATACCCTTCCTAAAATAAAGTTGCAAAATGGTATTTCTACGCATAATCCCCAACGCATTTTGAGTGCTTTTAGGGATTATTACCAGAATCTTTATCAGAATACAGATGTGGCAGACTCCCAGTCCATTAATTATTTTTTAGATTCTCTCCCCATCCCCAGTTTGAGCAAGACCCATGCTGACCTGCTGGATTCCCCAATCACTATAGAAGAAACGGCGGGGGTGATTAAAGGACTAAAATTAGGCTCAGCTCCCGGCCCAGATGGATTTTCATCTAAATATTATAAATCTTTCCTGAATACTCTCTCCCCTCACTTAACCAAATTTTTTAACTCTAAACGTTTCGGGTGATCCGTTGGCACTTCATCTAAATTCAGCATATATATCGGTCATCCCCAAGTCAGATAAAAATCATGAACTTGTTGAGAACTATAGACCTATCTCTTTAATTAATAACGATGTGAAGATCCTAACAAAAATCTTAGCAAATAGAATGAGTTCCTTTATTAATTCTTATATTCATAAAGACCAGGTGGGGGTTATTCACGGTAGGCAAGGCCCAGACCAAGTCAGGAGAGCAATTGACCTCATATCTATACTACACTCGGAGTGGGATGGGGGACCCAGTCAGAAGGGCTTTTTGCTCTCGTTAGACTTGCAAAAGGCTTTCGATTCCTTATCTTGGTCGTATTTATTTAACGTCTTGAAACATTGGAGATTGGGAGACTCATTCCTGGGGCTATTAGGAGCACTGTACTCTAGTCCGGAAGCCAGATTCAAATTACAGGGATTTTATTCCGACCCCATTCGCATCGCCAGGGGTACTAGACAAGGGTGTCCTCTTTCGCCCCTCATATTTGCTATAGCAATCGAGACTTTAGCAATATCACTCAGGTCCAATCACAATATTGAGGGCGCCAGGTGTGGTCAAACGATCCATAAATGCGCTTTGTTCGCTGACGATGTTCTCCTTTTTGTCACCTCCCCGACTACTTCTCTTCCAGCAATTAATGAGCTCCTAGATACCTTCGGGGTTATTTCAGGCTTAAAGGTTAACATGTCAAAATCTCAGGCGCTAAATGTTTCCTTATCCTCTGATACGATCTCCCGCCTAAAGTCCTCTTTTAGATACACCTGGAATTCCTCTTCGATCCGTTACCTAGGAATTAACCCCTAAGTTTGATCAATTATATGGAGATAATTTCCCTCCGCTATCCGGTAAACTAGAAAAAGATCTTAAGAAATGGTCTAGTTTTAATATTTCATGGATAGGTAGGATCCACTCGATAAAAATGACTTTGCTCCCAAGAA
Organism: Rana kukunoris; assembly: GCA_029574335.1. NCBI lineage: Eukaryota > Metazoa > Chordata > Amphibia > Anura > Ranidae > Rana > Rana kukunoris. Next base: position 200,076,124 of record CM056050.1, on the reverse strand, counting down.
TCCTGTATTTGTTTAGATGTCTCCCTATCGGGATCAACAGGGGTCACCTTAAGGCCATTCAGAGGAAAATAATTAAGTATATATGGGGTCAAAAGGGCTATAGGCTCTCTCGTTCTGTTCTTTGTAGTCCTAAAACACGGGGGGGTCTGGGACTTCCTGACCTTTTAAAATATTTTCAGGCAGCCAGATTAGCACAACTTTCATTAAATTATTCTAAACTTGAAAAGCCGGATTGGTTAAATATTGAGCAGCAGGCTGCACCTGCATACACTTTAGATTTCCTGCTTTGGTGTCCCCGTTCTTCTAGGCCCCCGATCCTGTCCCCTACTTTATCCCAATCTCTGTCCCTCTGGGATAGTATGAAGCAGTCACCCTCGCTGACCTCGATTACTAGACCGCTAGCCAATTTATTCCACAATCCCCAATTTAGTCCAGGATTGGATATTAAAGCCTTTCAATGGTGGTTGGATAAAGGTCTATATAGAATAGGACACTTCTTCTCCCCCTCGGGTCCTATCTCCCTCCAATATTGTCGAGTTAAACTAGGTCTCCCAGAGTCTGAAGAATTTAGATTCCTCCAAATTTCACACTTTATCTCTTCCCTCATGAAACATAAATCGGAGCCTCCAGGGTTCACTCCCTATGAGCAATGGTGTGGGCAGGGAAAGGAACATAGAGGAGGTATCTCTATCATCTATCTGTCCCTGATGGAACCTTAATCCAAATTTTGCTTCATGGTAGCTTGGGAATCGGATGTTCAGGAAACCTGGGATCTACAGGATTGGCAGAAAATGGTAATGAGAGCTTTTAAAGGTATTGTAAATGTTAATTTGATTGAGGCTAACCTAAAGGTCTTGATGAGGTAGTACTTGGTACCTACCAGGCTTGCTGTAATGTTTCCGTCTACCTCTTCTGATTGTTTTAGGGGTTGTCAGGCCCAGGGTTCTATGTGGCATGTCTGTAGCTTCTGGAATAGGTTATTTTGTCTTATTAGAAAAGTTACGGGTATTTATTTAAAGCAATCCCCCCAGATAGCCTTGCTAAATGCTGATCTCCCAAAAGCCTCCAAATATACTCGTAGACTGATTTATTTTATGCTCCTTGGAGCAAAAATTACTTTGGCTAAGGCATGGAAGCAGCCTTCAGTTTCGCTAGCAGCGACCAAGAGAAAGATCTCCTGGATAATGACACAGGAGAAACTGATTAGCCATATTTTGAAAACGACCATTAATTTTGAGGCAACTTGGGAACCCTGGGCCACCTATTTGGGCATTTCTTTTATACCGGGAGCAAATGGAACATGATCTCTTTAAATGATAGCTTACTCTGTGGATTGGCACTTTTCTTCTCCCATCTTTCCTTTTCTTCCTTCATCCTCTTTCCTTCAGCTTAGGACGATTTGATTTTTTGATCCTCTTTATTTTTGTTACCTAAATGTATCTAAGGGACGGAAATTTTATCTCTTCAAATCCTCTAGGCATTGTGTTTCCTATAGGAGCTTCCTCGATTTTCAGAGCTAAATTTTGTTTATTTTTTATGTCACACCTTCTTTAGTTGGGGGCCCAGTTAACTATTACTTTACTACTTTTTCAATTTTACTCTCAGGTTGGTCTTCAGATCTAGGAGTTCTCTGTTTTTTTTGGGTCCAGGGAGCAACCTTATAATAGTGGAGATGTTTGAAAACAGGGGGGGAGGGACCAACTAGATAGAGACAGTAAAGCTGCTTGATACTAGACTGCTCTAAGTTATATCGATCAATATGAGTTTGGTTGGGATTTTCAAGGTACTTGTAGAGAGACGTATATCATATAAAAATAGATTTATTACAAAAAGGACAATACATCAATAATAAAACGATGGGAAAGGCCCCACAATTCGGACACAGTAAGGTGTTTGTTAAGATGACACAAAACAAAGCAAAACCGTATTGGTCGGATGCGTGGAGCCAATCTGCGGTCGCAGATTGGCTCCACGCATCCGACCAATACGGTTTTGCTTTGTTTTGTGTCATCTTAACAAACACCTTACTGTGTCCGAATTGTGGGGCCTGTCCCATCGTTTTATTATTGATGTATTGTCCTTTTTGTAATAAATCTATTTTTATATGATATACGTCTCTCTACAAGTACCTTGAAAATCCCAACCAAACTCATATTGATCGATATAACTTAGAGCAGTCTAGTATCAAGCAGCTTTACTGTCTCTATCTAGTTGGTCCCTCCCCCCCTGTTTTCAAATACTTCGGGATGCTGGTACATTTTAAATTTATTTCCCAAAATTGAATAACTGAGACTATACTCTCCCTTTTTCATAGTGGAGATGTTGTAGTGAAGAACAGTACTTCCGGTACCAGGTAATGAGTGCACCCGGAAGGGGCACCTGGTCCGGTGACTTTTTCTTTTATGTATTTCTCCGCTAGGCTGACGTCTTATTTTGTTAACCCCCCCTTTAGCTCATAGAGGAAGGAAACTGGTATTTATGTTTCTTTTATATCAAGAGATGATACGTTGTTAGATGTCTCCATTATTCAATACTGTTTATATTTCAATATGTGAAGCTTTTCCAAGAAATTAAGGTTTTATTTTTCTTTTCATTGTATTGTAATATTTCACAATAAACTCTTTTTGAAACTTAAAAAAAAAGAAAGAGGAATATGAATCATTATTTTTATAAAGTGTGGTACAATTGTCTGTTTTTACAATCCTTCTAAGCTTAACACAGGATTGTATTCATTACCAAAGCTGCTACATTTTTCTATCTTTGGCCAAGTTTTCTACATGGAAAAACACCAAGTATCCACTGAATCACCTCTGTGTGACACCCTAACTAAGTTGTTCTTGTGGCCAACACTCAGTGCCAATTCTGACCTCCCTGGGGCCCCAAGCAACATGACATGGCACATTAAAAATGAGAAGCGGGGACACCCCAACATCATCTTTACCTAAACTATACCTCCATTCATCCCCAGGGACACCCTGACTTACTGACCTAGGACCCCAGGCAGAGCCATTAAGCGGTTACCCACACGCAATAGTCTGCAGCTCAGGTGAGATTGACCAGTTGGGGGAACGTACAGACACCCTGGAATCTAAATTTGATGACACAATACAATATATCCATGCCATAGAGGAAGAAAATGCTAATTTGAAAAACTTAGTCTCACAATTACAAATCCAACAAGAAGATCTTGAAAACAGGGAACGCCGCCAGAACCTGCGCATCCGCGGGGTCCCCGAGTCTATCTCGGATAAGGAAATTCGACCTTACCTTCTCGCCCTTTTCATAACTCTAGCACCCCACATTCCTGACATAGACTGGCGCCTTGATAGAGCACACAGATCACTGGCTCCTAAGCCTCCCCCGGATGCCAACCCCAGGGACATTATTGTACGCTTCCATTTTTATGAAAGCAAGGAAGCCCTTACCATTGCTACCCGCAACAGGTCACGAGTTGATTTTAAAGGGGCAAAAATTCAAATCTTCAACGATCTGTCACCAATCACATTGGCTAAACGCGGTGACCTGCGCCCAGTCACCTCCCATCTGCAACAGAACCAGGTTCCATACCGTTGGGGCTTTCCATTCCACCTGTCTGTTACAAAAAATGGAACGCAACATTCTATGAGAGACCTACAGGAATGCAAGGCTTTTATCCGGAACCTAGGTCTCCCCCCATATCCGATGAGGACTTACAGATGCAGATCCCTGCTCAGCGACCATTCTCTACGCCTGGGAGGATCTGGACCCCGGTACATCAGAAGTTGCGAAAGACCCCAATTACTCCCCAAAGAGCTGGACCGTCCAGGGGCTCCATCTGAGACAAAATTTCTGCTTCCCTCCACGCTTCACCATTACAAGTAGGTCAACCTGTGGACCTATACACTTTGGGACTCTGGGCTCGGAGTCTGATCCTTTGCCTCCGATGTGCCCCGCGTAAGCGTTCTTTTTGTGTCTTTTTTTTGCTTACGAACCCATGCAAAAGTAATATGTTGACAGTTCCCTGTTTTTACCTAATTCTATGCTGTTTGGACCGGGCATGGCCTTAGTGACTGCCCTTGCAGGCTACCGTGCCCCACCCTCAACATGGTCTTGAATTACGACCATGGCCTCCTGAGAGGTTCATCCCCCTCAGGCCTACCATCTAATTGGTATACACTTTTTGTTATTGTTTTAATTTTTTTAAATTTTTTTTATCTACGGATCCTTTTTGATCCTTCTCAGGCTTTACTTATTCTTGCTTTATTTTTATTTTCTACCTCAATTTTTACTTTTATTTTTTTTTTGATTTTTGTTTTTCATGCTCTTTTTTTGCATTTTGGGTCCCTTTTTGACCCATGTTTGTTACTCAGGTATATGTTTCTGTTCTCATCTCATTGTCATTTGATTGTTCATAATATTTTAGTTCTCACGATCTATGCACCATGGTGTATATTTTTTTTTCATGAATGTAATGTGTGCTCTGCTTATGCAGTTTGGATATGGCTGTCAGTATTTTTTCATGTAATGTTAAAGGTCTGGGCTCCATCCGTAAACGCTGGCTGGCATTGAGGGAGTTCAGGTCCTCTGGGGCAGAGGTGATCATGGTTCTGGAGACACATTTCAAAGAGGAGGGTTCATTTAAGTTTGCCTCTAAACACTTCCCCACTGCTTATTTAGCCTCAGACCCATCTGGTAAGGCAGGGGTGGCTATCCTACTGAGACGCTCCTCTGCCATTCGTGTCAAATCCTCTTACTTGGATCCCCAGGGTCAGTATGTTCTCCTGAACTGTAGTCACCACAACACTTCATTCACCCTTGCCAATGTATACGCACCCAATTCAGGTCAGATTGGATTTTTAGAGGACTTTTTTGAGAAACTCCAACCTTTTTCCCAACCCTTTATGGTTATTGGAGGTGATTTTAACCTGTGCATGTCCCCAATTAAAGATAGATTTGCCCTCTTTGCAAAAGCCCCACCCCCCCAGGTTCAAAGGAACTCCTCTTTCCGAAAGTTGATACGGGCCCATAATCTTTATGACACCTGGAGGGTGAAACACCCTACTGTTAAACAATATACATTTTACTCCCCCCCTCACAAGCTGTATACAAGACTAGACCACGTCTTCGTTTCGGCACCCTTATTGACTTATGTAGTCCATTCGGAGATTAGCCCAATCACTTGGTCTGACCACGCACCCATAATGTTGGACCTTCTGTTAGCCACACCTACGGCCAGGAAATGCCTTTGGCGCCTTAATGAGTCCCTTCTCACCACACCTGATGTCCACCTCTATCTACAACAAAAACTGTCTGAATTCTTTAAACTTAATGAGGGCTCTGTCTCTGAGGTGTCCACCTTGTGGGAGGCCCATAAGGCTTTCTTCAGAGGGGAGTGCATCTCCTCTGGTTCCCGTCTTAAACGCGACCGAGACCGCCAGAGGAAATCCCTTTTGGTAGATCTATCCAAAGCAGAAAAACTTTTACTTACCCTTCCCACAGTGACACGTCTCAGGATGGTGATTTCGCTACGTAATCGCATTAAGTCTCTGGACTCGAATAAACACACTAAATCTTTGCTTTGGTCCAAGCAGAAGTTTTATGATTATGCTAACAAACCCCATAGGATGCTGGTCCGAAAATTAAAGCCCAGACCCACAGCCTCCATCCCTGACTTTCTGTTACAGCCAGATGGCAGTCCCACATATTGTCCCCAAAAACATGTCGCGGGTCTTCGGCGATTTCTACCAAACATTATATAATTGCCTATCCATAGACCCTAACTCTCAGTTCACCCAAGAAAAATGTAATACCTTCATAGAATCTCTGAAACTCCCTACGATATCCCCTGAAAACCGCGCGGGACTAAATACTCCTATCACTGCTGAAGAACTCACTGCGGTTGTAAGTCAACTCCCTTCTCACAAATCCCCCGGACCTGATGGGTTACTCTATTCCTACTATAAAAGTTTCCTTTCGATCCTGACGCCCCATATGGTTAAATTGTTCGCTTCTCTGATGTCTGGAACGATCCCCCACTCCCAATTTCTACACGCCTTTATAACGGTCATCCCGAAACCGGACAAAGATCCATCATTACCGGATAACTATCGTCCCATTGCCCTTTTAAATTCTGACTATAAAATATTTACAAAAATTTTGGCTAACAGATTATCTCTACTCCTTCCTTCACTCATTCATAGGGACCAGGTAGGGTTTGTCCCCACTAGACATGCAGGAGACAACACTAGGCGTACTATTGACCTTATTGATTTGCTAACCAAGACGAAGAAACCTGCTGTGGTACTCAGTTTAGATGCCCAGAAAGCCTTCGACCGCTTGAACTGGTCATTTATGTTCGCTGTCCTATCCAGGTATGGCTTCACGGGTCCCTTTATGCAAGCCCTGAAAGCGCTATACTCCACACCCACCTCTCAGGTTCAGCTGGCTTCCTATGTTTCTTCGCCATTTTCCCTGAGCAATGGTACTCGACAGGGATGCCCCTTGTCTCCCCTACTTTTTGTCCTCAGTCTGGAGCCCTTGGCTGAAGCCATTCGCTCTCATCCGGATATAAGGGGGGTGACGCTGAGACATCGGGAATACAAACTGTCCCTGTTTGCTGATGATATCTTATTAACACCCCCATATTTCGCTCCCCTTGCTCCACGCCACTCTAAATCAATTTGACAGTATTTCAGGTTTCAAAATTAATTCGACCAAGACTGAGGCCCTCCCTGTAAATGTCTCAACAGAAACACTCTCGACCCTAAAAGGAAACTTTAAATACAGATGGTGCCCTCAATCGCTCAAATACCTCGGAGTCCATTTAACACCCTCTTATCCTACACTTTTTCGGGCTAACTTCCCTCCTCTGTTCACAGAAATTAAAAGATTGCTTAAGACATGGACAAAGCTACCCTTGTCTCTTCTTGGGAGGATAAATGTCCTCAAGATGTCAGTAGTCCCTAAGCTCCTTTACCTTTTTGAGACCCTACCAGTAATGGTCACAATGTCCCAACTGAAATTACTCCAACGAAACTTTCTGAATTTCATATGGAATAACACTTCCCATAGGATAGCTAGCACAGTTCTTCTCACAACCCGTGCTAGGGGGGGGTTTGGGGGCTCCCGATATAATCAAATATTATTTTGCCACACACTTGAGAGCTGTAGCCTCCTGGACGTCCAGATGCGCACCTAATAGGTGGTCAGAGATAGAGATGAGCATTACAGTCCCTGCCCACCCCTGTTGCATGTTGTGGCTGGCCTCTGACAAGTATACCTCCCAGCTGCGTAAGGTCTGTTTGAACGCAATGCTGTATACACTCTCAATCTGGAAAAGATGCTGAAATACCCCCTCTCATCCCCATGCTCTCCTTTAGTGAATGTTATCTTTAACCCAGAAATTCCTGACAGCTTGTCCTACGACGCCATGTTACCCTGGACAAAGGCCGGTGTATTTCAAATACGCCATCTAGTACACCCAGTGACACGTAAATTTCTCACTTTTTCTGAGCTGCAATCGAAATACAAAATCCCGAAAAATCTCTTCTACTCCTATTTACAAATCAGGCATTTCATCTCCACTACGTAGAATCCCACATTTGATTTTAATTACACCCACGGAATTTGAACTGTTATGTTTCAGAGGCCCTTATGAACCCCGCCTAATATCCACCATCTATAAGTTTTTACACGATACCCCTCAGATCATGGAGCAAACTCATTCTTACATGCAGAAATGGTCCCATGTTCTGAATAGATCCATCTCTTTACCCAAATGGAGGAGTATTTTGGATGCTACTTCCAAGGTATCTAGATGTGTAGCTCAGAAGGAAACTGCCTATAAAATACTAATGTTTTGGTATAGGACCCCAGAATTTCTATTGGCAAGGAAGCTGACACCCACTGGACAATGTTGGAGATGTGGCTCTTCCTTAGGCACCCATTATCACATATTCTGGGAGTGCCCTATGATCACACCCTATTGGTCTAAAGTACATGCCCTTTTGGAAAAAGTTCTGGGTATTCCTATCCCCCTACACCCCTTATACCTCCTCCTGGGATTACCCCTTCCAAAGACACCTAAACCCCTTAGGAAACTGATGGCCTTTATTCTATTAGCGGCCAAACGGGCTATCCCCCAATGCTGGCTAACCAACGTTCCCCCATCTTTTACACAATTTCTGGCAGCTATCATAGACATACGTAGAATGGAATGCCTCACAGCTATAATTGAAGACTCTTTAACTAGCTTTGACGCCATATGGGGTAACTGGGATTCTTCTGAATATAACTCTGAGATTGCATAGGTAACTCTGAACTCGTGAGCTTGGGGAGTGTCTCGATAAAAATGTGAAAATATGACGCCTAGCCTATTGTGAACCTTGCCTTATTGAATACTTGTTTTTTCTTTGTTGATTCTTTGTTGTTTTTTCTCTTTTTTTTTTCTCTTTTGTACGTGTGACATGTTATGACTACTTCTCTCTCATTGGGAACGTATCCCTTTTGTTGACAGTTCTGTATGAACCTGTATAATGTTTATTCTTTTTGAATTATTCAATAAATAAACAATAAAAAATAAAAAAAATGAGAAGCGGGGCGCTGACGACAGTGACATGTCACATTAACTGGTTGCCGACCGCCCGCCGTCATATTACTGCGGGACGGTGGCACTGCTGGGCGAGAGCACGTAGCTCTACGTCCTATCTTTTTCGGCCACTAGGGGGCGCGCGCGCCGCCGGCGGCCCACGAGCGTGCCCTCGCACGCCCCCGAGTCCCGCGCGCGCGCCTGGCGGGCGCGATCGCCGCCGGGCACGCGCGCGCGTTCTTTACAGAGCGGGGAACGGGAGGTATGTGTGTAAACACATTCCGCTCGTTCCTGTCAGCGGGGGAAACGCTGATCTCCCGTTCATACGATGTATGAACGGAAGATCAGCGATTCCCCCTAGTGAGTCAACCCCCCCCATACAGTTAGAACACACCAGGAACATACTTAACCCCTTCCCCGCCCCCTAGTGTTAACCCCTTCACTGCCAATGGCATTTTTATAGTAATCCAATGCATTTTTATAGCATTGATCGCTATAAAAATGCCAATGGTCCCAAAAATTGTGTCAAAAGTGTCCGATGTGTCCGCCATAATATCGCAGTACCGAAAAAAACGCTGATCGCCGCCATTACTAGTAAAAAAAAAATATTAATAAAAATGCCATAAAACTACCCCCTTTTTTGTAAACGCTATAAATTTTGCGCTAACCAATCAATAAACGCTAATTGCGATTTTTTTTTACGAAAAATATGTAGAAAAATACGTATCGGCCTAAACTGAGGAAAAAAAATGTTTTCTTATTTCTTTTTTGGGGATATTTATTATAGCAAAATGTAAAAAATATTGCATTTTTTTCAAAATAGTCGCTCTATTTTTGTTTATAGCGCAAAAAATAAAAACCGCAGAGATGATCAAATACCACCAAAAGAAAGCTCTATTTGTGGGAAAAAAGGGCGCCAATTTTGTTTGGGAACCACGTCGCACGACCGCGCAATTGTCAGTTAAAGCGACGCAGTGCCGAATCACAAAAAGTGCTCTGGTCTTTGGATGGCAATATGGTCCGGGCTAAAGTGGTTAAAGAAAGTTGAGAAGGGGGGGGGGCGTGTTCTGCTGTTCTGCTTGTGGAGCCCTTCACAGCTTTGCAGGGCCCTAAGCAGCTTGCATAGTGAGCCTATAGGGTGGATCGGCCCTGCCAACACTTGTGCTACTGAGTCCATATGTGTAACCAACTGCTGAGCATACTCTCCTTTTACTGTATATTGACTTAAGTTGTATTATTTAAATCTAGTTAAGAACACATCTACATTAAATAAAAAATTGGTCTCACATAAATAGATCATAAATAGAATGAACGACGACATATACAACCAATTATTATGCCCACTAACATGAACCTTGACATCTATTCTTGAACTGTATATATACAGCCTGAAAGAAAAAGCACATGCCGCACAATAATAAAAACAAATAATCACTTACTTACTTTTTCTGATGACTTTTTTAACCCTCTCCATCTGCTCCGGCTCTCTTATTTTAAGGTCAGACCACCTTTTCCACAGCTGTTCGCTTGACCTGCACACCCCGAATTTCTGATGGAGAGTCCTCTGCACATTCTCCATGATCTGGGCCTTCACCTTGTCTGGGTTCTTGTAAGGACCATGTTTGCAATCATAGTCCTCCCTCCTTTGGATTGCCACCATTTCCACCATCTCCTCAAAGGACATATTGGTGGCTTTGTACCTCCTGCTCCTGGTTTTTGCTACTGCTTGGCCTTGCTCCTGGTTTGAGCTTCCAGCTTGCTGTGTGTCCTCCATGGTGTCTTCACTGTCTTGCATTGACCGACCGAAAAGGGGCGTGGAAAATACAAGAACGATCGTCAGGGGCGGGGAAACATGCAGAGATTCTCGCATGCGCAGTGTATAAAGGGATATTGCGTGAGTGAAAACATTGTTCACAGTCAGTAAAAAATGTGGCGGAAGAAATGATTGTGTAGTACGACGGTACGTAACTTAATTTTGGACTTTATGATCAGTGTAGGAGTTTGTGGGTTAGATATGGGGAGAAAGCTTAGTAAGTAGCAGAGGCTTGACTGATATTAGCTTTTTTTGCTTAATTTTGACTTGGAGAAATAAAGGAGGCCTTCAGGGAACAGGAGTTCTTCACAGAATATGTTCAAAGGGGGCCCCAGATGGCAACCCCCCTTTTTTCTAGAATTTTTCTTTCCCAAAAAAAAAAATGTATTCAGCCAAGATCTGGCATTGGAATGGCCCCCCCACACCTAAAATAATCAACATATTGTGAGCCCACCAAAGCACGTGTGCTTTGGGGGGCCAAGCCTGTATGGCCAGGCTCACAGGCCACCACTGGAACATCAATGGCCTAATCAGGCACAAGTGACATGTAGTCTGTTGAGGGTCTCTTTAGGAAATTGTGCAATATACAGCAGCAAAGTATGAAATGGTTCAGATTCTAATTAACAAACCTACAGTCCTTGTATTGTTTTCACCGCCTGTATACTTCTGTATACTGATGTTCAAAGTATATAGGGCCAAAGGGTCTTGTAATGACCTGAGGGAGTGGTGGAGGGGAAACCCATGCAATTTTTTTCAGTGATTTTCATCCATATTGCAGGGACCAAGCATTACATTAAAGCTGCATGCAGTATTAAATTACTTTTTTCTTATAGTAATCTCATTTTGTGCAGGGACAGTTCTAAACATGTGCCACTTCACAGGCACACTATAGACACCCAGCAGGTATGATATTTAAAGGAATTTTTTTTTTCACTTTAACCACTTAAGACCCGGACCAAAATGCAGGTAAAGGACCAGGCCCCTTTTTGCGATTCGTCACTGCATCGCTTTACCTGACAATTGCGCGGTCGTGCGACGTGGCTCCCAAACAAAATTTGCGTCCTTTTCTTCCCACAAATAGAGCTTAATTTTTGAAAAAAAAATCTATATTTTTTACTTTTTGTTATAAGAAAAATTAAATAAACTACATTTTAGTCAAACATTTAGGCCAAAATGTATTTAGCCACATGTCTTTAGTAAAAAAAAATCACAATAAAAAAAATAGCTACCTAGCGGGAATAGCGACACTAATACAGCGATCAGAAAAATGACGGTGATCAAGGGGTTAAAACTTTAATAGGGGGGTTTACGGGGGCTACCCTAGACCTAACACTAACTGACTGTCACACTGCCTGTCACACTGACACTAACTGCAGTGATCAGTACATATGATCACTGCATTCAGTGACACTGTGACAGGGGGAGGGAACGCTCGAGTCCCATAGACGTCAATGGGGTTCTAAATGTTCGCGCAAATGTTCGGTCTGTTCGAAGGTTCTGGTGCGAACCAAACGCGGGGGTGTTCGGCTCATCCCTACCCAGGATTCATCTCTGTTTGTGTTTATACAGTAGCTGAGATATGTTATTTAGCTGCAGTAGTACAGTTGGGTAACATCATCAATTGGCAAGTTATTGTGATGCCAAGGAATTATTAATGGCTGGTGGGCCATATTGAATTTACATAAGTAAACTACAAGATTGATAATGTGAAATCTAAGGACTTTTTGGCAATCAAGAATCTAATGTACTAATGTAGACCTGTTCTCATTCCCCTTGGGGGAAGGGCGGGATACTTTATAATAATAATTATAAGGCACCTCTTGTACCCCCACATCCTTCTGCGGAACCAAATGTGGGGAAGAATTTCTTGTCCCTCAGCACTGGGACAAGTTGCCTTGCAAGGGAGGGAGGCTTTGCTGCATCCCCTTGCAAGCTACCCCCAATATAAAAAGGTATGTTGCCTAACTCTGTCCTTTTCCCGCCCACCCACACTGTATTCCTGGATAAGGACCTGGTTGGAATTTTATGGGGAAACTCCACACTATTGAAAAAAAAAAAGAATTGGACAGTACACATGTACCAAGTTAGCCATTGACAAAATGGAAGTTTGGATTTAGAGTCATATTTATTGGTTAACTAAATAGATTGTAGGTCAAGCTTTTGAAGCACACTGGCCTCTTCTTCAGGCAGCAGTTGATAGTAAGAAGCATGCAGTATAATAAAAAGAGAATAAGAATTATACACTTTTACATGCTACTATATACATTATATGCTAATGGCTGGTACAGATCACCCAAAGAGGGTACAGAGCCATTTCATTGGCTCTGTACCAAGTGACCACTGTGACAAATCACAGCATCACTAAATGTGTAAATCGAGGTAGGTATGAATACAAATAAAAAGAGTAAACCCATACTTCTCTTTTAAGTATTGTGCCTGGGTGGTGTCCTTAGTATGCCTGTAAATTAGTGCATATTTCCCATGTTTATAACAGTGCCACAGCAAAATGTAATTTCTAAAGGACTTTTTTTATTTAAAACCGCTTGTGGCTGTAATGTATTGTCGGATCCTGGCAATATAGATAAAAATATAACCCCCCCCAAAAAAAATCTCTAAATGGCACATACATTTTAGTCATACCCAAACCTGGCAAATACCCCAGCTTAGCAGGCAATTATCGCCCTATATCCCTGATTAATATTGACCTTAAAATCTTAACTAATATCCTTGCAGACCGTATATCCACATTCATTAGCATTTATATTTATAAGGATTAAGTAGGCTTTATATATTATAAGGGCTATCAATGTTATTTACCTTCTCAGATTTGGATGGGATGGAGGTACATGTCAGGAGGGTTTCATATTGAGCTTCTGAAGTCATATGATTCTTTATCTTGGATTTATATGTTGGCCATTCTTAAATGATGGGGCTTCGACCAATCCTTCCTCAACATTATAGAAGCACTTTATTCATCCCCAGTCGCCCAAATTTGATTGCAAAATTTTACTCTCAATCCATTTAAATCTTAAGAGTCACCAGGCAAGGCTGCCCCCTAGCCCCATTAACCACTTACGACCCGGACACATATGCTGCTAAATGACCCAAAGTGTTTTTACAATTCGGCGCTGTGTCGCTTTAACAGACAATTCCGCGGTCGTGCGACGTGGCTGCCAAACAAAATTTGCGTCCTTTTCTTCCCATAAATAGAGCTTTCTTTTGGTGGTATTTGATCGCCTCTGCGATTTTTATTTTTTGTGCTATACACTAAAATAGAGCTACCTAGCGGGAACAGCGACACTAATACAGCGATCAGAAAAATTATCGCTTATTGACGCTGGCAATAGGGAGTGAAAGGGTTAACTAGGGCAATGATCAGGGGGTTAAAACTTTATTAGGGGGGGGGTACGAGGGCTATCCTGAACCTAACACTAACTAACTTTCACACTGCCTGTCACACTGACACTAAATACAGTGATTAGATCACTGCATTCAGTGACACTGTGACAGGGGGTGGGGGGTGATCACAAGGGGTTAATGTGCCTATGTGTGTGTGTGTCAGTGTTGTGTTGGTGCACACTTACTGTGGATGTCTTCTCTCATCAGCAGCGGTGGGAAACACCGCTGCGATGAGAGATGACATCATTTCCTCCTCCTGTGTAAACACAGGAGGAGGAAGTGACACGAAGGGGGAGCGCTCCCATTGGCTGGGAGCGATTGCGGGGGGGCGAAAAAGACGGACATCCGCCCGCTCGTCGGCGATCGCTCCCAGAGCCAGGGGGACCACCGCACGCCGCGGAGGGGGTCCCGATCGGACCCCCGAACCGCACAAAGGCGAGGTTGTATATATACGGCCTTGTGCCTGTACGAGCCATGTTGTGGACGTACATAGGCGTGCGGGGGTCCTTAAGTGGTTAATATTGGAGATAGAGACTTTAACCATAGCAATCAGAGAACAACATTATATCCAAGGGGTAAAATGTGGACCATGACAACAACACAAATGTGTCCTTTTTGCGGATGGTCTACTTTTATTTGTTACTTGCCCTATAACTTCTCTCCCTAACATTTGTTGCCTCTTAGAAGACTTCAGCCACATTTCAGGTCTTCACGTGAATTTTTACAAAGTCCTTGGCTTTAAATGTCTCCCTTCCAAACTCCCTAGGGACACAACTCAAAGAAAAATTCCCATTTGAATGGAGAGACTCGGAAATGACATATTTAGGAATTACACTTACTGCCAAAATGGAAAATCTATATTAACAAATCTACCTTCCTCTCTTTAAAAAAATGAACAGAAGAATTAAATGAATGGACCCACTTGGAGCTGTCCTGGCTTGGAAGAATCAATTCAGTTAAGATGACACTACTTCCACAAATTATTTACTTCTTTAGAGCCTTATGCCCCGTACACACGATCACCTTTTGTGATGAAAAAAAATTAAATTTTTTAAAATGTCATTTAAAATGATCGTGTGTGGGCAAAATGTCATTTTATGTCTTCTAAAAAATGACCAAAAAAAAATTCAAACATGCTCGAATTTTTTATGTCATTTTTCATTTTTGTGTCATAAAAAATGATCGTGTGTGGGCAAAACTACGTAAAAAAATACATTTTTAAACCCGCACATGCCCAGAAGCAAGTTAGGAGACGGGAGGTCTGTCGGGCGGACAGATTCCACCGGATGGATTTCAAAGCATGCTTTGAAATCTGTCGGGTGGAGAAATCTGTCCGCTAGCCCATACACACGAGCGGAGATGTCTGCTGAAACGGTCCATCGGACCGTTTTTAGCGGACATATCCCCTCGTGTGTACGAGGCCTTCAGCAGACATGTCGTCCCCCACCGCCGCCGCGCCGCCGCCGAATGGATTCGGCGCATGCTCGGAAGTGTTTAACTTCCTGGTGCCGTGACGTGGTGGTGACGTGGCGGCGTCAACGTCACCGCCGCGTCACCGCGCTGTCCGGCCGCGGGGAATTTGATCCGATGGTGTGTACACGCCATCGGATCAAACTCCCGATCGGACATATCCGATGGAAATGGTCCGCGGACCGTTTTCATCGGATATGTCCGATCGTGTGTACGAGGCCTAAGTGTTCTATCTATCTTATTATTGGCATGTAAATTGTCTCTTGTATCGCTCAAAATCGGGGATGTCTTTTAGTGACTTAGCATTTTAGTGACTTAGCAACAATAGTTTGATTTCATTTAAGGTTGAGCCACGGTGTTGATGGTGTTTTCGAGGATACTCTTGGTTCCACTCTGGTACAGTGAAAGTCCCATTAGGGGTACTGGTGTGGTCCCTCAGGGTCCCAAGATTGTTTTTTGTGGCTCCCTGATTTTTTTGTTCTCATGATGCTTTCTTTTATGTTCACAGTTATGTCACTATTCCCATTGGTCGATATATCTCAGTCGACATTGTGATTATTTTATGTCATATTTGTGCTTTATTTTTTGTTTGTTTCTCTCTGAAATTGATAAAAACGTTGAAAGTAAAAAAATCCCAGCTACAACGCTTACAAGAAAAATTATTACATTCATTTGGGCACAAAGAGGCCACCAGATCTCTAAAGCAACTATTTTTAGGGCCAAGAACAAAGGCAGCTTAGGGGTTCCTAACTTTTTTTGGTATTACCAAGCAGCTCAATTAACTCAACTCTCGACACTTTATTCCTGTACAGCTCATTCAGACTGGATACATATGGAAAGACAAACAACACCAAACCATAATTAATGTGGTGTCCTGGTAAGGAACTGCCCCCTATTTTGGCGCCAACCCTCTCACACCCCTTCGCCCTTTGGGATCCACTTAGAAATCACACACAAATAGTTTCCCTTATCAAACCACTATCACACATATTTCCGTAATTCCTACCAGCAGATCATATAGCTAAAACACACTGCATCAATAAATTAGATATGCCCAACTCAGAAAACTTTAGATTCTCACAAATTTCTAACTTCCTACAAAAAATTTGGATTTCCAAACCTAATCCCCAATCTTGTCTGACTACAAATTATGGTATGGACAGGCTATGGACTGGTAAGGGGGAATCTCAGCGATATACAGATCACTCTCAGCAATGCAGCTAAAAACCTCATGCATGTTGGCTTGGGAGAGGGACCTATCAAGCAAATGGAGTTTGAAGGTCTGGCATAAAACATGCTTTAGATCATTCAAAGGGATACTCAACATCTCCCTAATAGAAGCTAACTTAAAAGTTATACCCAGATGGTATATGGTTCCATCTAAAAAAACAGAGATGTACCCACCCTCCTCTCCCATTTGCTTCCTGGGCAGCAATCTCATTGGCAACATGGTTCATGTCTGGTGGGAATGCCCTAGGGTCAGGAACTTTTGGAATAAAATCTTCAATATGCTTTGTAAAGTAACTGGATATGCAGTCCAACAATCTCCCCATCTTGCCCTTTTAAACCTCCCCTGGTATCTGTTCCCAAAAAAAAGTCAATGCCTTATCTTTTTCATCCTTATGGGAGCCAAATTAACCATAGCCAAGGCCTGGAAATTACCACCAGTTTCTTTCACCATGGCAAAAAGATTTTTTTTATGGATACTGACCTAAGAAAAGATGGTCAGTATCCTACTCAACAAGAAGCAGAAATTTGAAGCTATATGTGAACCTTGGGCAACCTACATCCATAACCCTCTGATATCTGTTGGGTAAATATAAAGTATTGTTACCAGTTATTCTTTCTACGGTTTCTCTGGGAGCGGTCACAAATTCTTCTTCTCTTTGGTTCTCTATCTTATCTCATTATAGCTACTGTTTTTTCTTATATTACAGTCTACCCTCCTTATCAAATGACAACCATTACTTCACAACGTTTATTCCCTGAGGACACTATAGCTCCCAACCCAAAAAAATCACCTATTTAGTAGTCTCATAGAAGAACCAATCTCATAATATCATAAATCATATATACTCTACTTGCTAAGAATACAAATCCCCCCTTTTTGCACTCATGTTGAGTCATATTTCTTACATAATGGTTATATTTCTGTCTTGAGTTTTGCATAAGCTCTTAGTCAGTTTAAACTCATCCAATATTTGTTTCTCTTATGCACTAGTACTCGACTACATATATACATGTTCTTGACTACAATTCTCTACCCTGTTGGGGAACAATGTTGTTATTTTGTAATTTCTATGTATCTACTCTGCAAACTTGTAATTGCTTAGTTTTGAAAAAAATCAATAAAAAAGATTGAAATACAAAAGGTCTGAGGAGGGGCATGTCTTGGACGGCAGATAGCAGCACACTAGAGGAGCTCCATGAACCCAGCATCTAGGGCCAGATTCTCGTAGCTCTGCCCTTTGTTAGCGTAGCATATCCCCTTTACACTACGCCTCCGCACTATTTACGGGCAAGTGCTGTATTCTCAAAGCACTTGCTCCGTAATTTGCGGCGGCGTAGCGTAAATGGGACGGCATAAGGCCGCGTAATTCAAATAGGGAAGGAGAGGGGCGTGCTGTATTGAAATTAAGCATGCCCCCGCGCCGAACGAACTGCGCATGCGCCAGCCATAAACGTAGCCCACTGCGCATGCTCCATAGTACGCCGCAAATACATTGATTTTGACGGCAACGTAATTAACGTACAGCCCTATTCGCGACGAGTTACGCAAACAACGTAAACGACGGTAAAACACAACGCTGTCCCGACGTCCATACCTAACATGGTGTACGCCGGACCTACGCAAGGTTACCCCTCATATAGCAGGGGTAACCTTACGCTTGCGCAAACTACGTAAACTACGACGACGGCACGCAGATACGTTCGGGAATCGGCGTATCACGCTCATTTGCATATTCAACACAGAAATCGACGGGAACGCCACCTAGCTGCCAGCGTAACATTACAACTTAGATCCGACTGTGTAAGTGACTTACGCAAGTCGGATCTAAGCAAAATGTATGCGTAACTGATTCTAAGAATCAGTCGCATAGATACCCAGGGCCAGATACAGAGATACGACGGTGTATCTGGAGATACACCGTCGTATCTCAGCTGAGAATCTGGCCCCCTGTGTTTATAGATCTCCCGGTTGCACCGACATGGGCAGGATTCTCCGCCATGCTTCCCAGAACCACCAGCAAAGTACATTATCCATCTCTTCAAACAGGAACATCTCTTCCCTGTTTAAAGCTCAGGCCACGGCATGTCCCAGTGCCCTGGTATACAAGATGATGCAGGCCCTTCACGAGGCAGACTACAGCGAGGAGTCGCTTTCAGCATCAGAGGATCAGGTAAGGGATGTATCACCCCCTGACCATCCACTCACCTACTCAGATATGACTGCCGTAGCTGCAGACATTAAAAATACTTTCTCCTCAGGTATCACAGACCTTAAGATCTGATAGTGCTGACTAGGGATGAGCTGAACACCCCCCCCCCCCCGGTTCGGTTCGCACCAGAACATGTGAACAGACAAATAATTTGTGCGAACATGCAAACACCATTGAAGTCTATGGGACACAAATGTCAAAAGTGTTGATTTTAAAGGCTTATATGCAAGATATTGCCATAAAAAGTGTTTGGAGACACAGATACTGCCCCGGGGGACATGTAGCAATGCAAAAAAAAAAGTTTTTAAAACTGCAGTTTAAATAACATGTAATTACATGCCTCAGTTAAACAGGGACAGATAAATTTGGTCTTGGATAGTGATGATGGTGCCACAACACTGTAACCCCTCGCAGTTACTCTTGTTGGGCACACAAATTGTCCTTGCTGTTAAATATAATTTCAAAAATGGGCCTTGGGTGGTGGGGGTGGTCCCCTAAACCAAAAATATTGTTGGAAGCTAGCATCATCAAGATTCAGGAGGAATAGGATAGGCAGTTGATGTGTGTGTGTGTGTGCATCAAATGCACTGCTACTAACCTGCCTGCGTAATGGAGCTTAATCTATCTCCATCCACACACTATACACGGCCACTATGTGAGTGAGTGAGTGAGTGAGTGAGTGAGTGAAAAATGTATATAGCGTAATGCCTGTGAACTGAATCGCCTCTGAGCGCTTTGTATCCTTATGCTTTGCTATGTAAGCAGCCTAATATATTATTATAACTCTAGAGCCATTCATACGTTCCATAAACCTTAAACCTTAATCCCCTGTCAGTAAACCGAAGGTTAGAGACAAATCTGTGGCGTAAGCAGACAATCTCTGCTTTTTCATTACACAGGCACATATCTCTGCCTAATTTACTAGCAGCCTTCACTAATTTTGGATATATTTCTAATATGAAAATAAACTACCACAAATCTGAGACACTAAACATATCCCTCTAGTCTAAAGACATACAACAAAATTGCCCTTTTAATTGGAAAGCCATGCATTTTGGACCCTCTTGACTAATTGTCACAATACCATCTCTGTGTTGATACTTATTTGGCTCAGTATACCCCCTAGAGATGTACTACACATGCATCAACCCCTGATAAAGCAAATATGGTTTTGCAAAACGCATTGGGAAACTTTTCATGCATGTGTACTTTGCAACATACATTTTATACCATGATACGTGTAATGGCATTTTTACTTTATGTATCATTTTGGCTTGGCTATGATTCATGTTGTTTATGTTCGCATGACAATTGTAATACTGTACATTTTGAGACTGCATTTACTCTGTCAATTGTTGGCTAACCACATTCACCTCATTTAAAGTCCCAGGGCAATTTTCCACCAGTAGGCAATTGTTCATTATGTACAATTATTTTATTCTGTAACACTTTCAGCCATTTTGTCCAACACTCAGGTACCACATCTCTCATAGGCTGATCTAGGTTCTTGTTGCTGTTTCCTGTTGGTGGCTGTAACAGAATGGCCCGTGACACCCAGAGACTTTTGAAGGATGGGGGGTACTCCTGTGCCAGTGTCACTAATGACTCTTGGGTCTAGGGTCACCCTGTGCTACTTTTGGGCATAGGGTGACTGAGAAACGATAATTCATGTTTTGCAGGATATCTTGAAATATTACAGTTTGGTTAATACTGTCCACAACAGGTCAATAGGATGTCTCCTTCAATGCTTAACCTGGACTGTTGAGATGCTAATTAAGTCTGTAAAGGTCAGATGCCTAGCTTTTAGGTATTAATTCAGCCTGGCTCCTAAGACCTTTCATTGTGTATGCTAATAACACTGTTTAAAAGACTATTGATGATAGACATGTGTTGGCAGTCTGACTTCTCAGGTGTAGTAATTAGGTCATGTTAATTATGTCAGACCGGTGCCAAAACATCTGACATAAGAATGTGTATTATGCAGGTGAATAAGCTTATTGTCGGAGTCAGGACGTCTGAGGGGATAATTAGCTCATCTGAAGGTGTATTGAAGCCCCAGTGTGTGATGTTAGGGGGTGGAGAGTTTCTTTGTTCCTTTGATTAACTGTAACATGTCTGTACTGTATATAAGAGAGCTAACCATTAAAGAATGTGTTCGTTCATACATTTTGAAACCAGTAACAGAGCTTGCCTGTCTCGTTATTCTGGGAAATGGAATGGATTGTGTCTGCATGGGTTGTCGGAGTGTCGGATAAGCTGTCTTGGGTTGAAAAAAAATCAGCGCCATGCAACCACACCCACCGGATGACATCCGCGGCTGCGGCGTCATCTCGCTATTGCGTGGTATGTCAGCATGTGCGACTGGGGGCATTTGCACAGGCGCACCCCCACTTCTCTCCTACATGTAATAATCATAATTTTTTGCTAGAAAATTACTCAGAATCCCCCAACTTTTTATGTTGCACTATATTTGCGCAGCAGTTTTTCAAATGCGTTTTTTTGAAAAAAAATGTTTCATGAATATACAAAAAAAATTGGAACTTATCTGGGGCAACTGTCATGCATTGGGCAGCCTATTCAAGTGTATGGGCTGCCCTATGCATGATCAGTGAAACGCTCCAAAGCACCCAAAAAAATAATACATGCAGGAATATGAGTTTTTGCTACATGGAGATGTGAATGGGACCTGATAACTGAGTGCCTCTGTCCACTCCCTTCTATGTATATGTATGAAGATGTCCATACACTATGCAATCTGATTGTACTATTGCTGTAAAATTTCCTTTAGATTTATCAAAACTATAGATCAGGAGGACCCACCTGACCAATCCATTCAATTGGTATCAAATGAGACAGACCCTTGTACTACATAGCTGATGGGGATCTAAAGGAGATTGTACAATCAGATTGTATAGAAAGTGGGAGGAAGGTGGTATTGTAATGAGGGAGATGTGGTCCAGAGTGGTGAACACGCCCTATCACATTCTCTACTGTGATGCAATGAGGACGTGAAGGCTTCTGGGAGATGACCTACAGGAAGTGAAAGGAGTTGTGTTTTTTTGTTGTTTTTTTTTAAGTGTATTTTTTGTGAGTGAACTCGAGAGAGAGGAGCAGGACTGCAGGAGTTGGGAGTAGGCAGACCCTCCCCCCAGAGGCAATCTGACATCCTTCTCCATGCCCCCGGGTGGCAATGGCAGGTGTGAGGGGGCCTCCCACTTACCCTGCACTACCTGCTCCACTTGGGAGCCAAACTGGGGCCCCAACGGGGCAGAGGGACTCCCCCTATGAGGGAGTGAGGAGGTCTAGCCCACCCAGCCAGCCCGTAGGTCCTTCGCCTCTCTTTTTTTAGGAGACCGCATGGCAAAAGTGTGTGAGTGTTAAACCAATTTCGTGTGCGTGCAAGTGTGGTGGTGGTTTTTGTGGGGGGGGGGGTTGGGCATACTAAGCGCAGGCATACCTTGCATAGGACACCCACCAGGAGCCGGGCTGAGACCTCCAAACTCAATTCACATGTAGCCGAGGCCAGGATCCGAACCCTTGGCTGCAGAGGTGAATGGCTTGTCAGCGCAGTGCCAATCGCGTTGAGCCACCACAGCTCCGCCACCCTTGTGTTTTTTCACCTTAATGCATTTTATGCATTAAGGTGAAAACATTTCTGTCAGTGACCTGCCACCCAGCCTTCCATTTTACTTACCTGAGCCCCGTATTTCCTTTGGCTGAGATGCGCTGTCCCTCTCTGCATGGGGCCCGGCTCTTGATTTGATAGATTAATAGCAGCGCAGCCATTGGCTCTCTCTGCTGTCAATCAAATCCATATCCCACTGGGGGGTGGGGCCGAGTCCAGCATTCATGTCTATGGACGCCGAATGCTGGACTCAGGAGCACACCCGCAAGGTAACCCCCCAGGAGAGTGCTTCTCCTAGGGGGTTATTTGATGCAGGGAGGAGCTGCAGGAGCCGCTAAGGGATTCCAGAAAAGGACAATCAGGGCTCCTCTGCTAAACAAGCTGCACAGGGGAGGTAAGTATGACATGTTTGTCATTTTAAATACAATAAAAAATCAAAGGCTGAGGCGGCGTACACACGACCGAGGTTCTCACTAGAAACCAGCGAGAACCTCGCTGGGAGCTGCATTCCAGCGAGAACCTCGGCCGTGTGTACGCTCCTGGCTCGCCCCGCCCATCGGGAATCCCGTCGAGCGAATAGAGAGCAGGCTCTCTATTTGCTCGACGGCCCGCCTGGATGAATGGCTGGTTGCCATTCCCGACGGGCGGGTCGCCGATTTCGACGGCCGGGCGAGAACGTGTGTACGCCGCCTGACAATTACTTGAATGCTGAGGAACGATCTAAAGGACATGATGGAATCTGAAAATTATTTTAAATATTCAAACAAACTGACAAGATTTTAATCCCCCTGTGGATGAGGTAAGTGAGAGGAAAGCACATTGGGATAGCTGGGCCAGAAATGGCATTGGAAAATGCTCTTTATTATGAAAACTGAAATTATGCCTGAAAAGGTGAACTTATCCAGCAAAGGAGCATCTCCCTGTTAGAATTATCTACTCAAAATTCCTTGAGACTTTACCAGAAATAATGTCATGGCACAATGGCTGAAAGTCAGGAGTATGGTGAATATACTGTATATAATATATGTTTCCCTACTTTTTTAATTTATTGCAGTTTTGGCATGGGTGAAATACATAAGCATGTCTCATGTTTCAATGTAAGTTTTGTTTTAAATAAAACATTGCTGTCTTCTCTCCACTCCTAGCCTGCTGACTGTACCATGAAAGAGTAATCTTCTCCTATCAGTATGTTTCTTGTCAGCATATTTGAATTCAGAGCATCTGATTATCTCCCAGTAGAGATGGCCTGGCGGTTGGCCCGGCGGTCGTTTACATTGAGAAGAACTTTGACCCATGACACATCCATCAGGTGGTACAGGACAGCCAATTGACATACCAGCATATCAGCACATGGACATACCCCCTACCTTATAAATAGACCTGATCTGGTGGCCATTTTACATTCTGCTTTTTGTCAGTGTAGGGAGAGGTTGCTGTGTGTAGTAGGGAAAGGCTGTATTGAAACAAATCGCTAGCTAAAAGGTCCACAAATGTCCTTTTAAGGACTGATATAGGTGTACTATTGTTTGGTGTGCAATGTATAGGGGTGTAATGCACTTATAATATACTTTCTAACATAGAAAGCATATTATAGTGAATTTGTATTGTGCACTAGACATGTGCATTCGTTTTAGTTAGAATGCATTTTCGTCCGAAAATCAGGTATTTTCGTTATCGTTTTAACAAACGAAAACAAAAGCGCAAGAAATGAAAACCGCAAGATCCGACATAAAAAATGCTTTATTTTTGTTTTCGTTCAGATCCTACGATTTTCGATGCTTTGTCGAATTTTCGTCGTTCAATTTCTATCTATTCACTGTATTCAGAACAACGATGTTCAATGCTTTGTCGAATTGAACGACAAAAATTCGACAAAGCATCGAAAATCGTCGTTTTCGGACGAAAAGTTTACCGACGAAAACGACATGAATCAAAACGATTTTCGGGAGTAACTAAAAACGAAACAAAATATTCCAGTCTGCACATGTCTATTGTGCACTGTGCAGCGTTGTGACTGGTGTATTTGGGTACTGCAGAATGTTTTTTTCTGTTTTGCTGCTTTACCTCTTGCTACACACAGTGACAAACGATACTGGAAAAAAGTTTTATAACTGGTGTGATACATTCTGCTTTTTGTCAGTGTAGGGAGAGGTTGCTGTGTGGAGCAGGGACAGACTGTAGTGACACAAATCGTTAGCTAACAAGTCCACAAAAGTCCTTTAAAAGTCTGGTATAGTACTGTACTATTGTTTGGTGTGCAGTATATAGGGTTATATAGGGGTGTAATACACTTATAATATACTTTCTAATATAGAAAGCATATTATAGTGGATTTGTTTTGTCCAGCATTGTGACTGGTGGTGTATTTGGGTACTGCAGAATTTTCTTTTCTGTTTTGCTGCGTTACCTATAAAAAAAGTTTTATAACTGGTGCGATAAACCAGTGACCCCCCAAAACAACAGATTGAAGCGGGGTGTTATATAAAAATATACTTTCATAATAGTGTATTTGGGTACTGCAGAATGTTTGCCTCTTTCGCTGCGTTACCTCTGCTACACACAGTGACAACATTTACTGATTTTTTTTTTATATAACTGGTGCGATAAACCAGTGGCCCCCCAAAACGACAGATTGAAGCGGGGTGTTATATAAAAATATACTTTCATAATAGTGTATTTGGGTACTGCAGAATTGTTAACTCTTTCGCTCCGTTACCTCTGCTACACACAGTGACAACATTTACTGGAAAAAAAAGTTTTATAACTGGTGTGATAAACCAGAGGCCCCCCAAAATGACAGATTGAAGATTATATAAAATAATACTTTCATAATAGTGTATTTGGGGGGGCGTGGCGACCGAGCTCTGTGATGGCCGCATAGTCCGAGAGCTTTGCTCGTCCACCGGAGATTAACGACCACACAGGAGTACACCAGCGCCATCCGAGCAAGCCAGCAACTCCGTCGGATTGTCCAGCTCCCGTGTCACGCATCGAGGATGACCAGGCGCCCTAAGGACACGCAACAGCCTCGCAAGCTGGATAGCTATTTTGCCGCAGATCCCCACAATGACACACGCGGGTTACGATCCGACTCCCGGTCCTTCTATCGCTGCCATCCTGCACAGCGAATCGTCCTCTGGGACGCCAAGCCCCACCACAAGGAGCCCAGTGAAATCTAGGCAGCGGACGGCCTCTCCTGCTAGGCCGCAGCCTGATCCTCAGATGGAGGTAAGCAGGCCTCACAACGCTGACGCGGCACAGGGCAGACTGGGGGGAGATCCCATCAATGACTTCCCAACCACCAATGCCCCTATCTCAGACACCACACTCAAAGAAATGTCCCTAAGAGCATCACTGCAGGCAGATCTCGTGAGGGGGATTAATAACTGCTATAAGGAAGTGCAGGCCCTGGGTGTCAGGATTGATAGAGTGGAACACAAAATGGAGGATTACACATCATCATATAATGTAATGGTGGAAGCCACACTGCCCAGGGAGATGACATAGCTTGGATAAAAGACAAAATAGCAGATTTAGAGGACAGATTTAGGAGGAATAACCTCGAGCTGTGTGGAATCCCAGAATCCATTCCTCCTAGTCAACTCTTGCAATTTGCCCAGGCCATGTTCTCCACTCTGGTGCCAGAATTTACTATACAGGACCTCATTGTGGACAGGATCCACAGGGTGCATAAACCGTCCTTTCTCCCAGATGAAAAGCCACGGGATGTCCTCTTAAGAGTCCATTACTACCATGTTAAAGAAAAAATATTGCTGGCTTCCCGTAACCTAGATGCCATCCCCTCTCAATACGCTGGCATTAGACTGCTTCCACACCTCTCCAAACATACCCTACAGAGGCGACGTAACCTGACGACAGTCACCAAGGCATTGAGGAACCACAACATTATACACAAGTGGAAGTTCCCAGCAACCCTTTCCATCACTTATAATGGGACCACGGTAGGGATTTCCACGCTGGAGGAGGGGATCGCCATCTTGGGAAAATGGAATATCTTGCCAGACCAAGTTGCTGAACAGGTAACATCTGCAAGCCCGCAACACATGCTCGGCGATTGGCAATTAGTGTCCCACAAGCGCTCACATAAAAAGAAAAAGCACACTGCAGCTGGTGGAAACTCGTGAACTAACCTTTAACAAATGCATCAAATTCTCCGGGGACAGGGGATAAGTGTCTGTTACTTATCTTTCTTATCTCCTCTACCCCTCCTGGTAATAAGCAGCAGTTTTCCTGCACTCGGATCAGTTTCAGGATCCTTTTCTTATGACCACTATGTTGACTGTTTATCTTATGTTCTCAGTTTTCTCTTTTATAAGTTCACCCTTTGATACACACGGAATCTCAAGATCCTTTCGGCCTTCCGGCGACAAAACTTTCGCTTGTGAGATCCACCATACGTTATGGATCAAGCCTGCTGATTGGAAGAACGGACACGCAGTGAGTAACCACACTACACTGTCATACTACGACATAACCTATTCAACAAATGTCGTTCAAATGCTTATCTGTTAATGCCCGGGGTCTAAACCACCCTGCTAAACGTTTCTCAGCATGGTCCGAAGCATGCAAACATAATGCAGATCTGCTCTGTGTACAGGAGACTCACTTCCAAAGGGATAAAGCTCCACTCTGCTTGCACAAAAACTACCCACATGTTTTTCTTGCTTGTACACCCAACCACAAGAAGGGAGGAGTTCTAATGGCCATTAGTGACTCAGTATTGTTCCAGTTGAAAGAGTCTTTTTTAGACGATGGTGGGAGATATATTATAGTTACTGGAGACATTAATGCCAAGCCCTTCACATTAGTCACGCTTTACTCACCAAACTCTCATTAGCTCCGCTTTATACGGAAAGTGTTAAAAAAAGCGAACTCTATGAAATATGGCAATATGCTAGTCTGCGGGGACTTTAATTTGGTATCTGACCTATCATTGGATACCACAACACAGCAGACTAAGGGAAAAGTCTCACCCCAAGCACTACTTCACAATGAGGAACTATTTGACACGTGGAGATGTCACCATGCCAATGAAAGAGACTACACCTTCTTCTCTTATAGACATTGCTCATATTCAGGAATTGATATGTTCTTGACAGATAAGTGGCTTCTTCAATGTGTAGAAAATGCTAAGATTCATGACATAACGTGGTCAGACCACGCTGTTATTTCTATGACGGTTCAGGAAAGGGACGTCTCCTCTTCCCCCCCATCTGGCGTTGTAACCCACGGTTATTCCAAGAACCACATACTCATAAAGAAATTATGCAGCATATGGAAAATTTCTTTAATGACAATGAAGGGTTGGTCCTAGATCCCTTTATGCTCTGGAATGCCCATAAGACTTACATGAGAGGGGTACTTATCCAATTGGGTGCTCAGACAAAAAAACTTCTTACTCAGAGACTTAATACGCTACTCAAGGAAATTCACGATGTAGAAACACTGAACAAGCAAATCCCCACACATAGTCTAACGAGTAAACTGGCCTCACTCAGGAAATCATTGAGGGAACATCTCTCCCAACAATATGATAAACACCTGCAACGTTTACAACTGAACTATTATGCTAACGCCAATAGAGCAGGCAAATACTTAGCGAACAGGCTGAAAGCTGCGTGCACCAAAACTAGAATACCCTTTCTTATACATCCCACAACACAACACAAAATCCTAGACCCACAAGATATTGCGAATCATTTTGCAGGTTACTATAGCTCATTATATAACTTAAACAAGGACAGTGACACACCTCAGCCATCCGTGGACAAAATACATTCATTCCTACAAAGAATACATCTCCCTTCCCTCTCAGAGCAACAAATTGAGCTCCTTAACGCTCCCTTCTTGATCCCAGAAATAGAACAGGTCATAGATACTCTCCCAAATGGTAAGTCGCCAGGGCCGGATGGCTTCTCTAATGAATACCTTAAAGTATTTAAACGCATTTTAACTCAACACATGCTACCGGTGTTCTCTTTAGCTGCAGAGTCTGCATCCTTTCCCCAGGAAATGTTAAAAGCACACATAGTTACATTGCCCAAACCTGGCAAGGACCCCACCACACCAGCCAACTTTAGACCAATCTCTTTACTCAACTCCGATATTAAGGTATATGCTAAACTGCTGGCCAAGAGATTAATGTCTGTCATTCCATCACTTATACAACGAGACCAGATGGGGTTTGTGAGGGGGAGACAAACTTCCGATGCTACTAGGAGAATTATAAATGTATTGTATTCTGCCGTGACTAGTCGAACGCCTTCTCTGCTGTTATCCATTGACGCAGAGAAAGCGTTTTTGATAAGGTCCATTGGACCTATATGCAAATGGTGCTTTCCAGGTTTGGCTTTAGGGGCCATATATTGTCAGCTATATTGGCACTCTACTCCTGCCCATCTGCCCAAGTACACTCAGCTGGTTTCCTATCCAATCCTTTCCATTAACTAATGGTACCAGGCAAGGCTGCCCTCTTTCACCAACTATATTTAATCTCATGATTGAACCGCTAGCCGAAACAATCAGGTCACACCCTTCTATCACGGGATTCCAGTTTGGTTCTAGCTCCCATACCATTAATCTATTTGCAGACGATGTTATTCTGCTATTGACCAACCCGTATAAATCTCTGCACCAAGCACATAACATCCTAAGTGAATTTGGAGAAATCTCTTACTACAAAGTGAACTTTAACAAATCCCTTATTCTAGACTTAGGAATACCTACCACTATACGTAACTCACTACTAAAACAACTACCATATTCTTGGAGTGACAAAGGTATCACATACCTTGGTATAACCATAACCAATAACATCTCGGCCCTAGTTAAAACAAATATGATCAACCTAATAAACAAACTGGAATCCCAACTGAAGGACATGTCAAAAAAAGAAATCTCATGGATGGGAAGAATATCGGCTTATAAAATGATGATACTTCCACAAATTTTTTATCTATTCCGCACATTGCCGGTCCATATACCCAAAAGGTTCCTTAATCGACTATCAAGTCTTGGTTGGAAATACGTATGGGGAGGGAAAAAAGCTAGGTGCCCTCGCACTACTCTTATTGCACATAGAAAGAGGGAGGGGCAGGGTTAGTAGACCTGAATGACTATTTATGGGCTGTCAGATTGGACCACGTAAAATATTGGTTATGCACTAAAGAAACGCCTCTGTGGGTAGACATAGAAAGGACAATTGTCCCCACGTCTGACTTAAAATTTCTATTTATTAGCGATGGATGGTCTCCATGGGACATTGCAAACCTCTCTCCACCTATACAGGTTTCGTTGAGGGCATGGAGGTTATGCCTTTCACGCAATAGTATGGACACCCAAGAATTACCCTATGACCTCCCAATAGTATTACTGGAAGCAAAAATCCCTTCACTGTCAGTAAGAGCTCTATTGAATCATGGTATTTCCCATATATCAGACCTCTACGATGGCTCCAAACCCAAGTCCCTAGCACAATTTAATCTGCCAAATAACAAGGTGTTCACCTGCCTATGCATCTTGCACTTCCTTAAACCATACCCTAACCCAGTGATACACCTACCACCCAGACTGTGGACCTTTTATTCCAACAATGATGAACCAAAGAAGGGTACCGCAATGTTTTACAATCTCATACAGGACAAACTGACCTTTAAAAAAACGACGGCAATGACTAAGTGGGAAACTGATCTAGGCACTTCCTTCTCTAACCTACAGTGGCAGGATTCATTTAAAGAGATTCATAAAGCCTCACATTGTGTTGGACATTGGGAAATTACAATAAAAATTGCTAATAGATGGCACTATACACCATTCAGACTGGCAACATACTATCCAGCGCTATAGCCACATTGCTGGAGAGGGTGTGGGCAAATAGGCAATCTTTTGCACATGTTTTGGCATTGCCCGAATATACGGAGTCTGTGGAATCGAGTCTTCTCTTTTATCTCCTCCCTGACGGGTAATTTGACTCAACCCTCTCCGGCACTGGCAATTCTCCATGTGGATCTAGAACAATTTCCTATAGAGCATAGGCCGGTTATCAACCACATCCTTTTAGAAGCAAAAGCGAATATTTTACGTACTTGGAAAACAAACGCAACTTCAAATTTCTCTGATATAGTTAGAGTAGTCCATAGGAACTACACGTTTGAACGTTTAATTGCAATCAATTCTCTACAGTGTTATTGTTTTGACAAATGTTGGTCTATATGGCCTAAGAACTGTTAAGAATGTTGACTGATCTTTACTAACTACCTTGTATTGCGTGAGAAGTGTGCTGTGCATATTGAGAATATTGTGTATTTAGTGTGTATCAAGACACCTTTTTTTTTTCTTTTTTTTTTTTTTTCTTTTTCTCTTTCTTCTTGATTTATGTAATGCTTTATACTTTATGTGAAAACTTCAATAAAAAACAATGTGCTAAAAAATAATAGTGTATTTGGGTACTGCAGATTTTCTTTTCTGTTTTGCTGCTTTACCTCAGCTATACACAGAGACAAAAGTTACTGAAAATACGTTTTTTTTTTTTTTTTCAAATAAATTTTATTGAGTTTAAGGGACATACAGAAAAAAAAAAGGGAATAGGGAGTAGCAACAACAAAGTTGGATACGGAACGCTGGTAGGCGCATCAAACATGATGCAATTAGAGTACATACATCATATAGAAGGCACTGTACACAGGCCATGGGGGCAAATGGAAATACATTCCCAAGGAGGGTACATTGACAGTGGGTATACCCTGCACGGGTATTAGGGGGGGTAGGTGAATGTAAATATCGGATACAAAACAAAGACCTGACCTTGGACCCACTAGGTGTGTACGCATAAGGGAGAATCACACATAAACAGAAATAACACACCGCTAAAACTTTACAGTGAAATAGGTGAATCTGGATGGATTTTACACATTGGTGGGGACCAGAGAATATTATAGGAGCTAAAGATGCATAGAAACGTACTATAGTAAACACTCATAGGGGGGGGGGTGGCACTCGGGGGGGTTGGCACTCGGGGGGGGGGGTGCTGTGGCATCTCAAGCAGTTAACATCATAAAGAGCTGTTCCTCCTAGGTACGGATGGCGGTGGAGATTTGAAGTAGGAGAAAGTGTAGTGTTCAAAGTTGGAGCGTTCCTCCGTAGATAGTGAAGATGTCATAAAGGAGCCCCATGTTGACAAGAAAAGGGATTTAAAAAGGGATTTAGAGGATTCGTTGTTGAAGTCGTTCCTTGTAGAGAAGAAGGAGGAGCTCATGTTGCACTTGGGTCACCGTGGGGGGGAGAGTAGACGTCCAGTTTTTCAGGATAGCTCTCCGTGTGACAAGGAGACATATCAAAGACCAGTCTTTGTTGACAATTGCAGGTGCCGGGTGGGCCGACCGGGACCATTGCAGTAGTAGGGGGTCCCAGTAACCAAAAATAAGGAGCAGAGGGTCTTTGGGTAGGTTTAGTAAGGTAATGTTGAAGATGTAGGCCAGCACCTTGTCCCAAAAGGAGGATATGAACGAGCATGACCAGAAACGGTGAGTTAGGGAAGGTTTCTGAAGGTGGCACATGGGGCACTGAGCGGTAACACGATTCGTTGTGGAGTAGAGAAAGGGTATGTGAGCCCGGTGGACGATTTTTAGTTGGGTTTCTCTCCAGATTTCATTTGGGGTCAGATGTTGGACCTTGTTGAGGCCTTGAAGTAGCTTGTCAACTAGATTATCATCAGGGAAGTCTCTACCCCAATTAGCTGCGGATGAGGAATGTAGAGGAGGAGTGGTTTTAAGGAGAAGAGGTTTTTAAATGGCCGAGATTCTGTATGAGTCGTCTGCGAGAAGCTGGTCGGAAAAGTTGAAGGAGAAACGTTTTGCGGCCTCCGTGCAGGTAGTTTTCAAATAGTTGGTGCATTGCCAGAAATGGAATATATGAGAAGGAGGGAGCGAGAAGGCGGCGGCCACCGCCCCAAAGGTTAGGGGCGACCAGTTGAAGTGTCACAGAGGGATGAGAACTTAGTGAGACCTTTGTCTTGCCAGATCTTGAAGGGCTTGTGGTCCATGCCAGGGGGGAAGTTCGGGTTACCTTGGATTGGTACATGGCGAGATATATACGGGCAACATAGAAACAGTGCAGCGCAAACAATAAATACAATAAAATGTATTAATGGTGCTTCTCATGCACCATTAATCAAAAGGACCTGTGTATACAGGAACAAAGTAAAGGGTGATAAAACACACCAAAATAAATCATATGTGCATAAGTGCATAAATATCTTGACAAATGTCCATATAATAATATGTGCGATTGGTCCAATATTCCAATTGGTCTGATTGATCAGAATCCACCAGGTGCAAAGTGTTAGAAGGTATAAAGTGATCCCACCACCACACGGGTATTCTACTATTACCTCCAAATTTGACCACTGTTTCACCAGATGGTCAAACTGCTCATAGAATCCACCAGGTAGCCCAGGGGAGAGATGTTGTATTAGGTCCTCACGCATCAGTCATGATATATATCAAAAACGAAAGATGAGAAAAAACAAACATCTAAGAGCTTCCATAAAAAAAGGATTTATTGCAGCATATAGCACACAGCTTACTCACATTTGGTGAGAAAATCATGGGCATCAAGGAAAACCATAGGACCAGACAAAGATCACATCAGGATGAGGTTCAGACCATGAACGAGCGACTGTAAAGGTGATTCCTGTCCCCGGACGCGTTGCGTAAAAATTACTTCTTCAGCAGGGCAGGAATCTTGCTTTCCATGTGTTCACCTTAGAGGTGTAGAGATATATACGGGGGCAGCCGAAGACTTTTCCTGATTTCTCTCCAGGCAACAACAGTGTCTCTTAGCAGTAGGTTGTGTTGATATAATGCCGGGACCGCTTTCCATTTGCTGTGAAGAAGAGCTATGAGGGAGAAGGGATGAGCCATGGCAGATTCCAGGGGGTAATTGGAATAACGCGAAGATTGCGTGATCCAATCTAGGCCGATCCTCATTAAACAAGCTAAATTATAGGTTCTTACATTTGGGAGACTAACACCCCCCTCGCGTCTGGGAAGAAAGAGCTTCTTTAAAGCAATGCGGGGCCTCTTACCCCGCCATATACATTTTTAAACAGCCGATTCAAATTGTTTGATATCTTTGTGGCGAAGGAGCAGAGGTATAGTCTGCATCGGGTACAGTAGTCGAGCAAAGCTGACCATTTTAACAAGGTGACATCTACCCAGAAGCGAGAGGGGCAAATCCATCCAGTTTACCAGTTCTTGAGAAATTTTCGCTAGCAGAGGGGGGTAGTTCAGGCAATACAGGGAGGAGGGCGTCTTTCCTATCGAGATACCCAGGTAGGTAATATGGGACTTGGCAACCGAGAAGATTGAACTATGGGACCAGGAGGGGGTGGGCCCAGTTCCCAAGGGGAGTATTTCACTTTTACCATAATTCAGGTTCGGAAAATGTCAAACACTCGTTTGATGGTGGACATATCGGAGGAGGGGTTGGCCGAGAAAATAAGGACGTCGTCCGCGAAGAGGGAAGAACGTAGGTCACAGTCGCCGATCGGGATACCGTGTAGGGGTGCTATCTGAATGAGGTGTCTGGATAAGGGTTCTAAGGCAATGTTGAATAAGAGTGGTGATAGAGGGCAGCCTTGACGGGTGCCTTTGTGTAGGTGAAATTCTTCTGAGAGTAGACCCGCGGCCACCAATTTCGCCGTGGGGGAGGAGTACATGGAGTTTATGAGATGACAGAAAGGGCCCGAGAAGCCCATCTTCGACATAGTCAGAGCAAGCCAGTCAAAGCTGACATTGTCAAAGGCTTTCTCCGCATCTAATGTTATGATGGCAAAGTCGCCGCTTGGATGTTGTTTAGCGTGTTCCAGTGCCAGCATAACTTTTCGTATGTTAAGGGTGGCTGTTCTACCCTTCACAAAGCCTGATTGTACAGGGTGGATCAGAGAGGGGATGATGTCAGAGAGTCGATTAGCTATAATTTTTGATAGGATCTTGACATCTAGATTAAGTAGGGAGATGGGCCTATAAGATCCTGGCTCTAGGGGGTCCTTGCCTTTCTTAGACAGCAGCTTGATGATGGCCTGATTGCCTGACGGCAGATAGGGGCCGTCGGACCACATGCCCATATATACCTTGTGAAGGGTAGGCTCCACCAGAGTCTGGAGGGTCTTGTAGAACTCCCCCGTGAAGCCGTCAGGGCCAGGGGCCTTGGAGGGGGTAAGCTTGCGGATGGTGTCAGATACCTCAGAGAGGGTTATGGGAGCGTTAAGGGCCTCTAGTTGGGAGGGGGTGACTGTAGGGATGTTTAAGTTGCCAAAAAAGGCCTGAGCTGTCTGTGTATCAATTGGGTCAGGGGCATAAAGGGACGAGTAGTACTGAAGCATAGCCTTATTTATCGTCGGTGGTGTGGTGTTTACGGTACCTTTGGAATCTCTAAGGGACGTGATGTGGGTGGGACCAAAGGAACCTTTGCATAGTCTAGAGAGTAGTTTGCCTGATTTATTTCCGAACCTGTGTAGGGTAGCGTCCAAATTTGCTTTTTTAGTCAATTCTAGGGTGTCTGCCCAAGTGTCGAAAGAGCTCTTTGCTGCTAACCACTCCTCTCTGTCGCTAGGGGATCCGGTGGAGTATAATGCCCTCTGGGCCTATTGTAGTCTAGAACTGGCCAATTTGTAGTTTGACAGGGTGTTGCGTCTGAAAGAGGAGGCATAGGAAATAATCTGACCCCTGAGAAACGCCTTACCAGCGTCCCAGAAGAGGTTGGGATTGTCAGAGTGAGAGGCATTAGCTGAGGAGTACTCCAACCATGCCTTCTCCATGGAATGCTGGAAGTCGGATTGATTGTGAAGGTACGAGGGGAAACGCCAAATTCTGGGGTGAGGGGGCAGGTCGAGGTTGTCCACGTTAAGTAGGATCGGAGCATGGTCCGAGATGGCTATGTCTAATATATCTGCGTTTGAAAGCAAGGGGATCAGATCGTCGGACCCGAAAAAGTAGTCAATCCTAGAAAGAACATTATGGGGGTTGGAATAAAAAGTGAATTCCCTGTCTGCGGGATGTTGTAAGCGCCACAGGTCTCGGAGGTGTAGAGAGTCAATAGTGGACGCAAAAAGCATCGGGGTGGGTGAAGCAAATCGTGGCCCGGTGTGTTTAGGGGAGGATCTGTCATCTATCTGGTTCATGACGTCATTGAAGTCACCTCCTACTAGATGGGGGAGGTGGGCGTTTTGTAGTAGCCAATTAGTCAGTGTACTGTAGAAGATTTTACCAGGGCTATTAGGGGCATAAACATTGGAGATCAGTAGTTCTTTGGTTCCTATTTTTACATGGGCGGTCAAAAGTCGTCCACAGGTGTCAGACTGTACTGCAATAACCGTGCACGGTAGATTCTTATGAACCAGCAGGAGGACTCCCGCCTTACGGGCAACGGCGTCCAAGCCCATGACTGTGCCTACCCATAGTTTCTGCATGCGGTGGAAATCAGAAGTGGTCAGATGGGTTTCCTGCAAGAGTGCTATGTCAGTTTTAAGTCTTTTGAGATGACGTAGGACCTTCATCCTCTTATTGGGGGATCTAAGTCCCTTTACATTCCAGGAAACTATTTTCATGTTATGTAGTCAGTGAAAGAGGGGGTCTGAGAAGACATTGCATATATGTTGTCGCGGAACGGAGCGGTTCGTGGGAGGGTTACCCGATCGAGGAGGGAAGTAATGGTTGCGCCACATAGGCTTGGTGTCAGAGGGCATACGTGAACATGAGTGCCTAAGATAAGGGGGGCAGCGGGGGAGGGGAGGGGGAGGGAGAAAAAGGGAACTTAAACATTAAACCTAACAAAAAATGTGAGAGCTTCACTTTTTTCCGCATGGGATCACAGCGAGGGCCAGCTCCCATGTCACGACACAACCAGCATGATTTCTGAGAGCCCGTGAATGGGTGGACGGTTTCATGCGGCTAGGAGAAGTCGGTACAAGAGAGAGTAGAAGCAAGGCGCGCAGTGATACCAGGGGAAGGCTGCATAAAGAGAACAATTATAACGACAGTGGTAACAACACAGAGTTCAAACAGTATAAACGCAAAACATTCTAGCTGGGTAGGAATGAGAACAATAACGAGATAAGCAATCAGGGTCCGTCAAACAAAATTTCGAACAGGGCAGTCAGTAAACATAAGGATATACCTCGACTGGGCGATTGTAGGGAGTCACTTCCAACGTAGATGGAGAGGGGGGGATCGAGGCGGTCCCCACAGAGCAGGTCATGCAGGAGCATGTTTCTGACCAAAGAAGAGAGAAAGAGCGACCGAGCTGATCCCTCTAGACCAGACGTGTGGCAAGGTTAAGGCCAGTAGATTATAGGAGCTGGCTCAGGTCAGGTTTAGGGTGATCCGGGAGGGGTCCGAGATTGTAGGCCTGAAGCGCTTAGGTGAGTCTTTGCGCGGGCTTCTCTGGTCCTGAGGACGGTTGAGTGGGGGGGCTTTCGATGGGGTCTGGGACTGCCGCCCCTGATGGTGGGAGCGTAGGAAGGCTTCGGCCTCTGAGGGGTCATGAAAGGAGAGTTGCTCGCCATTGGGGGCTCTGAGGCGGAGTATGGCCGGGAAAGCCAAAGTGAATTTCACTTGCTGTTGAAAAAGTTCAGTGCACACCTGCTGGAATGCCTTCCTCTTTTTCGATACCTCCATGGAATAATCAGCAAAAATCAGGATCTTTAGTCCATCGATCTGGACCTGTCTGGCCTGCCTGAACTTTTGTAGTATAAGGGACTTGTCAGCGTAGTTCAGGTATTTAGCAATGATAGGCCGAGGTGTTTTGCGGTCTGAATTAAATGCTCCTATGCGGTGGGCCCTTTCCACTGCACAGGGGCCCGGGAGGCCCAGGGCCTCGGGTATTCGCTGCGCGCAGAGGTCTGCGAGGGCGGCTGCCTGTAACGATTCAGGGACCCCTACAAAACGAAGGTTACTTCTTCTAGATCTGTTTTCTAAATCATCTAGTTTTTGAAGTATATAGTGGTTGGTTTTGTCCTGAGCATGTTCAGTAGCCTGGGCCTGGTAAAGTTCATCCTCAGCATTTGACAGGCGGTGCTCCATATCATTG
The DNA here is from genome assembly GCA_029574335.1 of Rana kukunoris. Classification (NCBI taxonomy): domain Eukaryota; kingdom Metazoa; phylum Chordata; class Amphibia; order Anura; family Ranidae; genus Rana; species Rana kukunoris. The sequence continues at coordinate 200,038,703 of CM056050.1, read as the reverse complement.
AGCCTGGTGCCGTGTTCTTTGATCTGCTTATGGATCTGCGCCATCCCTGCATTCACCGCTTTTTCCACTGACGCGGCAATCATGGGGGACAAAAGAGCAGCCACTGCTTGGGCAATGCGCTCTGTGGTGTTGTCCCCTCCTAGAGGTGTCCCCGGGGTGTGTGGAGCAGGAGACGGGGATATGTTGCCGCTTACCTCCATCTCCGTGTGCAGCGCCGCCGCGTAGGCCGAGACCGGGGCCTCGATTTGCGGGGAAGCCGTCGGCGCCGCCTGGGCTGTTTGGGTGCGCGCACCCGATTTCTCCACAAAGCGGTCCATGGTGTCCGTGGGGTGACTCCAGAGGTGGAGGGGGGTCTGCTGGGCGTCTTAGGCAGGCTTTACAGGCCGGTTTAGGTCGCGCTGCGGGAGCCGAGGAGAGGAGCTGTTACTCCATGCGGCGCCGGAACCGGAAGTGAAAATAAGTTTTATAACTGGTGCGATAAACCAGTGGCCCCCCCAAAACGACAGATTGAAGTGCGGTGTTATATAAAAAATATACTTTCATAATAGTGTATTTTGGTACTGCTGAATTTTTGCCTTTTTCGCTGCGTTACCTCTGCTACACACAGTGACAAACTTTACTGAAAAAAAAAGTTTTATCACTGGTGCAATAAACCAGTGGCCCCCCAAAACAACAGATTGAAGCGGAGTGTTGTATAAAAATATACTTTCATAATAGTGTATTTGGGTACTGCCTTATTGTTTTTTTCTGTTTTGCTGCTTTACCTCAGCTACACACAGAGACAAAAGTTACTGAAAAAAGTTTTATAACTGGTGTGATAAACCAGTGGCTCCCCAAAACAACAGATTGAAGCGGGTGTTATATAAAAATATACTTTCATAATAGTGTATTTGGGTGCTGCAGAATTTTTTTAAATTATTTTATTTAGAATTTTTGCCTCTTTCACTGCGTTACCTCTGCTACACACAGTGACAAAATTTACTGAAAAAAAGTTTGATAACTGGTGCGATAAACCAGTGCCCCCCCCCCAAAATGACAGATTGAAGCGGGGTGTTATATACCTTCTTCCACATATACTGCGCTTCTCTAGAGACTTTTGTCACAGGTTCATTTAAAAAATGACAGGCAGAGGAAGAGACAGGCCCTTTCACAGAGGTAGTAGGGGTAGGGCAGGAGCACCAGGCCGGAGCCAAAGTGGGAAGTGGCACAATGTGCGTTCGATTACGTCAAAGTCTCACCAATAACACCACCACCATCACCACCATTAACCCTCCGCTCCGCTTAAGTTACAGGAATTATTTTCCGATCCATCAGAAGACATTTCCGATGCACAGCCATTCTTGGCATTGGATCAGGAAGAGGAGGTAGCAACAGCCGACACTCAGCAGTCTGACGACAGTACCCAGATCAGCCCAAGGAGGTTGGTCCCTGCTGTTGCTGCCTACTCCAAATTCTCTAATGTTAGTGGTGGGGAAGGTGATGTCGATGATGACGTGTCTACAGACGTCATGTGGGTGCCCACAAGAGAGGAAGAGGAGGGGAGTTTAGAGGAAGAGATGGACCAGCAGATAGGGAGGAGAAGCAGGCCGAACTTACTCTTCTCCTTCTCATTCTCCTTCTCCTCCATACTCACAATTGTCCTCCACTTCACCTTTCATCATGCCATCCTCACGTTTTTTCTGCAAAAAGTCAGGCTTCCGTGGCTCAAATGTTTGATCATAAAAAACAATGACGCCGGATAACCCTCTTGCCCATCGGTTGACCGCTGGCTTGTCGGAACTGATAGCCCGCCAACTACTGCCATATAAACTGGTGGACTCGAAGGCCTTTCGAAAAATTGTGGCCATTGATACACCACAATGGAAGGTCCCAGATGGGCATCCCAGAGCTATATGGCCATGTTCAGCAACAAGTGAATGTATCTCTGGCACACAGTGTCGGTGCCAAGATACAACTGACCACAGACACGTGGTCTAGCAAACATGGGCAGGGAAGGTATATAACTTTTACTGCCCACTGGGTGAACCTTCTGACGGCTGTCAAGAACTTAACCCGTGGCACCCATGTAGATTTGGTTTTACCACCACAAATTGCATGCAGGCCTGCCTCTTCTTCCCCTCCTCCTACTCCATCCTCCCTCTCCTCCTTAGCTGACTCATCCTTTTACGATGCTACCGTATCTTCCGCTGCGCCGTCCAAGATCCCCAGAACCTATTCGACATGCCAGGTGAGACGTTGCCATGCTGTGCTGCGTCTGTTGTGCCTGGAAGACAAGAGAAACACTGGTCCTGTACTCCTTTCAGCTTTGCGTTCACAGGCAGATCAGTGGCTAACACTGCGCAATTTGACAGTTGGTAAAGTAGTGTGCGTCAACGGTGCCAATCTGCTGAGCACACTGAAACAGGGCCAAATTACACATGTGCCATGCCATGGCACACGTCCTGAACTTGGTCGTGCAGTGATTTGTTGCCGAATACCCTGGGGTCCAGGACGTCTTACGGCAAACCAGGTAAATCTCGGGCCATTTCAGAAGATCTTACACAGCCATGGCTCGCCTTGCTGACATTCAGCGGCGACACAACCTGCCCGTCAAAAGTCTTATTTGTGACTGCCCGACGCGATGGAACTCAACCTTGTATTTGCTTGATAGGCTGCTCCAGCAGAAACGTGCAGTTAATGACTACCTGTACGAACTCTACGGGAGGACAGGTTCTGGGGAGCTTGTTTTTTTTTCACCGCGGCAGTGGCTGCTCATGCGCGACTCATGCAGACTTCTGCCGCCATTTGATGAGATCACCAAACTGTTCAGTCGCAGCCAGGGTGCCATCAGTGACATCGTACCTTACGCCTTCTTTCTGGAGCGTGCATTGCATTGTGTCATTGATCAAGCCGTCGAGGAGCAGGAGCAGGAAGATGAGGAAGTCCCAATGCTGGATGAATTCTCAGGGGGGGCTACTCCACCTGAGACAAGTCAACAACGGGAGTCTGAAGAAGAGTCAGAGGAGGATGGTGCCGGGGCGGATGAGGAGGAGCAAGAAAAGCATGCTTTAAACCTTTCTGGGATCCATGGTGTTGTCCGTGGATGGGGGGAGGAGAACGAGGACGACATTATCCTGGATGAAGAGCAGGAGCCAGGCCACTACACCGCTTCCAGTTTAGTGCAAATGGAGGCCTTCATGCTCCAGTGTTTTAAGAGGGATCCCCATATAAAATGCATAAAGGACAAGGACCAGTAGTGGGGGCAACGTACTTAGACCCCCAGTACAAACAAAAGTTTGGCAGAAATGTTACCACCATCACAGAGGGCTATCAGAATGCAGCACTTCCAGACCTTCGAGAAATGTTGCATTCTGATTTTGAGTAATTTCCACTCACAGAGAAACAGTTGCAGGTACCAATCCAACAGCGCCTGCAAGAAGAGGGTGGTTTGAAGATATGTTGGTCACTAATGATATGAGATCATTCTTTCAGCCGACCTATCGACAGCTGTCCTCCGGATCCAGCATCAGGGAACGCCTAGTTCAACAGGTGTCCGACCACATCAGGTTAACTGCCCGAGAAGTGATGAACCCCTGGACTACTGGGTAGGCAGGCTTGACCTCTGGCCAGTGCTTGCACGATTTGCAATGGAACTGTTGGCTTGCCCCTCGTCCAGTGTCCTGTCCGAATGGACGTTCAGCGCAGCAGGGGGGGTCTGTATCTGGTGAATGCCTAATGTACCACCAGCCAGAGAAAAAAAAGTTGTTTGCTATCAGGTGAACGCTTTTTGGCCTAAATTTTGGGGCCTGTACTAGCTGACACGTATTTCTGTATCCGGTGAATAGCTTAACCACTTAAGACTCGGACCAAAATGCTGCTAAAGGACCTTGCCCCTTTTTGCGATTAGGCACTGTGTTGCTTTAACTGACAATTGCGCGGTCGTGTGACATGGCTCCCAAACAAAATTGGCGTTCTTTTTTCCCCACAAATAGCTTTATTTTGGTGGTATTTGATCACCTCTGCGTTTTTTATTTTTTGTGCTATAAACAAAAATAGAGCGACAATTTTGAAAAAAAATCAATATTTTTTACTTTTTGCTATAATAAATATCCCCCAAAAATATATATATTTTGTTTTCCTCAGTTTAGGCCGATATGTATTCTTCTACATATTTTTGGTTAAAAAATACTCAATAGGCGTTTATTGGTTGGTTTGCACACAATTTATAGCGTTTACAAAATAGGGGATAGTTTTATTGCATTTTTTTTTTAATTGCATTGTTTATTGTGAAAATGACATTTGCAGTTTGGGAGTTAACCACAAGGGGGCGCTGTAGTGGTTATGTGTTCCCTAATGTGTATATACAACTGTAGGGGGTGTGGCTGTAGGTGTGACGTCATCGATTGCAATTCCCTGTATAAGGGATCACGCGATCGATGACGCCGCCACAGTGAAGGACGGGGAAGCCGTGTTTACACACGGCTCTCCCCGTTCTTCAGCTCCGGGGACCGATCACCGCACTCCAGCGGCGATCGGGTCCACAAGTCCTGCAGTCCAGGTCCCGGAGCTTTGGACCGGGTCACGGGAGTGTGTCACGGACGCGCGCCCATGACCCACGGCTGGGTACTAGTACAGTACGTACCTGTACGTACATGTGCCCAGCCGTGCCATTCTGCCGACGTATATGTGCAGGAGGCAGTCCTTAAGTGGTTAATGTACCACCAGCAACAGAATAAAAACTTGTTTGCTATCAGGTGAATGCCTGTCGGCTAATTTTTGGGGCCTGTAATGGCCGACACTTACTTCTGTATCTGGTTTTTCACTTAATACTTCTGGTAGGTCAGTGTCCATGTTGTGGGACTATTTTGTGGCTGAAAATATGACCTGCAGGTTTTTAATGTTCGCCTGCCATTAAAACCTGCGGTTTGTGAACATTTGAGAGAGTTTGCGTGGTACAGCGAACTGCAAGAAAATTACACCGAGTCAAGTACTCACAATGGCTGCATTATACATATATTTAATTATTTATTATTGAATACAAAATTGCATTCATTTTTGTATTTGATATCTGCTTGAAGTTTAGCTTTAAAGGCATTTTCTAAATATGCTAATAAGATAGAAATACATAAATACATTGGCCCGGATTCACGTAGGGAAGCGTATCTTTATTCCGGCGTAGCGCATCTCATATACGCTACGCCAACGTAACTTAGAGAGGCAAGCACTTACTCCGTAAGTTTCGGCGGCGTAGCGTAAATTGGCCGGCATAAGCCCGCCTAATTCAAAGTAGGAAGGAGATGGGCATCATCTATTTAAATTACGCGTGACCCCATGCAAATGAATGGCCAGTCAAACTGGGCATGCGTGCGCATGCTCAGAATCACATCGCATATACTCCCTAAGATACGTCGGCGCAATGCCTACAACGTGAACTATTCACGTAGTACTACATAAGCGGCATACGCGGCGTAAAATTTGACGGCGTTGTTCCCTGGCCCATACCTTTGCATTACCTGCGCATGCTATATGAGGGGTAACTTTACACCGGACGTAAGCCTTACGCAAATCGCGTATATGAAGTGGCTGGGCGTATCTATGTTCGTGAATCGGCGTATCTTACTCATTTGCATATTTATAATGGGAACACCGAATGCGTCCAGCGTAACTATGCGCCCACAATACGCTGGCGTAGACAAGTTACGTCGGGCAGAGGAAGCCTATTTTTCGACGTATCTCGCTTTGTGAATCGGCGTAAAGATACAACGGCGCACATTTGGGGCCAGATTCAGGTAGAGTTGTGCTGGAGTATTTCCATATGCGCCGCGTAACTGTGAATATGCGCCGTCGTTTCTATGTGGCCGTACCCACCAAACTAGATGCGACAGAAAACGGGCCATTTCCGATCGGCTTAACTTTCCGAGGAGGCGGGCACGTGAGAGGATATACCGCACGCGCATGAGCCTCTTTGGCATGGGTAATGAGAAGTTGTATCGCCTCTTCAGATTCAGCCCTGATGCAATACTTGAACTAACCACAACCCTGCAGGAGGACATCACCAGCAAGACACACCGCTCACAAGCAGTGCAGCCACTGGTGAAGGTACTGGCAACACTTAATTTCCTTGCAAGTGGATCATTCCAGCGTACAAGTGGAGTGGTGGCTGGGATGTCACAATCCTCTGTGAGCAGATGTGTGCACCAGGTTGTCCCTGCAATCCTCAGACGCATGTCCAACCAGTTCATCAGACCCACCACTGAGGAGCTGCGGCTGAAGGCAATGACAGATTTCTACAGAATTGCCAGATTCCCACGCACTGTGGGGGCCATTGATTGCACACATGTGGCCCTACAGCCCCCCAGTGCCACAGAGCACATATACCGCAATCGGAAGCATTGGCACTCCATCAACGTACAGGTGATAGCCGATGCCCAACGCCTCATATGGCACGTCCGTGCCAAATATCCCGGATCCAGCCATGACAGCTTCATATACCGTCAGAGTCCCATCCCAGCAGAATTCGAGCAGAACATGTATGGGGACAGCTGGCTGGTTGGTGAGTGACATGGGTGGCAGGCATGACTATCCCCTCCCGTGATGCACATCACAAGGGGCACATGCATGACTAACATCCTCCTGTCTTTTGCCTTCCAGGTGACTCTGCATATGCACTGGGACCCCATCTCATGACTCCTTTCCGGAACCCCCAAACCAGAGGAGAGAGAAAATACAATGAAGCACACATCAAAACCCGTGCAGTGGTGGAGCAAACATTTGGGCTCCTGAAGTCCCGTTTCCACTGCCTGGATAAGTCCTGGGGGACCCTATTGTATTCCCCTACCTTTGTGTGTCAGATCATCGGTGCATGTTGCATTCTGCACAACTTTGCTATGAGAAAAGGCCTGCAGATTGAAATGCGTGATGACCTGACCCCCGAACCAGACAGCCCCCCCCTGCCAGAGGAGACCCATTCAGCTGATGGAAGAGCAGTCAGGAGGGTCCTCGCCGTAGGCGTCTTTGGACAATAAACCAAAACATTAATCACACAGACAATGCACGCGTGTACACCACTGATGTCCCTAGATCACACACACCACATCCACATCGCATTGGATTAGCCCAAGTCCAGCATGTAGGACTTGGGAGCAGCAATGCCAGCGTCAAGGCCCCAATGATGTCGCTGTCCATTCATACACCTTTCACACGTCATTCATACAGCCGTGGGGTTAACTTCACCACCACGGCCGAGGAGTGCCACCCCCTCACATTCACACACCATTCACACTGTCCCCTGCACTCCTGACCGTGTGCAGTTAAAAATAAAATAAATATCTCATAACCTGAGTAATAAAAAAATAAAACAAAAACTCATAACCTGAGTAATAAAAAAATAAAACAAAAACTCATAACCTGAGTAATAAAAAAATAAAACAAAAACTCATAACCTGAGTAATAAAAAAGAAAAATAATATAAAGCAAAACAAAAATAAATCCCTCATCTGGGATGACGGGGGCTCCTCCTTGTGGGCACTCTCGGGCTCCTCAGCTGCCTGGAGGAAGTGGGAGGGGGTGGGGGGGCATCTGGAGGAGGCTGATCCCCGGGTGGGCCACTCCTGGGAGCTGGTGGCTGCCTGCCCTCCAAGGCCACGGCAATCCGGCTGAGATACAGGTTGGTCTGGGCCTGCATCCTCAGCTGGCGGGTGATATTATGCCGCTGGGCACGCTGCCGCTGCCTCCCCTCTTCACGGATGGCAGCTGTGTTGTCTTGGACGGCTGCTGTCAGGTGCCGTACATCAGCCTGCACCTCCCCCAGGCTGGTGACAACGTCCTGCACACCACTGGGCAGCTGCGACATGGAGCCCAGGCTGTCCACGACCCGGTCCAAGTGGGCAGCAATCTCCCCCATCTGCTGTGTTTGTCTGGCGTGGTCCAACACCACCTGGTCCTCGACCATATCACACACCCCCCTGGTCTTCCGGGTTGCCTTCCTGGGGCCAGGAGAAGGTTGTCCCCGTTGGGATGGACTCGCCCTTGAGGGGCTACCGAGGATGGGGGAGGGGATGACAGAGGGCCCTGCAGAGGAGGAGGACTCCTCCAACAATAAAATAAAGTCCTGTTCAGAAACAGGCTCCTCCACAACCATCTCTGCAGAGGTGGTGTGGGCACTCTCCTCCACCTCGGTGTCACTGTCTTCAGCACCCAGGGGCTCGTCCTCAGGATCCCGTTGGGAGGTTGGGGTGGACTGGCCGGCAAGAGATGATGGCCCAGCTCCGTCATCTGTGGATGACACAAAGCAGACACATGTTGGTGGTCACACACACTTGGCACATGTACCCTCCCCCCCCACATGCAACACACCAAATAGGGTATAAAAAACACTTACCTGTCCTGGAGCCTTCCTCCACGGAGTCATATCCAGGGACCCCCTCCAACTGCTCCCTGTCCAGGCAGCGGGTGACCACCTCCTCCTCTGTGGTCAGGCTGACCGGACATGGGGGTCCACCACCTGTGCCCCGCTCATGGCTCCAAATGGTGGCCACCTTGCCACGGACCTTGCGCCGCAGGTCATTGATTTTTTTTTTAATATCCCCAGCAGTCCGGGTGGAGTACCCCAACACATTGACCCTGCCAGCAATGGTGTCCAGGATGCCCTGCTTCCTCTCCCGGCTGGTCTTACGACTTTTTTTCCCGTGGAGGAAATCATTAAAAATCTCCATAGCGGAGATTATAACTGAGACCTCCTGGGAGTTAAAATTGAGATTCCTCCTCTCTTTGGGGGTAGCGGGAGCAGCCATCACAGAGCAAAAGTAAATTCCCTGGGGAGGAGGGGGAAACGGAAATACTTTTGCGCCGGAATGGCGCTTCCGCTGGCGCTTTTATACGCGCAACGGAACACATTGCGCTGACGTTTCCCGTGAAGTGGTGCCGACGGAAGTTGTGAGCATGCGCACAAGGGGGCGAGTGGAGCCGCACTCACTGCGCATGCTCCGTGGATGATGCGCTGAATGTAAGCCTCTGCGCTGGGCTCCACCCATATTTTACATATGATCACACCCACTTCCACTTGCGTCAGGTTACGCCAGCGCATTATCGTTACTCTGGCGCAAGTTTACGTGCAAGTGCTATGAATAACAGTACTTGCTCCGAAAGTGTCGGCGGAGTAACATAAATGAGAAACGTTACTCCAGAGTAAAGATTCTCCCATCTACCTGAATCTGGCCCTTGGACTTATATCGGCGTATCTGGAGATAGGCCAACGTAAATTGTTTGTGAATCCGGGCCATTGTAACTAGGCTGTTGCATCATAGATTATAGCCATTCTGCTATTTATCTTATACAGTTGTACAGCTGTAGAGTACATTTTTAATTACATCTACAGTATATTATTGTTTGTAGAACAGTATATACATTGATGTTTGCATGGAAATATGTTTCAAAGCTTTAGAACATCTCTTAGTGGAGAAAAATGAGGTCACATGAAGAATTTCTAACCAAGATAGATAGTAATAGAGGTTTAATAGTGGCCTATTCATCTTATATCTTCTTGCTTTTTTGCTTAACATATATATTGTGAAATGTTGTCATATCAGATTGCACAGCGATAAAAATAGAGTTTATTGATCAATGTAGCAACCATAATGTCAATATACATTGACTGGTTTCCAGATATTTAATGGATCATGATGGATCTATATGTGTTCAGGGCATGTCAAGCTTTAAGAAAACTCACAGTAAGCATCATTCATAAAAGTGTAAAAGCTCTCGTCTTGGAGTATAAATGTACTCATATGCTCAACTGTCCCTGTTTTTTTTATTTTTATATATATACATTAACCACAATAATATGTTTGAAATAGTATTTGCATGAATACATAAAAGTGATGCTGTAGTGAGGACAGTGTAGTGTTGATTTTCCACTTACTTACATTTTTTTCTATGTATAACATACAAAGTAATAAAGAAAGGTCTTCACCAGAAAGCACTCATTATTTTTTAAACAACAACAATTATTTGTGTCTTCTTGATTCTAAAATGAACTGACTCTTCTGAAATTAATAATGCTTTAGGCCTAAGTAGTACAGGAGAGTAAAGCAAAATACATTTTTAAAAATGATGTATTGACAATCCTGATTAATAGAGCCTCAACATTTGTGTTATATCATTGGTCCAAATAAAGAATAGTCACTTTTAAATACGTTAAATCAGTGAAGTTTAGAAAAAGCGACAGTTGTCTGTGAGTTCTAATATACACATTGATGCTGATTTACTACTATCATATCTAAGCTGACACTTTGCAACCTCCATGAAACATGAAGTAAGCATACCTGGAAACAGTATTTGTCTGTTGCAAATCCAACAGAGCTGTTCAATGCAGGAACTTCAGATTTAAGCCAGCAGTGCAGACTTCTCCTGAGGTTTTTGAAGATCTACCAGCTATGTAGTTGTGAGCCATGATTTTAAATTCATTTAGCTAGTGTACTCATTTTTTTTCAAACACACAGTTGGTAGTTGTGCAATGTTCAAAGTGGTACGTGGATGAAAAGAGCAGAGGATATTTTTTTTTATTTGAAGGAAATGTGCTCAACATACCTGAATCAACAAAACACTTGCTAAAGGAAAGGTTGACAATGTTCATGCATGTTAGCTAGTCTATGCTTTTATGACAGGTTTTTGTTTACCTGTATAGGAATAAGGAGAAAAATACCGCGCTATAAAACCTATGGTAACAGAAAGCTGCAACAACTGAGGGCCAGATTCTCAGAGGCGTTACGACGGAGTATCTCAGATACCCCGTCGTATCGCCTTTTTTTTTGTCTCGTATCTATGCGAGTGATGCTTAGCATCACTTTTGCATAGATACGCTTCTACATCCGACAAGTGTAATACAATTACACTTTCGGATCGTAGGTGTAATGGCAACTCCGGCCACTAGGTGGCCTTTACGTTGTTTTTTCATTTGCATATGCAAATGAAGTAGTACGCCGATTCTCGATCGCTTTTACGCCGCCCCGTCGTCGCGTACGTCGTTTACGAACTCGTAAGATTACCCCAGCTTCTATGTGGAGTAACCTTACGAGGTCCTGTCGGATGCCGTCGTGTCCCGTCGGACGCCATGTTAAGTATGGCGTCGGGTCAGCGTCGGCTTTTTCCGTCGCTTACGTCGTTTTACTAACTCGTTCGCGAATAGGGACTTGCGTAAATGACGCTCACGTCGTTTTGACGTCGGTTTCAACGACGCTTCCCGACGTGAGCTGGAGCATGCGCACTGGGCTTTTTCCCTGGCCGGCGCATGCGCAGTTCGTTCGACGCGGGGGCGCGCTTAATTTAAATACAAGCCGCCCCATTTGAATTGCGCGGGTTTACGCTTGGCGATTAACGAGACGCCAACGCAAACTACGGAGCAAGTGCTTTGAGAATAAAGCACTTGCTCTAGTACGCAGCGGCGGCGTAGTGTAAATGGCTTACGCTACGCCGCCGAAAATATATGAGAATCTGGCCCTGAGTGTTATACACACACAATAATAGAAAGCAAAAAAAAGTTGGAGTTGCGCTGTGTGAAAAATAAAAAAGACAAACAAAGTGAACTAACTATGCAAAAAAATACAAAAAAATAGAGGTTCCAAGTCTGTTAAGGAGCACAGTGCCTTAGTGAAAACAAATAATGTCCAAATAAAATTTGCTTAGTATAGACAGTAAAAGTAATCCATCAGTTCCACAAAAAAGATATAATCCTTAATTGGATGATGATTGTAATGCAAACAGTCATAAGGAAGTCCAATATGTAAACAGAACCACCACCGAGATTGCACCAATAAATGAATGAATGGAGGCTTACCAGAAGGCAAGCTCAACAGGCTTGCGGCTATAAACCCTAGCCCGGGCCTTTAGAGATCCTCTGCAATGACGCAGGGTTGTAGAAAACTCCAAAGATATCACCAATTATGAACAAAGAAAGAGCTCACATAGTGAAGTATGTCGGCACAACATTCATAAAAAATATATAAAACTGTGACTATGTTAACACCACCACCGTTTCACCAAGATAGAATGAAGGCTTACCAGAAGCCAGGTATTGATCCTCCTATGGCTAAAAAAAACCTTAGCCAGGGCCTTGTATGGTAACGCTGCTAGCTGGATGTCCTAAGATCCTCTCAGTATCGCATCAGCGGCGATTAACGATAAGAAATAAAAAAGCCCACATAGTGAAGTACATAAAAAAAGGCTAAAAAGGTTTAATGAAGGTTACACTTACAAGCATCTCGTAAATACAGGCAAAAAGAAAGCAAAGCCGGCCGGCTTAGTTGAACGCCCGTTCCACTTGGATCGTCACGTCTTGCGTCAGCACATCACCTTCCCGACGTACGTTTCGTCACACATTTGACGTGCCCCTAGAAGACGTCAAATGTGTGACGAAACGTACGTCGGGAAGGTGACGTGCTGACGCAAGACGTGACGATCCAAGTGGAACGGGCGTTCAACTAAGCCGGCCGGCTTTGCTTTCTTTTTGCCGTATTTACGAGATGTTTGTAAGTGTAACCTTAATTAAACTTTTTTAGCCTTTTTTTTTATGTGGTGGTGTTAACATAGTCACAGTTTTATATATTTTGTATGAATGTTGTGCCGACATACTTCACTATGTGAGCTCTTTCTTTGTTCATAATTGGTGATATCTTTGGAGTTTTCTACAACCCTTCATCATTGCAGAGGATCTCTAAAGGCCCGGGCTAGGGTTTATAGCCGCAAGCCTGTTGAGCTTGCTTCTGGTAAGCCTCCATTCATTCATTTATTGGTGCAATCTCGTGGTGGTTCTGTTTATATATTGGACTTCCTTATGACTGTTTGCATTACAATCATCATCCAATTAAGGATTATATCTTTTTTTGTGGAACTGATGGATTACTTTTACTGTCTATACTAAGCAATTTTTATTTGGACATTATTTGTTTTCACTAAGGCACTGTGCTCCTTAACGGACTTGGAACTTCTATTTTTTATATTTTTTTGCATAGTTAGTTCACTTTGTTTGGAGTTGCGCTGTGTGAAAAATAAAAAAGACAAACAAAGTGAACTAACTATGCAAAAAAATATAAAAAATAGAGGTTCCAAGTCCGTTAAGGAGCACAGTGCCTTAGTGAAAACAAATAATGTCCAAATAAAAATTGCTTAGTATAGACAGTAAAAGTAATCCATCAGTTCCACAAAAAAAGATATAATCCTTAATTGGATGATGATTGTAATGCAAACAGTCATAAGGAAGTCCAATATATAAACAGAACCACCACGAGATTGCACCAATAAATGAATGAATGGAGGCTTACCAGAAGCAAGCTCAACAGGCTTGCGGCTATAAACCCTAGCCCGGGCCTTTAGAGATCCTCTGCAATGATGAAGGGTTGTAGAAAACTCCAAAGATATCACCAATTATAAACAAAGGAAGAGCTCACATAGTGTAGTATGTCGGCACAACATTCATAAAAAATATATAAAACTGTGACTATGTTAACACCACCACCGTTTCACCCAGATAGAATGAAGGCTTAACAGAAGCCAGGTATTGATCCTCCTATGGCTAAAAAAAACCTTAGCCAGGGCCTTGTATGGTAACGCTGCTAGCTGGATGTCCTAAGATCCTCTCAGTATCGCATCAGCGGCAATTAACGATAAGAAATAAAAAAGCCCACATAGTGAAGTACATAAAAAAAGGCTAAAAAGGTTTAATGAAGGTTACACTTACAAGCATCTCGTAAATACAGGCAAAAAGAAAGCAAAGCCGGCCGGCTTAGTTGAACGCCCGTTCCACTTGGATCGTCACGTCTTGCGTCAGCACGTCACCTTCCCGACGTACGTTCCGTCACACATTTGACGTGCCCCTAGAAGACGTCAAATGTGTGACGAAACGTACGTCGGGAAGGTGACGTGCTGATGCAAGACGTGACGATCCAAGTGGAACGGGCGTTCAACTAAGCCGGCCGGCTTTGCTTTCTTTTTGCCGTATTTACGAGATGTTTGTAAGTGTAACCTTAATTAAACTTTTTTAGCCTTTTTTTTTATGTGGTGGTGTTAACATAGTCACAGTTTTATATATTTTGTATGAATGTTGTGCCGACATACTTCACTATGTGAGCTCTTTCTTTGTTCATAATTGGTGATATCTTTGGAGTTTTCTACAACCCTTCATCATTGCAGAGGATCTCTAAAGGCCCGGGCTAGGGTTTATAGCCGCAAGCCTGTTGAGCTTGCTTCTGGTAAGCCTCCATTCATTCATTTATTGGTGCAATCTTGTGGTGGTTCTGTTTATATATTGGACTTCCTTATGACTGTTTGCATTACAATCATCATCCAATTAAGGATTATATCTTTTTTTGTGGAACTGATGGATTACTTTTACTGTCTATACTAAGCAATTTTTATTTGGACATTATTTGTTTTCACTAAGGCACTGTGCTCCTTAATGGACTTGGAACCTCTATTTTTTATATTTTTTTGCATAGTTAGTTCACTTTGTTTGGAGTTGCGCTGTGTGAAAAATAAAAAAGACAAACAAAGTGAACTAACTATGCAAAAAAATATAAAAAATAGAGGTTCCAAGTCCGTTAAGGAGCACAGTGCCTTAGTGAAAACAAATAATGTCCAAATAAAAATTGCTTAGTATAGACAGTAAAAGTAATCCATCAGTTCCACAAAAAAGATATAATCCTTAATTGGATGATGATTGTAATGCAAACAGTCATAAGGAAGTCCAATATATAAACAGAACCACCACGAGATTGCACCAATAAATGAATGAATGGAGGCTTACCAGAAGCAAGCTCAACAGGCTTGCGGCTATAAACCCTAGCCCGGGCCTTTAGAGATCCTCTGCAATGATGAAGGGTTGTAGAAAACTCCAAAGATATCACCAATTATGAACAAAGAAAGAGCTCACATAGTGTAGTATGTCGGCACAACATTCATAAAAAATATATAAAACTGTGACTATGTTAACACCACCACCGTTTCACCCAGATAGAATGAAGGCTTACCAGAAGCCAGGTATTGATCCTCCTATGGCTAAAAAAACCTTAGCCAGGCCTTGTATGGTAACGCTGCTAGCTGGATGTCCTAAGATCCTCTCAGTATCGCATCAGCGGCGATTAACGATAAGAAATAAAAAAGGCCACATAGTGAAGTACATAAAAAAAGGCTAAAAAGGTTTAATGAAGGTTACACTTACAAGCATCTCGTAAATACAGGCAAAAAGAAAGCAAAGCCGGCCGGCTTAGTTGAACGCCCGTTCCACTTGGATCGTCACGTCTTGTGTCAGCACGTCACCTTCCCGACGTACATTTCGTCACACATTTGACGTGCCCCTAGAAGACGTCAAATGTGTGACGAAACGTACGTCGGAAAGGTGACGTGCTGACACAAGACGTGACGATCCAAGTGGAACGGGCGTTCAACTAAGCCGGCCGGCTTTGCTTTCTTTTTGCCGTATTTACGAGATGTTTGTAAGTGTAACCTTAATTAAACTTTTTTAGCCTTTTTTTTATGTGGTGGTGTTAACATAGTCACAGTTTTATATATTTTGTATGAATGGTGTGCCGACATACTTCACTATGTGAGCTCTTCCTTTGTTCATAATTGGTGATATCTTTGGAGTTTTCTACAACCCTTCATCATTGTAGAGGATCTCTAAAGGCCCGGGCTAGGGTTTATAGCCGCAAGCCTGTTGAGCTTGCTTCTGGTAAGCCTCCATTCATTCATTTATTGGTGCAATCTCGTTGTTGTTTCTGTTTATATATTGGACTTCCTTATGACTGTTTGCATTACAATCATCATCCAATTAAGGATTATATCTTTTTTTGTGGAACTGATGGATTACTTTTACTGTCTATACTAAGCAATTTTTATTTGGACATTATTTGTTTTCACTAAGGCACTGTGCTCCTTAACGGACTTGGAACCTCTATTTTTTATATTTTTTTGCATAGTTAGTTCACTTTGTTTGTCTTTTTTATTTTTCACACAGCGCAACTCCAACCTTTTTTGCTTTTTGTTTACCTGTGCTTACTCAGTATGAACCCTTAAAGGGGTGGTAAAAAAAAAAAATTCATAATAAACATAATTTACCCGCAGACATTCCTCTTTTCACTTCCTCGTTGTTCGTTTTTGCTCAGAAGTTGCTCTATTTCTTCTCTGTTCTGTTCACTTCCTGCTTGTCTCATTTTACTGACCACCGTGAAGGGAGACTTTACAGTGGTGGTCAGTGACGTGCTCGCCCCCTCCTGGCAACTACATCTGTGTGGCAGGACGCTCTCTACGTGTTAGAGACTTCAAGGAGGTGTGAATTACTGGGCGTGCCACAATGCATACTGGGAAATGTAGTTCTTACTTGAACAAATGATGCAAACCAGGAAGTAAATGAGAGAACAGAAACTAGAATGCCGGAGGTGATATAGATGATTTTTAACAGAATCATTACACTATTCTGTCTGTCTACCTTGCAGACATTTATTTTAGGCACATTTTTTTTTCCTTTTACAACTCCTTTAACTCATTCACATGAAGAGGGACAGTATCTGGGGGCCCCGTTATTGTTAAATGTGCTTCCAGATTCTGATAAGCCCCCCCGCCCACACACACAAACAGACTAGGGTGACCACGTGTCCCAGATTGCCCGGAACAGTCCTGCATTTTGCAGGTCTGTCCCGGGCACATTCAATACAGTGTCCCAAAATGAAATTGACACAGCCACCCCACCTGGGCAAATCTTATGCCCCCAAAAAAGGCTGCCACATCACCGCTTTACTCATTGACTTGTCCTGGCCGGGAATGCCTGGAGAAGCACAATCTTGCCCTCTGTTTGTCATTAGAGAAATCATAAATCCTGCCTCTTGTGTCCAATCACTTTACTGTGAGTTGTTACAGCACAAGATGATTTTTGGGAAGGGAAGGTGTCCCTGATTGGTAGTTTCGAAATGTGGTCACTCTAACACAGACCCTTGTCCGCCGTTTTTTTTTTTTTTTTTTTAACCACTTCAGCCTTGACCAAGTTCAAGAGACCAGCTCGTGGTACAGTACTTAATAGCGTCTCTGTTTAAGGTTTGCATAATTTGTGGTATATTTGTATAGATTAAGGGCCAGATTCTCATATATTTTCGGCGGCGTACCGTAAGCCATTTACACTACGCCGCCGCTGCGTACTAGAGCAAGTGCTTTATTCTCAAAGCACTTGCTCCGTAGTTTGCGTTGGCGTCTCGTAAATCGCCAAGCGTAAACCCGCGTAATTCAAATGGGGCGGCTTGTATTTAAATTAAGCGCGCCCCCGCGTCGAACGAACTGCGCATGCGCCGGCTGGGGAAAAAGCCCAGTGCGCATGCTCCAGCTCACGTCGGGAAGCGTCGTTGAAACCGACGTCAAAACGACGTGAGCGTCATTTACGCAAGTCCCTATTCGCGAACGAGTTAGTAAAACGACGTAAGCAACGGAAAAAGCCGATGCTGACCCGACGCCATACTTAACATGGCGTCCGATGGGACACGACGGCATCCGACGGGACCTCGTAAGGTTACTCCACATAGAAGCTGGGGTAATCTTACGAGTTCGTAAACGACGTACGCGACGACGGGGCGGCGTAAAAGCGATCGAGAATCGGCGTACTACTTCATTTGCATATGCAAATGAAAAAACAACGTAAAGGCCACCTAGTGGCCGGAGTTGCCATTACACCTACGATCCGAAAGTGTAATTGTATTACACTTGTCGGATGTAGAAGCGTATCTATGCAAAAGTGATGCTAAGCATCACTCGCATAGATACGAGACAAAAAAAAAGGCGATATGACGGGGTATCTGAGATACTCCGTCGTAACGCCTCTGAGAATCTGGCCCTAAGAGTATTTATCATCCTTTTTTTTTTTTTTTTTTATGAATATTATCTGGTCAGTAATAAGCCCATGAGGGCCGTAATTATGGACGGTCCAAAAAAACGTGTTCACAACTATAAAACTATACCCACTAAACCCTCCCCCCTCGTGGCTCCCACCGACTCTGATCTTTACCCGTTGCTGGTATCGTATCATATGTATCAACGATCGCAGTGACGGGAATGTTAGTGTTGGTTCTAATTAAAGTTGGAATAATCTACTTTGTTTCAAGTGGAAGGAGCAGAAGAAAACTCAAGCTAAAGTTAAGTTCAGATCTAGTACCCAGGTCGGTAACTAACTAGGGCACCCTGAGTCTCTCTACGTAGCTCCACGTTTTTTTATATTCTTTCCATTTCTTCCATTTTTCACGGAAGTCCCCCTTTGTTTCAAAAAGGTTCTCTTTAAGCTCCTCCATCCTGTATGTTACCTCCACTGCATTGATCCAATCCCATACCGTAGGGCTTTCCTCTTCCTGCCACTTTCGTGGTATAAGTCTTTTTGCTGCATTCAGTAAATGGGGTAGGAGAGATTGCTTATACTTTTTATGACCCTCATGCCCACAATGGAAGAGGACTCCCCAGGGATTTTTCTTAATCTCCTTGCCCGTTATTTCTTTTATTTGGTTTAATATAATGTCCCAATATTTTTGGATAATCGGGCAGGTCCACCACAGGTGAGCCATTGTTCCTACATCGGGGCACCCCCTCCAACACTTTGCAGACTGGCCTGCCTTAAATTTGTTGGCTTTATCTGGGGTGATGTACCAGCCCGAAATACATTTAAAGTTTGTCTCCGCAGTTCGTATGTCAATGGCTATAAAATGTGTCCAGTGCATAATCCTATGTAACGTATGTTCCCCTCTTGGTATACCCAGCTCCCTTTCCCATTTTTCCACAAAGGGGGCTTCTTCCCGTGCTCCTATTTTAATAAGTATACTGTAAAGTTTTGTGATCGTGCCCTTAGAATTAATAGATTTACATATCTTTTCCAGTGGGGTCAATTCCTTCTCCGTCCTTAATGGGCGGGGAAGGTGACCAACAAAGTGATGCAGCTGAGAGTAATGCCACCTATCAAGATTCCAACAGTCAACTTTAGTCTTCAGCTCTTCATAGGTCATCATCTCGCCGTCTTTAATTATATCACCCAGGTGTACATCTTCTTTCTTAATCCAATTCCCCCCAATTTTTTTTCCCCTGGTGCAGAAAAAAGGATTTTCTTTTCATTTCATAAGTGGCGAATTACATTTCCTATCTAAAAGTGTCTGCACTCTATCCCACATTTTTAAAGTGTCTCGAGTGATTTCAAAAGTGTTGTGATCTGGTGCCCTGTATTGGGAGGGAATCCAGATGATATTACTCAATGGGACGTGGACTTGTGCTTTTTCAATTTGTACCCATCTTTTGTTTTGTCTATCCCTAGCCCATTCTACCGCCCCTGAAAGAACCGCTGCTTTATAATAGTTTTTGATATCGGGTACTGCTGGCCGCCATATTGCTTTTTTTGTTTTAAAATGGACAGAGATATTCTATGCTTTTTTGTTTTCCATACGTAGTTCATAAGTAGGGAATTCAGAATTTTTAAGAATTGTTGGGGGATTGCTATTGGCAATAGGAGGAATTTATACAGGATCTTTGGGACCACTGTCATCTTTAACATGTTGATACGTCCCACCCATGAGATGGGTTTATGTATTGTCTTTTTTAATTCAGTTTTAATCTCATTTAGCAAGGGTACATAATTAATTTTATATATCTTCTGGATCCTATTCGCTAATTTAATACCCAGATAGTTTAGTTCCCTGCTCCAAGGGAAAACACAGATCGCTTTTACTTGACCTTCTTCGATCTTATTCAAGTTTATATTTAATATCTCCGATTTCGTGACGTTGACTTTGAAATTGGAAATAGTGCCGAACTGATGTAATGTCCGAACAAGCTTAGGAATGGAGACTGCTGGTTTAGTCAGGAAGAACAAGATATCATCGGCGAAGGCCGCTAACTTGTGTTCCTCCTCTTTTACCCTGATGCCCTTAATGGCAGAGTCTTTCCGGATAGTAGACAGAAGAGGTTCAAGTGAGAGAATGAAGAGTAGGGGGGACAGGGGGCACCTCTGTCTTGTCCCGTTCTTCATCTCAAAGGAATCTTTGTGTTCCATTTATTTTAATTTTTGCGGAGGGATGGTGATAGAGTGTTTTAATCCAGTTAGACAATCTATTTCCTATTCCCATTTCGCTAAGAGTTTGCAACATGAGTCCCCAGTCTACCCTGTCAAAGGCTTTTTCAGCATCAACTGACAGGAATAGACCCGGGGACCCATCCTGCCTCAGCTTCTGGAGCAAGAGAAGGGCTCTTATACTGTTGTCCTTACCCTCTCTATTGGGGATAAACCCCACCTGGTCCGGATGTACCAGGAGATGTATAACACTTTTCAAACGTTCGACTAGTATTTTCGCGAATACTTTAATGTCCGTATTCAGTAGGGAAATCGGTCTATATGACGAACAAAGTGCTCTGTCTTTCCCTTCTTTTAATATAATTGCCACAGATCCAGCAAGCGCTTCCCTACTGGTCTCGTACTCGGACCCTAGTCCATTAAAATATTTGCATAATTTCGGTATGAGGATGTCACTATATTTCTTGTAATAGAACACAGAGAACCCATCAGGGCCAGGACTTTTTCCGCCCGCTGTATTTTCTAAGGCTTTCTTAATTTCTACTTCTGTAATCGCCTGGTCGAGATGGATTCTTTCAGTTGCGTCTATACGGGGTAATCCTGCTTTCTCTAGGAAAGCTTGAATTTTGGCCTCCTTTTCTCCTACCTGCCACTTGGTATGGTCTATTGTATAAAGTTCTTCATAATAGTTTTTAAAAGTTTCTGCAATTTCTGCTGTTGAGTGAGCCAAGTCGCCATTTTTTTTCTTAATTTTCTCGATATAGTTCCTAGTTTTCTTTTTTTGAGACATTTTGGCAAGTAGTTTGCTAGGTTTATTACCCCATATGTATCTCTCTCTTGCAATATTCGAGAGCCTTTTATTTGCTTCTTGATCCAGGATCCCCCTAAGCTTGTCTCTTTTTTATAGTCAAGCTTAGGAGCGTCTCATTTAATCTTTGATTTTTGTGTTCACGTTCTAAAACCATTATTTCTTTAGACAAAGTGTCGAACTTCTTATTTTTCTCTCTTTTTTTCCTAGCCCCCTCAGAAATTAAGATCCCTCAAATATATGCTTTATGCGCCTCCCAAAGGGTGGCGCTTGAAATCCCCTCTGTGTCATTAAGTAAGAAGAAGGTTTTAAGTTCCTCTTCAACCCTTCCTGCCCCTTCTTCGTCTCGAATTAACTCATTGTTTAAATGCCAGGCCATTTGTTGATTCTTTTGCATAAATGAATGAATGAATGAATGAAAACTTATATAGCGCGGCACATGCGAACTGAATCGCCTCTGGGCGCTTGTTGTTCCAGTCTCCTTTGATATCAAAAGAGAAAAGTCTTGACCTTTTTCCTAAATGCTAGGTGGTTCTCCTCCAACCGAATGCTGGTTGGTAAAGCGTTCCATAGTCTGGGACCTTGGATCGCAAATCTTCTCTCTCCTTTGGACTTGAAGTTGGCTTTCGGAACCTGGAGCAGGTTCTGATTCGTGGATCGCAAAACGCGATTTGGATTATGCGCTTTTATTAATTCGCATGAGTAAAGGGGGGCACTCTCATGGACACATCTATGGGTAAGACAGAGAGCTTTAAAAGCAATTCTGTCTTTGACTGGCAGCCAATGAAGGGATCTCAGTGAAGGTGAGATGGATTCCCAGGGTTTTTTCCCAGTCACAAGTCTGGCGGCCGTATACTGAACGACTTGCAGACGAGCGATTTGGTACTTGGGGAGGCCGAGGTAAAGGGCATTTGCATAATCCAGCCTGGAGTTTACAATAGCTCCCACCACGACCGCTAGGTCTTCTTTAGGGATGAACGGAGTGAGTCTGCGTAGTAGGCGCAGAAGATGGTGAGATCCGCTGACCACTGACCCTATTTGTGCGTCCATTGTCATAAAGGAGTCAAAAATGACCCCTAGGCTTTTGACTTTGGCGCTAGGGGTGATGAGTTTGCCCAAAATAGGCGGGGGGGTCCACGCTGTTGAAAGTTGATTCCTACGCTTGGCGTGAAACAGCAGAAGTTCTGTTTTCGCTCCATTGAGTTTAAGATAACTCTTTGTCATCCAATCCTCTATCAAAGAGAGGCATGTCTCTAGATTGAGGTGGTGATCCTGTCTGTTGCAGATGCGGAAATACAGTTGCGTGTCATCTGCATAAGAGTGATAAAGCAGTTTTTGGCTGCTAATAATCTCAAAAAGAGGACGAAGGTAGATGTTAAATAGCACTGGTGACAGCGGCGATCCTTGAGGGACTCCGCATGTTACTGTGTGTTTTTCAGACGTAAATGGTCCTAGCTTCACTGTTTGCGATCGGTTTTCCAAAAAAGAGGAGAACCAAGATAAATCGCCTTCTGCGACCCTGGCTACTTCAGTCAGCCGAGTCAGTAACAGATTGTGGTCTACAGTGTCAAAAGCTGCACTTAGGTCCAACAGAACCAGGAGACAAGATTCTCCTTCGTCTGCGGCCTTGAGAACATCGTCCCATACTTTTAGCAATGCTGTTTCCGTCCCATGTCCGGGACGGAAGCCTGATTGCAATGGATCAAGTAGCTTGTGGGTATCCAGATGCTGTTGCAGCTGTTGCACCACTACTTTTTCCATTATCTTAGAGAATATGTTGAGGCTTGTTATGGGACGGCGGTGGAGTGGGTCCTTGGGGTCCAGGGAGGGTTTCTTCAGGATGGGTTGGATTATACCCTCTTTCAACTGTGAGGGCACTATGCCCTCCAGGAAAGACTGGTTGATAAGCTGCGTAATGGGAGGAGCCAGGATGTCGGCGCATTCCTTCAGCAGTTTTGTGGGGATAATGTCATTTGGCGCTGCGCCATTGCGCAGAGTACAAATGACATTTTTAGTGGACTCAACGGAGATGGGTTCTAGGGTAAACTTACCTGATATCGAAGAATTACTATGGGTGCTGTGTGAGAGGCTACAGGGGGGGCTGAGGGGAGAATAGTTTTGCTGAATGCTTTCACGGATTGCCTCGATTTTATCAACGAAATAATCCGATAGCTCATTGCAAAATTCTTGTGTGTCAGAACTGGGGGCTTCAATACATCCTGGTTTCATGGTCTGGGTGACCATCTTGAAGAGTTCGCGGGGGCGGTTAAGGGCCCCGTTGATAGCCTCCGAGAAATAATTCTTCTTGGCTTGGAAAATTCCTTTGTGGTATTTTCTTGTTGTCGCCTTGTAGATGGATAGGTTTAGCTCTGAAGAACATCTTTTCCAGGCAGATTCTGCCCTTCTGCGTTCTTGCTTCAGTAACGACAGCTGGTTGTTAAACCAGCTGCGGTTGTTTTTCCGAATGCAGGTTCTTCGTTTCGGCGCTACCAAATCGGCTGATTGTAGCATGGCCGAGTTGATGGCTTCCAATGTTTCAACGGCCGTTTGATGCGGCTGAGTTGTTTCTATTTTTTTCCTTAAAGTCGTTCTGAAGAGTTCCGAGTGGAGCTTCTTCTGACATCTAGTCCAGTGTGTTGTCACTGGATTTGATGTTTTTGTTGTGGGGGGGATTGTGGAAATGAATTTAATTGCATGGTGGTCTGTCCATGGCAACTTTTCATTTTCCAAAATTTTTATTTCCAGATCTTGTCTGAAAATAAGATCAAGTGTGTGGCCTGAAGCATGTGTGGGCCCACATACTAGTTGCTGTAACCCTAAATCTTCCAGGTGGTCAATACAGGCATCCGCAACGATGTCTTGTGAGGAGTTGGCCCAGAGATTGAAATCCCCTAACAGCAACAGGTGTTTGTTGTTGAGGGTATAAGTGGAGAAGAAATCCGTCCATGATGATAGCAGCTGCGATTTTGGGCCCGGTGGCCTATAGCAGAGCAGAACGTGGATGGTCTCCTTTGAATTTGCTTGCAGTTGTAGAGTAAGGGTTTCCATGAATGGAAGAGGGTTTTGAAGGGCTGGTTTTGTGATTGCAAGATGAATCTTGTGGATCACCGCCAGGCCTCCCCCTCTTTGCCCTATTCTGTTTTCTGTGATAATACGGTAGTTTTCTGGCACCAGTTCTCCTAGAATGGTGTTACAGTCGGCTGTGAGCCAGCTCTCTGTAATAAAGAGGCAGTCTAAATCGTGTTGTAGAATGAAGTCATGGATTTCAAGTCTATGTTTTACTGCCGATCTTGTGTTGATCAAAGCACATAAAATGTGCTTGGGCTGGGGTAAACGGCTAAAATTTTTGATGGTCGATCGTCGATCGATCCTCAAAAGTTGCTCCATTCTTAGGGTCTTTTTGGTGATGGCTGGCAGTATTGCGGCGCAACTCCTCAGATCCCAAATGGTTTCTGCGGAGTACCGCAGATTAGCCATGGTAGCCAATCACCGGGCAAAGTAGTTATTTTTTGGAGACGATGGGGGGAGGATTCAGTGAATCCTCCCAGCTTGATCCAGAGGAAGGCAAAAAACCCCTAGCCGTGCTGTGCCAATTTGCTTTGGTAGGGGAAAAAATTCCTTCCTGATCCCTGAATGGCGATCGG
This sequence comes from Rana kukunoris, assembly GCA_029574335.1. Lineage (NCBI taxonomy): Eukaryota > Metazoa > Chordata > Amphibia > Anura > Ranidae > Rana > Rana kukunoris. The sequence continues at coordinate 200,014,198 of CM056050.1, read as the reverse complement.
GCGAAGCCCCTGGATCAAGTATTATTAAATTATGAAACAGGGGGGTGAGAGCTGTCACTGCTGCTGGGGTGTACCAAGATGGCCGCCGACCGAGAGCAGGACCAGGGACCCAGGCTGATGTATAGTCAGCTGGAAGGACTGGGATGGGGGGGGACTGGTTGTTGAGGGGTGGATGAGTCCTGCAGGGGGCTGGGGGCGAACTCCTGGGAGGTTTCTGGTGGCTTGGAGGGGATTCTGTGTGTGAAATTGCGGCGCGGAGTTAGGCCGCAGGTGAAGCCGCGGACTTTCCTGGATCGCGGCCCCGCGTATGAGAGAGGCCTGGCGCGGAGGTCCCGAAAAACGACCTGGAATGGCAAAAAATTGCCGTGGAGAGGCGGCAAGTAGGTGCCTCTGAATGGTGATGGCTGTATGGGGGGCGTATGGACCAGAGTGAAGGAGCGGGGGAGCGGCTTGTTGTTGGGGGGGGCCGAAGCTGGAGGAAGCGGATCGCGGGGGGGTTGTATCTCCGCTGGGGGAGATTAGGCTGCCGGCGTGGCTGTCCTAACAAGGACGGCCACCTACGGGTCCTGGGGAGGTGTAGATCGCCCTGAGTAGCAGGGGCTTACCTGGAGGGTGAGAAGCGGCCAGAGAAGGCGGATGGGAAGGCCTGCTGGGGCGGGGGGGTGGAAAACCCTGCCTGTCTGGAGCCCAGGAGCCACACGTCCTACTGGTAGGTACGTGCGCCGATTACTACTGGGACAGTTCTCGCCCTGGGGGAGGGTCACTCTTTCAGACCCAACAGGAAGAGCTCCTGGAACAATGATTTGATCTTTATAGTCACCGGGGCATGGTCCGACAAAGTGATGATTCCAATGTCGGTCTCAGTAACCCACTCTAGTAGCCTATGATCCACCAGAATATAATCTATTCTGGTGTATGTACCGTGGGGGGGGAGAAAAACGTATAGTTCCTCGTGTAGTTTTTGCTTTATTTTTTGCAATTGTACGTTAGTTGTCTCTACCACACGGGACGTACTGTCAACCCTTGGGTTTAATGCAAAATTCAGGTCCCCCATCAGTACTACATAACCCTCCGCGAAGTTATGTAATTTACCGAGAATTTGGCTTAGGTACTGAATTGGGTGTACATTAGGAGAGTATATATTTGCCAAGGTGTATTCTATATTTCCTATCAAACCTTTCAAAAATAAAAACCGTCCTTCTGGATCTGTCAGCCTTGCCTTGAGAGTAAACTTAATTCCTCTTGCGAACCAGGTTGCCACTCCCCTGGCACAACTGGAGATGAAATCACCATAGTACCAGGTTGGGTGTGCTGTTGAATAGAGCTTTATATTTGAATCCAAGGATAGGTGGGATTCTTGTATAAATACTATGTCCGCTCTATATTGTTTAATCTCCTCCAAAACCATAACTCTTTTACTAGCAGAGTTAAGACCCTTCACATTATATGATAAGAATTTTAACTCTGCCATACCTTCCTACCGTTCCCTTGCCACCCTAAACCTACCAAGTTCCTGGGAGCCACGATCGTCCCCCCGTTACCCCCCCTCCCCCCTTACCCTCCCACTCCCCCCTTTAGGCCTATTCATTGCCTCTGAACTAAAAGGCCTTCTCATGCCTTATTGCCTTCCTCGGTTCCCCTTTAGTGAGGTGGGCTTCCCAACGCCCCATCCTCTCCTATGCCCCTGTGGTGTATTAAAGACGGAGATCAGATCTACTGGGAGAGGAGGTTGTTAGCCAACCCCTGGGTTGCCCCCTAATACTCTCCCCCCCAACCCCCCCATACATCCCCGTACACTCCACCCCGCCCGAAAAGACAAAACAGAAAAAAAAAAAATCATCCCATTCAGGTAGGTCAGGGACCTGCATATCAAGCTTACGACAGAACCCAGCCAGATCCTCCGGAAATGTCAATTTTGCTGACACCCCTCCTTTTTGTCCAATGAAGCATGCCGGGAACCCCCACTGGTAGATAATATTCTGCTGTCTCATGTGTTCCAATAGGGGTTTCAAGAGTCTCCTTCTGGCCAGGGTGTCCCAAGCCAGATCTGAAAATATTTGTAGCTCGGTACCCCCGAAACACAGGGGAGGTTTCCTTCTTAGTTTTGCTCATATTTCGGCCTTGTCTTCGTAGTAACGGAACCTGACAATTATATCTCTAGGCCTTTCACTCCCTCGTCCATTTTTCCTTCCAATTCGGTGTATCCTCTCAATTTTTAAGGGTTCTTCCATATCTTTTTCCAAGAGGGGGAGGAACAGACTGTTCACTATTTGTCTCAAATCTTCCCCCCTCTCTTCTTTGATAGAGCGTATTCTCAAATTTTGCCTTCTATTACGGTTCTCTTGGTCCTCAAGTCGATACTGCAGAAGCCTCTGATTACGTTTCATAGATAAATATTGATTTTTTAATTGGAGTATTTCAGCATCTTGTTTCTCAATTGTTGTTTCCACCTCTTCCACCCGTATTAAGATATTATTGATATCAGATCTTAGTATACTTAGTTCGTCTTTGATCGCATTTTCAAGTCTTTTCAGCATACCTTCCAGTTCGAACTTTGTTGGAATATGCGTATCCAATCTGGGCTCCTCTAACATGCTATGGTCTGGGTCGCCTTCCGTTGTCATGTCCGCTGTTGCAAGTCCTGCTCCACCCACACCTTTTTTTGTGACCCCCGTTTTTTCCGCATTAGCGGGGCTTTTGGATTTCCCCTCCGGGGTCATGTATTGTCTGATGGTACTCGAAGCGGGATTTTCCTTCAGGGTTTTCAGAGCAGACCCCCTTGTTGTCTTACTCATGTTGTACTTTTTCCTGGTTCTAATACGCTTCTCCAGTTTCGGACAATGGGTGTTTCCCCGTTATTATATACCTTGTTAGTACACAAATTTAGGTCTTATTCAGCGGTCTTAGCCTTACGCCAGTGGTCTGCATGAAATACCGTTGTGATTGTTAATATATAGCTGAGCCCCGTCTCTTCCTTAAATTTTAGATCCAATCTCAGGGTAACATATCCTCTTAGTAGAGCATTATGCTATAAATGAGGCAGCAGCTTAGAATGGGCTGTGTGGTGACCCCGCACTTTGGGTCCCAAAGTCTACCTACTTCTTGGGAAATTCCTTTCAGTATGTGGCCCAAAACGCACCCAGACCCGCAGGAGGTCTGGGGCATTGATTCGGCCCCCTTAACTGGATCCCTAGCTTCCTTTAGCCAGCCTAGCAAGTAACCCCCCTATCTATTGAGGGTCACTCTGAGGACTATAGGAGGGGCGCCGCGACTCCTCACTTGTCGTTAGGTTATGAGTCTCTCTGTGACATCCTAATGCGATGTTACTACCCCAGGCACTTCCCCAATACCCCGTATCCTGGGTGTAGGGACAGGTATCAGTACCACTTATTGTGAATAATAGTCCCTCCGTATAGAAAAAAACAGTCTGGTTCAAATTTAGTGACAGTCTTCTTGTACTATGTTCACTGGGAAGTATAACTGACAAACCAAGGGATATTTCAAATAAAAGAGGAGAAAGAAACGTTTACAATGCCTTTTAAATGATTGGACAGAGGAAAAAAAAAATTCTTACCAGTCTCTCTGTTGACATATTTGAGTACTGCTAAACGCAGTGATTCGGTATATCCTCCCTTGGGCAAAGCTCATAAGCAAAACTATTACCTGGGCAAAACAAGGGAGAGGTGGCTCCAGCCGTAGCAACCGACAGTGTAGGAAAGGCAGGTGGGTGGGCGGAGGATCCTCCTAAGAAATCCGGCGGGACCCAAGCATACTACGGCTCCGGTCCGCCAATGCGGGGGGAGGGGGGGAAGCGAGGGGCCTCCGTACGGCGGCAGGGGAGAGCGCTGATGGGGGTGTCCTCGTATGGCTGCCAGTAGCTTTGCTAGCACGCATGCTGCTTCACCCTTGCGTCCATCGATACATCCCCGGATCTGCTTGCGTCCTCCATCCCCCGTCCCCGGGCTAGCTTCCTCGGCGTGGTCGACTCCTCCCTCAGCGTGCACGCACCTCACGTGCTACACGTCATGATGGGGATTTTGCTTCGCTATATTTGTTTTAATGTCTTGTCCGCCATTTTAACATATCAACATGAACACAAGGCACTTTGCTGGCAGAGTATCCCCCATGTTGATGTAGCTTGATATGGTTCAGGAAGGAAAGCATTCTTACTCCCCACTTTTCTGACCTACATTCTTTGATAAGGGTCATGCATGGATTTTTGAGGGACCCTATGCTTTTTTCATTTCTTTTTTCATGGGAATACATACAAGACATAGTGAGGTTGATTTACTAAAGGAAAATAGACTGTGCACTTTTGAAAGTGCAGTTGCACTCTGCAAGTGCAGTTGCTCCAGAGCTTAGTAAATTAGGTAAAGGTTCACTTTGCAAAGAACAACCAATCACATGCAAGCAAAAAAAAATAAAAATACTTTTGCTTGCACATGATTGGATGATGGAAGTCAGCAGAGCTTTTCCTCATTTACTCTGGAGCAGCTGCACTTGCAGAGTGCAACTGCACTTTCAAAAGTGCACAGTCTATTAGGCTTTTAGTAAATCAACACCAATGAACTCACACAATTGTATTTGTTTTGTTGTCCTCTATTACCATCTATAGCAGCCCCCCATCTAGAATATGGGTCTAGTATAAATCAACAAAATCCCCAGCCGTTTGTTTACGAACAGAATGAAGCTTCCAGGAGTAGACGTTTTAGGTGTAGACAAGATTTGAGTGTATTACAATAGTGACTAATTTAAACAAATACCAAATAATGGTATTGGGGGTTATTTACTAAAACTCCACCTGAAAGTGCATTGAAAGTGCAGTCGTTGTAGATCTGAGAGGGACATGCAAGGAAAATTAAAAACAACATTTTAGCTTGCATATGATTGGATGATAAAATCAGCAGAGCTTCCCCTCATTTCAGATCTTCCCCTCAGATCTAAAGCAACTGCAATTCCAAGTGCACTTTCAGTGCACTTATAGTGCAAAGTGGATTTGCCTTTCGTAAATAATCCCCTTTGTCTGAAATTCAAATTAAATCCAAATTGAATTTGAAAATTAAGCTGAATTTAAAAACATATAAACCCAAAGCCTGAACCCTATTAAAGTCTTTGGGACCGGAATTAGAAAAATCAAAAATCCCTATTTCGAAGGTTTATATGCAAGTTATTGGCCATAAAAAGGTTAATGATGCCTAAAGTGAACAAATAAAAATAAAAATTGCCTTAAATATAGTACTAAGGATGAGCTGAACACCCCCCGAGTGCGGTTTGCACCAGAACTTGCCAAACAGGCAAAAAATTTGTTCGAACACGCAAATACCGTTAAAGTCTATGGGACACAAACATGAATAATCAAAAGTGGTAATTTTAAAGGCTTATATGCAAGTTATTGTCATAAAAAGTGTTTGGGGACCTGGGTCCTGCCCCAGGGACCATGTATCAATGCAACAAAATGTTTTAAAAACTGAAGTTTTTTTCGAGAGCAGTGATTTTAATAATGCTTAAAGTAAAACAATAAAAGTGAAATATTTATTTTAATTTGGTATCTGTGGGGTGTCTATAGTATGCATGTAAAGTGGTGCATTGTTCTCGTGTTTAAAACAGTCCCTGCAGCAAAATTACATTTCTAAAGGAAAAAAAGTAATTTAAAACTACTTGTACATATACCTTCAGGCCTGGTATGGATATTAAGTGGAACCCTGCTCCAATTTTTTTCTTAAATGGCATAGGGGTCCCCCTCAAAATCCATACCAGACCCTTATCTGAGCACACAACCTGGCAGGCCGCAGGAAAATAGGGGGACGAGAGAGCGCCCCCCTCCTGAACCGTAACAGGCCACATGCCCTCAACAGGGGGAGGATGCTTTAGGGTCTGGACCCCAAAGCACCATGTCCCTATGTTGATGGGGACAAGGGCCTCACCCCCACAACCCTTGCCTGGTGGTTGTGGGGGTCTGCAGACGGGGGCTTATCGGAATCTGGAAGCTGCAGGGACTGTTCTAAATGTGCCACTTTACAGGCATAATATAGACACCCCCCAGGTATGAAATTTTAAGTAATATTTCACTTTTATTGTTTCATTTTAGAATAATTATAATCACTGCTCCCGGAAAAAAATGATTTTTAAAACCTTTTTTTGCATTGGCACCCAGGTCCCAAAACACTTTTTATGACAATAACTTGCATATAAGCCTTTACAATTAGCACTCTTGTTTTTTCATGTTAGTGTCCTACTTTAACAGGGTTCCCCCGCTTTCAAATTTTCTCCAAACTCAGCATATTGTTCGGTGTTTGCCAGAACCGTTCCCCCACCCTGAAAATAGTACCTGGGGGTCCCCTTAGTTTGAATCTAAAGTGGCACATCTATACCGTATATAGAACCTGGTGGAGCAAAACTGCCATTTATAAGAAAAAATTACTGTATTTATCGGCGTATACCGCACACTTTTTTCCCCTTAAAATCAGGGGAAAATCGTGGGTGTGTGCGATATACGGCGATCCCGGCGCTGTGTTTGAAAGCCGCTGACATATACCGAGCGCAGTACACTTGGGTACACTGAGCCAGGCTCGGCTCCCCTCGCGGTCATGTCCTATGCCGCCTCCTAGCCTTTATGCAAGAGGAGCCGAGCGTGGCCGAGCGTGCCTGAGTGTACTGCGCTCGGTATATGGCGGAGGCGGCGTTCAAACACAGCGCGGGGATCAGCTCAGAAACAGTGCGGGAGAAGCGGGGAGGACACCACGAAGGCCGCAGACAGACGCCGGACCGGACAAGGCCACCGATGGACGCCGGGCAACTGTAAGTAACTGTAACTGTGAACTGTCAGTATTTTTTTTTCCTTAGGATTCCCTTCTAGGTTTTCGGGTGCGCGCTATATGCCGGTGCGCGCTATAGGGCGATAAATATGGTACATTTAAATTGCCGGAAATACAATACCATTACCGGCAATTTCAAACTGTTAAAATAATTTACTGAATTTGTATTTGGACCAAAAACGAATTTCACGTGTCTACTATTTAACCACTTAAGACCCGGACCAATACGCTGGCAAATGACCCAAGGGGTTTTTGCGATTCGGCACTGCGTCGCTTTAACAGACAATTGCGCGGTCGTGCGACGTGGCTCCCAAACAAAATTTGCGTCCTTTTTTTCCCACAAATAGAGCTTTCTTTTGGTGGTATTTGATCGCCTATTTTTTGCGCTATATACAAAAATAGAGCGACATTTTTGAAAAAAAATCAATATTTTTTACTTTTTGTTATAATAAAAAACCAATAAACTAAATTTTAGTCAAACATTTAGGCCAAAATTTATTTAGCCACATGTCTTTAGTAAAAAAAAAAATCGCATTAAAAAAAAATTAGCTACCTAGCGGGAACAGCGACACTAATACAGCGATCAGAAAAATGATCGCTTAGTGATGCTGGCAATAGGGAGTGAAAGGGTTAACTAGGGCAGTGATCAAGGGGTTAAAACTTTATTGGGGGGGTGGGGGGGGCTACCCTGACACTAACACTGACTGACTGTCACACTGTCTGTCACACTGACACTAAATACAGTAATCATACATGTATGATTACTGCATTCAGTGACACTGTGACAGGGGGGAGGGGGGGGGGCGATCGCGGGGGTTAAATGTGTTTGTGTCTGTGTGTAAGTGTGCTGTTGGTGCAGACTTACTTGTTGTGTTGTGATCTCTCCTCAGCGGCGCTTGAAACAAACGCCGAGGGAGAGATCACGTCGCTTCCTCCTTCCTGTGTTTACACAGGAGGAGGAAGTGACAGGGCGGGCGGGTGCGCGCATTGGCTGGGAGCGATCCGGAGGGGGCGGGTGAAAACGGATAGCCGCCCCCACTTGTCGGATCGCTCCTGCAGCCGCGCGGACCGCCGCATGTACGGGGGGGGGTCCGATCGGACCCCCGATCCCCCCAAGGCACCAACGTATATATACGTTGATGTGCCTGTCGGTGCCATTCTGCCGACGTAAATGTACATGCGGCGGTCCTTAAGTGGTTAACAAGTAAAGATTGATAAACCGCAAGAAGCATAGAGCCTAACCAGAGAGGGATCACATTAACACAGCTGGCCAACATGAACATACATTATATTGCAATATAGGCAAACTAAGAATTCAATTTTTTTAAGCAAAAGTTTGCTATACAGGTGCTCCCTCTACCTTAGGTAGATGCTACGTGTAAGGGTTTTTGTGTAAGCTGCCAGTGCAGGTAAATTTAAGCAGGCCTATGCTGCGAGCTAGGCCTGTTTTGATCTGGGGGCAGTGTAGTGGTTTAGTGTAGCAGTGCCCACCCAGAGTCAGTTAGTGTCAGATTGTCTGCTGCACTAGGACAGTCCCACTATAAGTTGCTAATCACTACCATTACTAGTAAAAAATAAAAAAATAATTTCAGTATATATATATATATATATATATATATATATATATATATATATATATATATATACACAGTTACACCAATCAATATACACTTATTGTGATTTTTTTTACTATACTTGCAGAAACTAAGAAGTTTTTTTTTTTTTCAAAATGTTCCATAATTTTTTCATTTATATAATAAAAAATACAAAACCCAGTTGTGATTATTTGTGTGAAAAAAAATATAATTTATTTCAGTACAGCGTTGCATGACCTCACTATTACCAGTTAAAGTAGTGCAGGGCTAAATAGCAAAATGTGTCCTGCTGATAAAGGGGGTAAAAACTTCTGGTGGTCAAGTGTTAAATGTTAATTGAAACCCGTAACATGTAACAACTGTGTACAAATCTTTTCCCAATGTGTATGAAAGGGCTGTTCACACTACGTGACATCAATACAACTAACACAAAATGTTTATATAATAAGACAATACATTGGGAACAGTGTATCCACCTTCCTCTCTATCCATAGTGTAACCTGTAAAAAAAAAAAAAAATCAGATGGGAAAATCTTAATAAAACTTACAGAAATAAGAACACATCCAAATTGATGTTTAACCCTTTGAGCTGTATGGTGTCCAATTCACCTATCCATTTACTTCCCAGCACTTCAACTGAAGGTTCAATAATTATAAATCTGAGCATAGATTGAATGTCTATGTGCACCAAAATGTTTGGCAAAAGAAAGCACAAGCTGATCTGCCCTGAATGAGGACTTGTGCTGTAACAATCTATCTGTCATCCTCTGTGTTATTTCTCCAATGTAGTATAACCCACATGGGCATTTCAACAAAAAAAACTACAACGATGCTCTGGCATGTATAATACGCCATAATATCCATCTTCCTACATGTGTGAGGGTGTGTAAAAAACAAACCCTTTATCATATAATAATTATATATAAAATGGATAAAAAGCTGCGCTGCAAATGCGGTTAACCTAAACCGTAAAAAATGTTGATAATAAATGTGAACCAAAAATGTAACAACACAAGTAAGTGAATAACATAAAATAGTGCTGAAAAATTCTAAAGGTAAAAAACAGCTTTTTTTGACCATGCAGGTAAGCTGGATGTGCAAATAATAGGTCACAAGAAAGGTTGATAATAAATGTGGATAATAAATGAATTAACAATTAAGTGAATAATATAAACAGTGCTGAAAAGTTCTGAAAGTAAGAGACAGGCTCCTGCTTCTGTAGAAAAAGAAGTCCTCCAGTAAATAAAGGATAGTGGCTATACACAATGTAAAACCCAGGAGATGTGCCATGATCACGCAGGAAGGAATCCTCCACCACAGATAAGAGGTCTCCTTACCAGCTTGACTGATCTTCTAATTATTATTATTATTATTATTATACAGGATTTATATAGCGCCAACAGTTTGCGCAGTGCTTTACATCAGGGAAGACAGTACATTCACAATACAAATCAATACAAAAGGGATCAGAGGGCCCTGCTCGTAAGAGCTTACAATCTAGAAGGGAGGGTCAAGTGGAACAAAGGGTAGTAGCTGTGGGAGATGATCAGATGGACTCAAATGAAAATGCAGTTTCTAGGTGTGGGAAGGGTAGGCTTCTCTGAAGAGGAGAGTTTTCAATGATCCTCTAAAAGCTAATGGAGAGGGAGATAGACGGATAGATTGGGGTAAGGAGTTCCATAGGCTTGGAGAGGCTCTGGAGATGAGCATGGGAGCAGGTGGTGAGAGAGCTAGAGAGTAGGAGGTCTTGAGAAGAACGAAGAGAATGATTAGGTTGGTATTTAGAGACTAGATCATTAATGTAGCTAATTGAGATCATGACAGCATGTGGCTTTTAATCCCTGCCGGGGTCTCTCACTGCTGGATGTCAAACACCTTTTCCTTTCAATGTCTCACAGATCTCACAGTATTTCTGCCAAGTTAGAGTCCCCATGTAGAAATAGGAAACACTGACATAGTGAAGTACTGTAAACTGAGCTTTAAAGCGGAGTTCCACCCTTAAAATCACTTTTTTCATTACATCCAGCATACTGGCGTCAGCGCAGTCAGCTCCTGGGTCTATGCGCAGGCGCCGAATGCTAATCGGCTGTTTCCGGAAGGCGTGACGCCTTATATCCGCGACACTCCGTGGTGCGCCTGGAATTCAATGTTGTGATATACAGTAAGTACGAGCATTAAAAAAAAAAAAAAAACAGCATACTGGCGCTGACGCCAGTATGCTGGATGTAATGAAAAAAAGTGATTTTAAGGGTGGAACTCCGCTTTAATAGATAAAAAAATTGCACTTACAAACGTTAGTAGCAATTTGCGTGTAAAAATATCAAGCTGGCCGGCTTTAAAAACTTTTCCGATAGAGTTCTAGTGTTGGTGACATCAGCACGCCTCTCATCCCCACGCCGTTTCGTCAAATGGTGACGTCTTCCAGGGGTGCCGGGCAGGGATTAAAAGCCACATGCTGTCACGATCTCAATTTGGAGATCAGTCTAGCTGGTAAGGAGACATCTTATCTGTGGTGGAGGATTCCTTTCTGCGTGATCACGGCACATCTCCTGGGTTTTACATTGTGTATAGCCACCATCCTTTATTCACTGGAGGACTTATTTTTATTGTGACCTTATATTTGTATATCCAGTATACCTGCATGGTCTACTGAAGCAGGAGGCTGTCTCCTACTTTCAGAACTTTTCAGCACTGTTTATATTATTCACTTAATTGTTTTGATTCATTTTTGGTCCACATTTATTATCAACATTCTTGTGACCTATTATTTGCACATCCAGCTTACCTGCATGGTCAACAGAAGCAGCAGGCTGTTTCTTACCTTCAGGCAGAGTTCACACCTATGCAAATTGAGTGCGCCTTAAACTGCATCCAATTCGCAGAACATTTCTAAATACATTGTTTTCAATGAGGTTGGTTCACATATGTGCGATGCATTCGCACTGCGCATTGCTGAAAAAACGTGTGCTTTTTCTAGGCATTGCGGTGCAGCTCAGGTGCGAATTCAGGCCCATTATTTTCTATGGGAACGCATCTGGTTGCAGATGTGTTTATTTTTCTTCAGGATTTCTCTCAGTCTACTCAATACATTTCCCCCCTCCCCCTACCCTCTCCCAGGTCTCCAAATTTGCATCTAAAACTGAGCTGATCTGCTGAACAGTTGTCTTATCTCTCTGCAGAGATAACAGAGCTGAAATTCGCACCACACAAGTGTGAATCCAGCCTTAGAATTTTTCAGCACTATTTTATGTTATTCACTTATTTGTGTTGTTAGAGTTTGGGTTCACATTTATTATTAACATTTTTTTACGGTTTAAGTTAACCGCATTTGCAGCGCAGCTTTTTATATACCGTATTTTATATATAATTATTACATTCTTATTTTTGTTCGTATATCACATGGTTAGTTGCAGCAGCAGTCACGTTTATTTGCATTTACATTTTTGACTATATCACACTGAGATAGCACAGTATTTATTCCACATACAAATCCTTTATCATGCTAGAGCAATGTACACAGTACAGGGATAGAAAATGTTTCCAATGTTATTTTTTAACAAATGACGAAGTCGAGCTAGCCCAATATGGGTGAAGGTGATGCTCAGTCCCCAATAGTATGCACACACACAAAAAAAAAATACCCTTGGGACTTTTAAAAAGCACATCTCAAGTAAAAAGTACAGGCGGTCCCCTAGTTACAAACATCCGACTTACAAACTGCTCCTACTTACAAACGGAGGGAGACAACAGGAAGTGAGAGAAAATCTCCACCTGGGAAGGGAAATTCACTCCTGTAAAAATTATTATGGGAATAAGGTACAGCCACTGATGCTTTATCACCAAGGCTTGTTTCCACAAAACCCCAAATTTTCTAAATCCAATTGTAATTGTGACAGAAAGGTAAAATCTTCTGAATAGGGGCACAGGCAGCAAAACAAACACCACAGGGGTGTTAACCCTTCTCTATGATATCCAAAAAGCTTAATTTTTTTATTTTTTTGGCTGGAGCTACACTTAAAAAATGTTCCGACTTACAAACAGATTCAACTTAAGAACAAACCTACAGACCCTATCTTGTTTGTAACCCTGGGACCGCCTGTATAAATGATTTATTTAGCAAACATTTAAAACAACAATTGATACAGAAAAGAAACCACATATTAAATCTCTACATATAAATCAATATTGCATTTTTGTCATAGACCTTTCCATGAGATCTGATTATGTCATGCAGATGACTGTCAGTAGTCTAGGATGGCTGTGCTAGTTATCGCTAGACATGTGCATTCGTTTTCGTTAGAATGCATTTCCGTCCAAAAATCGGGTATTTTCATTATCGTTTTAACGAATGAAAACGAAAGCGCAAGAAACGAAAACTGAAAGATCCGACATAAAAAAATGCTTTATTTTCGTTTTCGTTCAGATCCGAAGATTTTCGATGCTTTGTCGAATGTTCGTCGTTCCATTCCTACCTATTCACTGTATTCAGTGAATACAGTGAACATAGGTAGAAATGGAACGACGAAAATTCGTCAAAGCATCGAAAATCGTACAATTTTCGTCGTTCAATTTCTACCTATTCAGAACAACGATTTTCGATGCTTTGTCGAATTGAACGAAGAAAATTTGACAAAGCATCGAAATTTCGGACGAAAACTTTCCCGACGAAAACTAAATAAATCGAAAAAGATTTTTGGGAGTAACGAAATAAATTTATTTTCTGGATGAAAACGAAATTACGAAACAAAATATTTCAGTCTGCACATGTCTAGTTATCGCCTCGTTTCACGAGAAAAGTCTTGCTTATTTGGGAGGTGCACAGATAAATGCGAATGATGTAAAGCTTCTGGCCTATTAGCTGGTATGAATCACTCTTTTTAAAAATAAAAAAAGTGTATAAATTACTATATAAAGAAATGGGTATGATACCCTATAATTGTAAGAAAGTTTTTTTTTTCTGTTTCAATATGTTTATTATGCATTTAGTTTCAAATATCACATTACAAAATGGAACAAAGAAAATTGTACAATTGAGTCAGTGGAAGCAGTAGAAAACACACAAAGAATGTAATTTTTCAATTATAATAAACAAGATGGTAATCCATACACAAATTGCAGAACTCGTATTAAAATTCGCATTTCAGCACAGACTTTTGTATGCTAATTAATCTAGAAGACTGACTAAAATCCATCCATCTCTATGACATCGTAAATCTCACCAAACCAAAATAAAATAGGAAGGATAGAACAGTAACTTTTACATTAAATATGGACAACATAAAACAAATTTCAGAGATTCAAAACCACTCCCAATATATAGAACATTAGGAGTGGCATCAGGATAGTTGTGAGAAAGAATAAGTTTCTCAAACCTAACTCTACAAGATGAACTAGGTAAATAAACGTAAGTAAAAAAAAAAAGGGGGGGGGTGCGTGGGGGGAGGAATCTCCGTGCCCACCAATACAAAACTTAATAGTAAGATCAGAAGAGATCTAGGATCACTTGATATATAACTGATCCATGGGTCCCAGACAGCATTGAATAACTCAATTTTGTCTTGAAGGATAGCGGTCATGTGTTCATTAATCATGAACCATGTGAGCTTATTTTTTAAATTGTTCGAATGGGAGCATGGCCGACCTCCATGATCTAGCTATAACCAGTCTAGCAGAGATGAATATAAATTTTATAAGGCATTTCTGGGATTTAGAGGCGTTTTTCACATCGTATTCCAGCAGCGAAAGTTTCAGAGATTTAAGTAAGTTAACTTGGGTAAGAGTATAAATAAAATTATACACTCTGATCCAATAACGTCTTACTTTCGGGCATTAACACCATACATGGTACAAAGTTCCCTCCTGTCCACATCCACGGAAGCAAAGAGGAGAAGCACTAGGTACAAAGGATGCTAGTCTAGAGGGAACCATGTACCACCTAAACAGTATTTTATAATTCGCCTCAAATATTGAAGTGTTCATAAGAGAACGTGACGCTCCCTGTGCCAATTTGCGCCTTTCCGAGATCTCAATATTTTCTTGTATATCCTCTTCCCATTTTACCATGTAATTCAACTTATCTGTAGAAACTGTCAGAATAGAGTAGATATTTGAAATATAACCTTGCATCCTGTCGAATTTACGGCATAAACATTCCATATCTGACATTGAAGTTAAGTTAGAACCACACGGCAAACCATCTAAAAAACATTTTTTAGAGATTGTAATTATTTTTTTCAGAAACCGGTATGTGACAACGTTCTTCTAGGAGTTTAAATTGTAGCATTCCCTTATCATCACAGACGTCGGCTATACGCATCAGGCCCTTATATTTCCATCATTCAAAAGTGTTGGGGACAATCCCCGGAGCAAATTTCTAATTTCTGAAAATGGGAGCCATCGGGGAGTGAGGAGACCTGAATTTATACGTTCTAAATAGTCTATCCCAGATATCAAGAGATAGTGACAAAGTTGGGCATAAGATTGGTGGTCTTTCACCAGGTGACAACCAAAGCATGTATGATTAAGGTATACCACGACATGCATGACTTTCCAGTTCCATCCAAATAGGGCCGGGGAGTGAAGAATGTGATCTAGTCAATTGTGTCAGTATTGCAGCATAGTAATATTTAAGGAAATCAGGAGTGCCCAGACCTCCATTAGCTCTAGGAGTCAGTAGTGTCCGTTTGTTTATTCTAGGTCTCCTATTCTCCCATATATAAGAAATTACCCTGGACTGAAAAGCCATGAGGTCCGATCGAACTAACTCCACTGGGAGTGAGCGGAAATAGTATAGTAATTTCGGGAGTATATTCATCTTAACAGAGTATAATCTACCTAACCATGACAGGGGATGAAATAACCATTTGTTCAACTCAGCTTTAAGTTTCTTTAATAGAGCAGGGTAGTTCCGGGAATATAACGTGCGTATAGATGGTGTGATATTGATCCCCAAATATGGGAGGGAATCAGTATTCCAATTGAAGGAGAATGATTGTTTTAGAGTGGAAATCGTGGCATCATCCAATGAAATATTCAAGGCTTGAGATTTTTCCTGATTAACAGTCAGGCCCGAAATAGTGGAAAATAATGTAAGAATCATATTTAAATTAGGGAGAGTAGTGATTGGGGAAGATATCGGCATTAGGATGTCGTCTGCAAAAAGGACACATTTGTGTTCACTGGTGCCACATTCAATACCTAAAATATCCGGGGAGGAACGAATTTTAATTGCCAACGGTTCTAGGGCCAGGACAAAGAGAATTGGTGATAAAGGACAGCCCTGTTGTGTTCCCCTATGGATTGAAATTGGATCAGAGGAGTAACCTCCTATCTTCAAGGAAGCTGAAGGGGAGTCATACAGCGTACGAAGCATAGTCAAAAAACGTGATTTAAAACCAAACTTATGTAAAATATAGAAAAGTTAATCCAAAGATAGGGAATCTAATGCTTTGTGCATATCTAATGACAAAAGCATGCCCTTCCGTGGTCCCTTCGCATCCCAATCAGAATGGACTGCAGATATAATATCTATAACCCTCCTTATTTGATCAGTGGTCTGCCTTCCTGGGACAAATCCTGCCTGGTCCGGGTGTAAGTATCGTGCTATGAAAGAATTAAGTCTCGTAGCTAAAATTTTCATCATAATTTTCAAGTCTGTGTTGATTAAAGAAATAGGGCGATAATTGGCACAGAGTCCCAGGTCTTTTCCTGATTTTGGGATAACATGTATATAAGCTTTGTTTTCTTAAGCAGGAAGGGAATCACCCCACCTAATAGCATTAAAGAATTCACATAGATGGGGGATCAAGACGTCCCTAAATTTATGGTAATAGTGTCCAGAAAATCCATCAGGACCTGGTGCTTTAGAGGGATTTAAATGTTTTATCGCAAATTCTATCTCGTCTACAGAAAATTCTCTGTCCATCAACTCCGAGTGTTCCCGCGTTAGTTTTGACAAAGTAATTTGGTCAAGAAAATGGTCCGTCACCTTTTGGTCAAAAGCCGTTGGCTTACTATACAAAGTTGAGTAAAAGTTTTTAAACTCATTCAAAATGAGTTTAGGATTTTGGGTTGGATATCCATTACTAATTCTAAGCTTGGGTAGTGCAGGAGTGTAAGAGCGAGGGTTCAATTTCCTGGCCAGTAACCTAGTAGGTTTATCCCCCATCGTGTAGAATTTATGGCTATTCCATCTTAAATTTTTTTCCGCTCGAGTGGTAAGACTTAAGTTCAGCGACAACCTAGCCTCATCTATTTTAGGTCTAATATCTACCCGTGGTGATTTCTTCTGTTCAGATAGAAGATCACGTAATATCCTTTCCTGGGGGCGTGGTTTGCCTTTGGGGAAGATGGACGCCTAGCTCCAGAGCTCCGTCAGACCTCAGACACACTTCAGCCGTTACCGGAGATATACCCCGAGTGCTGACCTCTAAGCTATGGGGACTTCTTCCCGCCACTCTTCTGCCTCCCGATCACGTTCCCCGAGAGACACAGGAGGCAGATTGACCCAGCAAATCCCGGACATCTTCAGGACACAGAGATCCAACATGGCGGGTACCCCTCCCGCCACGGCCCCTTCACTCACCTCATCGGAGATCGTTCTCACTCCCACGAATCCGCCACCATCCGCACGGAGCTCCGGGACCTCTCCGGCACCCGTACAGCCCAGCCTGACTGACCTGCACAAGGTAGCTGCCGACATCAAGAACACCCTTTTCGCGGCCATCTCAGACCTCCACCACGAGATCCGCTCTATCACAGCCAGGGTACAGGAGGTAGAAAGGTAAAAAGAGATGAATCTGCGCCACAGACAATTTAAATAAAAAAATAAAAAGTGGTGTAATAAAAATTAAAAGGTGATTAAGTTTGAAGTGGCTGCCCCTACATATAAACCCACCTAGGTGGGAGTGAATATTAAGTAAAAAATAGCAGATAATGGCGCCTACTAGAAATAAAGTGTATAAAGGAATGTGCAAATAAATATAAATATAAATGGTGTCTGTCCAAAAGAGTGCTGGTCCTAGTCAAAGTATAACATATATAACACAAAATAAGTTGAATATTAATAATTATGTGATTGAATTAGTATAAATATAAAAATAATTCATAAAAGTCCAATTCCTAGTGATAAAAAATTCCAAAATAGGTGTTGCAAGATTAAATGATGATAATAATAATAATCCAAGAAAAGTCCAGTTTTATAAAAATATATATATATTTTCAAGATTGCTTCCGAAAAGTAATGCTATAAGGTGATATGTGCTTTATTCTTGATAAACAATGGGTACTCACAATTTACATGCTGTTAAAAAGCCTTTAGAAAATATGTGCTGTAGCTCTAAGCGAACGTTCCTTAGAGCTACAGCACATATTTTCTAAAGGCTTTTTAACTGCATGTAAATTGTGAGTACCCATTGTTTATCAAGAATAAATTTTACTTGTTACAAAACGGTATCACGCTATTGGGCATTTTCGTTTCATCCTATCTTCTCTATGAGCGGCTGAATGGTTGGATAGACCCCATGTGAGGAAACCAGGCAGATTTTATTGAAGTGTGGAGACTTACTGAGAAAGCCTATTACCCCTGCAGGGGTAGTTGGATCCGGTGAGTGCGGGACCATTGGGGGAGAGCACTGAGTGATCCACTGACGGCTATACCTGCATGAAGCACATATCACCTTATAGCATTACTTTTCGGAAGCAATCTTGAAAATATATATATATTTTTATAAAACTGGACTTTTCTTGGATTATTATTATTATCATCATTTAATCTTGCAACACCTATTTTGGAAATTTTTATCACTAGGAATTGGACTTTTATGAATAATTTTTATATTTATACTAATTCAATCACATAATTATTAATATTCAACTTATTTTGTGTTATACATGTTATACTTTGACTAGGACCAGCACTCTTTTGGACAGACACCATTTATATTTATTTGCACATTCCTTTATACACTTTATTTCTAGTAGGCGCCATTACCTGCTATTTTTTACTTAATACAGGAGGTAGAAGTCACCACCTCACAACATCACTCGGTCCTTAGGAAGGTCGGCCACAAATTGGACACTCATACCCTGTAGTTGCGTGACCTGCAAAGGCACGTCGAGGATTTAGACAACAGAGGCCGATGCCGGAACCTAAGAGTGAGAGGTCTCCCAGAAACGGTCGAGCCGGACCACATTCTACCCTCAGTGACTGAGCTCTTCAACCATATTCTGGACAGGCCCCCACAAACGCCTATACCGATGGAGCGCATCCACAGGGCCCTTAGGCCTAAGGGCAGAGACACTGACCCTCCAAGGGACGTAGTGTGTTGCCTAATGCCTAGAAAGCTTCCAAACAAAGGAAGATATCCTCCGGAAAGCCCGGGCAAAACGTCAGATTGAGCATGAGGGTTGCACCATCCACATCTACCAGGATCTATCGGCGATCACCCTCAGACATCGCAAAGATCTCCGCCCTTTGCTGGACGTTCTCCGCGCTCGTGGGATCCAATACCGTTGGAAGTTCCCATTTGCGCTGTCTGCCTCTTATCTCGGCCGTACGGCCCTTCTGCGGGTGCCTGAAGAAATTGATGACTTCTGCAGAACGCTGGATATCCCGTACGTCGAGCTTCCTAATTGGTACGCCGAATTCGACATGCCGGTATCCCGCAATCACTCGCCCCGAGAGGAGCCGATGGACACACAGGCAACCCGCTTCTGAAGACGTCGCTCTCCCTCACACTCGAGGCCTACTTTGAACCCAGCTCCGGGCCACCAACCGTCTGATCCACAGACAGCCCCGCTGCCCCGCAGAGCACGCCACGATCGTTGAGGATGTACGATCTTCACAACCCAGGACAGTCAGGATACTCTCATGGAGCAATGCCTGATACCGACCCCCACGATCACGGATGCCGCATTGTTATTGTCCTACCCCCTCCCGCTCTGTTATCTTGGACCATACCGGTGGATCGCCCTGGCTATTCAAATCCCCGTATTTCATCATCCATCCCGGTGGCTACAGACTAAACCCCCCTGGAGCCACAATACCCCCTCCCCATACTTGAGCTTTGGAACTGAATGTCGTAACCGGGACCAAAGACCATTGGATTCTATCTCCTCTCATGTTCCGCTTCTCTGATTGACTGTTTAATGTACATGCTGCGCCCCGGTACAGGTATCACCCACACTGTTGCTAATGCATATGTTCTTTTGTTTTGCATGCTGTGTTGCGCTGTACTGATTTTAGGCATCACGATTTACACTTACCACCTTGGACTGCCCTTGACTTTCCCCATCCTTTTTCATCCCTGCTGCTATCCCCTCCGATCTCCTCCCCTCCCCCCTCGCTCTCACAGATGGCACCCATTAGTTGCCACTGCTCTCAGACATGGGTCTCCCTTAAACGGACTATCAGACGGTCCCAACAATCCTAGCTGGATCTGATCGTACGACCCGCGGAGTGATACGCCCAACATTGACTGTACCGCCTGACCGTTGATCCGACCTTCTATACTCCACGATTGACACTTCCCGACTCTATCAGCTGTGCCCTTAATAAACGTACGACTTTGCACTATGTGTCATGGTCATTGCCATATTAAGCATCCCCTCTTCTCTACCCATGTGTCACGCAAGCCCGACCCTCCCTTACCACTGACCGCTAAACCCCCTCAGCAGGCTAGTCCCCATCTCTATCCCTCTCCCACACCCCTCCTCCCTCTCCCCCTTCTCCATCTGACTGACTTGGTCCCACAGGACCGCATGCAATCGTTTCTGAGATTGATGTGCCTTTATCGTTATGTTTTGTTACTGTTATGTTATAAAATACTCCCTGCAATTGGTGACCACCAAGCTTGGTTGCCCCTAGATACATTATCTGCAACCTCGAGTGCCGATGCGACCCATTCACACCACTTGCGACTTTTGATCACTTACCCATCACTGGAGCTCACGCATCCCCGGCACTCTCCAATGAATGACCTCGATAACTACTGACCCCCATACCATTATCCTCTTGATCTCCACAAGCTATCGGTTCCAGTCCCCTGTCAGTGTGTGGCTGATGGTCCGAATACCTCCTTAATACATCTCTCCTCCCGATACAGACTGACCCCCACGCAGTGGTTCTCCTCTCACTCATTTTACACTTTCTATAGAACCCTTTGCCCACCACTGATTTTACCCGGAATTACCGCATTTGCGGTTGCCTCAAATTTTAGACTGGTGAGGACCTCCTCGCCTGTCACCGGTTTACTCAATTCACATTGTCTTTCTACCTTCCATTATACCCATAATTCCCTTCCTTTGCACCCTTCGCTCCCCCCCCCCCCTGCGAACACACCTCCACCCCTGATTTCCACACGGATTGCGGCTCCCACATCTGATTTGCTCTCCTAACCCTCATCCTATTTCACGGCCCGCCACGGCCCTCGGGACTCGTGTTTGTTGAGGCCTATTTGCCGTCCCCCAACACCTTCATGGCTCCAGCACGCCCAGCTACTGACATGCATCCTGTCAAGATAGTGTCGCTTAATGCCAGAGGAATCAATGTGCCAGAACGCCGCTCGCAATTTCTCAACGCGATGCGCCGCGCCAAAGCGGACGTTGTCTTCGCACAGGAGACTCACTTTCGTGCAGATGCTACTCCGAAGCTGCACAACTACTATTTTCCTACGGCTTTTCACGCCACCACCCCTACCTCTAAGTCCAAAGGGGTCTCTATACTCCTGGCGAAGGAGTTCCCCCTTCAACTCATAGACACAGTAACTGATGAAGAAGGGAGATATGTCTTCCTGAAGGGTTCCCTTTTTGGCCGAGTGATTACCCTAGCAATTATCTATGCCCCAAACACCCACCAGGTTTCCTTTTTTCGTAATATCATTAACGCACTTTCAACCTTTCAAGAAGGCATGCTTATCATAGGCGGCGACTTCAACGTCCCCCTAGACCCAGCTCTCGACACCTCCACAGGCTCATTGTCCCTTTCGTACGCAGCCCTCAAAAACATCAGGTCACAGCTGCAGACACTGCTACTACACGACACGTGGCACACCCTGAACCCAACTGGCAAAGATTTCACCTTTTTTTCAACCCCACATAACAAATACTCAAGGATTGACTTTCTCTTCCTATGCCAAAATGATCTTACCTTCCTGGAACACGCATCCATTGACGCATTTCAATGACACTAACACTTCCCAGAACGACGCTCCCCTTCGCGCTCCTGGAGACTAGACCCCTCCCTCCTAACAGACCCCTTGATAGCTGCTGATGTTGACCTCAGGCTAAAACAGTACTTTGAAGAGAACAGACCCACTGACACCTCCCCTCTCATCACCTGGGAAGCCCATAAATGCGTAATTAGGGGCGTCTTCATGGCTGCTGCAGCCAAACGCAGACGAATGCAACGCCAACACATCCTAGATCTTACCACACGCATCCACTGCCTAGAGAAGACTCATAAACGCTCCCTAGCGCAGGCCTCCACGCAACAACTCAAACTTGCCAGATCTGAACTCTTAGGCCGCATACACACGATCAAATTCGTCTGCTGAAAACGGTCCGATGGACCGTTTCAGCAGACAAATCCGATCGTGTGTACGGGCTAGCGGACAGGTTTGTCCATCGGACAAATTTCAAAGCATGCTTTGAAATTTGTCCGCTACAAACCTGTCCGTCGGATATGTCCGCTGGTTAGTACACTAACCAGCGGACATATCTGCCCGCACAAGCGTCGTATGGATGTGACGCATGCGTGGAAGTTTTTTACTTCCTGGTGCGGTGACGTGGTGGCGTCAACGCCACCGCCACGTCACCGCGCTGTCTGCCGGCGGGGATTTTGATCCGATGGTGTGTACATGTCCGCTCTAAACTGTCCGTCGGACAAGTTTGAGCGGACTTATCTCATCGTGTGTATGAGGCCTTAGAGGTATTGGGTAAACAAATTAAACGCAAATATTTCCTTTCCAAAAGGATCTTCTATGAGTTCAGTAATAAAGCGGGGCGATTACTAGCCAGAGCATTACAGTCTAAAAAAGCTTCATCCACGGTTCACTCCTTAACTAACCCTAGAGGCCAAAAGGTCTCTTCTTCCCCCGACATAGCCAACCTTTTCGTGTCATACTATACGAAACTTTACAACCTCCAACCGAATGACTCCCCATCTGAAAATGCGGATAGAAAAGCTGCCATACAGGGCTTCCTATCAGAATATAGCCCCACCCCGATTTCGGCATTCTTGGCCGCTGACCTAGACGCCCCTTTAACCACAGCCTTTAACCACAGCCAAAGCGGCGACTGCGTTAAAACAGATGAAATCAGGGAAGAGTCCAGGCCCAAACGGACTGACGGCAGGATACTACAAATCCTTTACCAACATGCTCATCCCCCACTTCACCTCTGCCTTTAACTCTCTAGCCTCTCTAGCCACCCCCTCTCCACCCCCCAGAGACCTCCTTACGGCCCACATCTCAGTCATACTGAAGCCGGGAAAAGACCGCTCTCTTGCCCCCCTTACCCCCTTACGTCCCGAATACCCCCCCACTCCATTCCCACACACAAACGTTGTCCCCTTGCTCCCCTCGATAACGAGGACCAGACACCTGTCTAATGATCACTCACGGGTATACATACGGCCCGTTCACCCCGGATGGGACCCCTAATGAATAGTTAGTTTCAAGTTCCACAGGTTTTAACACCACATTACGGAAATGTTTCTATAGTCTTACTGGTATTAGTTGTTGTGACTCTGAAAAGACTGTAAAGGAAAAATAAACATAAGCAAGAAATGATGTAGAATGCTAACATGACTGAAAATGCGGCTGCGCCCGCGACACCGTTGTACCTGTCAACTTGTTAAAATTCACTGCATTACCTGTACTCATAACTTTCTGTTCAATAAACTTTGTTGCAAAAAAAATATCCTTTCCTTATCTGAAATCGCCGTGTTCCTAGCTTTTTTAATCCCAGATGCTATTTGAATCAGTTTACCTCGAATGGTAGATTTGTGGGCTGCCCAGTTAATAATCTGTGACGTGTCTTGAGGCAGGTTCTCACTGAAAAAAGTGTGAATTTCCTTTTCTACGTCTACCACTACTATAGTATCACTTAGTAAAGACACATTGAGTCTCCAGGGGGAAGGGCCTGGTCTTTTCCACAAATTTGAAAGGGAAATTAGTACCGGGTCATGAGCCGACCATGGCGTTGTTAGAATCATGGCAGAGTTCAAAAAAGGAGTCAATGCTGAATTCATTAACCACTTAAGACCCAGACCAAAATGCAGGTAAATGACCAGGCCCCTTTTTGCGATTCGGCACTGCGTCGCTTTAACAGACAATTGCGCGGTCATGCGACGTGGCTCCCAAACAAAATTTGCGTCCTTTTCTTCCCACAAATATAGCTTTCTTTTGGTGGTATTTGATCGCCTCTGCGATTTTTTTTTGCGCTATATACAAAAATAGAGCGACATTTTTGAAAAAAAATCTATCTTTTTTACTTTTTGTTATAAGAAAAGTCAAATAAACTAAATTTTAGTCAAACATTTAGGCCAAAATTTATTTAGCCACATGTCTTTAGTAAAAAAGAAATCACAATAAAAAAAAAAATAGCTACCTAGCGGGAACAGCGACACTAATACAGCGATCAGAAAAATGATCGCTTAGTGACGCTGGCAATAGGGAGTAAAAGGGTTAACTAGGGTGGTGATCAAGGGGTTAAAACTTTATTAGGGGGGGTACGGAGGCTACCCTGGACCTAACACTAACTGACTGTCACACTGACACTAACTGCAGTGATCATACATATGATCACTGTATTCAGTGACACTGTGACAGGGGGGAAGGGTGGGGGGGGGGGGTCGATCGCGGGGGTTCCATGTGTCTGTGTGTCAGTGTAGTGTTGTGTACACTTACTGTGAGATGTGATCTCTCCTCAGCGGTGGTTGAAAAAACCGCCGTGGGGAGAGATCACATCACTTCCTCCTTCCTGTGTTTGCACAGGAGGAGGAAGTGCAGAGCGGGGGGAGCGCGCATTGGCTGGGAGCAATCCGGAGGGGGCGGACAAAAACGAACCGCCGCCCCCTCGCCCCGGATCGCTCCCACGCCAAACCGGACCGTCGCATGTACCGGGGAGGGGGGGTCCCGATCGGATCCCCGACCCACGGCAAGGCAGGCACGTATATATACGTTGATGTGCCTGCCTGTGCCATTTTGCTGATGTAAATGTACATGCGGCGGTCCGCAACCAGTTAATACTGTATATGGTCAATTCGCGAATAGGTTCCATGTACATGTGAGTAGTGGGTATAATCTATAGCAGAGGGCTTATTTTCCCGCCAGGCATCAATCAGATCATTACTATGAAGCAATCTCTCCAATTTAATACTATTTTTAGGTATATGTTTCAAGTGGGGTTTGTCAGGAGAGGATTTATCCAGCATTTGGTCCAATGGCAAATTGCTGTCTCTACTCAAAAGTAGTTGACCCTGCACTAACGGGAGTAGTCTCGAGAGCATATTGAAGAAAAATTCCAATTGATTAGTGTTGGGAGCATAATACTAAATGAATGAGACCGGTTGGTCATTAATATGACCCACCACTAAAATATATCTACCCATGTCATCTCTAATGACAGAAGTATAAGTAAAGGGCACATGGCGTGAGAAACATATAGCCACCCCTCTCTTTTTATCTGCTCCTGACGATAAAAAAAATTGTGGATAATGAGAACTGAGATAAATGTCATCAGGATGGTTAATCTGTCCCTGTAGCGAACAGCGTGTACAGACAAGGGTTAATGTCTTCAAGGCCCTCATCTACTACAGGAGTATGTGGCCCTTACCTGAGACAAATTAGTCAACAATTCGAATAATATAAACTAAAGAGGAGACAATAGAAACCATCAAACATCAATAAAGAAAAACATTTTAAATGCTGGACAAAGGAAACAAAGTCTGTTAACCTCGACAGAGGGTGATTCCACCATTCTTAAAGGTAATGAATCGCTGGTCGTCTTTGTCTCAGGAGGTTGACAAGTCCTTCCTAATTCGGGTGTTGGGACGAGAAGACCAGATGGGGGATAGGGGGTGACTAGGTAGTGTTGGTCGCGGAGACATCGACCAGTCCGCAGGTAAGATGCCCAGCTTCATCAAAATATCTTCCCCATCACTAACATTATTAAAGGAATGTGAATTGCCCTTGTAAGTAAAGGATAGCCGGAAAGGGAAAGACCAGCAATATTTAATTTTATGATTTAGCAATTGCTGTGGTAAAGGCTTCAAGGTGCACCTCCTCAAGACTGTCGAGGGAGCCAGATCTGCAAACAGTTGGATCGGTTTATTAAATAGAATCAGGTTCTGGCGATTTCTGGATGCGGACATCAAATTTTCCTTCATCATGTAAAAATGTGGTTTAAAAATAATATCTCTAGAGAGACCATCTGAGCTGGGTGCCGTCAGGGCCCTGTGGATTCTATCGATTTCCATATTATGAGCAGGAATGTTAGGAATCAGTTCTGTCATGAGGGTATGAATCACACCCACTAAATCGGTATGTGATTCTGGCAAACCTCTAAGTCGCACGTTACAGCGACGAGATCTGTTCTCGAGGTCTTCGATCTTCAAATAGGCCTCATCTAATAAGTCATGCAGAATAACTACTTCCTCAGTATTGTGGTTAATCATGGCAATTACCTCATCCATTTTCTTTTCCACTGTGTCAATTCTAGTGCCAATGCTCTGTATATCATGTTTGATTTCATTAGTAATAATAGAACAGGCTTTTGACAATTCAAGTTGCAGAAGTGTGGAAAATCTATCAATAAGGGCCACATCTCCAGCAGCTTGGTCAGAACAAGGAGAGGAAGAGGGGTCGCGCTCAGCAGAGTTAGTATAAATCAATGCAGCGTCAGTCAGCTCAGCCATATTCCTGTCAGTAAAAATGTCTGAGGCCGTGTACACACGGCAGAGAACCTCGACGGGCAGAACACATCGTTCCGCCCGTCGAGGTTCTCTGCCGGCCGTCGAAATCGGCGACCCGCCCGTCGGGAATGGCAACCAGCCATTCATCCAGGCGGGCCGTCGAGCAAATAGAGAGCGTGCTCTCTATTTCTGCTCGACGGGATTCCCGACGGGATGCTCGCCGAGAGCGTACACACGGCCGAGGTCCTCGCTGGAATGCAGCTTCCAGCGAGGTTCTCGCTGGTTTCCAGCGAGAACCTCGGTCGTGTGTATGCCGCCTGACAGGGCAGACTGAACAGGCAGTCTCAGAATCCCCTCTGGTGATGAAGGCATAGACTGTGATACATCACTTTGTACCACAGATGATGTGGAGGAGAAGGGGACACTAACTCCAGCCTCTGATGTCGCAGAAGGCAATAGCCATGAACTGCTGCGAGTGTCTCTCATGTTATGCTGCTGCGCCATCTTGGGAGAAGGAGACAACTCAGGGAGGGGGGGTCGCGTCCGTCCCCACTGATTTCCTCGTTTGTACTGCCTCTTCCTCGTTCGTCCCGATGCTTGCCGCTGCATCACAGCATTGTCTACCTCAACGACCTAAAATGGATGTCCTGTCCTCCTGTAGGAATGGTGGCCAGTAAAAGTCGAAGGTGTGCGGAGCACAGTCACTCCATTTCTGCTCCCGTACCCGCGCGCAGCTTGTATTCGAACCCAAAAGCAATTGTAAGAAAGTTTTAAAAAAATGGAATAAATTGTTCGTAAGAATGAATGCATACACTGCTACCAATGCTACAATGCCGGGAGCTGCGGAAGTGTGGGGAAATGAAACCAGTGGGAAACCACAATACCAGGAACCGGATCAGAAGATGCATGTCCCAAACTGGGAAAGCTCACACCCTGTGAGGGAGACACAAACCCAACAGTGACTGGTGTATAGCAGGCTGCAAGTGATATTTGGGACAGATGAGTATCTGGTTATTAAAAGTCAGCAGCTACACTTTTTGTAGCTGCTGACTTTTATATGGGTAGAACTCCGCTTTAAGACTTCCACCATATGATTAAGCTTTGAATCAAACTCACAGAGGGGCCAACAGTTTCCACAGCTTAAAGCAAATACATCATCAGTAAAGCAAAACCAAATCATGCAATGTTTTTGAAATATTTAATTACTGTACACATAACTTTGTTCAACTGCATCTGAAAAAAAAAATCGTGGGGGGAGAATGTGAACCGAAAAGCCTACATAGAAATTTATTTTCAATTAGTTTTTATAAAATTTTCATTACATTATGGTACATAGGACAATGTTCAGAAAAACAAAAATATGTGATAATGGCCTAAATCCCCAACACCAGCAAGTGAATTATACCACAATCTATCAGGCACTGCGCATCCTACTACACAATGTGGAGCCACGGCACCCTACATAGGAAATCACTGGTGAATATCCTAGATTAATGCAATATAATGCAGTAGAAAATAACAGATGCACTTTTTCAGTTCTAGGTAGGTATGAAAGAACATAATAGAAGTTGTGCTAAAAAAACAATTTGTTCTTGCCTAACATAAAAAGAATGGTCATACATTCCATATAAAAGAGAAGGACAACTAAATAATAATAATAGTACAAAGAAAAAAAAAGAAAAAAAAAAACAGGAAAAATTCAACAAACAAAGAAAAACTAAGAAGAGAACGACCACAGGGGACAAGTACTACTGTTCAATCATTGCACACGGAGGGCAAAATGCTAATTTAAGGATTAATCATTATTCAGGAAACTTCAAAATCCAGGGTAACCAGTTAGACTGACTTGCAAAATATTTTTCATAAAGGTACTGTGTAGAGTCTCTTTGAATAACCTCCCTAGTATTGGGGGCCAAGGTAGACTTCCACTTAGAGGGTATAGTTAGGCGATCAGCTATCAAGACATGAATGACTATACTACAAAACTGAGGTGGGAAAGAAGTGATATTAACATTAAGGAGGGCTAGCTGAGGAGTTGGTTTTACAATGAATCCTGTAATGGAGGAGATTAGATTAAATACTGCGGACCAAAAACTGCGTATGCTTTTGCAATCCCATAGAATGTGAGAAATTTTGCCCTTAGCTCCACACAGTCTCCAACATAGAGGAGTTTCTGCTGTGAATATCAATGACATTCTAACTGGTTAAATACAATATATGTAGAATTTTCATCATATTATCCCAATGATTGGTACAGTGAGAGTATTTGGATGTAGCTTGTGTCATCGATCATCACTCGGAATGGGAGTGGGAAGAACCCCAGTCCCTTTCCCATCATACTAGAGGAAAAGTTGCCCTCATCTTGTAACAGGGAGTAGAACCAGGAGAGGCCCTTAGGTGTAAGATAAGAAGTGTGGAGATAATTCCATACATCTACAGGTAAAGCATACCGTGTCTCAGCTTGGGTCAACTGAAATTGCTTAACTTGAGTGAGGGAGTATGTATGCATAACAGATCGGCTGCTGAGAACCTCCTGGATAGTGGACAGATCCGCCCCTCTCCAGGATGCTGTAAGCAGATCAGGGATCAAGTGATCAATAATTTGAATTTGAATAATTGAGTGACAGACTTTAGTTTTAGGGCCAGATTCTCATAGAATTCCGGCGGCGTAGCGTAAGCCAGTTACACTACGCCGCCGCTGCTTGCTGGAGCAAGTGCTTGATTCTCTATGCACTTGCTCCCGAGGTTTCGCTTACGTCGCGTAAATCGCGCAGCGTAAACCCGCGCAATTCAAATGGGGCGGCTTGTATTTAAATTAAGCGCGCCCCCGCGTCGAACGAACTGCGCATGCGCCGGCCGGGAGAAAAGCCCAGTGCGCATGCTCCAAAGGACGTCACATTTTCTCAATGTAAACGACGTAATCGCAGCGTACGCCAGCCCCATTGAGAATCGACGTACGCAAACGACGTAAACGACGCACAACACGACGCGGTCCCGAGGCCATACTTAACATGGCATCCGACGGGACACGCCGGCATCCGACGGGACCTCGTAAGGTTACTCCACATAGAAGCTGGGGTAACCTTACGCGGACGAAAACGACGTAGGCGACGACGGGGCGGCGTAAAAGCGATAGAGAATCGGCGTACTACTTCATTTGCATATGCAAATGAAAAAACAACGTAAAGGCCACCTAGTGGCCGGAGTTGTCATTACATCTACGATCCGAAAGTGTAATTGTATTACGCTTGTCGGATGTAGAAGCGTATCTATGCAAAAGTGATGCTCAGCATCACACGCATAGATACGAGCCAAAAAAAAAGGCGATACGACGGGGTATCTGAGATACTCCGTCGTAACGCCTCTGAGAATCTGGCCCTTAGTGTCTAACTTCGGTTAGATATTGCTCCATACAGAATGAGTTGCCTCCAGATGGTAACAAGGGGCATATTAATGGTAAGTTAGTCAGTTTGGCCAAAAGTAAGGAAGGGAGATCCCTGTTGTTTAGAGCAAGCTTCTCTATCCTCATCCACAGCTTAGTTGTTTCAGGTTCAAACCTGGCCTTCATTTGATCCAGTAAAGCCGCTCTATAGTAGTTACGAAGAACAGGGAATCCCGCTCCTCCTGCAAACCTGTGCCTTTGTATGGTAGAGAATGTGACTTTAGGCATTTTGCCCTGCCACACATATTTCCTAAAAAGCTTGTCAGCACTGACAAAGAATGATTCAGGTACATGAATAGGAATTGTACGAAAATAATAGATGAGTTTAGGTAGTAGAAACATCTTTAAAGCAGCTATTTTTCCTAGCCAAGACAGCTCAAAGGTAGAAATTTGAGCTAAATCCGCTTTAATTGTGTCAAGAAGAATGATAAAATTGGTATCGTAGGTATTGGTGGAGGGAAAAACTATTTTAATGCCTAAGTATGTAAGATATTTGGCCATCCATTGGAACGGAAACCTTTCCTTAAGACGAGAAACTTGCTTTTTAGAAATATTAATAGGTAGTATGCATGTAAAAAGGAAAGTGATGAGCGCAATTCTAAACTAAACTAAAAGGCGCAAATAGCGCCCCTAAAGCAAAAAAGTGTAAATAGTGCACATTACAACCACAAAATATAATGAAAATAAATAAACAAAGGTCCAGTGATGGTGATAAATCACAACTGTGTAGGATGGACACAGAAACCAGTCCAAAAGGTGAAAAAAAGCAATAATCGTGTCAAACAATTCAATAGCTTCTATCACTTTAAGCAATCGGAAAATCCAGAGACGTCTTCCAAGATATCTGTGCTCACAGAGCGCTTACCTCCCAACAGAGAGAAAAGGGCCTCAACTCAATCCTAGATATTGTTGTTGGATTCCGTCTTGGATAGATGAGCTGTCCGCATCCAGGCGTAATCAGGGTTCGCTCACCGTGGGTTAGGCAAATGCATAAAATGGAAAAAATGAAGCTCTCATCGTGAATTAAGTAAAAACTGGAAACAGTTTAATGGGTAAATTCACTTACAAAATAAAGGATAAAAACGGGTAAAAACGCCAACAAGGGCACTTCCGGTCGGACGGTCAGGGTGTCACGTCACTTCCGGTTGACCTTACGCGTTGCGTCACATCACGTGACTTCATCAGAGGTTACCAAGGGCCTGTCGGATACTTACTTTTATGTGTATGAAGCGGAAATAGACTTGCGGCCATTTTCGATCTTCCGTCGAAAAACCGGAAATGCCGGTCACTTTCGATCTTCCGTTGAAAAACGGGAGTGCCGCTAAAGTCAATGGAAATGATTATGTTAGCATGAGAAAGCCTCATACCAACAACCAACAGAAATAGTAACGAAAAAATCGCACTATATAATGCAAAACATGTGTAAAACATAGAATGGCGGCCGTTTTCGATCTGCCGTCGAACCGGAAGTATCGAAGCGGCCATTTTGGATCAGGGAAACGAAAATGTTTGTATTACATTTTCCAGAACTGGCTTACGTCAATGCTAGTGAGAAGGCTCCAACCTTGCATTGCCATTCATCAAGATATAAAAATAAAAGCCACATTATTGAATCTTAAGGCTATTGATCAACCTTAAATAGCTAGCCCAAAAAAACAAGTTAAAATAATATAAATTGGACTAAAATAATATGTAGAAATAATCATGGTGTAGAAGAGCTAAGACTGGGAGAGGGTGATCAACCAGAAATGCGTGCCACCCCTTCCGCTTACATCGAAATCATCTTAGAGACCTTCTAGTCATATAAATATATATATGAAACTTCATCACAATCATTATAAAGTATAAAAAAAAATTAAAACAAATAAAAATTACTTTTTTTTAAATTGCTGAGAAAACAGTTTAGGTCAAACTCCACGTTCAACCCATTGGGGAACATGGTGTTAAGAGAGTGAATCCACTGGGATTCTATCTGGCTGATGGTTCTCACCAGATGGGCTCCTCTCCAAGGCTTATTAAATTTGTCTATACCCCAAAAAGACAAATGTTTAGGGTTCTTATTGTGTATTTCAGCAAAGTGTCGACTGACACTATGCTTCGAAAAACCATTTTCAATATTCACAATGTGTTCTTTTATTCGAACCATTAATGCTCTTTTCGTACGTCCCACATACTGTAAATTACAGCTACATTGCAATACATACACCACACCTTCTGTATGGCAGGTGATAAAGTTCTTAATTTGGTGGCACTCATTAGTATGAGTGCCAACAAAATTGGGTCCTCTTCATTTGAGGGCCCTTAGAGCGTTTGCAGTCATAGCAATATTTGCATGGAACAAAACCTTTTGTGTTAAAGAATGTGTAGCCACTCCTAGGTGGGGGATCCACTACATTTCTCACTAATAAATTCCTAATAGTAGGGGCTCTCTTATACACAATATTAGGTGTTTCTGGTAAGATAAGTTTCAGATGCCTATCTCCCTTCAGGATATGCCAATGTTTTTTTTTTAGCTTTGCTACATCCTTGTGTTGGGTGTTATAATCCAGAATGATGGCCGGAGCCAACATCTCCCGCTGTTTTTTGACGTTTCCCTGTAACATCCTGTTTCTATCAAGGGAAGCGACCTCTTGGATTTGTTTTTGAATGAACTCATGGGAATAGCCTTTCGCTTTAAATCTATCTCCTATAAATTCTGCTTGAGTTAGATAATCAGTGTTATTCGTACAATTACGTTTAATCCGAACCAGTTGCCCTTTTGGTATATTCAACAGCCACGATTTATAGTGGCAGCTATTGATTGAT
Organism: Rana kukunoris; assembly: GCA_029574335.1. Taxonomy (NCBI): domain Eukaryota; kingdom Metazoa; phylum Chordata; class Amphibia; order Anura; family Ranidae; genus Rana; species Rana kukunoris. The sequence goes on along the minus strand of CM056050.1, from coordinate 199,981,627 downwards.
AAATAGCTATTAGAGTCGACACTTTTAAAATGGGTTTTAGTAACTAGCTGGTTAAGTGATATGGTTATGTCCAAGTCCAAAAAATTTACAGTTTTATCACTAATCTGGAAAACCAGATTGATGTTCTTATCATTGGTATTTAAATCTGCACAGAATTTCTCCAACGAATCCTTAGTGCCCTTCCACACCATTAGCATGTTGTCAATGTATCTTTTATAAAAGATCAGTTCCTTGGGGGTGTCTGAATAGATCGCATTCTCCTCCCATTGTGCCATAAAGGCATTGGCGACTGAGGGCGCAAATTTCGCGCCCATAGCTATTCCAGTGCTCTGGTTATAGTAAGACTGATTATACCAAAAATAGTTGGACTTTAAACAAAATTCTAGACACTTAATCAGAAATTTCCGTTGTTTGCATATAAGTACAGTGTAATTCTTAAGTAGCCACTTGGTGGCACTGCACGCTTGATGATGTTTCACAATCGTGCATAGGGATGACACGTCCGCAGTGGCGATCCAAGTCTGACCCTCCACTACCGGAACTTTTTCCAGCAGTTGTAAAACATATTTTGTGTCTCTCAAGTAGGCTTTAGTCTGTTGAATAGCTGGTTGTAGGAAAAAATCAAGGTATTGCCCCATCCTGGCTGAAAGGGAATCAATCCCATTCACGATGGGTCTCCCAGGTGGGTTAACCTTATCCTTATGTACTTTCGGAATAGTATATATTACCGGCTATGCAAGGTTGGAGCCTTCTGACTAGCATTGACGTAAGCCAGTTCTGGAAAATGTAATACAAACATTTTCGTTTCCCTGATCCAAAATGGCCGCTTCGATACTTCCGGTTCGACGGCAGATCGAAAACGGCCGCCATTCTATGTTTTACACATGTTTTGCATTATATAGTGCGATTTTTTCGTTACTATTTCTGTTGGTTGTTGGTATGAGGCTTTCTCATGCTAACATAATCATTTCCATTGACTTTAGCGGCACTCCCGAAGATCAAAAGTGACCGGCATTTCCGGTTTTTCGACGGAAGATCGAAAATGGCCGCAAGTCTATTTCCGCTTCATACACATAAAAGTAAGTATCCGACAGATGAAGTCACGTGACGTGACGCAACGCGTAAGGTCAACCGGAAGTGACGTGACACCTTGACCGTCCGACCGGAAGTGCCGTTGTTGGCGTTTTTACCCGTTTTTATCCTTTATTTTGTAAGTGAATTTACCCATTAAACTGTTTCCAGTTTTTACTTAATTCACGATGAGAGCTTCATTTTTTCCATTTTATGCATTTGCCTAACCCACGGTGAGCGGACCCTGATTACGCCTGGATGCGGACAGCTCATCTATCCAAGACGGAATCCAACAACAATATCTAGTATTGAGTTGAGTCCCTTTTCTCTCCGTTGGGAGGTAAGCGATCTGTGAGCACAGATATCTTGGAAGACGTCTCTGGATTTTCCGATTGCTTAAAGTGATAGAAGCTATTGAATTGTTTGACACGATTATTGCTTTTTTTCACCTTTTGGACTGGTTTCTGTGTCCATCCTACACAGTTGTGATTTATCACCATCACTGGACCTTTGTTTATTTTCATTATATTTTGTGGTTGTAATGTGCACTATTTACACTTTTTTGCTTTAGGGGCGCTATTTGCGCCTTTTAGTTTAGTTTAGAATTGCGCTCATCACTTTCCTTTTTATATTCATTCATTGTTGTTAGCACATAATAGATTTGAGCTGCATATAATTTAGTTTAGATTTCCACTGTTTACGTTTATTCACTGTTGGTCAGCGCTGTAGTTCTCCTTTTTGTATCAAGGTAGTATGCATGACTTATTGATATTTAACTTATAATAGGACACTGAACCAAACTGTTGTAGTAATTCCTGTACCCTTGCCAGGGAAGAAGCCTGATTAGACACTGTCAAGACTACATCATCTGCAAAGAGACCTATTTTGTGGACATCACCAGCCACATTGATCCCTGATATTTCCTTATCAGACCTAATTGCTTCGGCCAGGGGTTCCATCAGTAGAGTGAAGATGATGGGAGATAACGGACAACCCTGCCGGGTACCATTAGAAATGTAAACATTTTCAGAGGTGGCATTGGACTTGAAAACTCTAGCCGATGGACAGGTATATAACGCAGAGATGGCTGACAATATAGTGCCTTGCAAACTGAATTTTTGAAGGGTCGCCTTAAGATATCCCTAGTGCACCCTGTCAAAGGCCTTTTCTGCGTCCAATGCCAAAAATGCTGCAGGGGTCCCCCATTTTTCCAGTAGGTATAGTAGATTAAATAGTTAAAGAAAATGTGCCTAATAAAGAGGCACAATGTGATAAATACAGTCAATGCGGGATATACCCTGTAAATCCACAGAGACACACTAAACTACACCACGAGACACATAGAGAAAACAATCTAGAGGTCAACTCTATTTGGGTAATTGTGACTATGGTCATATAAAACAACAACATAAGTGATATGAGTATATAATGATCCCGTGATCAAGTCTTTGTGTAAGACGAAACGTTGGGAGGAGACGTTCCACGTCATCGCAACCATACGGAAGGACGTACGCGTTTGATTAAGCCGGCCGGCACTTTGTTTTTAAAAAGCCTTATTTTCCTGCTCGTTTGTAAGTGCATTTTTATTCCATTTTTTTAATAAATGTATCGGATTTACACTATGTGAATACTTCTGTTGTTTCATGACAATACATCACTATTGCTATCTGCTGATGTCCCGCGGTTGCTGTAAACCAGTCGATCCCAGGTGCCTGCATCTAATCATAAGGGTCTCATTCTCAAGGTCGCAGCTATCTACCTGATCACAAGTGTTTGCACATACCCTTAGGGGATCTAACTTCTGGTAAGGGTCAGTGTGTTTGATGGTGGTGGGTTTGCACTATCCCCCCCCCCCCAACTTCATGACTGTCCCACACGGGTGTTTGTGCATACGCTGTTTGTCAGGTTTCACACTATGCAAGTTTCTTTTTGTGTTTATATCTTTGGTGCTGAGAATCTACACTCAAATCTGCAAAAGCCCAAGTGCGACTGACAACGTAGAGACTGTTGCATTGATCACCACCTGGAGGATTTGCTTCTTTGGTCTATCTACCATCATATTTGGGAGAAAACATCCATCCTCAATCCAAGTTTTTTTTTTCCTTCTAAGACCTCTCCCTGGTTTATCAATAACTTTGAACAGTTTGCTTGTGACCACCAGGTGGCCTTCTCAACACCACCTTTCCACCTCCCCTGGTTTTTACAACTAGGTTGAGGCTGTAGAAAAACAAAATGTTTTAATTTTTTTCATTATATACTCATATCACTTATGTTGTTGTTTTATATGACCATAGTCACAATTACCCAAATAGAGTTGACCTCTAGATTGTTTTCTCTATGTGTCTCGTGGTGTAGTTTAGTGGGTCTCTGTGTATTTACAGGGTATATCCCGCATTGACTGTATTTATCACATTGTGCCTCTTTATTAGGCACATTTTCTTTAATTCCACTCCTTTTTTCTATGCTTGTTTATGTTGTATAACATTTTTGTATCGCAGCTTCACTTTTTGGTATGCGCAATTTTTTTCTTCTAGTTAGATTAAATAGTTGCCTAGTGCCATCGGGAGCCTGCCTGCCCTTCACGAAACCTACTTGGTCAGACTTAACCAAGAACGGGGTGATATTAGCCAGCCTATTTGCTAAGATCTTAGCATAGATCTTAAGATCAGTATTTAGAAGAGATATGGGCCTAAAGTTCTGTGGTGAATCCGGCTTCTTACCTGGTTTCGGCAGAGTAACAATAGTGGCTTGCAACATTTCCTCAGGGATGACAAACGCAGAGGCAACACTGTTGAACAGGGTACACAGATACGGATTTAGGGCCATATTCTCATATATTTGCCTTGGCGTAGCGTAAGCCATTTACACCACGCCGCCGCAACGTAACAGAGCAAGTGCCGTATTCTCCATGCACTTGCTCCGTAGTTTGCGGAGGCGTAGTGTAAAATGCCCAGTGTAAGGCCGCGTAATTCAAAGGGGGCAGCTTGTATATAAATTAAGCGTGCCCCCGCGTCGATCAAACTGCGCATGCGCCGGCCGGGGAAAAAGCCCAGTGCACATGCTCCAGATCACGTCGGAAAGCGTAGTTAAAACCGACGTCAAAATATTATCATCATATTAGCAGGGGTAACCTTACGCGGACGAAAACGACGTACGCGATGACGGGGCGGCGTAAAAGCGTTCGGGAATCTGTGTAGTAGCCTCATTTGCATAGGTAAATGAGAAAACAACATAAAGGCCACCTAGTGGCCGGAGTTGTCATTACAACTACGATCCGCAAGTGTAATTGTATTACATTTGTCGGATCTTCAGGCGTATCTATGCCAAAGTATGCCAAAGTGATTTGCATCAGTGGCGGCTGGTGCTCAACATTTTTGGGGGGTGCAAACTAAAAAAAAACTCACTGTGCCCATCACATGCAGCCACTGTGCCATCAATTGTCACCACTGTGCCATGCCATCAAACACAGAAACTGTGCCATCAATTGTCACCACTGTGCCATGCCATCAAATGCAGCCACTGTGCCATCAATTGTCACCACTGTGCCATGCCATCAAACACAGAAACTGTGCCATCAATTGTCACCAATGTGCCATGCCATCAAATGCAGTCACTGTGCCATCAATTGTCACCACTGTGCCATGCAACACAGCAACTGTGCCATCAATTGTCACCACTGTGCCATGTCACCAAATGCAGCCACTGTGCCATGCCATCAAATGCAGCCACTGTGCCATCAATTGTCACCACTGTGCCATGCAACACAGCAACTGTGCCATCAATTGTCACCACTGTGCCATGCCATCAAATGCAGTCACTGTGCCATCAATTGTCACCACTGTGCCATGCCATCAAACGCCACCACTGTGCCATCAATTGTCACCACTGTGCCATGCCATCAAACGCCACCACTGTGCCATCAATTGTCACCACTGTGCCATGCCATCAAATGCAGTCACTGTGCCATCAATTGTCACCACTGTGCCATGCCATCAAATGCAGTCACTGTGCCATCAATTGTCACCACTGTGCCATGCCATCAAACGCCACCACTGTGCCATCAATTGTCACCACTGTGCCATGCCATCAAACGCCACCACTGTGCCATCAATTGTCACCACTCTGCCATGCCATCAAATGCAGTCACTGTGCCATCAATTGTCACCACTGTGCCATCCCATCAAATGCAGTCACTGTGCCATCAATTGTCACCACTGTGCCATGCAACACTGCAACTGTGCCATCAATTGTCACCACTGTGCCATGCCATCAAATGCAGTCACTGTGCCATCAATTGTCACCACTGTGCCATGCCATCAAATGCCACCACTGTGCCATCAATTGTCACCACTGTGCCATCAAACGCCACCACTGTGCCATCAATTGTCACCAATGTGCCATGCCATCAAATGCAGTCACTGTGCCATTAATTGTCACCAATGTGCCATGCCATCATATGCAGTCACTGTGCCATCAATTGTCACCACTGTGCCATGCCATCATATGCAGTCACTGTGCCATCAATTGTCACCACTCTGCCATGCCACCATATGCAGTCACTGTGCCATCAATTGTCACCACTGTGCCATCATCAATTTGCACGACTGTGCCATGCCATCATATGCAGTCACTGTGCCATCAATTGTCACCAATGTGCCATGCCATCAAACGCAGCTACTGTGCCCATCAATTGTCACCACTGTGCCATGCCATCAAATGCAGTCACTGTGCCATCAATTGTCACCACTGTGCCATGCCATCATATGCAGTCACTGTGCCATCAATTGTCACCACTGTGCCATGCCATCAAACGCCACCACTGTGCCATCAATTGTCACCACTGTGCCATGCCATCAAATGCAGTCACTGTGCCATCAATTGTCACCACTGTGCCATGCCATCAAACGCCACCACTGTGCCATCAATTGTCACCACTGTGCCATGCCATCAAATGCCACCACTGTGCCATCAATTGTCACCAATGTGCCATGCCATCAAACGCAGCTACTGTGTCATCAATTGTCACCACTGTGCCATGCCATCATATGCAGTCACTGTGCCATCAATTGTCACCACTGTGCCATGCCATCATATGCAGTCACTGTGCCATCAATTGTCACCGCTGTGCCCATTAATTGTCACCACTGTGCCCCATGCCACTGTGCTCATTGTCGCCTCTGTGCCCTTTGTCACCACTGTGCCCCATGATGCCACTGTGCCCCATGATGCCCCTTCCCTGTAAAAAAATACTTACCTGACGCTTCCATGTCCTCCCTCAATGTCTTCTGCCGCCGTGGAGAAGCTTCAGCCAATTAGGTTCCTGATAACCAGAATCCGGGAACCTGATTGGCTGAAACGGCCGTCAGTCTTATGCAAGGACCACAGGTTGCCTGCGCTCCGAGTATAGACTTCCGAGAGCCGGAGGGCGGTACTGGAAAAGCCTATCAGAGCCGCTGGCTTTGATAGGCAGTTCCCCTCAGCCAACCAGCTGCCGCTATTCGGGTAACCGGCGACCCATGTCCGGTTATATGAATCGACCAGGCAGCTGGCAACAATAACTCACGTTCAATGCATTGCATTGAACGTGTGTTATTTGCGAGAGGGGGTGGCGCTGCAGCACCCTCTATAGACGGCCGCCAGAACTTCAGCTAAAATGTCAAAATGACATTTTAGCCGAATACAAGTTTTTAAAGGGCCGTTTTTTTTTTTGTGACTGCGGGAGGGGGGGGCGGCGCCCGTGCGTCCCTATGGACGGGCCGCCACTGACTCGCATAGATACCCGGCAAAAAAAACGGCGATAGGACGGGGTATCTGAGATACTCCGTCGTAGCACCTCTGAGAATCTGGCCCTTAATGTTTGAGAAAACACTTTATAGTATTCTGAGGAAAACCCGTCTGTACCTGGCGATTTGTTTTTGGAAGGGCTTTGATAGTGTCTATGACCTCGTTGTATTGTATTGGTGCGTTGAGTGACGTCAGTTGGGTCCGTTTAAAGAAGGTAAAGTCAATGAACTGACAAATTAGTCAATAGATAAGTCAGTGGGTTGCTGAGTATCCCCATCTAGATGGAGGTTGTAAAGATCCCTGTAGTATTTCATAAAAGCGTTGGCAATCTGTGTTGGGTGGTGAACAAGTGTATTTGAGTGGGGATCTGTAATACAGGGCAAATTAGGGTGTTCTTGACGTTTTTTTTTTCTTTCAAAAGTTTTATTGAGTATAAACACGAAAGAACAAACACCGATCATTGCTAATGGGTTACAAGTGAAAGATACATAGTACACTGAGCTATAAAGTTTCTACAATCATGAAACCCTTCAAAAACATTGGTCAAACAAAAGGACAGGTATAAAGGGTTGCTCGAGAACAATGAGAGATAAAATATTAGGGTGAGACCCACTGCTACTGCAAGAGGCCAGATGTCAAAACTGTAAGGCCCCATGCACACGAGACGCTGGTAAACTCGAGTTCAGAGGCGTTTGGGAATTTTTTTTAACTGCCCCTGAACACATTTAATGTTATCCTATGTGTCCATGCACACAATCACGTTTTTTGGCGTTTTAAAGCAGTTGGGTTTAGGGCCGTTTTTTCAAACCCAAAATTTTGGGTTCAGAAGCTTTTGGCGTTTTCGCGTTTTCGCGTTTCAGCCGCAAATCGCGGCAAAACGCCGCTAATCGCGGCAAAACGCGGTACCGGCGTTTTGCCGCGATTTCGTTTATAGGCGTTTTTAAAGGTGACCTATTTTTTTACATTAGAAATCTCAAAAATGATGGCAAATGATGAAAAAACTAAAAAAAACTAAACAACTGTAATTGCTTGCATTGCATTGTGGACAATCCACAACTTGTGGCAGGTGACGTGGCCAGGTGATGTGGCAAGTGGACAATCCACAACTTGTGGCAGGTGACATGGCCAGGTGATGTGGCAAGTGGACAATCCACAACTTGTGGCAGGTGACGTGGCCAGGTGACATGACAGGTGGACAATCAACAACTTGTGGCAGGTGACATGGCCAGGTGATGTGGCAAGTGGACAATCCACAACTTGTGGCAGGTGACGTGGCCAGGTGACATGACAGGTGGACAATCAACAACTTGTGGCAGGTGACATGGCCAGGTGATGTGGCAAGTGGACAATCCACAACTTGTGGCAGGTGACGTGGCAGGTGATGTAAACAGGTGATGTGGCAGGTGACGTGGCACGTGGACAATCCACAACTTGTGGCAGGTGAAGTGGCCAGTTGACATGACAGGTGACGTGGCCAGTGGACAATCCACAACTTGTGGCAGGTGACGTGGCAGGTGATGTGAACAGGTGATGTGGCAGGTGACGTGGCAAGTGGACAATCCACAACTTGTGGCAGGTGACATGGCCAGGTGATGTGGCAAGTGGACAATCCACAACTTGTGGCAGGTGACGTGGCAGGTGATGTAAACAGGTGATGTGGCAGGTGACGTGGCACGTGGACAATCCACAACTTGTGGCAGGTGAAGTGGCCAGTTGACATGACAGGTGACGTGGCCAGTGGACAATCCACAACTTGTGGCAGGTGACGTGGCAGGTGATGTGAACAGGTGATGTGGCAGGTGACGTGGCAAGTGGACAATCCACAACTTGTGGCAGGTGACATGGCAAGTGGACAATCAAATTTAGAATTTTTCAATTTTCGTATTTTTCAAATTTCGAATTTTCGAAATGTCGAATTTCGAAATTTTCGAAATTTTTCAAATTTCGAATTTTTCAAATTTCGAATTTTTCAATTTTCAAATTTCGAATTTTTCAATTTTCGAAATTTAGAATTTCGAATTGTGAAATTTTCGAAATTCGAATTTTTAAATTTCGAATTTTCAAATTTCGAATTTTCAAATTTCGAATTTTCACATTTCGAATTTTCAAATTTAGAATTTAGAATTTTCAAATTTTCGAAATTTTGACATTTCGAATTTTCAAATTTAGAATTTTTCACATTTCGAATTGTTCAAATTCTGAAATACGAAAATTGAAAAATTAGAAATTAGAAAAAATTTTCAATTTTCGAAATTTCGATTTTCGAATTTTTCAGTTTTCGAAATTTCGAAATTCGAATTTTTCAAATTTCGAATTTTTCGAATTTTCAAATTTCGAATTTTCAAATTTCGAATTTTCGAATTTTTCAAATTCGGAAATACAAAAATTAAAAAAATCGAAATTCGAACATTTAAAAATTTAGGGGCAGATTCACGTAGATCGGCGCATTATCATTCCGGCGTAGCGCACCACTTTTCCGTTAGACTTGCGCAATCTAGCCGCGTAATCCGGCGATTCACGTAGCTTTTACGCAAGAGCTTGCGCAAACGTAAGGTTTTTTCCGTAGGCGTAAGGAGGAGTAATACAAATTGGGAGGGACGTGGGCGTGTTACATTGAAATGAGCCGTGACCCCATGCAAATGAAGGGCCGGCCGACTCGCGCATGCGCGCGTGAAGGAAACCATGTCAGCTCCGTTGTGCGCATGCTCACAACTCGGGAGCGGCGCAATCATTGAAATTGGAAATGGACTAGGGCAATGTTGTGAACTACGCAGACAGCATAAATAGACACACACAAACGCCCTTCCATTGCAAAAGTACATCCCTTTGTGTCCCTTCCCATTGAATCAAGTGCTTTTGCTCTGTTGTTCGTTAGAGTGTGTTTTGTAGTTGTCAGATTAGTGTTCTGTGTGATCTTGTGCTTGTTGGTAGTTTTGTGAAAGTGTATTTTGATAAGTGTTTGAGACTGTTTGTTTGATTGATATATTTCTGAGCGTTTGTTTTCTTGCTTTATTTTTTCATCTGATTTTTTTGTGTCTGTTTCTTGCTGAGTGCTAGTGTGATTTTTGGCTGTTCTTTTTCTCTTTGTGTGTGTTCTTGTCTGATTGGTTGTGCTTGTATTTGTGACAGATTTTTGGTGACTGCTAGTGAGTTTGTTTGGAAGTATGACTGAGAGAAAAAGAAAGCTCAATTTTACTGTGGGGGAAAAAAGAATTCTTGCCCGGGCCATTACCGACTATGGGCGTTTTCTCCACGGCCCGCAGAGTGCCACCACCACCCCGGCCAGGAGGAGGGAGATATTGGATATAATCACGGAGCAGGTCAATTCATCGGGGGAGGGGGAGACACGGACCCGCTCTGGGATAGAAAAGAAAATAAATGACCTCCGGCGTGAGGTGAAAAAAAAACTGGCCGCAATAAATGCCCATGCCAGGGGCACAGGAGGGGGCCCACCATGCCGGGTTAGATTTTCAGAGACGGAGCGTGTGGTGGCCCTGACCTTTCACCGGCATGAAGTGGAGGGCCTGCCAGGCTTTGACACAAGTCCGGTCCCCGCGGTGCCAGGTAAGGTTTTTATTTCTCTCAGGTGTGTAGCATGTGTGGGGGAGGGGGTGAAAGGGAATATGTGGCAAGTGTGTGGATCCTCCAACCTGTGAATGTTTTGTGTCATCCACAGCTGTGCAGGAGGGTGCAGGGCCATCTGGACTGACCGCTCCAACCCCAGGACAGCAGCCTAATGAGGCCCCCCCAACAAGGCCAGAGTCCGCAGAGGAGGAACAAGAGGAGGGGGAGGATCATGCGGAGGACGATCATGAGGAGGAGCAGAATCATGAGGAGGAGGAGTCCATGGAAGGCACTGGCCCTTTGGTTTCTGCGGACTCTTCCCCTCTGGCTGCAAGAAGCCTGCCCTCCCTAAGGGTCAGCCCCCCCCCCCTCCTCCCCCAACATGGCTCCCCTCACAAGGGCCTCCCCTTCTCCCCGGCCACAACCATCAGCAAGAGCCAGGAGGTCATCCCCAAGCACCAGGGGGGCGCCCAATCTCATGCCCGCCTGTCTGAGAAGGAACCTGGCCACCCAGACCCGCCTTCTGAGACAGCTCTGCCAGACTATGGGGCGGGTGGATCAGAGCCTGTCCTCCATTAATGATAGCCTGGGTAACCTGGACTCCCACTCCCGGGCCTCCACAACCTGCCTAAATGACCTGCAAACTACAGCAGCAGGCGTTGGGCAGGATGTGAGGGCCCTTACCCAGGCTATCCAGGGCAACACGGCAACACTTGGTGCTGCCCTGGACAGAATAGCCGTGGCCTTGGAGGGCAGGCCGCCAGGTGGGCAGATCTCAGGGGCTGCTCCTCCTTCCCCGGCTTTTCCCCTCCCCCATGCGTCTCCCCTGAGGGTCCGGGGCCGTGGCCGGGGGCGCCCCAGGCGTGGCTCAGGCAGAGGGCAATAATTTTTTTTTCCCCCTTTTGTTTGTTTTGAAAGCTTTTTTATTTTTGTTCTCTGCTTTTTTTTGTTTTTTCTAAGCATTTTTTTTTTCAATGCATTTTTGTTTGTTTGACTTTTTTGGCATATTTTGGGTTGTGAATGATGTTTGAATGTGGGGGTGACATTCCTGCTGGAAAAGGGGTGTCACCCTCAATTTTGGTGGAGAAGGGTTCCCCAGGACCAGGGAAAAGTGATTCCCAGGTCCGTGTGAATGGTGTATGAATGTACAGTGACATAATTGGAGCCTTGACGTGGCGTTACTGCTCACCAGTCTTGCATGGTGGACTGGTGCCAATCCAATTTGATGAGGATGTGGGGTGTGTGTGCTAGGGACCATAGTGGTGTGCATGCATGCATTCTCATTGTGCCATGATTAATGTGTGTGTTTAACGTGCAAAGATGCCCAATATGAGCTGCCTCCTGACTGCTCTTCCCTCAGAAGACGGGGTATCCTCGGTTAGGGGTTGATTTTCTGGTTGGGGGGTCAGATCATCACGTAGCTCAACCTGCAGGCCCTTCCTCACTGCGAGATTGTGTAGCATGCAACATGCAGCGATGATATGGCACACGAAGTTTGGGGAATACAACAGTGTACCCCCAGACTTATCCAGGCATCGGAAACGTGACTTCAGGAGGCCAAAGGTGCGCTCCACCACTGCACGGGTTTTGATGTGTGCTTCATTGTATCGTTCCTCTCCTGGGGTTTGGGGGTTCCGGATAGGAGTCATGAGATGGGGTCCCAGTGCATATGCAGAGTCACCTGTAAAGGAAAAGACAGGAGAATGTTAGTCATGCATGTGCCACTTCTGTTGTGCATCACGGGAGGGGATAGTCATGCCTGACTCCCATGTCACTCACCAACCAGCCAGGTGTTCCCATACACGTTCTGTTCGAATTCTGTTCGGATGTGGCTTTGATTGTAGATGTAGCTGTCATGGCTGGACCCTGGGTGTTTGGCACGGACGTGCCATATGAGGCCTTGGGCATCAACTATCACCTGTACGTTGATGGAGTGCCAATTCTTCCGATTGCGGTACATGTGCTCGGTCTCATGGGGGGGCTGGAGTGCCACATGTGTGCAATCTATGGCCCCGATGGTGCGTGGGAATCTGGCAATTCGGTAGAAATCTGCCATTGCCTTGATTCGAAGCTCCTCAGTGGTGGGTTTGATGATTTGGTTGGCCAAGCGTGTGAGGATTGCAGGGACAACCTGGTGCACACATCTGCTCATGGAGGATTGTGACATCCCAGCCACCACTCCACTTGTACGCTGAAAAGAGCCACTGGCAAGGACATGGAGTGTTGCCAGGACCTTGACCAGTGGCTGCACTGCATGTGAGCGTTGTGTTGGGCTGGTGATGTCCTCCTGCAAGGTTGTGGTTAATTCCAGGATGGCATGAGGGGGGAATCTGAAGATGCGAAAGACCTCTGAATCATTCATGCCAAACAGGTGTATGCGGGTGCGGAATACCCTCTCCCGTGCCATCCTCCGTGCCATCCTCTGTGCCCTCCTCCTTCTTTGGTCATCTATATTCACTAGTGCAGCTATGAGCGACGATGCCCCTAGCATGTTGGCAGTCAAATTGTAGTGCAACACGTGTGTGTGGTCTGCTCCTCAATAACGGTGTTGCTTTATCTGACAATTAGACTTTTTTTCAAAAGTTAGATCAGCTTTTATGTGCTCTAACTTTAGACAGGACATTTTGCAGTTGCGCACATCGCGTAGCCTGCGCAGCAACTGCGTTTTTTTGTGGATCCCCGTAACTCCCTCATTAGCATATTTGACTAGCAAATCAATGGTGTGTCTAGCGCAGTTTTGCGCGAAGGGAAGCGAATGTCTAACTCAATTACGCCGGACCAAAAAACGTAGATTTCTGGCGTATATTGTTTTGTGAATCGCGTCCAACTATACGCACGCGCACATTTAGACTTACGCACGCGCAACAGCAGTTGCGCACGCGTAATCGCTCTGTGAATCTGGCCCTTAGAATTTAGAATTTTCGAAATTCGAATTATTCAATTTTCGTAATTTAGAATTTTTCAAAAATTCGAAATTTGAAAATTCGAAATTTGAAAAATTAGAAATTCAAAATTTCGAAAATTGAAAAATTAGAAATTCAAAATTTCGAAAATTGAAAAATTGAAAAATTCGAAATCTGAAAATTAGAAATTTCGAAATTTGAAAATTCGAAATTTGAAAATTCGAAATTTGAAAATTCGAAATTTGAAAAATTCGAAATTTGAAAAATTCGAAATTTGAAAAATTCGAAATTTCGAAAATTGAAAAATTCGAAATTCAAAATTTCGAAAATTGAAAAATTCGAAATTTCGAAAATAGGAAATTCGAAATGTTTCAATTTTCGAATTACAAATTTTTCAATTTTCGTACTTCAGAATTTGAAAAATTCGAAAATTTAAAAAAATTCTCTGGATAAGTACGCAGCTGGACATACATATTGGTAAAATAGCCAACTGAAAATCTCTGTGCCATCAACGGATGGGTCCAATAGTGATGAGCTCTGCCAACGGATCTCTTGCGTAGTTTGCGACGGCGTTGAATCCTCAGCAAGAGCAACGTATGGACAATTTCTTGGCATATATTCAATATGGGATCCATTTAAAAAAAGAAGAATCAAATGAAAGTATGCAAGTCTGCATATGAAAGTCTGCTGCTGCTGCTGCTCTCTCTGTTGAAAATGGCAGAAATAGTTAAAAATATATAGCTTTCAGAGCTTTGGGAGGGTCTACAATGTCTGTGCTATAAACGCTGATAGCCGCAAACGCGGCAAAACGCGGTAAAACGCGGCAAAACGCCGCGAAATTCGCGGCAAAAACTGGCGTTTTAAACGCCGGTTTTTGCCTTTGAAAACATGAGTTCAGATGTGTTTGCATTTGCTTCTCGTGTGCATGGGGCCTAACAGTAAAACAGAAACAGATCTCCGGGGCTCGGAGGAACCACTCCAGCATCCCAAATGGGAGCGAGTCCCCCGATACCCCCAGGAGGAATTAGGACTTCAACTAAGTCATGTAAATCCTATAATCACGTAAGTTTCTTACATATTCAAGGGACAGTGTACGAAAAAAAAAAAAAGATGTAACCCTTTAAAGAGAAAACATATAGAGTGGAATTAGAGTACCACAACAAAAAGGACATAGGAGAATAGATAGGGGAGAAAAGAAGGGGGAAGAGAAGAGAACGAGGAGCCAGTCTACGGTACCCCTACCGGGGGAGCAACTAATTGATTCGATCTCGCTACGGGAACTCCTGGAATCAAAGAGATACCAACAAATAAGGCCCACGGTTCCCAAATGGATTCAAACCGGTCTTTGGTGTCAAGCAGAATACTCGCCACTTTTTCCTGGGACATGATCCAGGAAATTTTGCGTTTCACAGCTGAGAAAGGGAACAAGGGCTGTTTCCAAGCCTTAGCCAAAGTGGCCTTGGCCCCTAAGAGGATGAAGTGAATCAAGGATCGTGTGGATTTAATGGTATTGGGGATAAAGGCGTTGAGGAGAGCGACATCAGGGGATCTAGGGAGTTGAAGACCGGTTACTAGACATGTGCATTCGTTTTCGTTAGAATGCATTTTCGTCCGAAAATCGTGTATTTTCGTTATCGTTTTAACAAACAAAAACGAAAGCGCAAGAAACGAAAACCGAAAGATCCGACATAAAAAATGCTTTATTGTCGTTTTCATTCAGATCCGACGATTTTCGTGGTGCTTTGTCGAATTTCCGTCGTTCAATTTCACAAAGTCATCGAAAATCGGCGTTCTGAATATAGTGAATAGGTATATTCACTGTATTCAGAACGACGATTTTCGATGCTTTGTCGAATTTCCGTCTTTCAATTTCACAAAGTCATCGAAAATCGTCGTTCTGAATACAGTGAATAGGTATATTTCCTGTATTCAGAACGACAATTTTCGATGCTTTGTAGAATTTTTGTCGTTTAATTCGACAAAGTCATCGAAAATCGTTGTTTTCGGACAAAAACTTTCGACGAAAACGAAATAAATCAAAACGATTTTCGGGAGTAACTAAATAAAATTATTTTCTGGACGAAAACGAAAAAACGAAACAAAATATTCCAGTCTGCACATGTCTACCGGTTACCTTGAAAATTAAATTGAACACTTTTTTCCAGTAAGATCTATTTTTTGGGCATTCCCACCATATATGTGCCATAGAGCCAATGATGTTGCATCCTCTAAAACACAAGGGGCCAGATTCAGGTAGATGGGAGCATCTTTGCTCCAGAGTAACGCTTCTCATTTACGTTACTCTGCCGAAATTTTAGCAGCAAGTGCTGTCATTCACGAAGCACTTGCTCCTAAAGTTGCGGCAGCGTAACGAAAATGAGCCGGCGGAATTCAAATTGGGCGGGTACGGGGCGTGTAGTATTTAAACTAAGCGCGATCCCGCCGCGAACGTACTGCGCATGCGTCGAGTGTCAAAGCATCCCCGTGCGCATGCTCCAAATTCTGTGAATGAACGTCACTGACGTCACATTCCCATTCATGATCTTTTTACGCAAGCGACGTGATTTTTTTTCCCCGACGCGCTGACGACGCCTATACCTAACATAGGATACTCCAACCCCATGTAGGTATATCTTCGCGCCGCGTATCGCTTCCGGAAAGGGGTTGGCAGAAGGGAACATGCAAGACAATTTCACAGGGGTATAGTACCATCTCGTGAGGACCTTTAAGTTAGTCAGGGAAGCATTTTGGATACCCTTGTAAGCTTTTCGAGTATGCAGTTGACCAAGATTCCACACTCCATTGGAATTGGAAGTCAGCTTCCCAAGCAGCCATATAAGACGTCTTACCATCCTGATGTGCAAGGGAGTGATATATAACAGATATTCCGCCCCTCTGATCGACCGCCTCTCCGCACCAATGCTCATAAGCCGTAATTCGGGGCAGAACGTGTTTCCCCTTCCAAATTTTCTGGAGGAAGTGTTGTATCTGCCCAAACCTGAAGAGTTCCGACGTCAGGAGCTTAAGCTTTTGTTTACAATATTTTAAAGTAATAGGACCCGACCCCAGGAAGAAGTGTCCAATTCGGTACAGTCCCTTGTCCAGCCACCACCTAAAAGCTGTGATATCTAGTCTCAGGATAAAGTCACTATTGTTGAAAATGTGCGCTAGGGGGTGAATTTCTGAAATCAAATCAGGATTGGATCGCAGCTTGTCCCAAAGAGAGAGAGACTGAGAAAGGGTGGGTGAAAGGATAGGGGGCGATTTCTAGGGGGGATCCAAAGGAAGTAGTCTAGGGTGTAGGATGGTGCTGCTTGTCTCTTGCTGTGGACCCAGTCCGGTTTCTCAGATTTGGAGTACACTGCTGAGAGCTGAGAAAGACTTGTTGCCTGAAAGTACCCAAAGAGCCGCGGGAGGCCTAAACCCCCTCTTCTTTTGGGCCTGAGGAGGGTAGAGCAAGGTAATCTACAACCCGACCTACCCCAAACAAACATGTTTACCTTCCTTTGTAGAGAGAGGAGATGTTCCTTCCTGACATTAATTGGGAGTGCTCTAAATAGATATAGCAGTCGGGGGAGAAGGGTCATCTTGACTGAATGAATTCTACCGAGCCACGAAAGGTTGCCCTTAGCCCAAGCCTTTAAGTCTGCTTCTAATTTCTTATAGGCTGGGGGAAAGTTCGCTGAGTATAGAAGTTCTATTTTAGGGGTGAGATTAATTCCCAAATATTCTAAGCGCTTATCCCTCCATTGGAAAGGGAAGGAGCTTCTAATTGTTGCCACTGTGTCAAGAGTTAGGGAGATATTAAGTGCGCAAGATTTAGCGAAGTTAACCTTGAGACCCGAAACCGAAGAGAAATCCTTTAAAACGTTAAAAAGATTGGGAAGGGAGGTAATGGGAGAGGTCAGGAACAACAACATATCGTCGGCAAAAAGGCCGCATTTATGGGTTTGAGAGCCACATGAGACCCCCAAAATATTTGGATTGGACCTAATCGCAATTGCTAGCGTCTCGATAGAAATCGCAAAAATTAGGGGTGAAAGGGGGCACCCCTGCCTAGTCCCTCTAAAGATGCCAAACGGGGGGGAGTAATGTCACTGGAAACGAACCATTGCTCTAGGTGTTGAGTACAGAGCGCGAAGGACCCCTAAGAACTTACTGCCAAACCCCCAACCTTCCAGAAGGGAAAACAAATAGGGCCATTCAATGGAGTCAAAAGCCTTGTGCAAATCAAGGGACAAGAGCATTCCTTTCTGAGTAGGGCCGTTTGCCCAAATCGACTGCAAAAGGGAGATGATATCAATGGCCCTCCTAATCTGGTCAGGTCCTTGAGAGCCTGGTATGAAACCCACCTGGTCCTTATGTATGTATCTGCCTATAAAAGAAGCCAGCCTGTTTGCTAAGATCTTAGTCAGGATCTTCAGATCGTTATTAATGAGGGAGATGGGCCTATAGTTCTCCACCTCTTCCGGGTTCTTGTTAGGCTTAGGGATTACTGTGATGAAAGCAGTATTAAGATGAGGATCTAGTGGGGCTCCTTTGAATTTTGCGTTAAAAAACTGGCCATATAGGGCGCCAAGATCTCTGAGAATGCTTTATACTAGGGTGCTGATAGACCATCTGGCCCTGGAGAGGAACCGGTCTTTAGGTTTTTTATGACCTCCACTATTTCCTTGACCGAAAAGTCTGCCTCCATAACCTCCCTATGAGAAGAGGTAAGAGCTGGGATAGGAAGTTCTCGGAGAAAGGGAGAAGCTCCCAGGCCTCTGTCTGCCTGATCGGAACTATATAGCTTTGAGTAAATCTCCTGAAACGCTAGCATATTTTTTTGGGGTTGGCTGATAAGGTCTGATCTGTGATTCGGACTTTGGGAAAAGAGTGGAAGCGAAAGCGCGGAGACAACTTGGAGGCCAACATGGATCCAATCCTGTCTCTGCAACAGTAGAATTTCGCTCCACTCCAGCGGAGTTCCTTCTCTGCCTTTACTGTGAGGGCCAGGTTAAGTTCCAACCTAGTGGCATCTATTTGATCTAAGAGGTCCCTGGAGGGGGATTTTTTATGTTGGATCTTTAAGGTTAAAAATCTATTCTCCAGGTTTTTGATGTCTATTAACCTTTCCTTCTTGACACGAGTGGCAAGTTCAATTATTTTACCCCTAATCGCGACCTTGTGGGCCGCCCACAGAACTTCCAGGGAGACATTTTCCACATTGTTTAGGAAAAAATATTCCCGTAAGGAGTCCCCAATCTCTGCCACATTAGAGGGGTCGCTTAGAATAGATTCATTGAGTCGCCAATGGGTTCTGGTTGGATTAAAGAGGGAATTTTGCAAGTGAAGGTATACTATTGAGTGGTCAGACCAAGAGCAGTCAGCAATAGATGCCTTGGAGACGGAAGGAATGAGGCCGGGAGGGACAAAAATATGGTCAATTCTAGCGTAAACTTTGTGTGGGGCAGAATAATGAGTGTAATCCCTTGTAGTGGGGTTCAGTTCCCTCCATATGTCGACCAAGCCTTGAGAATGAAGTGACTCAGCTATCTTCAAACTGGCCTTAGTGGGGCACGTAAGCTGTGACCCAAGGGGTCTAGACCTGTCCAGGCCCTGGTCAAAAGCCGTGTTCGAGTTCCCGCCTAAGATAAGCTTACCCTCCACCAGTGGAAGAAGGGTCCCGAGAAGGGCCTGAAAGAAAGACGCTTGGCCCTTGTTGGGCGCATAATAGGAAATAAAAGAATATTGGATCCTCTCGATCAGGCCCTTCACAAGGATATACCTCCCCTCCGGGTCTTTGTGTGTGGTTATGTGTTGAAATTTGGAATTCTTAGAGAATAGTATCGCTACCCCCTTGGTCTTGTTTTCGGCGTTCGCCATATAAAAGGTTGGGAAGTGAGAGTGGAGGAGTTTGGGACTGTACCGAATCGGGAAATGAGTCTCCTGGAGTAGGACAACATCAAACTTCATAGCACGGTAATGATTAAATGCTAGTCTCCTTTTCTTAGGAGAGTTTAGGCCTTGTACATTATGTGAGGCAATCCTAAGATCTCCTCCAGGCAAGTCTGGGTCAGGCATTGGAACAGAGGTGCGGACAGCTGCTAAGTAAAACTTCACTTACCCTTAGACATCTTCTTAATACGGCTGTGGACGACAAGCGCTGAGAGAAGGCAACCCAGGAACATCCCCCCCAGACTCGTGGTATCCGCAGACTGGCTCGAAAGAAAGGAAAGAGTAAGAAAAAGAAAAAATAGGAGGACAGACACAGGAATACAAACATTTGATTAAGAATATTCAGAGACCTCAACCAGGAAAGCTGGTTCTGATGCTGAGATAACCTAGTCGATGACCCCTTAATGAGGACCGACTACCCGTCCCCCAAAAACGGAAAACCACCTGAGTGGGAGGGGTGGAGACGCAAGGGTAACACCCCAGCCCCTTGCTGGAACTCGGTAGAATACCGATACAGTAACACAGCAAATGAAATCTGGAAAAGAAAAAAAAATTGTTAGCACAAATCCCTAAACTTGGGGAAAATCAGGCCGAGGGGCCCCCTAAAAATCACAGGCCCCTCCAGAGCCCAAAGTCCCAGGGCGGACCGCCCGTGAAGAAGATCCAAGATGAGGCCAGAAGAACCGTTCATCCATTCCTAGAGGAACCCCCGTCTTTAGACTTCTTAGGCTTCCCGGTATTCCAAGACGGGGAGATTGGGCTAATGGGAGGAGGGCGCTTAGAGGAGATCGCAGAGCCCCCCGAAACTTCCATCAGGGCTTCCTGGGTGATCAGTTTCAAATGCAGCAAGAGTCTCTCCCCTTCTTGTAGGCTGGAAAAGGCATAGGCTCTGCCCTGGAAAGAGAATTTAACTGCGAAGGGGAAGGACCAATTGTACCTGATGTCCTGTTTGGAGAGAACAGTGAGTAGTGGTTTCAGGGATCTCCTTCTCTGGATGGTAAATGGAGACAAATCTGCAAAAATCTGGACTTGGTGGCCACGGCATGATATGTGCTGTAAGGGCCGGGATTGTTTCATGACTGCTTCCTTAGTTGCATAGAAATGTGGCTTAACAACAATGTCTCTCAGTGAGCCATCCTTCCTGGGGGGGCCCAGAGCTCTATGGGCACGATCCAATTCAAGGCGGTGCGGCTGAACATTTGGGATAAGTCCATTAATGAGATCCTGTACCGCTTCAGGGATGTCAGAGATGGACTCTGGGAGGCCCCTGACCCTAAAATTGTACCTCCTGGACCTGTTTTCAAGTTCATCTATCTTAGAGAGGGCCGTGTCTAGCTGGTCCCGAAGGGTCTGAATATGAGCAGCATTTTGGTTAGTGTGAGAGACCGTTGTATCAAGCTTGCTCTCTATTGCTTCCATCCTAGATCCCAAGTTGGCAAAGTCCACTTTCATTTCCCTAGCAATCTGGGCAGCAGTGTTTGCTAAGCCCCTCTCAAGCAACACTGAAAATTTAATAAATATGTCATCTTGTGAGGAGCATTGAGCATGGCTGTGATGGTCCTGCGCTGGCATTGCCGGCGTGGAGGGGAGAGTGGGGCCTAGTGGGGACATGGCGTATCCTTCTACTGTGCCCAGCAGGGATTCTGTGGAGGCCGGGGAAGGGGCTGCAGGCATGTGGATGGAGCCTTGGGCTGCCTGGGCATAAGTGAGGGTAGCTGGGGTGAGCACTTGCCTGGCCTCCGGCTTCCTCTCCCCCGTGGAGACGAGTGGCTGTGCGGGAGCTGCAGCCGCGGCCATCTTGGATCTCGCATCCCCGCCGAGTTTGTTAAACTCTGGCTCTAAGTCGCGCCTTACGGCCGGTCCGGACATCCGAAGGGGTGCTCTGTCGGGTCCCCGAGATGTGTGCTGAAGAGCTGGGTCAGAAACAGGGAAGCTGTGCCCGCTAGAGAGATCGTGGGGCTGGGGTGCTGCAGAGCTCCGTGCTTAGACCGCCATCCCGGAGCTTGCGCGCATGCGCCTCCGTTGTTTTTTTATGTACTTGGCCAGAACTCTCCCCACTTTGTTGCCATGTGCATAATACATTGCCTTAGTTCGCCTCAAGAAGGTCTGATGTGTAGTTTTGTAGTCTACAATTGAATAGATCATTTTCACATGCGGGGGAGGGATTTTGCTTAGGTAAAGCCTCTAATTGTTTAAGCTCCTCCAGTAACCCGTTCAACAGTGCCGCTCTCCTCTTTTTCTCTCTAGCTGCTGTTTGTATCAAGAGACTCCGACTAAACGCTTTATGTGAGCACCATAAAGATGCTATTTAGTATCTTCATTATCATTAAGCAGAAACAATTCCTTGAGCAGTGATTCAAGTCTAGCACTCTGAGTGGCATTAGAAAGAATGTCAACATGATTCCTCCATAAATAAACTGGAGGGTCAGTGGTCCTGTTTTGAAGAGACAGGGACACAGGAGAGTGGTCCGTCCAAGTAATTGCGTGGATTGTGACTGATAAAGTCTTTTGCAACAGGGTCAGATCAGAAAGAACCAGGTCTATCCTGGAATAGGCTCGATGAGGATACGAGTAGTGGGTATAGTCTCTTTCCGAGGAGTGGAAACTCCATATATCATAAAGATTATGTTCTGCCAAAAGGGGGCGAATCTCCAGTTTCCATGTCGGTAGAGGATGGGAGCAGTCCATGTTCTTATCAGGTACTGTACACAATTGAAATCTCTGCAGAGTAGAAGGGATCTCTTTTTGACCTTCTCAACCCTTTTTAGCAGAGAAGTCAAGAATCTTGGTTGCCTCTTAGTTGGAGCATGCAAATTGACCAGGGTGTAAGTAGCTCGGTTTAAGTCACAAGTCAGGATAATGTATCTCCCGTTAGGGTCGCAGAGCACTTCATGTAACGTAAATGCAACAGAATGCTTAATGGCTATCATCACACCCCATTTTTTAACCGGTGCAGTGGCTTGAACAATGTTTGGGTATGCTTTGTGGGAGCATTTGGGTTGTTTAGAGCAGCGTTTTTCAACTCCAGTCCCCAAGGCACACCAAGAGGTCATGTTTTCAGGTTTTCCATTATTTTGCACAGGTGATTTGATCCGTTTCACTGCCTTAGTAATCACCACAGCCATTTCATCTGAGGGAAATCCTGAAAACTTGACCTGTTGGTGTGCCTTGAGGACTGGAGTTGAAAAACACTGGTTTAGAGGACATGAAATGAGCCTCTTGAATGCAAACCACATCTCCCTTAACCTCCCTGGTGGTATGATTCTTTCAAATTTTAGGTGCTGAAAGCGGTACCATTATTTTGCAGGGAAATTTGGTGTTTTATACTGTAGGCCTGTAATTCTTAGGAATAACTTACTTAAATCTGACCAAACAAGAGTCTAATAGGCATCTCGGGTATGACATTTCTTTTAACCCCTTTAGCCCCGAGCCCGTTTTTCAGACTCGGTGTTTATGAGACTAAAACTTATTTTTTGCTATAAAATTACTTAAAACCCCCAAACATTATATATTTTTTTTTCTAACACCCTAGAGAATAAAATGGCAGTAATTGCAATAATTTTTGTCACACCATATTTGCGCAGCGGTCTTACAAGCGCACTTTTTTTTGAAAAGATTCACTTTTTTAAATTAAAAAATAAGACATCAATACATTTGGCCCAATTTTTTTACATATTGTGAAAGATAATATTACGCCGAGTAAAATGATACCCAACATGTCACGCTTACAAATTGCGCCCGCTCATGGCATGGCGTCAAAATTTTACCCTTAAAAATCTCAATAGGCGACATTTAAAAAATTCTACAGGTTGCATTTTTTGAGAAACAGAGGAGGTCTAGGGCTAGAATTATTGCTCTCGCTCTAACGATCGCGGCAATACCTCACTTGTGTGGTTTGAACACCGTTTTCATATGCGGGCGCTACCAGGGCCGGACTGGCCTACCGGGATAGCGGGAAAATTCCCGGTAGGCCGCCTGCTGTCTGTCAAAAACCAACCAGTTTAGCTGCCTGTGTGGCCGGGCCACGGCGGCGGCCGCCATGACATCGCGGCCGCACTTTTCAATTAGCCCTCTCCAGTGACTGGTTGGTAATGTCCTCTCACCTCACTCACATGATGTGACATAATCAGTGTATGTTTTTAAAAGCTCTTTCGCGGCTGTGTGGACTGTCTTTGCCCTTGGAGTTGGAGCGATCGTATCACGTGGTCTGAGGGAGGGGAGGAGCCGAGCAGGAGAATAAACGAAGGTCAGAAGTTCTTCCTTCTTCCCGTGTGGCGCCATCACCGCCCAGTGCAGAGTCACGTGACCCACGTGTCTGTCTTCAGCCGCAGAGGAGAAGAAGATAACGTGCGGGCTGGCCAGCCTTGGAGCACAAGGTGAGGAAAAAAAGATTAGAAATCCTGCTGTATCTCTCTAGACTCTCTCACCATATAACGGTGCACCCCCTGGGCCCCCCCTCCTCTCTCTGCCAGTGCCACCTACCTACCTTTGCTGCCCCTGGAAAATCTAAATTGTCTGAACAGTCTGTCTAATAATCTCAGAGAGCGGAGGGGGTGGTTGACCATGGAATGGTGAGAGAGATTATACAGTCCAGATTACGATTTGCAGGGGCAGCAAAGGTGACAGAGAGAGGGGGTTGCATGGTGCACGGTGCACCTCCTTTCTCTGTCACCTTTGCTGCCCCTGCAAATTGTAATCTGGACTGTATAATGTCTCTCTACCCAGTCCCCTGTCACCCAGCCCTCCGTCACCCAGCCCTCCGTCACCCAGCCCTCCGTCACCCAGCCCTCCGTCACCCAGCCCTCCGTCACCCAGCCCTCCGTCACCCAGCCCTCCGTCACCCAGCCCTCCGTCACCCAGCCCTCCGTCACCCAGCCCTCCGTCACCCAGCCCTCCGTCACCCAGCCCTCCGTCACCCAGCCCTCCGTCACCCAGCCCTCCGTCACCCAGCCCTCCGTCACCCAGCCCTCCGTCACCCAGCCCTCCGTCACCCAGCCCTCTGTCACCCAGTCCCCTGCTGTCACCCAGTCCCATGTTACCCAGTACCCTGCTGTCACCCAGCCGTCTGTCACCCAGTCCTCTGTCACCCAGTCCCCTGCTGTCACCCAGTCCTCTGTCACCCAGTCCTCTGTCACCCAGTCCTCTGTCACCCAGTCCTCTGTCACCCAGCCCTCTGTCACCCAGCCCTCTGTCACCCAGTCCTCTGTCACCCAGTCCTCTGTCACCCAGGTCCTCTGTCACCCAGGTCCACCCAGTCCCCTGCTGTCACCCAGTCCTCTGTCACCCAGTCCCCTGCTGTCACCCAGTCCTCTGTCACCCAGTGCTGTCACCCAGCCCTGTCACCCAGCCCGCTGTCACCCAGTCCCCTGCTGTCACCCAGTCCCTGTCACCCAGTCCTCTGTCACCCAGTCCTCTGTCACCCAGTACCCTGCTGTCACCCACCCAGCCCCTGCTGCACCCAGTCCCATGTCACCCTGCTGTCAGTCCTCTGTCACCCAGTCCCCTGCTGTCACCCAGTCCTCTGTCACCCAGTTCTCTGTCACCCAGCCCTCTGTCACCCAGCCCTCTGTCACCCAGCCCGCTGTCACCCAGCCCGCTGTCACCCAGTCCCCTGCTGTCACCCAGCCTGCTGGCACCCAGCCTGCTGGCACCCAGCCTGCTGGCACCCAGCCTGCTGGCACCCAGTCTCCTGTCACCCAGTCCTCTGTCACCCAGTCCTCTGCCACCCAGTCCCCTGTTACCCAGTACCCTGCTGTCACCCAGTCCTCTGTCACCCAGTCCTCTGTCACCCAGTCCCCTGCTGTCACCCAGCCCTCTGTTACCCAGTCCCCTGCTGTCACCCAGTCCCCTGCTGTCACCCAGTCCTCTGTCACCCAGTCCTCTGTCACCCAGTCCTCTGTCACCCAGTCCTCTGTAACCCAGTCCCCTGCTGTCGCCAAGTCCTCTGTCACCCAGTCCCCTTTCTGTCGCCCAGTCCTCTGCTGTCAGCCAGTCCCCCTGCTGTCTCCCAGTCCAAGTGACAAGTGACACTCTGAGTCTGGTGACGGGATGGGTGGCAAGTGACACACTAAATCTGGTGGCAAGTGACATGCTAAATCTGGTGACAAGTGGCAAGTGACATTTCCGAGTGTCTCCGATGCTCTCCGGCGCCCCCCACCTCTGGCAACATGCGGTATTGCATGCAATTGAGGTCAATGCGGAACAAATTATTTTCGTTTCCATTAACTACAATGGGGAAACTCACTTTGATATGTGAGCACTTTGGATTACGAGCATTCTCCTGGAACGGATTATGCTTGTAATCCGAGGTTCCACTGTGTAACATATATATATCTCCCTAGCCCTACGTGCTTTCATATCGGTCTTATCTTTATACAATACGCTCTTTAAATGTTTATTTAAAATGTATGGTTTTCTCTTTTATGAACAAAAAAATAATGACGTTATGATGTTGGGCTGGTATAATAATGCTATGGGGCTGATATGAAATGTTTTCCAGGGCTGGTTTTTACTCCCAGTCCGGCCCTGGGTGCTACTCGCGTATGCGTTCGCTTCTGCGCGCGAGCTCGTCGGGATGGGGCGATTTAAAAAAAAAATGTTTTTGTTTTCGTATTTATTTTTATTAATTTTACCAATTTTTAACACTAAAATAATAATACAGAAAAATATCACTTTTATTCCTATTACAAGGAATGTAAACATCCCTTGTAATAGAAAAAAGCATGACAGGTCCTCTTAAATATGAGATCTGGGGTCAAAAAGACCTCAGATCTCATATTTAGGCTTAAATGCAAAAAAAAAAAAAAAGTAAAATGTCATTTTTCAAATGACATTAAAAAAAAAAATGTCTCTTTAAGACGCTGGGCGGGACTGACGTTTTGACGTCACTTCCGCCCAGCAGAGCTATGGGGACTTATGAGGGAAATTTCTCCCTCACTCGCATCTCCACTGAGCACGGGAGCAGACCCGATCGCCTCCGCCGCTACCGACGGCTCCGGTAAGCGGCGGAGGGTGCGGGAACGCAGTAGGAGGGGGGGGGAACTCGCCCGTCACCGATAACGGCGATCTCGTGGTGAATCTGCCGCGGAGACCGCCATTATCGGTTGACTGACCGCCCACAGAAGAGATAGATATCTCGGTTGTGGCAGCAGCTGCAGAATTGTCGCTGTCATTTTTTTTTTTGTTATGGCGAATTTCCCCACAAATCGCTATCACTCAATTCTACAAGTGATTATAATTTATTATCGCTGTTTTATAGCTGCTCTAAAACCATTTTTGACATAAAGGAACACTTTTGGTTGCTATGGACAATCTATAGTTTGCAGGCAGAAAGAACCGTTTTTATTATGTAAAAGACAATGTAGGGCACTGGACAGACCACTAGGGACAAAGGGTGTGTGTATTTTTTACATACAGTACTGTAATCTATAAGATTTCAGTATACTGTATGTAATGTGTTTGTTTTCTTTTTTGAATATGGCGCCGTTCTCCGCCCCCATGCGTCGTAACGTCGTAGGGAACGGAGCTTGGCGGCACACAGAGGCACTGTGTGAATCGAGCGAGCACCCGCTCGCTCACACAGCGCAGATGCATAGCTGGATCCAGGAACAAGGTAAGTAAACCCTGTCTGTGCACTCTGCGAGGTGAGCCAGAGTCTGACTCGGGGGTTACCGATCGCAGCATAAAAATAAAAATGTAACCCTGAGTCAGACTCGGGAATACCGCCAGGGGGGTTAAGCCTTTCCATCTCCTTCCACATGGAGCTCCTTTTGAAGGGACTATTAAGCCCATTAACATTCATTGAGATGATTGACAATGCCATTACTGCAGAATTAGGAAGTGCGCTGTATGTGTTGAAAAGATATTGACATTTGGATGAAGTAATGGTTCATTACCTGAAGGTGGTGCTGTAGCGCCAGAGATATAGAGCCAGAATACATCCATATTGCAAAAGGTCCAAGCACGATATGGCCATGACTTAGATGGGTAACATCCATAGCATTGTGCCTGTGGTACAGTTAGAAAACAAGAAAAAAATGAAAAGTTTGTAAACCAGAACATAAAAATGTGAAAAGTCTCACTAAGTGCGAACATCTTCGCAACACTTGTGGGGGGTAATCAAGCTCCCAGTACCCACTTTCAACAGCCTTAAAGAATATTGTAACCAAGGTAAATAGTATTTATGCAGCAAAGTTCCTGAGGATTCCAGGTCAAGCTTCATGCTACTCGGTAGGTTTTGATCTTGCAAGGAAATGCTGGATTCATCTGGAAGTAAATTACATTTTTTAGCAAGGGCCAGGCCATCTTCAAGCTTGGAAATTGCATAGGTGCGATTTTATTTTGTAATAAGCAGTTTGGTTGGAAAGCCCCAAGAATAGGGGATTTTATGATTTTAAAGTATTTTCGTGATGGGTGACAGATTTTTGCGCGCCAACATGGTGTGTTTGGACAGGTCGGCAAATACAGTGATCTCAGAATAAGGACCAGGTAGTGGTTAATTCTTCCTAGAGAACCTCATTAGTTTATCTTTGAAATGAAAGAAGTGGATACGAGCAATAACATCCCCTGGAACTTTATTAGTAAGGAAACTTTGGTTTGGGAAAGTGATGTGCTCTATCCATTATCACTTCTTGTTTGGGGGTGTCGGGCAACAGTGCTGCAATGAATGATTGCACGTAGTGCTGAAGTTCAGCTGGCATAACTGTTTCCTCCACCCCTCTAAGTTTTATATTGTTCCTTCTGGACCTGTCCTCTAAGTCTGCGAGCTTCTCTCTCATTGCTTGCATGTCACTTTCAATGTCATTATGAGCGTCCACTAGCTCATTGTGGGCTGCTGTGAATTTCCCCATCTTGTCTTCTACATGAGAGATCTTCTCACCTATGGCTGACACATCCCCCTTTAGCTGGGTGACACAAGCCATCATATCTCTATGTAGGGATCCCCTGAGAGTAATCAGCATGTCTCTCATTACTGTGTCGCTGAACTCATTAATCTGCTCCACAAAGTCTCTGTTATGAGAATTACAGGCATCATCAGGCTCACCTGCATACTTGTGTGCTGACGATCGCTTTTGAGCTGACTTCTACGGGCTGTGGATTGGTGATGCCCCTGGAGAGGATCCTCCGCTGGCACTGTGGGAGAAGTGAGGGCCTTGTCCCTGTGGGGGAGACGAACCGACGCCTCGATCGCCATGCGGACTGTACCGCAAGTCCGAGGCCTCGGCGCCATCTTGCGGCCTAGGCGTGCTTGCCGACGGATAGAAATCCATCAGTTTCCACAGGCCCTTCTCCTTCTTTCTTTTCCCCATTATCCTCAAGAGGGTCCGAGGAGTGTCCCCGGGTTGGATGGAACCTTGGTCTGCTGAAAAAGTCGCTGGATTGAGCGTATAGTAATTAACTAAAGTTAAAGAAATAAAAATGAATATGAAGAAAAAAAAATAAAAACAATTATGCATACTTATGGGGGGTTACTGACAAATAAAGCAAGCCATCAAAAGCAGGGAGGAAGACAAGAAGACCAAACTATTAAATTAAAATATTACCACCCGGGATCCAAACTGATTTATCCTTCAACTATAAAAGTGTGTCAAGTCCCACTCAAAATTCAAGCCGTTTGGAATTCTGGTCTGAAAAGTGAATATCCACGTTTGCATAGAACACCGATACAGACAATACCCCCTTGCTAGGTGTCAAAATCTTCTCTATAGCCTGGATTTGTATTAAAGTTGTATCCTATTTATGAGCCTCATTGAAATGTTTTGCAACATTGGTGGTATGATTCCTATCATAAACATGATCATGCAATCTATCTCTTAACAGTCTAGTGGTGCATCCAAAATATTGGATACCACACTCTTTACACAATATTAAATAAATAATGTATTTAGTTTTGCAATTAAAAAATATCTTGACACCGTAAATCCCACCACCAATATTGGATTAATAAATGGGGAATTGGTCGTCCCACACTTATAATTGCCTACAAAATCGAATGTTTTATTTTGGTTACATGAGCTGAAATAGCTTGGTGATAAAGCATTACAGGAAGTAGGTGCCCAGCAGGACAGTTTTAAACCATTTGGACAGAGACTTGGCATGAGTCTCATCATCATACAGTATGGGGATATGCCATTCTATTATCCTCCTAATCTTTTTGAATTTCAGGCTGCACTGAGTAGAGAACACTGGAACCCCAACGATCGGCCATTTTTTTGTCTTGTAGTAATACACTTCATTGGATGGTATCCATAGCATCTACAGCCCTACGGATAACGTCTCTATTGTACCCCCCATGAAAGGAACCTGTCAGTCATCTCCATCTTTTTATTACTAAATTCCACATCCTCACTGCATATTCTCCTAAGTCATTTGAACTGACCCTTTGGTTTGCCCCAAATGACATGACAGGGATGTCCAGAATCAGCATGAAGTGTGTTCCCTTAAAAGGGTTTTCTATACATACTAGAGACTACCCTGCTCTGTTTGAGAGGGAGATGTCCAAGAAAGGGATTGATCTGCTGCTCATCTGTCCAGTGAAACACAAATTTAATTCATTATTATTGAAATAATCAAAGTTATTAATGTCCCCTAAGCAGATAAACAGCACATCATCTATATATTGATGGAGTATAGTATAGCAGTATAACAACTCTATGTGGTATTGAGAAAGCACAAACTTCTCTCCCCTGCTTGATCAACTGTGGTTGTTTTTTATGGACTTTGTTTTACAATAAAGCCAATTTCTGCAAGTATTGAGTATGCAGCCGTCCAATCATTCACAGGCCCTTGTCCTTGTTTTTTTGTATGGAGTCCCCCTTAAAATCTGTATCAGACTTAAAGGAGTTGATTTATAATAACCTGTTAACTTTGCAAAATAATTTGTCCCACAGCTTTGTGAAAAAGGTAACCTCTGTTTGTGGGCAGGTGCAGTTTACTTTCTCCTCTGTAGGTGGCACTGGTCCACAGCAACATTGCAATTGGTAAGTCAAGAGGAACACAGTTCCTCAGTGGTTTTCTGGGTCATTGGGGAATTATTCAATTGAATGTTGCCATCCCATGTGACTCTGGCAGTCAACTGGGGTCATGGCACAGGTAGAATTGGCCTTGACCCATGGTGCCCAAGGTTAATGGCTTTTATATTCTTCTTGGTAAGTAGGAGGAGAGAAAGTGCTGCGTGCCTGTATCAGGTTCCCTTGGAGGATGACACCTTGGAGGATGACACTCGAGCGGCAATGGCACTGTCTGAAGAGGACTGGGCCACCTTGGAACAAATGGTGACATGACTGGAGGACTGTTTATAGAGGATGTGATGATCCCAGAGTAGTGAAAAAGACAACAGGAGGATGAAAGCCTCACTCATTTTGTGGGGGCAGTCTAGAATCTCTAGATATGGCTGGAGAAGATGGCGTCCCCCTGAAGACGTAGCAATTACGAAGCGTATGTCGGCGGCGCAGCCTGGTCACGTTTGTTTTGATTCTCCAACCCTTCCGGCTTCCTGGAGCAGCTGACGGTGGAACGCACATACACACCGACACGGAGGTAGAGGCTCTCCACTCATTACCGATAAGCTTGCAGACCCAGTCTTTTTATTGTAAGTGGCCACTTGGCCCATGTTTGTCTTTACTTTTTTTAAATAAACCGTTGCACAATGGAGTTATTTTTCTGTTCCATGTCCCATCTTTGAAACGTTTGGAGGAAGAGGTGCCTATACGACTTTCTGTGGACGCAATATATGCATGCAGGCATAATCCTGCATACGTGCGATAGACCATCTTTTTCACTAAAGAGGTCAAATACCTCTGGTAAGCCTATTACCATCATTAAGCACTTTGGGGTGTTGACCACTGTAAATGGTGAAGGAGCACTCAGAAGCACAAATTGATTAAAAAGATTTCTGATTAAATTCTCGATTGCACACAGTGATTTTCCTATAGATTGTGTTGATACACTCACCCCTTTGTTTGGGTTATTCACAGCTATCGAGTCATCACTATTCTTTTGGACTTTATATCTATTTTTTTGGTCTATGTGGATCAAACCACATTGTGCTTTTTTCTAATAATTATTTATATTATTCTATTCTTTCCACTTAATTTCACTTTATTAATTGATACACTGTATTCATTTGTTTATATTCACCTGTTGATGAGAATTTAATTACGTTCACCCACCACTTTCACTTGAATAGAGACTTCTATTCTTTTTTTATTAGCGCCCCCTATCACTTTATCATTCATAAAGTATGACTTTTATGCTCAGGAGATTGGGACACAGGACAAACGGAATCTCTCCTGGCTATCCCTCAAAGTGGCCAACTATTTGCCCATCCTGATAGAAGGTATTACCTGCTGCAAGGATACAAACTGACTGTCAACTTGTGGACTGAATAGGAGTAGTGGGGACTCATGGTCAAGTAAGCTCAGCAGTGCCTATTCTGGGCATGAACGTGTTAAATTACCTGGATTTGTCCCGCTTACTGGCCAAGTTTGAACATTCTTGCCAGCATGTTCAGGGCTGTGCTCTGTGAGGCTCGAAGTGATATGGGTTAAAAAAAACTCACCAGAGGGCAGTGATGAAACCACCCGAACAGGTGGAAGTCTTCCACATGCTGCCCAACCAAAAAATGACTCCTGTTACCCCTCCAAGAGGTAGTCTAATCTCTTCCCATCGAGGTTCACAGGAAACTTAAAGGGTAATGGCGGAACCCTGCAAGGATGCAGTGGTGCAGGGGGACTGCCTAGTTGTACACACCTTGTCTAAAGTTAACAAAGCAAAGATCCTGGTGTAGCTCAATAACCTGGGAACAACCTTGATCTTACTTCTCAACCATGCCACTCTAGCAAACTTCTGGTCACTGTTTCTTAGAGGCTCAACTTGGAGTAGAGGCCAGTTGTACTCACTACTAGCAGCTATGTCCTCTTTGGATGAGTCACAATACAAATTGCTGTTGGAACAACTGGACATTCCCTTCTGAGTCTATCCTCTACTGCAGAAAAGACTGCCTACCCAACTGCGTGAATACTACAGCTACACTGGAGCCATTGATCACCCAATCCATACAGGGTGTGGCTCCACCCATCTGGGAACAATACCCCTGACACGGCTAAAGGTACAGGTGGTAATGGTCTGGCACCCCGCAATGACTGTTACTAAGCTACATTTCATTCTGGGACTGGTGGGGTATTACTATTTTCCCTAA
This sequence comes from Rana kukunoris, assembly GCA_029574335.1. Classification (NCBI taxonomy): domain Eukaryota; kingdom Metazoa; phylum Chordata; class Amphibia; order Anura; family Ranidae; genus Rana; species Rana kukunoris. Next base: position 199,949,167 of record CM056050.1, on the reverse strand, counting down.
GTTTGCCCAACTGCTGCCCCACTTACCCATATGCTGAGTGGCCATGCCCACCCAGAAGAAAGGGGGTTCTTGGCTCTCCATCCAACCTCAGTGGTATAATCACCAACATCAGGCCTTTGAGATGCCTAAAATAAAATAGACTTAAGAACCTTTATTGGCCTATGCTGACTATTCAAACCCTCCCCTGGTGTATACGAATGGGAGTTTACAAGGCCTGGGAGCTGTACTGGCTCTTGTACAATACAGCTGTGAACAGGTGGTTGCTTACACCAGCCACAGCCTCTGTGGACTCTTGTCGAGAAGACATCTAGGTAGCTCCTGTTCTGCCCATGGCAGCCACCTTGTGTTCTCTCAAGGAACAGGGAGCGGTTCCCCAGGCAGAGCCCCCTGAGATTTACAGCTGTGAGAAGTGGGTTCTGATTCAATAGAAGGATCCATATCTCATGTAAGTGCAATGCTTCCTCTTTCAGTGGCTTAAGTCTCCTCCTTTGAGTGTCAGAGACTGTGTCCAATATAGCTTGAGTCATTCTGAGGCAGTGGGATTAACTGGAGATAGGTGACAATGTGCTATTTCGCCAGGTGTGCATTCCTACTGAACAGCAGGACATCCTTCAACTTGTGGTCCCCCAGACACACATCCTTCAAGTCTGCGGAGTACTACACACTGTGAGTGGGCACTTTTGAGTCAACCGAACAAAGTCCTTGATCAGAAGATACTTCTTCTGCCCACAGCTGGCAAATTGGGTCCAGAAGGTTTGCAGGAAATTTGAAACCTGCTTTTACATAACAACCTGCCAATGGCCATTACCACCTCAAAGCCCCTTGAGATAGTCACAATGGACTTTTTAACAATCTACAGCTCACCCTTGACATATCACTATGCTTTAGTTTTTGTCTACCACTTCACCAAGTTTTCAGAGGTGGTACCCACTAAGGACCACACAGCCCCAACCACGGCTAAATTATTTATGGAGCATGTGTATACTCTCAGACCAAGGCCCAAACTTTGAGTCGGGAGTTATATCCAAGCTGGGCTGGCTAATGGAGCTTGTGAGCAGTTCAACTGCACCCTGCTGGGCATCCTACAGATTCTTGAACAATGGCACCAAAACAGAGGGCACCAACATGTGGGGGCCATAGTGTGGGTATTCACCAGGCTACTGGTCTTACACCCTTTTTCTTAATGTTCAAGTGCTATGGCCGGCTACTGGTGGATCTTCTAATGAGCTCTCCTGAAGACATGATGTCCGGGACACCTAGCACTTGGGTTCAGGAGAACTGGGATAGGTTACAGAAAGCCAAGTAAATGGTGTTGGATAGACACAAGGACTTGGCCAAGAACTCTGTCCTAGAGGACCTGCTGTTGTGACTGGGGGACTATCGGTGTTGGTGAAAACACCAAAAAATAACAAAGCAGTAAGCTAGAGACCAAGTAGGAATGTACTCCCTATCAGGTGGAATAACAGCCCTTCCCTCCAACTCCAGTATATGAGGTAGTCTTGAAAGGACCCAATAACATCAGGAGACATGTTCATCACAACATTCTAAGGCCCTGTGTGCTTAGTGGCAACTGTTCTGCCACACCAGCTAGCGAGAATAATTTTACACTATGGATGTTCCACCAGTGCAGGAGGTTCCCACTAAGTGGTACCTGTCTCGTCTCTTGTTCCATCTCCTGGTCCCTCCAGACTCTGGGGAGTCCCAGTGCAATAACTACAGACAGTCCAACAACCCCTGCACGTTCCACAGACTGTCCAGACAAGACTGAGTCTTGAGCCTTAGCCCAGGTGAAGGGAGTATGGCAAGCCTTGTTGACTCTCATCTACCTGCGTCTCTGGAGTCACAGCCTAAAAATAATTACCTGCAACCTGACTCCCTAGAGGACACTGTTACTTGTTGCCCTTTGTGGTGGAACCGCAGCCAGCTTCCTGCAAGATACTCTGATTATGTTGTTTGAACTTTTCCCTATTGTGCCTTAACTATGTTCACTGCATTTCTAATGCTGCTCTTTATTGTGTTGTAATGCCAAGGACAGCATCTGTAAAAGGGGGAGGGGGGTTCTGGGTCACTGGGGAAGCTATGCAATTGAATGCTGTCACCACTTGTGACTTTTACAGCCATAGCACACTTTTTGCATGTGGGTGGTAAGAGACATTTCACATGTCTGGTAGGAATAAGTGGTAGGGAGGTGGAGTAGGGAAAAGATAGGGACATGCCATTATTGAAGGAGACCTCTCCATTTGGGTACAGACCAGCCTGGCTACATTCCATCCCTAAAGACAGGTGCTGTCAGTACATCTAAAACCTGATCTGCTACACACTGCTGTTACATTCTGTGAGTGTTCACGGCCAGTCATCTTCCTGACAGGCTTGTTGTGAACTATTGATCTTTGACATTAATACAAGTTCTGTTGTCTGTGACTGTACTCTGAGTTTTTTCTGCCACCGAATGACACTGTACCTCCACACATATCCAATCATGTGCAAGCAAAAAGTACTGTTTTTTATTTTTCTTACACATGATTAGATATTCTTTGCAAATGGAAACTTTAGCACATTCACTAAGTGCAGTATTGGAACTGACAAAAAGGAACACTTCAACAGTTTCTGGGAGCAATCTATTTCCTGCAGACTCATTTGTCCCCGATTAGGATGTGCTTAGATATGAGGTGCTGAGCAAAAGGAGTGTTGAAATTGATCTATTATTTTATCATCAGATTCCTTATTAGCCATGATCTGGGTGAAGGATTGTGTATATGGGATTGTATTGTTTATTTTTAGTTGAACTAGATGGACTTGTGTCTTTTTTTCAACCTGACTATCTATGTAACTGTGTAACTATGTAACTGTTAGTAGTACATATGTTTACCTTTTTTTTATATAAATGCATTAGAATTGTGCCATGTGGTCAGTTTATTTGCAAATAGAATGTAAGTGAATTATAATATTTTTTTTTTCACAGAATAGCATGTTTAAATTAAAAGGCTTGTATGTATTCTTTAGACAACTATATGCATATTTTACAAGAGCAGGTGGAGTACATAAGTCTGTAATTCCTCTGCCCATACTCTTTATTTTATAAAGTCATATGGTTGTTCTAATAGAACCTGAAACCTGCTTACTGTAATTATGTTCATATGCTTATGCAACCTTTTTGAAGTTTCCAATTACCATGATTTAATGGGTTCACAGCTAGACTATTTTCTTGTGGTCATTTTTAAATTGCTTCACAACGAAAGACTAATGGAAATTAGGAGGGATCAGAAAGAAGAACATTTAAGCTGAATTTATTAATATGATTCCCAGTCAGTATTTTCATTTATCTAGCACAACACTGCTTTACTCTACACCTTCCTGTGGTGCAAGAAATCATCCTTAAGCTTGCATTCAACTTTAGCCTTAATGGAGTGTAAATCTCTACACATACCGTATTCTTATGGTATAGTAATAGCTACATTTTCTGTCCAAGCAGTATATGATGCTGACCTATGAAAACTGCATCAAATCTAGTCATTCAATATTTTATATATTTAACTTAAATTCTCAAACACAGCATGATTAATCTGCACTGTTGTGTTTTGCACTTTTGCTAAGAACCCATTAGTATTGTGTAAACAAAGCTTTAGTTCTATAACAATATACTGTAGGTTACTGAATGGACATATTAGTGAACGCATTATATAATGAGGAGGGCAACTTCAGTAAGTAAAGTTGCTAATATATTTAAAATGACTGTAGAAATAAAAGTGGCAGTCATTGCTGTGTATATTGGTTGTAAGAATTGCATTTATTAACCTAAAGAGCAATGCATTAAGTGTGCATGTACATATAATGTATAATGGCAAAAGAGTAGACAAGAGTATTAAAAAGCCTTATTATGTAAAAGGGAAAAAAATGCATTAAGGTAGAAAATAGGGAAAATTGAGGTCATGGCTATTGGTTCACATGTTTTACTTATGAACTACAGTTGATTTATGAACTATAGTGTGTAAGGAAAACGTATTAAGTGTTCTTGCATAGCAAGACCACTTACTGTTATCTCACGTATATATATATTATTATTATAGCCAAATTTACCACCCTAACTCCTCCCACAGCCACTCCAACCACACAATAGTTACTCAAGCCACTCCACCCAGTTACTCCACCCACTCCAGTTGTAGACTACTGGTAGAGGCAAGAACACTTCACACAATTTCCCCAGAAATTATTGTTTTTCTAGTTATAAAAGTTTTATGCTCCTGAAAAAAAAAAAATCTTATCAGATTTGCTTATTAATTGCATACTTAAAATAATACTTATAATAATATAATAAATGTTGATATAAATTCTCAGTAGTGATATTCACAATTCAAATTACAGCCAAAAAAAAATCAATCCTCTTAAAAAACACAAAGCAAAACAGAACAAATACTCTAAAAATTGGAGATGAAGGGGGACAGCAGTAGAGATTGCTCTATAGTGCAACATTGTATATTCTCTATTGTTATCTGTTAAAGGTAGTTGATGTTAGGAGCATGAGACAGGGTTACACTCTTACTTTGCTTCCTGTCACCCAGCCCCAGCATGTGTTTTCAATGCCAGGCAATAGAGTAAATTTCCCTTTGTTTCTATTGGTCAGTGATGGCCTCTTTCTTCTGCCCGACTGGCATCTCTGTTATTAGTAATATTATTATTATTCAGGATTTATATAATGTCAACAGTTTGCGCAGCACTTTTCAAACTAAAGAGAGACAATACAGTTACAATACAATATAATGCAAGGGCCCTGCTCATAAGATCTTATGATTGAGTATCACATTTGAGTATCACAAGCCCAGGCCTCTGGACTTGTAATAGCATCTTGCTCCCTTTTTTCTTACCCTCTCTTGCCTTGCTCTTCCTGCCCGCATTGCCTGCTCATCAGATTCTCCTGTTACTCTCAGATGAGACCAAAATTGAACTTTTTGGCCTAAAAGCAAAATGCTACATGTGGCTGAAAACTAACACTGCACATAATCCTGAACACACCATCCGCTCCGTTAAACATGGTGGTGGCAGCATCATGTTGTGGGGGAGCTTTTCTTCAACAGGGACAGGGAAGCTGGTCAGAGTTGATGGGAAGATAGATGGAACTAAATACAGGGCAATCTTAGAAGAAAATCTGTTAGAGCCTGCAAAAGACTTGAGACTGGGGCAGAGATTCACCTTCCAGCAGGGCAACGACCCTAAACATAAAGCCATAGATAAAATAGAATCATTTTCCCTGAACGTCATCACACCTTAAAATAATTTAGTAGGGCCTCCCAATAAAAAAATTAACTTATCAAAATCTAGCATTCTAGGCATATGCTTTGACCAACACACCAAAAATTACATTGCTGCTCGCACTTCTTTCTCGCGGGCCACTAACTTCATCCTCACATATTTGGGCATCCAACTGATCACCCCTCCTCATTATTGTTGTATATCATCTTCAATAATCTTGTATCCAAGCTTCTGAAAACAGTGCAGGACCTTCAACACACTCAAGCCTCATGGGCAGGTAAAATTGTCTTCGCCAAAATGTATCTACATGTCTCATATATATTCCGAACTATGCTGATATTCTCTTTTAAAAAACAACTATTAAAACTACAATCCATCAGAACATCTTCATCTGGAGAGGAAAACATCCTTGTCTTAAACACAACACCCTATGCACATCCGTCTCCCTTGGAGGGATGGGTGCACCAGACATCCTATCATATTATAAAGTAACTATTCTTGACCAAACCAAGTTCTGGTGGAACCCCACACCACAAACTACCTGGTTTCAGATAATAAGCGCAGCACTAGCCTCCCATCCCAAACATATTCTCAGTGCCCTTCTTCTACAGCACCAAGAGACTCACACAGGCCTCGACACCATCAATGCCACCACCAAGACATGGAAAGCCACTCTTCAAAGCTCTAAAGGCATCCCACTCTGTTTTCTTTCAAATACACCTCTAGAGGCACTTCACATTCTTGCACTCAACATTAACTTCTCCTAATAGACCACCGTAGGCAACTCTTTTATTGAAAACCTATATAAAGGCAAGGAGGAATGTCATGCCATTCCAGCATATATGCTTAGCCCTATCTAGGGTAAAATTATCGGAAAACCTGACACTGGTATATAATAAAATTCTTCAACCAAGACCCCACCAACAATGCTACCGCTCGCTCCTAATGCCCTTGAAAATGTATACTACACTGCGAAACTGTTCAAAAAGTATATCACAACTGGTACCTCACCCCAGCTAAAATTGCCCGCATCTACCTATCTTCCACCAACCTCTGTTGAAGAAACTGTTGGAATTCAGGAACCCCATTAAATAATATTTGGTGGAACTGCCCAACCCTCATCAAGTTTTGGACTATGCTCTCTAAATTCCTCTTTTCCATTTTACCAACCCCTGTATTCCTTAAACCTCATATGGTACTATTGGGTTTGGACATGGATACCTGGCCCTGACCCTCCCACACAGTCATCTCCCATGTATTCATAGCTAGTTGTGTAGCTATTGCCAGAAAATGAAAAGCCCCCAACCCCCCTTCTATCTCAGAGCTAATAGCTATTCTGAACAACCATTGTCTGGTGGAATTTATGTACGCCAAAGCTCACATAAAAATTCCTACTTCCTACTCATGTCTTGTCCACATCCAATGTGCCACCTCTCTGACTAAACTTTTGTCAATCACATCACACTACCAATGAATGCCTATACTTACTAAACTTATGTTAGACATGTTCAAATGTATCTTTTTTATTTCAATATTTTATTGTATCAAAAGATAGCAATACAGAAGACAAAATGCATTGACAACAAATGAAAGACAAGTATAGGTGCGGACGCAGCCACCACATAACAGTGGGCATTAAACACGGGAAGTCATAAGGTATAACAATTGAAAATAACATTCTAGGAAGGTTGCCCACGTACGCTAATACGTGTCTTGTAAATAACAAGATCACCCTCGAACGGCAGGGATTTGATAAGTTATGTGTAGATGATGTCTAAAGAGAAAAGACGAGGAGTTATTATCAGCAGAGAGGTGTGAGGGAGTTGAGGCGTGTACGGGGGGGGGGGGGGGGGGGGAGTAATTTAGGTAGAGTGTAGAATAAATTCTCAAGGATCTGCTGTTCAATTGCACCGCAGAAACCGAGGAAGGCACCATACAGGGAGTGCAGAATTATTAGGCAAGTTGTATTTTTGAGGATTAATTTTATTATTGAACAACAACCATGTTCTCAATGAACCCAAAAAACTCATTAATATCAAAGCTGAATATTTTTGGAAGTAATTTTTAGTTTGTTTTTAGTTTTAGCTATTTTAGGGGGATATCTGTGTGTGCAGGTGACTATTACTGTGCATAATTATTAGGCAACTTAACAAAAAACAAATATATACCCATTTCAATTATTTATTTTTACCAGTGAAACCAATATAACATCTCAACATTCACAAATATACATTTCTGACATTCAAAAACAAAACAAAAACAAATCAGTGACCAATATAGCCACCTTTCTTTGCAAGGACACTCATGCAGCCTGCCATCCATGGATTCTGTCAGTGTTTTGATCTGTTCACCATCAACATTGCGTGCAGCAGCAACCACAGCCTCCCAGACAATGTTCAGAGAGGTGTACTGTTTTCCCTCCTTGTAAATCTCACATTTGATAATGGACCACAGGTTCTCAATGGGGTTCAGATCAGGTGAACAAGGAGGCCATGTCATTAGTTTTTCATCTTTTATACCCTTTCTTGCCAGCCACGCTGTGGAGTACTTGGACGCGTGTGATGGAGCATTGTCCTGCATGAAAATCATGTTTTTCTTGAAGGATGCAGACTTCTTCCTGTACCACTGCTTGAAGAAGGTGTCTTCCAGAAACTGGCAGTAGGACTGGGAGTTGAGCTTGACTCCATCCTCAACCCGAAAAGGCCCCACAAGCTCATCTTTGATGATACCAGCCCAAACCAGTACTCCACCTCCACCTTGCTGGCGTCTGAGTCGGACTGGAGCTCTCTGCCCTTTACCAATCCAGCCACGGGCCCATCCATCTGGCCCATCAAGACTCACTCTCATTTCATCAGTCCATAAAACCTTAGAAAAATCAGTCTTGAGATATTTCTTGGCCCAGTCTTGACGTTTCAGCTTGTGTGTCTTGTTCAGTTGTGGTCGTCTTTCAGCCTTTCTTACCTTGGCCATGTCTCTGAGTATTGCACACCTTGTGCTTTTGGGCACTCCAGTGATGTTGCAGCTCTGAAATATGGCCAAACTGGTGGCAAGTGGCATCTTGGCAGCTGCACGCTTGACTTTTCTCAGTTTATGGGCAGTTATTTTGCGCCTTGGTTTTTCCACACGCTTCTTGCGACCCTGTTGACTATTTTGAATGAAACGCTTGATTGTTCCATGATCACGCTTCAGAAGCTTTGCAATTTTAAGAGTGCTGCATCCCTCTGCAAGATATCTCACTATTTTTGACTTTTCTGAGCCTGTCAAGTCCTTCTTTTGACCCATTTTGCCAAAGGAAGGGAAGTTGCCTAATAATTATGCACACCTGATATAGGGTGTTGGTGTCATTAGACCACACCCCTTCTCATTACAGAGATGCACATCACCTAATATGCTTAATTGGTAGTAGGCTTTCGAGCCTATACAGCTTGGAGTAAGACAACATGCATAAAGAGGATGATGTGGTCAAAATACTCATTTGCCTAATAATTCTGCACTCCCTGTAAGTGGGAGTGCAAAGCGGTTGCACCATATGCGGGGGGGGGGTCCAGATTTGGGGGGTAGGTAAAGGGCGTGGGAGCTGTATAGGTTCCTACCACAGCTCTCAGACATCCAGTAAGAGATTATCTGCTTATATTCGTCTGTCGAGGTAAAGTGTATCCAGCAAGCCCACAATTTGGTGAACTTAGAGGGTGTATCATGAGCCTGGTGAATCAGATTTTTCATGTCTGAAGTTTGGTTAATGCGTCTGAACCAGTCGGCTACAGTCAGGGGTTCTGGAGACCGCCATTTCACGGGAATGCAAAGTTTTGCTGCATTGACTAAATGAATTGCCAGGGAACGAAAATAGGTCCTTGGGGGTATGTTGGAGTGATGGAGCAGAAACTGCGCCGGTAAGAAGTCAAGTTCATAGGTCGTTATAGAGTTGGTGATGCGATGGACCTCAGTCCAAAATGGTTGTATTTTAGAACACGACCACCATATGTGCAGTAAGGAGCCCGGTTCGGCTCCACATCTCCAACATAGAGGGGAAACATAGGGGTAGATGGCATGTGGTATCAAGGGGGTCTTGTACAATCTCGAGAAAAGTTTAAAGGCATTCTCTTGAGTGTGTACGTTGACCGTCCTTTTTTGAATGCAAGAGTACACGGCTTTCCAATTCTGGTCTGTCAGGTTTATTGGGAGTACCGTTTCCCATTTCTGGCTGGCCCAATTGTCTTTAGGTCTGCAGTCAGGGAACAATAAAGCATAGGTAGAGGAAATAAGGTAAGTCAAAGGGTCGGATCTCGAGCACAACGTGTCAAAGGGGGTGAGCTGACAGGACCATGCCGGTTTCAGACGTGGTTTATCGAAAAAGTGCCTGAGTTGGACATAAGTCCAGAACGGGAACGTTTGGTTCCTCATCCTAGACATAAGGGTTTCATAGGAGAGCAGACTATCATTCTCGAAGAAATGTTGCGCACGCATCTGGGTGTGAGGCCAAGCCTCCGACAAGAAGGTGGGAGAGAGACCTGGAGTAAAATCTGGGTTGCATCTAAGTGGCGTCATAGGTCCCAATATAGAGGAGATCCGGTATTTAGAGCACGCCATTCTGAAGGTAGTCAGTGTCGGAGAAATGAGAGGGTGAGCCTGACAGGAAGGGGGAATGCTGTTTGTTGAGGTCCAAGGGATAAGGGCCAATAGGACGTGTGGGAACGAGTGTTCCAGTTGTACCCAATCCTTGGAGGTCAGGTGAATGTTCCAGTCAATAATTCTAGACAGGTGGTAAGCCTGCTAGTATTTAGATCATGGAGACCCAAGCCCCCTTTTAACTTAGGGATAGTGAGTTTGTTGAAGCTTATCCGGGGTCTGAGTCCATTCCAAATAAATTTTGTGCATGCTCGTCGGTAAGTTGAAAAAAAAGCCGGTGAAGTTTGATCGGGACCATTTGAAACAAATAGAGGAGACAGGGCAGGATGTTCATCTTAATAGCAGCTGCTCTACCACACCACGAAAAAAGGCCAGCAGACCAGCTTTTAAGATCTTTTTGAATGTTTTGTATTGGGGAGATAGTTAGCGGAGTATAGGTCTGAAAGGGAAGAGGGGATCTGGATTCCCAGGTAGGTAATCGAGTTAGTATTCCACTTGAACGGAAAAGCAGTCTGACAGTGTGCACAAACGTCAGGGGGGAGGGTGATATTGAGAGCATTATGCCGCGTACACACGATCACTTTTTGTGATGTAAAAAAAACATTGTTTTATCTCAAAAAACAAAACAACGTTTTTCTAACTTCATTTTAAAAAAGAACGTTGCCTACACACCATCGTTTTCTGAAAATGCTCTTGCAAAGCGCGGTTACGTACACCACGTTCGACGGCACTCTGTTCCATTCAAGCTCGCGTCATAACTTGCTTCTGAGCATGCACGGGTTTAAAAATGTCATTTTAAACGTTCTTTTAGCCCACACATGATCATTTTTTATGACACAAAAAACGACATTTTGAAAAACGACATAAAAAATTGAAGCATGTTCGAATTTTTTTTTGGTCGTTTTTCAGAAGACAAAAAACAACATTTTGCCCACACACGATCATTTTAAATGACTTTTTTAAAACGTTGTTTTATTTCATCACAAAAAACGACCGTGTGTACGCGGCATTAGTCTTTGAAAAATTTATTTTCAGATTCGTTAAGTAGTTGAAACTCTTAAGGTCCGCCAAAAGGTTCGGTAGAATCGTTATAGGTGGGGTCAGAAAAAGAAGAATGTCGTTGGCAAAGACCGCCACTTTATGATTGTGGCAGTCTATGTCAATCCCCTTTATATCTGGGTTGGATCTAAGGCGTCGCAGAAGTGGTTTGAGGGTGAGGACAAAAATGAGTGGGGCAAGAGGACAACCCTGGCGGGTGCCGTTTGAGATAGAAAAGGCATCCGATAGGTGGCTGTTCACACGGACTCTGGAAGTGGGATTGGCGTAGGGCGCAAGAATGAAATTAAGCATATGCTGAGGGAGACCCATAAAAGTCAATGTCTCAGTCATGTAGTCCCATGCCACCCTATCGAATGCCTTCTCCGCATCAAGGGAAAGAAAGAATCCAGTTTGTCGAGTCGATGTCAGCCAGTGGTGGATGGGGATGGCCTTAAGGGTATTATCCCTAGCCTCCCTGCCAGGGAGAAAGCCTACCTGGTCAAGGTTGATCTGTCGGGGTAAGAGGGGGAGAAGTCAATTAGCAAGCATCTTGGCGTACCATTTAAGGTCCACGTTCAAGAGTGATGTAGGCCTGTAGTTCGTTACCAAGGAGGGGTCTTTACCTGGTTTCGGGATTACGGTTATATGGGCTGTCAGCAGGTCTCGGGGAGGGGCGGTGGGAGAGGCAAAAGAGTTGAAGGCTGTAATGAAAAAGGGGATAAGGAGATGGGCATATATATTATCTGACTGTCATACCATCAGGGCCCGGGCTTTTCCCCGGTCTCATTTGTTTTAGCTCTGCCGTGGCTTCTAGTGTAGTTAGAGTGGAATCTAGGTCGCTAGCTACAGAGTCTTGGTGTGGGGCAGTATTCCATCAGGAAGTCTTGTATGGCTTTTTTCCTAGAAAGTGGGTCAGAGGGCGAGTTCGCCGGGTGTAGGTTATATAGTTTTGAATAGTATTCTACAAATAGGTTAGCTATGTCAGGAGATGAGGAAAATTTCCGACCCCTAGAGTCAGTTAGGGAATGAACCATCGTGGAGGCTTTCTTGGCCTGTAGCGCTCTGGCCAATAGTCGCCCCGCATTATTGCCAAACTTGTAAAAGACTCTTTGGGATAGGACATATTTACGTTTAATTTGCTTGCCCAGTAGATCCAAAAGTTCAGATCTGGCAAGTTGGGGAGGTTGTAAAGCGGTCAGGGCCAAGGAGCGTTTTTGCGCCTTTTCTAATTGGTGAATGCATGCGGTGAGGTCCGAGAAATGTTTACGTTGTTCCCGTTTTTGTCCAGCTGCTGCAGCCATTAGGAACCCACTGATCACACATTTGTGCGCTTCCCATGTGATAAGGGAAGAGGTGTCCGTTGAGTTGTTTTCATCAAAATACTGTTTAATGCGCAATTCGACGTCCTTCACAATTACAGGGTCAGTAAGCAAACAGGGGTCCAACCTCCAAGAGTGCGAGGAGGCGCGTTTTCAGGGAGTGCTAACGTCAGGGAAATGGGGTGGTGGTCTGAGAGGAACATGGGGTCAATGGAGGTGCGGTCCAAGACAGGCAGGTCACTCTGTGACAGGAAGAAATAGTCAATTCTGGAGTATTTGTTGTGTGGTGCTGAAAAGAACGTGAAATCTCTACCCGTGGGGTGGAGTGTACACCAGATGTCGTGTAGCAGTAGCGTTTGAAGGTGTGATTTAATAGCTTTAGGAGCATTGTAAGTGAGAGATGTCATTCCCATGGACGTGTCATGTAGTGGGTCAAGGGGGACGTTGAAATCGCCACCCAGGATAAGCATGCCTTCCTGAAAAGCAGAAAGAAAGGTGGTGATAGTTCGAAAGAAGGAGACCTGGTATGAGTTCGGGGCATAGATGTTAGCCAGGGTCATCTTGCGACCCAGAAGCGATCCCTTAAGGAAGACATACCGTCCCTCCTCGTCTGACAGCGTGTCTATAAGTTGAAAAGGGCAGTGTTTTTCTATAAGTATAGATACTCCTTTGGATTTGGAAGTTGATGTAGTGGCATGATAGTAGGGTGATGTAGGGTAATAGTCATTTTGCAATTTTGGCATTGCGTCAGTACGAAAGTGTGTCTCTTGTACAAAAACTATGTCTGCTTTGTTGCGGTGCATAGCATGGAGAAGTTGTGAGCAGCGTTCAGGGACATTCAGGCCCCGGGCGTTCAGGGAAACAATCTTGACAGGAATCTTATCCTTCATCATTTGAGCAGGAGACATTTTTGCAGAGAGAAAGGGGTTGCTGGAACACACTCAGCAAATGGTCCGAGAGCTGTGGCAGGGTCAGAGGTAAGGGATGGGACGTGGGTAGCGGGATAAATCAGTAGAACGCTAGGGAGTGTAGGGGGGTATTGGGGATAGGGATATGGGCAACCGCTCGTTAGGTTGTGGGTGTCTAGCAGTAGGTGACCTCAAAAATTCGGAGACAGGTGAGGAGCCCCTCACCAGTCTAGTGATGTGAAATCCGCCCAGGCGGAATTACCGGAAAATGTCAGTGGCGTAAAAAATGTTGGGAGGCTACAAGCATACAATCAGGAGAAGGACCACTGTGTGGGGGTTAACGTGTCTCAAAAGAAGAAGAGAATGAGGAAGGTGGACCGACCATCAGCCACACTAACAGAAGCAAGATATGTATACTGCGTAGAGACCGAGATGTTATTCAGGATGGGCGACTGTGTATTAAAAGGTGCAGTTAAGGTTGTAGAAGATCTGTGAGGTGAGTTAGGGAATGAAAGCTCAGCTACAGAGGGACATAGGGCTGAACGTTCGGGAGAGCAGTGATAAGTGTACACCTTCATGCAACAAGTGACAAGCATTGTGAAATAAAAGGAATAACATAACTTCATAACCAAAAAACAGTTTAACCATCTTGTTTCAGTAACAATTCACACTAGCAAGTAGTTAGCCTTAACGGCATGGTTCCCAGGCAGATAGAGAGGGGGGGGGATGCTGAGGAAGGAGGAGGGAGGAGGGAGGAGGGGGGAGGGAGGGGAGGGCAAGGACGGGGAGGGAGGCTAAGGAAAGGAAAAGGCATGGGGGATTGGAAAGGAGGAGGGAAAAGGGAGGCCATTAGAGGGAGGGGGAGAGACAGAGGGGAGAGAAGAAGGGGATATGGAGGCGAGAGGCTTCTTGTTATGGGCACAGTTAAATACATACCGGGACAATGCGCCGGAAGGGGGCAGTAGTGGCCGCAGCGTGTCCGCCCACCAGTAGGCGGCAACAAAGAATAAGAGGCCGTCTCCCGGAAGGACAACCCGGCCTACAGAGCCGTGCAGGACCAAACCCCCATGCAGGACCCCAAAGGCATCGCGATTAGAGAGGTGGAGCCTGGAAAGGATAGGGAGGATGAAGGAGAGCCCCCTACTGTTAACCCCTTTACTGCCAATGGCATTTTTATAGTAATCCAAAGCATTTTTATAGCATTGATCGCTATAAAAATGCCAATGGTCCCAAAAATGTGTCAAAATTGTCCGATGTGTCCGCCATAATATCGCAGTACCGAAAAAAAGCACTGATCGCTGCCATTACTAGTAAAAAAAAAATATTAACAACAATGCCATAAAACTACCCCCTTTTTTGTAAACGCTATAAATTTTGCGCAAACCAATCAATAAACGCTAATTGCGATTTTTTTTTACAAAAAATGTGTAGAAGAATACGTATCGGCCTAAACTGAGGATTTTTTTTTTTTTTTAGATATTTTTGGGGGATATTTATTATAGCAAAATGTAAAAAATATTGCATTTTTTTCAAAATAGTGGCTCTATTTTTGTTTATAGAGCAAAAAATAAAAACCGCAGAGATGATCAAATACCACCAAAATAAAGCTCTATTTGTGGGAAAAAAAGGACGCCAATTATGTTTGGGAGCCACATCGCACGACCGCGCAATTGTCAGTTAAAGCGACGCAGTGCCGAATCACAAAAAGTGCTCTGGTCAGGAAGGGGGTAAATCCTTCCGGGGCTGAAGTGGTTAAAGACATTATCAAAGGTATAGACACCCAGCAGGTACAATATTTAAAGGATTTTATTTTTTTTAAGCATCAATAAAATCACTGCTCCTGGAGCAGTGATTTTAATGATGCTTAACTTAAAAAAAAAAAAAATATTAAAAATTCCTTTAAATATTGTACCTGCTGGGTGTCTATAGTTTGCCTGTGAAAACGTCTTTGAGAACCCGGATCTTGCCCTAGGGAACATGTATCAATGGAAAAATAAGTCCTGCTCCTGAAAAAACAACCGTTTTTTAAACTTTTTTCCATTGATACATGTTCCCTGGGGCAAGACCCGGGTTCTCAAAACGTTTTCCAACAATAACTTGAATATTGGTCTTTAAAATTAGTGTTTTTGAATTCGAACGTTTGAGTCCCATAGACGTCAATGGGGTTCTAAATGTTCGCGCGAACGGTCGGTCTGTTCGACGGTTCTGGTGCGAACCGAACGCGGGTATGTTCGGCTCATCCCTAGTCACAAGGGATGTAAACTTCCCTTGTGACAGTAATAGTGTGTGACAGGTACTCTTTATGGAGAGATCTGGGGTCTAAAAGACCCCAATTCCTTCATACTTACAGTAAAAGTATTCAAAACGCCAAGTTTGCCAGTTTTAAATGCTGTATTTTTTTTTAAATCTGGCGCATTTAAATCTTTAGTAAACCAGAAGTGATGTCATGACATTGCTTCCAGGTTACTAGGTCTGAGACCCGATCGAAGCCTAAATGCCGGCTGGTTGTTCTGGTTGCTGTGGTTGCCCTGGCTGAATCGTTCAGGGCTCTGCTTATCTATTTATAGCATTCTTCCCAACACAAAACTCAGGCTGTTTTTTTAATATGTGACAAAGAACTTGTCAGGAGCTATCAGGCTGCTAACAGAAGAATGGAGCAGGAGACAGCTACAGGACATATGCAGATATATGTACCCAGCTTAAATTTCAAAGATCAGGTTTATATCCACTAGGTTTTAATTTTTTGGCGATATAAGTGCAAAAAGACCAAAAATTAGTCCAAAATGTATAGTGCTAAAATTTTGGGGTAAAAGTAACCTAAATCAGTGTATATTATTTAGTCTGTGTGAAAGGTATGGAGTCTAAAAGCTATGGTACGTATCATTGAAAATTGATCAAGCCTGACTGACTAATCTCATTTCTTGAGGCCCTAACATGCCAGGAAAGCACAAATCATTTCCAAATGACTATTTTGAAAGTAGACAGTGCAAGGTATTTAGTAAAAGGCATGGTAAATTGTTTAAAAAAAAATATCAACAAGTTATTTCTAACACACGACATTCAAAAAAGGAAGCCACTGCCTCCACCTATAACTGACCATTGCAGCAAGTTGCCTTGGAAGGCAACATATGATAGAAAAGAAAGCCAAGGTAAAATTCAAGGAAAACTCCAAACTCACTTACCGACCAACCTGCAGACAACCAAATAAACCTGTCTATCAGTATAAGTTAAAAGCAGGGGCAAATACATGCATAAGCTACTGTATAGGTCCCACCAAGGCCCCCTGGTATCTTTAGTCCTATCACTAGCTTATGAGTGACTCCAAAATGGAATGCATGTGCTTTCATCATGGAGTCACTCATAAGCTAGTGATAGGAATACAGATACCAGGGTGCCTTGGTGGGGCCTATAGACATCACTCCCAACTTTCCCTGTTTTTGAGGGACTGACCCTGATTTTTAGAAATGTCCCTCTGTCCCTCTTTCCCCCTCATTTTCCCTTATGTTGGTCTGATCTATATAGTTATTTTTCAAAAAGTGTTTCCTAGTACTAAACCTTTCATCCAACCCCTTGTTGCATTTGTACATTTTAAAAGCCAATATAAAGGAATAGTAGTGGTAAAAAAAAAGTCCTTGTGGATTTAATTAAACTTTTTTTGGGGGGGTTTTGGTTAATTCTCCTTTAAGGGGGTGTGGCAAGAGGTGTGTCCTTTACCCACATATGTTTGCTAGTAGTCGACCCTCATTCCCATCTCAAAATGTTGGGGGGTATGCTATAGCTTATGCATGCATTTGCAAATGTGTGCAGACTAAACCCCTGTTTTTAACACATACAGTAAGTGATATATTCAAAGTGGGACTTCTGCGCTACTAAGTAAATCTCTAAACAATGACAGTCTGCAGCAAACACAAAAAATGCATACACAGCATTTGTAAATAGAAATAAAAATTAAGGTGCTAGCGCAAGTAATAAAGCATAACATAGAATGTACAATATTAAATAAACACAAAGTGCACAAATGTGTGCTAAATTGGTGATATCAGTGACTAAAACAAAGAAGAGGAAAAATAGTCCAAAAAAGTGCTAAAATCAAAAAACACTAAAAAGTGCACTATAGTCCTTGATGTGGATAGTGTAAAAAGAGAGGGGGTGTCCACCGGTTGAAGAGGAGTGAGGAAAGGAGAAAGTCCCACCACACAGCACGTCTAGTCTCACAGAACTCTCACCTCCAGCAAGACACAACCAGCATGTAGGATAATCCTTTGTGTAGGCAGCCTCCCTCAATATTGTTGTTAATCCCCATGGATCAATGAAACGATGGGTGTCTGTATACTCAGGTGTTTTCAAGTGCAGCCAAAATGGGAAATCAGAGAAAAAACAGAGAAACCTCCAATAGTGCGTTATCTTTGTAACCAGGGAGTTTTAATAAAAATTGCACTTACAAATAATGAAGATAAAATTTGCATCAAACAGCGGGATCGTAGCGCTTGCAGCACGTCACTCATCTGCCTTATGAACTATTGGAGGTTTCTCTGTTTTTTCTCTGATTTCCCATTTTGGCTGCACTTGAAAACACCTGAGTATATAGACACCCATCATTTCATTGATCCGTGGGGATTAACAACAATATTGAGGGAGGCTGCCTACACAAAGGATTATCCTACATGCTGGTTGTGTCTTGCTGGAGGTGAGAGTTCTGTGAGACTAGACGTGCTGTGTGGTGGGACTTTCTCTTTTCCTCACTCCTCTTCAACCGGTGGACACCCCCTCTCTTTTTACACTATTCACATCAAGGACTATAGTGCACTTTTTAGTGTTTTTTGATTTTAGCACTTTTTTGGACTATTTTTCCTCTTCTTTGTTTTAGTCACTGATATCACCGATTTAGCACACATTTGTGCACTTTGTGTTTATTTAATATTGTACATACAGTAAGTGAGTTTGGAGTTTTCGTTGAATTTTTTCTTAGCTTTTTTTCTAACATATGTTGCATTCCAATGCTACTTGCTGCAATGGGCAGTTATAGGTGGGGGCAGTGTCTTACTTTTTTGTTTTATGTTACGTAGCGCCTTGCTCCTGTTCAGTAGGCACTATTTGTACATTTAGTTATCTGAGCTATAGTTTATCTCAGAATGTTATGCCAAATTATGGGTCTCTGTTCCAGTACGCCTGCGTTGCACATCATTCATATATATATATATATATATATATATATATATATATATATATATATATATATATATATATATATGAGGAAATCCTAAGCATAGTTATAACAGAACCAGTGTCATACACTGGAGATCAAGCAGAGGCAGCTGGGAGCAAAACAGGCCAGGACAGGGAGAGGATAACAAGAGATGGATGAGCAGGCAGGAAGGGATCAGGATGCAGGAGCACAGGAATAAGCTCCTCGAAATTCATCTTTCAACAAATGACTGCAGAGCCTAGATGGATTCCCTGTGTAGTCCCTGCTGGTCAGGACTAGACTTGGTGTTATGTCAGGAACAAGTGTGACCAGAAATATGTGGACTGCCACAGAGAATAGCAGGCACAAGTAAAATGTAAAATACGTAGTTTTTTTTCATCACAAAAAATGATCGTGTGTACGCGGCATTACTCCTTGCCTTGGTGTTTTGTCTCCCTGACCTGCATTCCTGCATCCTGATCCTGGACCCTGCAGCCTTATCCCTTACTGTCTGCTCATCTGCCTCCTGTTATTCTCCCACTGTCCTGCCTTTCTCCCAGCTCCCTTTGCTTGAACTCCTGTGTATGACCCTGGCACTTTTATGACTATGGTTCACATTTCCTGTTTTCTGTATATCCTTGGTTTGGGCAGTTGTTCAATGTGTGTCACTATTTCTTTGGTCCTCCGATTTGATTTATACAGTTTTGGTGTTTATATTTAGGTTTACTTATTTTTAAATAAGTAGTAAATTATATTTTTCTGTGAAGTAAAAAATGACGTTTTTGAAACGTCACTTTTCAAAGACGATGTTGCATACACACCATCGTTTTTTTCACAAAAAGCGAGGTTACGTTCACCACTCTTTTCCATTGAAGCTCGCTTCATACAGTAACTAGCTTCTGGGCATGCGCGGGTTGAAAAACGTTGTTTTAAACAACGTTTTTGCTACACACGGTGACTTTTTGTGAAACAAAAAACGACGTTTTGAAAAACGACACAAAAAATTCAAGCATGTTGGAATTTTTTTTTGCTCGTTTTTTTTAAGACAAAAAACAACGTTTTGCCCACACACGATCAATTTAAATGACGTTTTAAAAAACAACGTTTTTTTTCATCGCAAAAAACGACCGTGTGTACGCGGCATTAGAGCATCAACAGGGCTTAAATGCAGGGCTTCCTGCAACAAGCATCAGGTGATGCCTGATTCCCATAAACTTCTGGCTGCAGAGGGAAGCCCACTGTTGGACACCAGAACTACAGCCTTTAGATCTGTGAGCCACCAGCAGGTGAACCCTATCCTGACAGTACCCCCTTCTCAGGCCGCGTACACACGATCAGACATGTCCGATGAAACATGTCTGAAGCAGTGTTGAGCGGAATACGCCATATTAGATTTTGCGATATTTCACGAATATATAGAAGAATATTCGTGAAATATTCGTTAATATCGAATTTTTTTGATATTTTATCAAAAAAAAAATGTTTGCGAAATTTCGCTAATGCGAATGCGAAATTTCGCTAATGCGAAATTGATTGCGAAATTCTCGTCTGCGCATGCGTGCGAACAACACGCGAAAACGGAGATCATTTCCTGGATTACTAAACTAATATGCACTAAACACTAAGGGCCAGATTCAGGTAGATGGGAGCATATTTAATCTGGAGTAACGTTTCTCATTTACGTTACTCTGGCGAAATTTTAGGAGCAAGTGCTGTTATTCATGAAGCACTTGCTCCTAAAGTTGCGGCAGCGTATCGAAAATGAGACGGCGGAATTCAAATTGGGCGGGTACGGGCGTGTATTATTTAAACTAAGCGCGATCCCGCGGCGTACGTACTGCGCATGCGTCGACTGTCAATGCATCCCAGTGCGCATGCTCCAAATTCTGTCAGTGAACGTCAATGACGTCAAATCAGCGGGAACGCCCCCAGCGCCATTTTTAAATTAAAGTTGCGATGCGATGGCGAAATTCAATTACGCCGCTCGCATCGGAACTCCAACCCGGCGTTTGTTTTCTGGTTACAGAAAACAAAAACGCCGGCTTAAAGTGACGGTTAGGCTGGAGTATCACTGATACTCCAGCCTAACTCTACCTGAATCTGGCCCTAACTCTACTTACACAAACTTATATGACTAAACTAAAGCTAATTTTTTTTTTTTATACACAAAACACAGAAGGGCAGAGAAAGTATTCGCGAATATTCGTAATACGAATATTCGCATTGCGAATATTCGGCAACATAAAAGGATCGCCTCAGCTACTCGGCCCAGGGTCTCTAATCATACCAGCAATGCTTTTAGACATCGATGGAGATCACTAGGATGTGATCTGTTTTAAAAATAAATTTGAAAAAATACGAATATTCGCAATAGCGAATATTCACCGCAATATTCGATTTTTTCGCGAATACTCGAATATTCGCAATGCGAATATTCGTGAGCAACACTAGTCTGAAGGACCGTTTTCATCGGACCAGGCTGAAGTGGTCTGTTGGTCTGATGTGCGTACACACCATCGGACCAAAATCCCCTCGGACCAGAACGCGGTGACGTAGAACACAACGACGTGATGAAAAAACAAAGTTCAATGCTTCCAAGCATGTGTCGACTTGATTCTGAGCATGCGCAGGATTTTGGTCCGATGATTTTGTGTACTAACCATCGAACATGTTCGACGGACAGGTTTCCAGCGGACAGGTTTCTAAGCATGTTTTGAAACTTTTGTCCGCTGGAAAACGGTCCGATAGGCCGTACACACGATCGAACATGTCCGCTGAAACTGATCTGCGGACCAGTTTCAGCGGACATGTTCGATCGTGTGTACGCGACCTAAGAGCGACCTCTGCATGTTCCTTTAGCTGGGGTTAGGCAACTGGCTAGGTATCCTGTTGGCCAGATTCTCAGAGAAGAATGACATTTAATCCCTCAAGACAGTAATATAGTAATGCGACCTGACACAACCTTATAGCAGTGGCAAACCTCCATCCATGATATATGTTAGACAACAAAAAAGAGGAAGGAATGGGACTTTCTATGAGGCATGTCACTGATTTTATACCTTGTTCATATTGATTAATTAATTAGTTATTGATTACAAATCAAGTTAAAAAGTATCAATAATCTTTAGTAAAGGACACAATATAATATAAATAACAGTTCACTTGTATGAATATACAAGTATTATACAAAGTAAAATACAACATGATTAGAAGTACAATTCCATAAAACACTCATCCATTGATAATAATTAAACAAATATAAGCAATTGCTCTTAGTGAGTCAAACTTGTCTGGGCATCAGTTTGATGTATACTCGATGCACGTTTCATGGCTCACGCCAATTATCAGGAGTAAAATGCTCTGAAATTAAATCAATAACATATCTATAAATATAGCATACCATTTAAAGTGAGAACCATCTCTCGAAAAAAGGGTCTATAACTTACAAAGCGGCCCAATAGTGATGCCCAACCTATGTCCAAGGGAGGATGGAGAACAGGGATGATGATCTCCCACAGGGCTGAGGTGAGGAATCCCATCCAGACCAGATACAGCAGCCAGGTGAAAACCAGACGACCATATCATGACCATGTGAATGTTGTGTATGCTTGACAGCCCACACTGCTCTGCAAGTTTTGGAGATGAAACCTAGATCTGTTGAACATAAATTAAATTAATTCAGTGGTCAACTTTGGAATTCTCCCTTGTACTCCCATCTGCCTTCTGGGCCCACTGATCTTTGATGATTGTTGTCCAAACCCTCCAGAAGGAAGCTACAATCATCAACTTCACTCAGGCCCCCTGGCCCCAACTGGAAGAGACTGGTTGGCCGCACTTTCAAAAATACTTTCCAGCCATCTTAGAAGCTTGTTCTGGACTTGATTTCATGTAACTTTGAGACACCTCCACTGTGATCTGTTAAATATGCAGCCTGTTCTATAAGATTTGGCCTCCTGCACCTTCTGAAGTTCAGTAGCCTTGAGTGAAGGATGGCGGCTTCCTCGTACTAGTCTGTGGCCACAGTCCAGACTTTTCCTCCTGTCATTCGCTTAATTGCATTTTTCAGTGTTTGGCCAAACAATAACCCTCCCATTATAGGAAATGTCGAAGGCTTGTGTAGAAGTTTTGCCTGTCCTCCAGTGGCATAACCACAATACTCTCATAGCAGTGACTGAATGCACCAGCGCATGTCCTAGGTCTATCAAAAGCATCAACCAAAAGTAATTTGCTAGGTTCCACTCTTTCCAGAAACCGTGCCAAATCTTGTAGTTTTCAGTGTTGAATGTAATGCTATGTCTGAAGTTTATATAGTGAAGTTAACTTTGTTGCTGATTGGCAGGCAAAATCGGTCACTGTATAGAATCTGTGCAAGCCAGATATGTTTCTGCATGAGTGTTTTTGATTCATTCTTGATACATTCTCAATGCGTTTTACCACTTTCCAGGTGTGTTACATACAGAAACTATGCAATATTCTAAAAAACAGTGTAATGTGGACAGACAGTTACTCTAAATTAAAGCACCTCATCCCGTGTAGGTAAATTTAAGAGCAAATACTTGGGGAGAGAAGGGTACCTAAGGACCCTGGGACTATGAGGCGGCGCTGATAAAGTGTAACAAAACACTGATAAAGTAAAAGAGAATTTTATTAGGTTTTTACAAAAGTAAGTGAAAAAAAAAAAACATCCATTATGTTATATATCACATATATCACAGGCTTCGACAGTCTGGGAAAGCTCTTAGTAGTTGTAGTTCAACCAACATGTTTCGCTCTGTAGAGCTTCTTCAAAGGTTTTGGAACTAACTACACTGTGTTAAAACAAGGATATAAAAGATGGTTCAAACAAAAATATAAATATACAGCAATTGTAGACACAAAATGTTAATTGAGACAAACAGTTGGTACATGAATCAGGGAAAAATAATCATAGGTTTAATATTTAACAATTTCCTAAATAAATTATGCTTAAGCAGGGGAGCAGGGGGAGGGGGGGGTTGGCAAGGGGGGGGAGAGGAAAAAAGGGGGGGGAGAAGGGGGGGTGGGCCGGGAGGGGGGGGAGAGCAGGGGGCAGGGGAGGGGAGAGAAGAAAGGGAAGGGTGGGAGGAAGGGGGGGAAATGGAAAAGGAGGGGTAAAAAAGGGGGGAGATAGGGAGGGGTTTAAGTTCGAGGGGCTTACCAATGCTCACAGACCAGATGATTGGACTAAAACGCCCTTAAGGGAAGGGATGGTGGACACTTGGGTCCAAGTAGAGGAGGCCCACACAATACCGAAAGATCCAGATGCTATACTCATTCCGTCCAGGAACCGCAATCTAAAAAAAGGGGCCGATTGTAAATACACTGATGGAAATAAATTAGATGAAGAATGACAGGAACTAAATATGTGAGCAATTAAATCAAGGGTTTGGCGGTTGTGAAGTAAATACCTTGGTAAAATGACAAAGGGGTTCACTTTGAATGATCAGCACCAATCAGCACCCTACGTCTGATCATTCAAAGTGAACCCCTTTCTCATTTTACCAAGGTATTTACTTTACAACCGCCAAACCCTTGATTTAATTGCTTACATATTTAGTTCCTGTCATTTTTCATCTAATTTATTTCCATCAGTGTATTTACAATCGGCCCCTTTTTTAGATTGTGGTTCCTGGACGGAATGAGTATAGCATCTGGATCTTTCGGTATTGTGTGGGCCTCCTCTACTTGGACCCAAGTGTCCACCATCCCTTCCCTTAAAAGCTTTTTAGTCCAATCATCCTGTCTGTGAGTATTGGTAAGCCCCTCGAGCCTGAACCCCTCCCCCTCCCTATTTCCCCCCTTTTTTACCCCTCCTTTTCCATTTCCCCCCCTCCCCCCCCCCTTCCCTTTCTTCTCTCCCCTCCCCTGCACCCTGCTCTTCCCCTCCCCCTCCCGGCCCCACCCCCCCTTCTTCCCCTGCCCCCCTTTTTTCCTCCCCCCCCCCACCTTTGCCAAACCTCCAGCTCCATCCAGCTGTTGCAGAACTACAAGTCCCATGAGTATCAGCAAGATTCTGACAGCCACAAGCATGACACCCAGAGGCAGAGGCATTATGGGACTTGTAATTTTGCAACAGCTGGAGGTCCGCTAATTGCATTTCCCTAATTTACACCATTGCATGGCGACTGGTCCATCCTGTGCTGCCCATCTCCCTGCACCCAGTGTCTTGAATCACAGCCTCTCTCAGAACGACAATAAAGCCAGGAGAGCAGTGTGGTGCACTTCATATAAAAATACAGGGAAAAAAACAAAGGGAGAGGCAATGAGGACATCGCAGAGCCTTTATAATACCACACCTGTACAATGTCAGTGCTGTTTAAGCATCATTTTGCCCACGGCCCTGGAACAAAAAGGGCACCCAGTTTTTAGAAGGATTTACTTTCAGCATTCAGGATTTTTCAACTCCATGAGAGGTTGAACATGGAGGGGTAGGTTCGGCAGGAGGGGATGCAGCACAAAAATTACCATATTTATTGGTGTATAACATGCACAGGTGTGTAACACGCATCCTAATTTTAAGAAAAAATATTACATTTTAAATAAGGGACTTTGAAGAAAAAAAGGGTCAGTGCCCATCAATACAGCCTGACCAGTGCTCATATGCAGCTTCACTATTGCCCATTAATGAAGCCTGATCAATGCCCATTTGCAACCCAGCCATTGCCTATCTGCAGCCTTGCCATTTCCCATCATTGCAGCCTGCTCAGTGCCCATCTGCAACCTATTGCCAGTGTGATGAAATATTCTGTATCATAAATAAAAGATGACTGTGTTTTTTTAAATCCTCAGCAATATAAGACACAGTGCAGAACTTTTTACACCTCCTGCCATCTTGAATTTATGGGCAATGTATATGTATATACAATTAGCAAAGCCTCTGCTTACACTTTGCAAATTTTCGAAGAATCAATGCATATTTATTATAATAATTGCATCATATCTTATTGCTTAGAGACACTGTAACTTCGCTCATTCATCTCTTGGCTACTCGGCTCATCTCGGCACTTGGCTCGTAATCCGGGACATGTAACATGCTAGGCGCCATCCAGAAGGCAGGACTGGGTGTGACAGCGAGCCAAGCTGAGCCAAGTAAACAGGAGATCCTGGCTCTGTCAATTCTGGCAGCGCCCGTCCCCTTCTTCCCATCTGAAGCAGCATGTTGGCGTATAACACGCACCCCAGATTTTCCCCCTATTTTCAGGGGGGGGGGGTGCATGTTGTACGCCGATAAATATGGTACTTACCAACTGCAATAAACAGGTGGCCTGGAGCAGACCAAAAAAATAACATCTTTGTTGGGGTAGGGGCTGTCTTTTATTCAGCTTGGAACAGGTGGTCATGTAGGTCTCCGGAGGAGGCATTAACCCTTTGTGTGCTGATGTGAGGTGGGCCAGGAAAAATATATTTTCATACATTTCACATGGAGGTTTAAGACTGAATAAGCCCCAGAACAAAATGAAGAGGTGATATCGCTCTGAAAAAGCTGCTGATCCTTGAGTGGCTCCCGCCCTATTAAGGCTGACAGGTGGTGGCTCTGCACAAATGCATGGGATTGGGAAGAAATCCTGGACTGTCGCACTCCGTTAAACTACATCTTTATTGGATGATATCAAATCAAAACGTGATCCAAAAACAGTACAGTCAAAAATAGAAAGTGAAGGGGGGCGGAGCTAGCCGGGGACCGCGATGGACGCCAAAGTGCAGAGCTCCAGCAAAAGCAGGCAGACAACGGCTATTAACAGCCCATCCGAGCAGTGAAACCCATCGCCCTGAACGGCAGATTCACCGCTGAGTGGGCTACCTACATAGCGGGCATGACTAAGCCCAAAAAATCAGGGAACCGTCCACAGAAACTGACAGAGTTCTATCCCCTTGAGGCCAAGCAACATGGCGCCGGAGCGACCTCCACGCCAACGGCTGGGCCGCGCTCACAGCAGCACCCGGCCAGCAGATCCAGCAAACGGAGCAGCCCTCCCAGATCATCCACCTCTCCTCCACCTACACCCTCCTCGGGGAGCCCGGAAAAATCCAGATTCAGGTTGGATGCAGCGGATGAAGAGGTGAGCACTTTATTTGTCTCAGGGGAGGAATCTAGAGAGGACACGAGGGAGCTCCCTGACTCCATTGACGCTTTCCCTACGGCCAACCAGCCAGTGATGGACACTGTCCTGAAGGAGATGCTGGTCTCCTTGAGGAGCTCTCTGCACACTGACATGGTGTCGTGCCTGCACAAGTTCAGCAGAGAGCTGGGCTCGGTTGCTGACAGAGTGACACATGTAGAAGTTAAAATGGGAGAGTATGCTGACAAGATTAATGATCTGGTAGATGCCAACGAAGGGAGGGAGGATGAACTAGAAGCCCTTAAAACAAAAATGGCAGATTTGGAAGACAGAAGCAGAAGTAACAATGTTAAGATAAGGGGGATCCCTGAGTCAGTACAGCAAACTGACCTGCGTCCATATGTCTCCCAACTCCTGGCTGCAACCCTCCCTGACATGAAGGAGCTGGACTTTAATGTGGACAGAATCCACCGACTACCCAAGCCCTCATATCTGTCAGAAAACATACCCAGGGATGTTATTATGAGACTTCAATTTTATCATACCAAGGAAAAGTTGCAGACCTGTCGCAGTTCACGCTGCAAAAACGCAGGAATTTAAATACAATAACAAAGGCTCTCAGGAATAACAACCTTAGCTACAAATGGGGTTTCCAGACTAAACTGATTGTCACTAAGGAGCGAACGGACTATGTAATAGATTCTATGACCAGGGGTCTGGCCTTCCTAAGATTATGGGGGATTACACCTGACCCTCAATCCCAGGACCCAGGGAAATCCACCCGCTCTACGCCACCTCAAGACTGGCACAAAGTGAATTCAAGAAATGCCCGCACCCAGAAATAGTTCGGATGGGTATATCATACCACGCGTTCACCTGCTGAAGGAGAAATCCATACGGTCCGTGTTATGCCTATAGCGCTGACTTTCTTACCCCAGTTTATCCGAGTGGCCATGAGCCACACTCTTGTTTACTTTCCACTGGTTGGGCTATTTGCCTATGTTGACTGTTTCTTTTTGTTTACGTTATTGTTTTTCTCCCCATTCGGATCAATCCGACGCCTCTATGAGTGCTTCGAGCCCATATCAACAGGACCCATGAAGACACGTTTGCCACAACAGACCCCTCAGCCGACACGACCAAGGACGAACAACCTTCTGACAGTGAGTACGATTTATTCACCATATGCTACCACACCATCTCATACAACCAAATGGCGTTGAAATTTCTGTCAATTAATGCCAAGGGCCTAAACCACCCGGCAAAAAGACGCTCGCTGTGGAAAGAAGCCATACATCAACAATGTGACATCTTGTGCGTGCAGGAGACCCACTTCGCCCTGATTTCTCCCCCTAAGTGCAGTCATCCCAAATTTCAGCACTACTTTTACGCCAACGCAGATGAGAAAAAGAAAGGAGTGATGATAGCCATAAAAGACTCAGTAGCCTTTAAGCTACACTCACTGGAAGTAGACCCCCTGGGTCGATTCTTGATCCTGATCTGTGACATTGACTAATACCTACACGATAGGAAACATTTATGCACCTAAGAAGGGGCAAGTCTGTTTCTTCAACAAGGTTATGAAGAAAATAAGAAATATGGCAAAGGTTAGAGTTTTATTGTGTGGAGACTTCAACATCACCCCGGATCCTTCTGTAGATTCCACGGCCGTACATAAACGAACCCCTGCGTCCTTGGGAGATTCCCTGAGGACTCATGAAGTGTTCGATGCCTGGAGATGCCTCAATGCGAATGAGAGAGACTTTTCCTTTTTTTCCAATTGCCATAGAATGTATTGAAGAATTGACTTGTTCCTAGTAGATAAGTGTTTATTGTTTGATTGCACTGATGCCAAAATCAATACCATCACCTGGTCGGACCATGCCTCGATCTCGCTGTCTATAGGCAACAAAGCTAACAGCGAAAACACACGTGTTTGGAGAGCGAACTCCAGACTGTTCCAGGATGGTCCGACTAGGTCCAGAATTGACACTCAACTAAGGGAATTTTTCATGTTTAACTGCCCATCGGTGTCAGACCCTAGTGTGCTTTGGAATGCTCAAAAGGCATTTGCAAGGGGGATCTTGATT
The DNA here is from genome assembly GCA_029574335.1 of Rana kukunoris. Lineage (NCBI taxonomy): Eukaryota > Metazoa > Chordata > Amphibia > Anura > Ranidae > Rana > Rana kukunoris. The sequence continues at coordinate 199,920,676 of CM056050.1, read as the reverse complement.
CAACAGGGGGCTAGGAGCAAACGATTGAGGCAGGCACAGATGAATAACCTAATCTCAGAAATAGAAGCTCTTGACAAACAAAATAAAAGTAGAATGTCCCCAATTACTACAGCTCATTTATCACATCTCTGCACTGAACTGCGCCTGCTATTCCAGGAGGACTTTGAAAAGTCCTCAAAAAGATTAAAACTACAATATTACACAAGTGGCAACAGAGTGGGTAAGATGCTTGCCAATAAACTTAAGGGACAGAGACACAAGACACAAATCCCCTTTATCATCCACCCTGTGACTAAGACTAAACTTTACCACCCACAGGAAATAGCAGACGCCTTTAGCCAATACTACAGTATGCGGTATAATCTTAAAGACGACCCTAGTACTCCACAACCAAGCACTTCACTGATAGACTCATTCTTGCAACACATAGATCTCCCAGAGCTCACCCCTGATCACCTAGAGGAGTTAAACTCTCCTATTTCAGAGGAGGAGATAGGTAAGACCATCAAAAACCTCCCCAATAACAAGTCTCCAGGGCCAGACGGCTTCCCGGGAGAATACTATAAAGTTTTTCAGGAAACCCTTGTTCCGCATTTGGAAAGCTATTTAATTCGGCGGATGCAGAGTCCCTTATGCCTCCGGAGATATTAAAAGCTATGATAGTAGCATTGCCAAAGCCCGGAAAGGACCCAGATTCCCCTCAAAATTTTAGGCCAATTTCACTACTCAACAACGACATAAAGATATACGCCAAGTTACTTGCAAATAGGCTGGTAGACATTTTGCCTAGTTTAATTGATAGGGATCAATCCGGATTTACAAAGGGTCGTCAGACTTTGGATGCCACCCGCCGTTTGATGTGACCCACTTGGCGGTTAGCAGTGGAACGCCTTCTCTGCTCCTAGCACTGGATGCGGAGAAGGCGTTCGACAGGATTCATTGGAAATTTCTCTCCAGAGTATTGGATAAGTTTGGGTTCAAGGGATTCATCTACTCAGCGATAATGGCACTGTATACCCTCCCCTCCGCACAGGTTTATGTATCGGCGGTGTTGTCTACTCAGTTTGCCATATCCAATGGGACAAGGCAGGGGTGTCCTCTCTCGCCATTAATTTTTAATCTTTTAATGGAACCACTTGCTTCCTATCTGCGTAGCCACCCTGATATCTCGGGCATCAAGGTAGGAGGGAAGGAGCATGTCATCAGCCTCTTTGCCGACGACGTCATCCTGATGTTGTCAAAGGCAGAAACCTCCTTACCAGCGGTACACAAGGCGTTAAAGACATTTAATGCTGTATCATACTATAAGGTTAATGAGTCTAAATCTTACATTCTGAATTTGGGAATCCCAACAGAGATTGAGCACTCCCTTAGGAAGAAAGTTCCCTACACGTGGAAACAAGAGGGCATCACTTACTTGGGCATCACCCTGACCCCCAAAATGGGGGACCTTTTACGGTCCAACTCTACACCCTTTCTGGAAACACTAAAGTCCAAACTGAGGGCCCTAGCAAAAACAGAACTGTCATGGCTGGGCAGACTAGCAGCCTTCAAAATGCAGATCCTCCCACAGGTGCTATACCTGTTTCTCACACTCCCTAGAGTTCTACCAAACTCCTATTTTAAATCTATGCAATCCCTGATAAACAACTACTTATGGCAAGGAGGGAGGGCAAGATGTGCATTTGGTAAGCTTGTTAAACACAGAAAGGCGGGGGGGATAGGGCACATCCACATCCAGGATTATCATTTTGCCACCATACTTGCACAACTTAAACAATGGTTTTTGGCATATTCCGAAGCTATATGGAAAAATCTAGAGGAGGTTCAGGTCCCACAGAATAATCTAGTGAACTTTTTTTTTAAACAGTAGATTTTTATTGAAATATTGCCATGTTATAAAGAGATAAAACAGTTGGATATTACATTTGGATTGTATCAAAATCACAAAACAGTAAGAAGAGAACGTCATGCATTGTAACAGCGAATAGCTCTCATATATGGGCTACATATTCCTTTATGGGACAACCTCCATTTGAGGTTAGGCCTGTCACCCCTTTCGGGTTCAAACTGTGAGCAGGCTAAGCGCAAATGTAATAGTATGCAGCTTGTCCAGGACCTTGACGAGGGTCCATGGTGCTATTTCATTCTGGTATCATTCTCTAGATACAGCGGGGTTCAATAATAACAGTAACAAACTATGAAACAGGTCAACAGTGACCGTCAACATTGATCTAACATTGGTAACCAAGGTCATGCCTATTTCCAGGTCCTACCATTAGGTGTCAGAATAATCACAATTTTTCAAGATCAATATCAGAAATATATGAGTCACAAGTGTGAGGGGGCATATGGAGAATTTTTCCATATTTCCCAATGTTTATGGAAGTTGGGAGATCTCCTTTCTGTGTATGCAAGTATTCTTTCCATGGTGTACTGTGAGTTCACTCTGGAGATCAGTTCAGCAATACTCGGTGCTTGTTGGGAGCGCCATTCTTTCGCTATTGAGATACGAGCTGCAAATAATATATTCACAACCACTTTTCTCGCAAGCGGTGGAAAGTTCTCAATACCCAGGCTCAGTAACGTGAATGCAGGGGTAAGCGTGAAGTTTACTGCCGTAACTCTCATAATAATCGAGTGCACTTTCTTCCAGAATACCTGAATGATAGTACAGTTCCAGAAGACATGGATCAAGCTCCCTGTCTCCTGGCAGTCCCTCCAGCACAAGGGTGTAATATCACTGGACACTTTATGTAACCTAGTAGGAGTTAAATACCATCTATGTAACAATTTTTGTGCATTATCCCAGTGGTCCACACAAGCTGAAGATTTCCCATTGTATTTAATAGCTTCGTGCCACTGGTGCAGTGGAAATTCTAATTGGAGGTCTCGTTCCCATTTTAACATGGTAGGGCTTTTGGTTTGAATATAAAGGGGAGACGCAAATTTATAGAATAGGGATATCCCCTTCTTTTTTTTGGAAGGTTTATTCCGTAGGAAGTCCCAGAGGATCTGCGGGAGTTCAATGGGCCTTCCTTCGTTAACTTTGGAATAGTGTCGTATTTGAAATATTCTGTATCTATCCATAGTATTTTGTTGATTCGGAGGGGGCGTAGTGTAGCGCGCCCCGGCCTCTTTCCATGTTTTAACCGCAAAGTTCGGAATGAGGTATTCGTATGCTGCCAACGGGGTGTGTAGTTTTTGGACAGGGACGTCAGTAAAACGTAAGTTTGTGAGGGCAGACCATGCGTTAACAGTAGCTTGGATGGTCGGGTACGGTGGGGTACTCGGGTTATGGTGTAAGCTAGCAGCTATCGCCAGTGCAGGGAGGTCGTGGCCAGGCGTGACCGCGTGCTCAATTATCGACCATCGGTTGTCAGTTTGGCAGGAGAACCAGTAGCGCATCTGGTCCAAGATTGCCGCTCTGTAATACCATTGGGCGTCAGGCAGCCCAACCCCCCCCAAGGATTTGGGTTTGTAGAGCTGTGCTAATGCTACTCTAGGCTTCTTGTTGCCCCAGATAAATTTCCGCAAGGAAGTTTCTAGTTGGGTAAAGAATTTCTGAGGAATTGGGATGGGCAGTGTTCTAAAATGGTACAGTAGTTTAGGGAAGACTTGCATTTGGTATGCAGCTATCCTGCCTAGCCACGAAAGGTGCAGAGCTCCTATTTGGGTAAGTTCCGCCTCCACTGTAGAAAGTAGGGGGGGGAAGTTGCTGGCATAAATTTCATTCGAAGAGGCCGTTAGTTGGATACCCAGGTAAGTAATTGAGGGGGGGTCCCAATTGCAAGGGAAGATGTTTTGAAGGCAAAGTTTCTCAGCCTTAGTCAGGTTCAGAGATAGGGCATGACATTTGAGTGCATTAACTTTATAAAAGGAGACTTGACCGAAGTTATATAGCAGTGACCGGATTGTAGGCAGGGACTTAACTGGGTTGGATATAGTGAGTATTATATCATCGGCAAACAGCCCTATCTTATGACTTTCAGAGCCAGTTTCTATACCTGTTATGTCATCGCTAGATCTAATGTATTCCGCTAATGGTTCTATCACCAGTGAGAATATGATAGGGGATAGTGGGCAACCCTGACGTGTGCCGTTAGAAATAATCGGATAATAGGTTGGAAGAGTAGACCCTGGCTGTGGGGTTTGTGTACAGTGACATGATGGCTGAGTGCATTAATCCCGATATACCAAATTTATGCAAGGTCTTTGACAAGTATCCCCAATGGACCCTATCGAAGGCCTTTTCCGCATCAAGGGCCAGGAATGCACTAGGGGTTTGCGTGGCCTCCGCCAGTCGTAGGAGATCTAACATTCTCCTAGTCCCGTCCGGAGCCTGCCGTCCCTTTACGAAGCCAACTTGATCTAACCCAATAAGGGAGGGAGTAATATCCATTAATCTATTTGCAAGAATTTTGGCGTAGATTTTCAAATCAGAGTTTAATAATGATATGGGCCTGAAATTTTGCGGGGTCGTTGGATTCTTGCCAGGCTTTGGCAGCGTGACTATCACTGCTTGGAGCATTTCTGTAGGAAATGATCCTGAGGTGGCTGCAATATTATAAACCTCCACTAGGTGGGGGGCGAGTAATGTGGAGAATGCCTTGTAGTATTCGGCGGAAAATCCGTCTGCACCTGGGGATTTGTGCATGGGCAGTGATTCAATGACATCCACCACCTCCTTTTGTGTTATAGGTGAGTTTAGTTTCTGCAGTGTGGGGCTATCCACAGAGGGTAGGTGCACCCCCTGCAGGAAGCCGTCTATTTCTCCGTCTGTCGGTTGGTGAGTGGTCGTGTCTGTTTTCAGGTTATATAACGCTTCGTAGTAGTCCTTAAAGACATTGGCAATGTCTTTTGGGTTGTAGTGTGTCGTGTCAGTGATGTGATGTTTGATATGCGTAAGGTTGGAGCGGGCCTGTCTTTTTTTGAGTTGGGAGGCTAGCAATTTACCTGCCTTGTTATTCTGCGAGTAATAGGTGACTTTTAGTCTCTTAAAGAAGGTGTCGTAATCCGCCCTGAGTGCCTGCCGCAATTCCTCGCGGCAGGCATTCAGACGCTGAAGGACGCCATTGGACCTAGTTTTGGGATTCTTGTGTAACGCTTCCAAATCCGTTATGGATTCCTGCAGACGGGCCATCCGGTGCTGCTTCTTTTTCTTTTCTCTAGAGGCGACCTGTATAAGGGCGCCCCTAGCGAACGCTTTGTGTGCACACCATGTTGTCATAGGGGTGCATTCGCCATTGTCATTAATAAGGAAAAATTCTTTCAGCTTATCACCCATTTCATCCCTAATGTTGGGGTGCGACAGTAGAAAGGTATTGTTACGCCATAGTGGCCTATGGGACTCGTTGCCGGCATCCACAACCTCTATAGCCACGGGCGCATGGTCTGACCACGTGATGCTGTGGATGTCAGCAGTCCGAACCTTTTGCAGCGTATGAATATCAGTCAAAAAGAAATCAATTCTAGAATAGCTGTTATGTACAGTAGAGTAGAAGGTGTAATCCCTCTCGGTAGACCTCAGGCAACGCCACGGATCAAATAATCCTTCCTCATGGCACAGTGATCCCAGGGCAGGCCTCCGCCTGAGGGCCACCGAAGAGACATCCAGCTCCTCATTTATAATCATATTAAAGTCACCGCATAGTATTAAACCACCTCTCCGCATTTGTTTTGCTTTCTTAATAACTTTTCTAATAAATGACAGCGGCCTTACATTGGGTGCGTATACGTTTACCAGCGTATAGATGGTATGGTTGATTTCTGCAACCAGTATGAGGTAGCGTCCATGAATGTCAGCATAGACCTGTAATAAAGAGAAGGTTAGCGTATCCCTACAGGCTATCAAGACCCCATTCTTTTTGGAGCCATTCATGGCAGTAAAAATGTGCGGAAATTTGGCATGTGTACATTTCGGGGGGTTCTTACTAGAAAAATGAGTCTCCTGTACACATAACACATCACATTTGGCATCTAAGGCTGATTTCCATAGGGTTCTGCGTTTAAATGGGCTGTTTAATCCCCTCACGTTGTGTGACATTACTTTAAGTGTCATTGTTCAGACAAGTTGATCTGCATCGCCATCTAGCGGTAGGACTGAATATTGACCAGGATAGTCTTGGTATATTGAGAATGCATAGGACTAAACTAAACAGAAAGAAACAGAAAAGAACAAGTGTTCTTGTGGTTTTTGAACCAAACAAAGTGCCATAGCAGCTAGGCCGCTGGTTGTGCGGCAAGTACGTTACGGAAGGCATCTCGTAACCAATATGGGGAGAAGTAACAAAAAAAATAAAAAATAAACAGCCGGACACCGGGTGCCATATAGGCGGTGGGAAATAACATCTGAGACACCAGGGTCAGACATTCTGGTAGACTTGCAGGTAGAAGTTACTTATTCCTCCTGTTCTGCCGGTGGGAAGTGCGATTCTGGAGAGAAGGATCAGGTTCTGCAGGCATACCCTCAGCAGGGATCAGACGCCATTTTCGGAGGAGGCCGAGACCTTTATCCAGCGACGTAATCGAATGTGACTCGTTGTTCATGTCCACCATCAGTTTAGCCGGGAAGCCCCATTTGTAGAGGATCTTGTGGTTCCGTAGAATTTTGGTGATGGGGACCAAGTTGTGTCTTGCAGCCAGTGTAGCTTGTGACAGGTCAGCATAGAGTGCGATTCCAGCAAATGGATCAGGAAGTGCAGGGTGCTGCCTGGCATAGCGCATAAGCTGGTCCTTAATGTGATAGAAGTGGATCCTTGCAATCACATCCCTAGGCACTTGGTCAGGCAGGAAGGATGGCTTGGGCAGCCTGTGGGCCCTATCTATAATAATGTCGGCAGGGCTCAGAGTGGGGATGGCTGCCATCATCAGCTTTTGTAGATACGGTGTAATCTCTGCCGGCTTGACATTTTCAGGGACCCCGCGGAATTTAATATTATTCCTTCTTGCCCTGTCCTCTAAGTCCGCCATCTTGAGGCGCATAGATTTAAGCTCCTCTTCCACCTCAAAGTGAGCATCCACCAGTTCATTATGTGCCATAGTAAATTCCTCCATTTTCTCCTCCACATAAGCCACTCTATTGCTGACTACAGATATTGCCTTGTTGGTAGATTGCATAAATGCTGTCATGTCACATTGTAGGGCCCCCCTTAAGGTTTGCAGCATCTCTTTCATTGTTGTATCAGTCATTGGCTGCCCTGACGTGGGGAATGCATCAAGCTGCTGGGCATATGAGGAAGATTCCTCCATTTCCTCCCCTGCAGTGTCAGCGCTGTCCTGGGTCCCTGAATTCTCCCCAACTCTCCGTTTCTGCTTGACTGGGCTGCTAAAGGGGGAGGCTGGTGCTGGGTGGCCATGGATATGTGACTCACCCGAGGATAGCAGAGGATTCGATGCAGCAGCGTGTGTAGGATCCGGAGCGCGGCTCCCCGCGCCGGCGCCATCTTGGATTTCTCGGCTCCCGGCTGGAGGGAAGAAATCCGTGAGTTTTCGGGGTCCTTCCCTTTCCTTTCTTTTGGACATTATGTCCACAGTGTTCCCCCTCTTTTGCTGTACCCTGTAGGTGCTTTCAGGGTGTCCTGATGTGCTGTGAGCCGCTTTGTTTCACCCGGTGTGTCAGAGCTCTCTCAGCACACGTCCATGAGCTCTGGCTGCCGGCTCCGCCCCCTCTAGTGAACTTTTTACTGACAGCCCCAATCACATGCTCACTTACCACTAAGTTAGCACCACCTATTCAAGCCCCGTTCACCGCGTGCTATCACCGGGTATGGCGATACTCTCCCTGGATCTACACGATATACCGGCATTGCATAGGACCATTGTGTCGCATATCATTATGGCTACACGGCTTGCAATTCTGAGGCACTGGAAATCCGTAGAGGTACCCACAATTACGGAGATCATACACATTATACCTACACATGGCACATACGAGGTACTCCACTTCTCGGCCATGGGTAACTATGATAAGATCTCTGGGGACTGGAAAGAATGGGTGAATTGGTACAAGGGAGGTGCACGTACTGTATGTAAGGAGGCAATAGGACGGGCGGGAGTTATAAAATAATGTTGTAATAATATTATATAATACTATTTACTCTGATATTACAATGAAAAAAATCATACTGCTGTTGACAATAAGATCACGCCATCCAGGATCTGAATAAGGGAGAATTTCTATTTTATTTCTCTTTTATTTCTATTTCAGTTCTAATTTGTTTCTGGTTTGTCTCTATTTTGTATTATTTGGTTTTATTGATGCTACTCCTATTCATGGATATTCAGTTACTTTAGCCCTCTTTGTTTGAAATGCATCAGTTTATTACATATACCTACGATGGGGTAAGGTACCAAGGTTATAGGAACTATAATCACAAAAAAAGAGCATTTAACAGTACAAGGGGGTGGGGGGTTTGCCGCCTGGGCTCCCTGGAGCGACCAAAGAGAAGGATCGCGAAGGGGGGGGCGGGGGGCGGAGCACCTGTCTCGAGCCTGTGATTACATATGTATAAGAACTAACTGAAAGCTTTCCTCCTGTACCCACTGCCCTGCTTAATTCCTGTTCTTTTTGGATGCATTTCTGTATGTTTTGGAAAAAATTTCAATAAAAAAATATTGGACTTAAAAATAGAAAGTGAACACTAGGACAAAAAAATGGCTAACATGTTTTACATCGTGAGATGCTTACTCATAGCTAGGAGTAAGCATCTCACAATGTGAAACATGTTAGCCTTTTTTTAGGGGGCAGAATTATTATTATTTTTTATTATTTTTTTTACTAGTAATGGCGGCGATCTGCAATTTTTATTGGGACTGCAACATTATGGCGGACACATCGGACACATTTTTGGCGCCATTCACATTTATACAGCGATCAGCGCTATAAATATGCACTAATTACTGTATAAATGTGACTGGCATTGAAGGGGTTAACACTAGGGGGTGAGAAAGGGGTTAAATGTGTACCCTGCATTGTGTTCTAACTGTGGGGGGAGGGGGGTGACTGGGGGAGGTGACCGATCTGTGTGCCTATGTTCAAGGGACACAGATCGGTCTCCTCTCTCCCTGACAGGACATGGATCTCTGTGTTTACACACAGAGATCCATGTCCTTGTCCCTGTAACCGCTGATTGCGAGTGGCCAGGCCATCATGGCCGCCAGGCACACGCATCGGCATCTCAGTGATGCGGCAGGCAGTGGCTTAGAGGAGCCGTTTACGTAAATAGACAGCAGATCAGAGAAGTAGAGCCACCCTGCGGCCGTACAAATTTGTACGGCCGCGGGAAATACTTAATGGAGTACGGCAGTCCAGGATTTCTTTCCAATCCCAATCCCCAGAACAAAGGTCAGCTTCAGGACACAGTCACTTAAGTTTTCAACCTCAGAAATCCTGTGTTTTCTCACTCTGTTAAAGGTCTGTAAACAAGCTGTTTGCAGAACTGAGAATATAACAATGAGTATGTACCTTCTTGCTAACTTTAAAAGCCAAAGATAAATCTATTTTATGGTTGCTAAATAAAATGTATTTGAGAACCCCCAAAAAAAAACAGCAAACATCAAATAGCTTTTCAAAGCTAAAATACACCATATTCAAGCAATGTATAAAGAGGAAGCCTTGGGGGAATGTTTACGAAGCTGGACAACTTCTAATATACTTTGGTAAACAGACTGAGGCTAGCAGTAAAAACCTGAATTTCCACCTAAAATTCCTCACCACTGAAAAATGCATATGTATACATCTCATACACCATTTAAAATATGTGGACACTATACAACAAAGATCCCACTAGGAATATTAACATACATATTGATGAACAACCTCCATGATCCATAATATAGTAAGAGGGAACTATGAAGTTTGTGTTTATGTATTTATGATAATATTTAATAAGAACGGCACCATCTCTGCATATATATGAGTGTATGATTATAAGACTATAACCTCATCTCATATAATATATCATATTCCCTGAAATAGTTTCAAGCCATGATTTTATTGTCTGCTGGCATAATAATAATTATCTTGTATGTAATATGTATTAATCTGATTAGAAATATCCTACATGTAGAAATAGCTAAATTATTGTGTTTAGATATACTGGGCCAGATTCTCAGCGGCGTTACGACGGAGTATCTCAGATACCCCGTCGTATCGCCGTTTTTTTGTCTCATATCTATGCGCGTGATGCTAAGCATCACTTTTGCATAGATACGCTTCTACATCCGACAAGTGTAAAACCATTACACTTGCGGATCGTAGGTGTAATGACAACTCCGGCCACTAGGTGGCCGTTACGTTGTTTTCGCATTTGCATATGCAAATGCGGTAGTACGCCGATTCTCTATCGCTTTTACGCCGCCCCGTCGCGTACGTCGTTTTTGTTCGCGTAAGGTTACCCCAGCTTCTATGTGGAGTAACCTTACGAAGTACCGTCGGATGCCGTCGGGTCCCGTCGGATGCCATGTTAAGTATGGCGTCGGGTCAGCGTCGGCTTTTTCCGTCACTTTACGCCGTTTTACTAACTCGTTCGCGAATAGGGCGAATAGGGCAACGACGCTTTCCGACGTGAGCTGGAGCATGCGCACTGGGCTTTTTCCCCGGCCGGTGCATGCGCAGTTCATTCGACGCGGGGGCGCGCTTAATTTAAATACAAGCCGCCCCATTTGAATTGCGCGGGTTTACGCTGCGCGATTTACGCGACGCAGGCGAAACCTACGGAGCAAGTGCTTAGAGAATAAAGCACTTGCTCTAGTACGATGCGGCGGCGTAGTGTAACTGGCTTACGCTACGCCCCTGGAATTCTTAGAGAATCTGGCCCACTGTATATACTATAAATATATATATATATATATATATATATATTCCTTAGATGTATGATTAATTATTAGGGATGAGCCGGACACCCCCCAAACATGCGAACAGGTAAAAAGTTTGAGCAAACATGCAAACCCTATTAGAGTCAATGGGACACGAACAAGAAAAATCAAAAGTGCTAATTTTAAAGGCTTATATTCAAGTTATTGCCAAAAAAGTGTATAGGGGCCCATGTACTTTCCTAGGGGACATGTATCAATGCAAAAAAAAAAAATTAAATTACCGTTTTTTCAGGAGCAGTGATTTTAATAATGCTTGAAGTGAATCAAGAAAAATTAAAAATTTCTTTAAATATCATGCCTGGGGGGTCCCCTTAGTCTGCCTGTAAAGTGCCTCATCTGTGCAATGTGTAGTACAGTGCTGCAGCAAAATGAAATTTCTAAAGGAAAAAATGTAATATAAATTTGCTTGCAGCTGTAATGTATTGCCGGCTCCCGGTATTATAGATGAAAAATCAAGGAAAAAATTGATGTGGGCTCCTCCCTCCAGTCCATACCATGGCCAAGGCCTTTAGGAGCTCCACGCCAAAAAAAAAAAAGCGTGGGGTCCCCCCTGGCATCGATTTTAAGGGGAACTCCATGCCAAACTAAAAAAAGAGCAAACAGCCTGTCAGACCAGGTAAGGGGGGGTAGGGGGGCGCGTGAACAACCCTGAACCATACCAGGCCCCTTGCCCTCAACATGGGGAGGGTGCTTTTGTTCCCCTAAGCACCTTGTCCTCATGTTGATGGGGACAAAGGCGTCTTCCTAATAACACTGGTCATTGGTTGTCGGGGTCTGGGGGCTTATCTGTATCTGGAAGCCTTCTTTAACGAGGGGGCTCCAGATCCTGCCCTCCCCCTTATGTGACTGGGTATCGGATACATTGTAAAAAAAAGTGTCAAAAAAGTAAAAACCACATTCTCCCCATTTTGAGGGCACACGGCCTGGTATGGTTCAGGAGGGGGCTCTCACTCGTACTCCCCCCTTTCCTGGCCTGGCAAGCTGCTTGCTTGAATAAGGGAATGGTATGGATTTTGGGGATGACCCCACAACAATTTTTTTTTTTTTTTTTGACATGGAGTTCCCCTTAAAATGTATGCCAGACCAAAAGGGCCTATTTTTTTTTCTTAATTCTGTAATAGGATTCCCCTTAACCACTTCAATTTACTGTATTATATACTCTTCACTGACTGCACTATATATATATATATATATATATATATATATATATATATATATATATATACACACACATTGCCTGTGGTGTATATATATATTCTACACTGACTGCACTGCATATATATATATATATACAGTATATATATGTATAGTCCTGATCAAACGTTTAAGACTGTCATGGACCTGGACATACTAAAGTGTCTCTACTTGACATCTGTTACACAGGAGAGGGTGGTTAATAAATCATAATTCATGTATTGCAGAAGATGAGACATTGTGGATAGTACATATTGCAAGATATCTTGGGATATTATCAGGTGTAAATATCTTCTGTCAGTTGAGACAGCCCGTCTGTCTAAAGATATGGATTGAAAGACATACCATGTTCTATTGTGTGATGCCAATACTGTGTTGTAACTTATTAAGTCAAAAGGGTCTCTGCCCTGTCTTAAGGCTAACTCACTCTCCAGACGGTCCCATTGTTCTGTGGCTGGCTATTGTGTACATTGATTACCCCCTGAGGCTTTTGTCTCAATACACATAACAATTTTTCTATTCAAACTATCTGACCAATCTCTGCTGGGTCATTTTAAAGTCCTCATTTGCATGGTTAAGGAGGACCTAAGTGAAGACTGCATACTTTACAATGGACCAATAGGAAAGCGGTTGTTGGGGGCGGGATGTTCCAAATTCTGTATAAAAGTGTGCAGTGTACTTTCAATAAAGGAGTCCTGTTTGAACTTACATACAGCCTGTCTGGTGTTATGTTCTAATGGATTCCGAACGGCACATAGCTGTAGTTCGGATCCCGGAACCTTGGATGACTGGACCATCAGACGTTGCAATCGGCAATCTGATCCAATAGAAGCAGAGGAGAGTCGGGAGAGCAGAACTGAGCGAGCAAGGGTCTCGTCACAAAGACCACTTGAAAAATTACAAAAAATCATATTTTACATTGTTGGATCTTAACAAGGTTCCAAGTAGAGCTTCAACATGCAACAAAAAGAAATGAGAGTGAGACAAAACATGTTTTGAGCATTCAATAAATTGAAAATAACGATTAAACTGAAACAGGCTGTTTTTCAGCTGATCAAAAGTTTAGGACCACATGCCTTTAAAAGGCCAAATCTGTGCAAAGATGTGGATTTATTGTCATTTTCTGTCAGGTAGTCACACGTTATGATGGCAAAGGCAAAAAAAACTCTCCCTTTTTGAACATGGTCGGGTTGAAGAGCTGTAGTTTAGGTGAAAAAAAAATGTTTAGGCTTTGAAACCACTTGAAGCAAAGGCAGAAGAATCATAAGGGAGAGGGAAGCTGCAATAATTCAGAGGAGACAGGCTGGGTGCAGAAATTCCCCAAGTACGGTATATGCTTCTATTAAGACTTAACCACTACTATGTAATCAGTTGTTCATCAATCTTACTTTGAAAGAAATCTTAATTTCTTAATGCACCAGGATATGACAAAAATGGTCTCTAAATGTAGAAGTCTTTATTCAAGACTTTGGAGGCAGAATATGTCACCTTAAAAAATCCTCTACAGCTCATAATACTCTGGATGAGTCCCACAATGAGCATGACAATAACATTCCATGGGTGGAAATTAAATTAGCTGATCTAAGGAAATTCATCAATGTGAAACAATATTACATTTAAAGACACTTCAGAGACTGCACCTCAGTCTGGTTTACAGCAATGCCTCCAACAACTGCTGCAACTTAAAACAACTTGGCTTGCTAATGCAAAAGAACATTCACAGTACACCGTACAGCAAAGGAGTGCTCTTTTACTACTAATAAAATGCCCATTTGCTCCAATCGGTCTCAATGGCAACAAATACAAAGGAGAATGGAGAATTGAGAATTAGAATAAATACCTGTGTTAGGAAGTAAAAATGTATATAATTATTTAAACAGGCTAAGCCAGCTTCATTTGCTGGCTTGCCTGATGGGGCGCATATAAGTTGTTACTTCCTAACCCAGGTATTCTAATTCTCTGTTCTCCAGCTGTTCTTTGATTAATATGATTATGTTTAACAACATTTATATTTCTCTCTCTCTATAGAATGCATTATTATACTGTATGAATTACACTCCCCCGAAGAAGCCAAAGATTTGGCGAAACATGTTGGGAAATTGTGCTACATCCATCCTTTAATGTTTATTCCTTATCATGTTTTGCTGTCTATCTTGATTGATTGCAATTAATAAATTATTGTCTTCTTTTAATATTGTTTCTACAATGTTTTGTATTTTCCTTGGCACCGTTATAATCCCCTCAAAAAATGTTCCCTACTTTGTAACCAACTGTATGGGATGAGGTGCCGTATCTAATAGAGGACACACCAAACACTTCCACCATACTCGTATTCTTCTACCAATTTTTGGTAAAAAAAATCGCAATAAGCGTTTATCGATTGGTTTGTGCAAAATGTATAGCGTTTACAAAATAGGGGATAGTTGTATGGCATTTTTATTAATAGTTGTTTTTGCTACTTATGGCGATTTTTTTCGTGATTTTTTTCGATGCACTGATTACTGTGAAAATGACAATGGCAGTGAAGAGGTTAACCACTATTGGGCGATGTAGGGGTTAAGTGTGACCTAATGTGTGTTTCTTACTGTAGGGGGGTGGGGCTGGATGTGTGATGTCAGTGATCGTCGTTCCCTATATCAGGGAATAGACGATCACTGAAACTGCCACAGAGAAGAACGGGAAAGGTTTGTTTACACTCACCTCTCCCCGTTCTTCAGCTCCTGTGAACCGATCGCGGGACACCAACCGCGATCGGGTGTGCGGGTCCCGCAGGCACTGTCATGGAGCTTCGGACTGGGTGGGCTATTAAAGAGGACGTATATATACGTCCATGTGCCCAGCCGTGCAATTCTCTCGACGTATATAGTCGTGCAGCGGTCCTTAAGTGGTTAAAATTGTCTGCCAACAGATGTGTGTTGTCGGATTATCCGATCGTGTATACACAAGTCCATCGGACAAAACTCCAAAGTACAAACACGCATGCTCAGAAGCAATGCTCACCATAACACAACATTAGCAGAAGTTGCCCAAAGTGTGGCGCTAGAGAGCTGAAAAACTGTGTAGTTTAGTGTTTGTTGGCCGACAATTCTCTGCCGTTTGTATGCAATACAAGTTCCTGGCCAACTCCCAAAGTCCTACGCTTTGTCCACAGAAAATCTGATCGTGTGTATGAGGCTTAACACTTTAGGTATGCCTTTTGAATATACTGTCTTATTTGTGACATTCTGTAGCAATTGAGAGACCATCTGATGACTTTTGGAATAGCGTTGATAATAGTCCCTATAAAGAAAAGCCTTACTCTGGGATTTCTGCTCATGGAATGGGGGTGTCCTTGTTGTTCAATAGTCTCATTACTCTAATATGAATGCATTGAGACTAAAATAGGACACCTTTTTACTGCTGGCATATAAAAAAAGATAAATTCTATTGTGTGCTAAGCTTTAAGATCTTTAGAAGACCTACAGTATAATATAGGTCCTATATGGTCATTATAATATTCTGATCTGCAAGTTTAATAGATACCTGAGCTCCACCAAAGAAATTGTAATCTTCCCTTAAATAATTCTTACATAAGACTGATTTGTTTGACGTATGGCTTTGCTAGCGTGGTACAGAAAGGGTAATTTTCCTATCACATAATTTATGACTAAATATGTTAACTACCAATAAATGCCTCCTTCAGAGAATATCTAAATCTACTATAGAATATATTTTCTGATTTAACCACACTCCTGTGACAGTTGAGATATCTGAGGCCCACCTTATTTCTATAATATTTAAGGAAACAAAATATTTATCTCTTACATGACCAGCAAAATGAACAGTTAATTGACACATACTGTAGCTTAGACTATTTTGTTCTTAATGGTGTAGCAAAAATTTATGTTTTCAACATTTGGATTGCTTACAAAGTATTCATAAGGCCGCGTACACACGATCAAATCTATCTGCTGGAAACGGTCTGACAGACCGTTTCAGCAGACAGATTCATCGTGTCTACGGGCAAACAGACGGATTTGGCCAGCCGACAGATTTCAAAGCATGCTTTGAAATCTGTCGGCTGGGAACCCGTCGGACCGATATGTCTGCTGGTTAGTACGCTAACCAGCAGACATATCTGCTCCCACATGCGTCAAATGGATTCGAAGCATGCGCGGAAGTGTTTTACTTCCTGGTGCGGTGACGTGGCGGCGTCAACGTCACCGCCACGTCAGCGTGCTGTCTGCCGGCAGGGATTTTGGTTTGATCGTGTGTACAGGCAAGTATACACACTCTTGGGTTTCTCGTCGGGAAACAGGCCAACAAGAATCTTGACGAGAAAAAATAGAGCAGGTTCTCTTTTATTCTCGTCGATATTCTGACCAGATTTCCAGACGAGAAACCTGAAAGCCTCGTACACACGAGAAGGAATCTCGGCAAGAAACAGTTTTGTTGCTGGTTTTTGCAGAGAAACCTGGTCGTGTGTACGAGGCTTAAGGCAGCGTAAACACATCGTTCCGCCCGACGAGGTTCCCGATGAGAGGTCGGAAAAACTCATCGAGCCAATGTCCTCATTGAACAACGAGGAAACAGAGAGCGTTCTCTCTTTTTTGGCTCGGCGAGCTTCCCGACGGGACGCTCGTCTAAAGTGTACACACGATCGAGCTTCTCGCCAGAATATGTCTCCCAGCGAGCTTCTTGCTGGATTCTGCCGAGAAGCTCGGTCGTGTGTACGGGGCCTTAGGCCGTGTACACCTGTACGAGAACCTCGTCGGGCTAAACTCATCGTGCCATCGAGTTCGTCGACCAGGCTCTCGAAAAAGGCGTCGAGCCATTAGTCCCAATGGCCCATCGAGGAAATTGAGAACCTGCTCTCTATTTTGGCTCGACGCCTTGCTCGACAGTTTTCTCGGCGAAAACGTACACACGATCGAGCTTCTCGGCAGAATATGGATCCCAGCGAGCTTCTCGCTGGATTCTGCCGAGAAGCTCGGACGTGTGTACGGGGCCTTAGAGGATTAGATGGATTACCAGTTTAAATACACCAACAAATTAAAGCTGAATTTCAGCTAACTCTTTTGAGCAGTTACAGCAACCGTTTTGTTACTTTTGGAATAATGGTTTATTTAAATAAAAGCGGATAATTGTAAGATAAAAAAAAATAAAAAATAAAGAAAGCCCAAAGAAAACAAATGCAGCCATCATATGTAAGAATTGGTAAGCTGCAATACAATAATATATAATATTGGGTTTAATACAGCTTTAAGAGCTTTCCTACTTGATGACTATAAGCATGTCTAGGGGTTTTAAATTAAATCATTATGCTATGCATAATGAAGTGGGGCATAACTTGTCATGAAGCTATAAACCCAACAGAGAAAGACTAAAATTCCCCTTCTTGCTCCATCGTGCTACATGAGATAAACTAACTAACCCCCAACACACAATCTATAATAGGACCAGATAGAGGCATCTCTTCCCAAAGTAACCATAGATTTTTATCACAGCCATATTTGAATATAAAAAATATATGATGAGTCCCTGGCTTTTAGGATACTTGATACTGTATATTTCAGACTCTATTCTTTTTGGATCAGGTGGAACATCAGGCCTCTAATGGCCCGTACACACGATCCGAATATCGTATGAAGGATCGTACGATATTTTTTTTTGCTTAATAGTCGCAAGTAAAATAAAATAGGTTATTAAAGTCACGAAAATTCTCGTATGACAGGAAAAAAAATCGGAAGTGATGTCATGTGTTGTATTGTATTTGAATTGTATTTTCGGATGACAACTATACTGACTAAACGAAAATCGTACGATCTGGCATCGTACGAGGAAAATTTTCGCGCTTGTCCGATCAAATAATATTGGATTAACGGTCGTGATCGGCTCTCGAAAGTATTGTACACACGATCCGAAAATCGTACGATCCATCATCAGACGATCGTTTTCGTCCGATATTCGGATCGTGTGTACGCCCATTAGAGTCCAAGAAGGCTATTAAGCTTGATTAAGTATATTGCGATCAGAGGTGTGCTTCTATCTTTAGATAAAGAGAAGGCATAATTGGTCTGAGGCCTTTTACACACAATAGGATAGCCAGAGGACAACGGTCTGATGAACCGTTTTCATCGGTCAAAACCAATCGTGTGTGGGCCCCATAGGTTATTTATCCTTCGGTTAAAAAAAAGCCAACTTGCTTTAAAATTTAACCGATGGATACCTAACGATAGGTCAAAACTAGGGTTGAGCGAACCCGAACTGTAAAGTTCGGGTTTGTACTGAACTTTAGGTTTTTTTGACCCGGACCCGAACCCGAACAATTTTCTGAAAGTTCGGGTTCGGGTTCAGTGTTCGGCTGTGAAATGGCACGCTGCATGGCAGCCAATCAGCATTTCTTTTACTTGTGTGACCTAAAAGCCATCGCAGCCATGCCTACTAATGGCATGGCTGTGATTGGCCAGTGCATCATGTGACCGAGTATGTGACCCAGCCTCTATATAAGCTAGAGGCAAATAGCACAGCTCGTCACTCTGCTTTAGCTAGGGTAGGGAAAGGCTGCTGCTGCTGCTCTCAGGGACAGATTTAGATAGGATTGTCCTGCTTCAGAAATCAAATTACAATACTCAGCGATCGATCTACATAGCATTAGCTACATTAGGGAAAGGTTCCTGATTGTGCTTCTAGGGACGAGAATTAGTTAGAAGTCAGTCCTACTTCACAAATCTAATTGCACCAGAATAGTGTTACATCATTGGTATCATTGGCAGGAATAGGGTCCCATCATTAGTGTCAGTGGGAGAAATAGTGCCCCATCATTGGTATCAGCGGAAGGAATAGTGTCCCATCATTGGTATCATTGGCAGGAATATTGTCCCATCAGTAATGTCAGTGGGAGGAATAGTGCCGCATCATTGGTATCAGTGGGAGGAATAGTGTCCCATCATTGGTATCATTGGCAGGAATAGTGTCCCTTCGTTAATGTCAGTGGGAGAAATAGTGCTGCATCATTGGTATCAGTGGGAGGAATAGTGTCCCATCATTGGTATCATTGGCAGGAAGAGTGTCCCATCATTTGTGTCAGTGGGAGAAATAGTGCCCCATCATTGGTATCATTGGCAGGAATAGTGTCCCATCATTAGTGTCAGTGGGAGAAATAGTGTCCCATCATTGGTATCAGTGGGAGGAATAGTGTCCCATCATTGGTATCAGTGGCAGGAATAGTGTCCCATAATTAGTGTCAGTGGGAGAAATAGTGCCCCATCATTGGTATCAGTGGGAGGAATAGTGTCCAATCATTGGTATCATTGGCAGGAATAGTGTCCCATCATTTGTGTCAGTGGGAGAAATAGTGCCGCATCATTGGTATCAGTGGGAGGAATAGTCTCCCATCATTGGTATCATTGGGAGGAATAGTGTCCCATCATTCGTGTCAGTGGGAGAAATAGTGCCCCATCATTGGTATCAGTGGGAGGAATAGTGTCCCATCATTGGGGAAGGTTCCTGCTTGTCTCCTCTATGCTATCTTATCAGTACATGTACACAGTGTTATTTATAGTCTTTCTAGGCAGTTGAGTTTAGAGGTTTTCTTTGTAAATCCAAAAAAATTAGTTCAGATGCTTTGGATCTATTTCAAGAGCCAAATGCTTCTAAACGGGCTAAATGTGGTAACCTGCGTTTAGCTGATTTTTTTTCAAGCCATTTTTTGGGCTATTTAAATATATATATATATATATATATATATATATATATATATATATATATATATATATATATATATATATATATGGTCGTGGCCCTCTGACTGAGAGTGATGTGGATCACATAAACACGCGACAGGACTTACAACATAAATAGACCTGAAGTGTGCCTTGGTGGTCTGGTCAGTATGCCAAGAAAAGGGGGCATACCCAAAGTAAGTAATGGGTAGTTAATTGAAGAAGGATATGCTGAGAAGTGCCCTGAAAAAGGGAAGGGCGGGAGGGTGTCGAATGCGCAGACTCACGGACATGAGGTGAGCTGGGAAGAGTCGGCCCAGTGACGTGTAGTACTGCACACTGAACCGACAAAGAGCATGTGTGAGTGGGCTGCTTAAATACCCTCCGGGCTCCTCCCATAAACTCAGGCCACCATACTGGCCTTCTTATTTATGGTCGTGGCCCTCTGACTGAGAGTGATGTGGATCACATAAACACGCGACAAGACTTACAACATAAATAGACCTGAAGTGTGCCTTGGTGGTCTGGTCAGTATGCCAAGAAAAGGGGGCAAAAGACTCAGATAGGGAAATAGCTTATATTGATTTCTTGTATTTATTGAGCCAGCTTGGTAAAGGCTTGTGCCATTCCTTCCTGAGGATTTGGGATGTATGTGGCAAAACAAGGAGACTTCCCATTAGCCTGGTATCTTGATTACGTGGTCTGGTACTCCCTGTTGGGAGGCAGTTGAGGCTGCTCTAATTCGGAAAGAATGTCCTGAGAACAGACTGGGATTTGAAGCCCAAGTTGCTTAGGATTCTGACATGCTTGACAAACTGGCTGCCACTCAGGGAGCTGGTTTAGAAAGGGTAGCAACGAGCTACAATCAGATTGGCTGGGTAGATGGAGCAGTAGTCGGTCAAGCACCGTCACTGGGCCTCAGGCATTGTTAGTCTGAAACAGGTTGATGTCAACCCCCGGGCTGGTTTGTTGCGTTTGCAGACTGAGAGTGTAGGGGTTCGAAAGCGAGTCGGGTGGCGTCGGAGCAGTGTCTGACTGCCGGAGCCACTGACTGTAAATTCACTAGGTCGTAGGGAACCGTAGAAGGCCTGGTAGATGACTGCTAGGATGACTATGCTGGGCAAGGCCCTAAATGGGGAACGAGTAAGGATTTCAGACATGTCCCTAAAAAGGGCACTCTTGAAAGATAGGCGCTTGCCACTGACTACAGGTTGGTGCTTCTGTATGCTCTATAGGAGGGACTTGACTGCATGGGCTCGAGAATACTGACAGTTTACTGGGGTCCTGCAGGGACAGGAAATGCTGGACGCCATCTAGATATGGCGTGATAGTATTGTGAGAAAGGGTCAGCTGCGTGTGGCAATACGATATGAAGGCTAGGACGTGTCTAACGTTGCCTATTGCTGCTCCGAGGCAAGTGGCCAAAAATTAGCAGTTAGTGTTCCAAGCAGTGTGATAGGCCTTCAGTGTGTTGCGTGCCAAGGAGTGGTTAATAAGCTGAGTTGAGTTGGTGAGATGCTACTTCAGTCCATCGTCAGCAATGACCAGAGTGGGACAGGGATGGTTATTGGGTCAGCTCCAGGCTCTTGCTGGAAAAACAAATAAGGTTAGAATGGGACAGAGCATCAGCTGCGATTTTGCATTTGCCTGGAATATGACTACAGAAGATATTAAACTGGTGACGGAGTGACAGCTGCGCGAGCCTGCGCAAGAAGGACGTGACGGGGAGAGGCTTGATCTACCTTAATTGTCGGCTGTGGCCTGATTGTCTGTGGTGAAGAACACCGTCTGTCCAGTTCAAGTGTGGCCCCAAACCTGGGCAGCTTCCACAATGGGGTACAGCACGAGACGTGACGAAGACTGGGTGAAGCAGAAATTTAAGAGAATTTCTGGGGGCCAAGGTTTGGAGAACTAGTGGCGGACGAAAAATGCACGCAAAAGCCTGTGGTGGCTCGGCTGACACTGCCGGGATGAAGATTGAAATGCTGTTCTATCAGGTGGGGAAGTTGTCCCACATAGCTAAGTCTGCTACTGATGCTTGGTCTAGTTTGAGAACTTGGACTGGATCTTGCATTGGTGTGAAAAAAATCAAGACAATACACAGGTGCTCAACAAGACGATATACGTGCACTCACTGACCAACGTGCCCTCGCTGACCAACGTGCACCCGCTGACCAACGTGCACTCGCTGGTGCTGGATGGAAACCTGAACTAAGTGCAGGGAAAAAGACAGGGAAAAGATGAGTGGCCCGCGTGCCACTAAAGATGAATGGCCAACTGGGTGCCACTGTGTGTTTGTTTGGCTGATTGTCACTGAGGTGTGTTTGCAAGTTTAGTTTGTATTTGGGTTTGCACGTTGGTGCGTGCTGCAAAGTGTTTTATACTGCTGCAAACAATATTGTGTGGTTGCAAGGGTCTCAGTCTGGTTTGCTGAGACGATATTGCGTGGTTGCAAAGGTCTCAATGATTATGAGGTTTGTTTTGAGATGGCCTTGTGTGGTTGCACGGGTCTCAATAAGTGAGGGGTTGCTGAGACGATGTTGCGTTTGCAATGGTCTCAAGTGAGTGTCGGGCTGCTGAGATGACTATGTATGGCTGCAAAGGTCTGAACGGGTGTCAGGTTGCTGAGATGATATTGCGTTTGCAATGGTGTCAAATGAGTGTCAGTTTGCTAAGACAACTTTGTATGGCTGCAAAGGTCTGAACGGGCGTTAGGTTGCTGAGACGAGATTGTGTGGTTGCAAAGGTCTAGACGAGTGTGAGGTAGCTGAGATGATATTACATTTTGCAAGGGTCTCAAATGAGTGTCAAGTTGCTGAGACAATATTCCCCCCCCCCTTTTTTTTTAATAAAAACGACTGTAAATGAAACGCTGGTAAACATGAGTTACCACATCTGGCTGTGTTTACAAGCCGTTACAGGCATCGGCGTTTCCAATGCCTTTGAACATCTGTCTGAACCCATTATTTTTTTTTCATTTTTTTCCCGAGAAGGTTTCTGAACTGCCTAGAAATGACTATAAATGATCCTGTGTACATGTACTGATAAGATAACATAGAGGAGTGATTGGGGATCTTGTGTAGACGTACTGATAAGATAACAGAGGAGAGATCAGGGGCGGCTGAAAAACACCCATTTTTCTGGCTGCAAGGGTCTCAATGAATGCCATGTTGCTGGGGCGAGACTGCGTGGTCACAAAGGTCTTTGATGAGTGGGAGGTTGCTCGAGATAGTATTGCGTGGTTGCAAGGCTCTCGATGAGTGTGGGGCTGCTGAGACGGTATTGCGTTTGCAAGGGTCTCAACAATGGTGTGAGGCTGCCGAGACGATATTGCGTGGTTGCAATGGCCTTGATAAATGTGGGGCTGCTGAGATGGTATTGTGTTTGCAAGGGTCTCAACAAAGGTGCCAAGCTGCTGAGACGGTTTTGCGTGGTTGCAAGGGCCTTGATGAATGTAGGGCTGCTGAGATGATTTTGCGTGGTTGCAATGGTCTCAACAGGTGTCAGGTTGCTGGGCCGAGATTGCATGGTGGCAGGTTTTTTTTTTTTCTTTGTTTTGCGTTTTTTTTTCTTTTTCTATATATAATTTTTTTTTTGCGTTTTTGTAAGGACCTGAGATGATTTTGTGTGGTTTCAAGGGTCTCGATGAGTGTGGGGCTGCTGAGACGGTATTGCGTTTGCAAGGGTCTCAACAAGGGTGTCAGGCTGCTGAGACGATTTTGCGTAGTTGCAGCGGTCTCAACAGGTTTTAAGGTTGCCGGGGGGCTGAGATTGCGTGGTGGCAACGTTTTTTTTTTTTTTTTTTTTTGCGTTTTTATATATATTTTTTATTTTGCGTTTTGTAAAGGTCATGTGTTGCAAGAGTCTTAGCAAGGGTGTCAGGCTGCTGAGACGATTTTGCGTAGTTGCAGCGGTCTCAACAGGTGTCAGGTTGCCGAGGGGCTGAGATTGCGTGGTGGCAATGTTTTTTTTTTATTATTATTTTTTTTATATTTGCGTTTTTGTTTTGTTTTTTGCGTTTTTATATATATTTTTTATTTTATTTTGCGTTTTGTAAAGGTCATGTGTTGCAAGGGTCTTAACAAGGGTGTCAGGCTGCTGGGATGATTTTGCGTGGTTGCAAGGATCACAATGAGTTGTGGGCTGCTGAGACGATATTGCATTTGCAAGGGTCTCAACAAGGGTGTCAGGCTGCTGAGACGATTTTGCATGGTTGCAATGGTCTCAACAGGTGTCAGGTTTCCGAGGGGCTGAGATTACGTGGTGGAAACTTTTTTTTTTTTTTGCAGGTCTTTTTTGCGTTTTTTTTTTTGTTTTTGTTTTGCGTTTTTATATATATTTTATTTTGCGTTTTGTAAAGGTCATGTGTTGCAAGGGTCTTAACAAGGGTGTCAGGCAGCTGAGATGATTTGCATGGTTGCAAGGTCTCAATCAATAAGAATTGGGTTACTGAGAAAGGATAGAAACACCTGGTTTGTTTGTACCTTAAGCAAGCAGTATAAGGTAGAGGACAACGCCTGTTTGAATCGTAGGTTCCATAGGGGCCACTAATGAACGATATGGGAGACAACGAATGGTAGCAAATTGATAGGACAAAGAATGTAGTAACAAATTTTACTTGCGACAGTGGGCCATGCGAGTGAGTTTGCGGCGGACTGTGGCTGGAGTCAAATATGTAGGAAAGATGTAGGGATGCCATGCATGGGGCAAAACAACAAGGTTTGGTGTAGAAAATAGAACACGAGAAGTGCGTACGAATATTTTATAAGCTTCACTGTGGGAACCGAACATATGATGCGGATGACACCATGAGTGGCCACGAATTTTGACATGACAAACAAGCTAACGAATCCTACCTGGGACAGTGAACATGCAACTGGGTTTGCTTGGACTGGAGTGGATGTGCAACACATCCGAAGAGTGTGGCGTGGTTTGGTGTGGCGCCATGCATGACGCACAGGCAATAACTTTGGTAAATAAATGAGAGAGAAGAACCGTGTACAAACAATTCGTAAGTTCCGCTGCGGAAACTAAAACGCACGGCATGGGGGAAACATAGAATGGCAATGGTGGAAAGTATGCAATGTATCTGATACAAAACGGTTATAAAGAGAAATGACTGATACAAAACGGTTGTAAAGAGAAATGATTGATACAAAACGGTTATAAAGAGAAATGATTGATACAAAACGGTTGTAAAATGCATGAAACAAATCCGATACGAATCGAAAGTAAGGAGTGTTGAACAAATCTGCTGTGAATTGGTTGTATAGTGTATGCTACTCCTTGCTGTGAAACCGAACACCTACCAGCCACCCATCCCCCCAGGCTAATCAAGTACAGACAAGGCAGCAGGTGAGTTCAATTACCACCTCAATCTGCCAAAGAACCCATACAAAGAATATATGCTAATGTCCAAATGAATGAGACAGCATGCACTGAATATACAAATACAAATACATAGTTTGTTTGGCAGGAGGAAGTTACAAATGTACCAAGCTTGTAACTAAGATGTTAGAACATGAGCAACAATAAGTCAGAGGCAGATTTTTACAAAAGAAATGCAGAATAAGAAGCATAACGAATTGCAAGATTGCACAAGATACAAAAGGTTTGAATACAACCTGCAACAGTAAGAAGAAGCCGTAATGCACTTGCGATGTCGAATGCGATTAAATGCGCAGACTCACGGACATGAGGTGAGCTGGGAAGAGTGGGCCCAGTGACGTGTAGTACTGCACACTGAACCGACAAAGAGCATGTGTGAGTGGGCTGCTTAAATACCCTCCGGGCTCCTCCCATAAACTCAGGCCACCATACTGGCCTTCTTATATATATATACGCTTCTAAATGCGGTTACCATCTGTCAAGGTAAATCTTTCTGGAGAGGTTGTAAAGGGGTTTTAAAGCGGAGCTCCACCCAGCAAAACAACATTTTGCCATGTTGTTTAAAAAAATAAAAAAATAAAAACCTGAAAAAAAAAAAAATACTCACCCGAAATAGCTGTTGCTATGCGGAAGTCCGTAATCTGCCTCTTCCACACCGCGGTTTAATGTCTTCTTGTCCTTCTCCTTGTGAATGGGGCGCGCTGCTTTCTGGGAACTGTGTGTGTTCTCAGAGAGCAGCGCGCCCATTCACAAGCCAGCGTGAGACTCACGCAGGCGCAGTAGGAAACGGGCAGTGAAGCCGTACGGCTTTACTGCCTGTTTCCCATAGTGTGAATGGCGGCACGGGACCCGGAGCGATCGTGGGACCGGCATCGGGGGGGGGCGTAAGCGCGGGCGCCTAGGACAGGTAAGTGTCCTTATTTAAAGTCAGCAGCTACACTGTTAATAGCTGCTGACTTTAAAAAAAAAATGTTTTGCGGCTGGAGCTCCGCTTTAAAGGAAACATTTTTTTTCATAATAAGCATCCTTTACCTGCAGACATTCCTCTCTTCACTTCCTCATTGTTCGTTTTTGCTCAGAAGTTGCTCTTCTCCTTCACTTCCTGCTTGTCTGATTGTTATGCCGCGTACACATTCCTGTCCCCAAACTCTTTTTTAAACAGTTTCAAAAGCATATTAACGTCTATATTTATAATTATAAAATATCTAGATGTAGACTCAATATCTTATTGAAACATATATGTACAGAGTGAATGAGACTCCCCAAACGTACTAATAGCCAGTGCTATCAGGAGAGGGGCTGACCAGGGCTATAGTCCTGAGTGGGCCCCCAAAAAGCCATGGGTCTCATATTGATTATTGACAATTATTAGCCCAGAGTTTCAATGCCTGGAGTTCGCTGGAAACTCGGGGCTATAAAGGGCTGGACTGGCCTACTGGGAATGCTCTGAGGCCACTTTGCAGGGCCGATCCTGGGCAGGTACATGGGCTGCCTCTGAAGGTAAGGGGGGCAAGCACCACCAGATTACACAAAGCAGGAATATCTCGCTTACTCGGTATGGCCACAGTGTCATGCGAAGTCCCGCCTTCTGGATCGTCTCCAATGATGGATGTGACACTGGTCCAATGCCTGGACGTGTGATGTCCATCATAGGAGCTGATCCAGGAGGTGGGACTTAACGTGACACTGTGGATACACTGGGTAGGCCGGAGATCTTTGCTCTGTGTAAACTGGTGGCTCTCCTCTTCCCCTGCACTGGCAAGGCTGTGCTGATGGGCAATGGCAAGGCTGTACTGATGGGCACTGGCCAGTCCGAACTGATGGGCACTGGTAAGGCTGCATTGATGGGCACAGGTAAAGCTGAGATGATGAGGTGGAATTGATGGGCACTTATGAGGCTGCATTGATGGGCAATGATCAGGCTGCATTTATGGGCACAGGTAAGGCTGCACTGATGGGCACAAATGAGGCTGCATTGATGGGCACTGGTGAGGATGCATTGATGAGCACTGGTGAGGCTGCATTAGTGGGCATTGTTGAGGCTGCATTAATGGGAACTGATCAGGCTGCATTGATGGGCAGATGGAATGTTTACATGTTTATGTGACTTACATGAGGGAAATATTATGCTGTTCTACAGTACAATTTCTATTTATTTACTGACATTTAAAAATACAGTTTAATTACTCATGTTTTAATACTTTAAATTCTCCCCGAAAAATTATTTATACCATGGACTCTTCTGTATTTAATTTCTTAACCAGAGGCACATGCGTGGCACTCTGTGACATGGACGCCTGAACACAGATCTCCGTCCTGTTCTGTGATTTTGGCGCCACCAACAGCAGGTACATACACCCCCTAACCTCATTCAGGCAACCTGTGGGCACAGTTTCAGGCTGATTGGACCAGCGAAATGGACCCCTAGAGCGCATCTCACGGCACTGTCAGAAGCCGCTGAGGCACCGGAATGGCTGCCATGCATCTCACACAGGCACACCAGCTTCTTCTCCCTGGTGGGCTTCACTTAATGAGGAGGTATGTGGAGGGGCCCTGATGCTTTCATCTAAAGGGGACCAACATCTCCAGCTTCCACAGTCTCCCTCCTAAATCAGACCCTGGACGAAATGCTCATGTCACCCGCAGTAGCTGCCTCACCAAGGCAAAGGTGTGCATGAACAGGATATGGGTCAAGATTTGCAGAAATGCTTGACAGGGGACTTGCTCAGACTGCTCACAAAATCACCTCAGACATTAAATCTTATCTTCACCTCATTGGTTCACGCATTGAGAATATTGAAAATAATTTCCAAGAACTGCATGAGCAGTTGGAGGGGGCCAAAATTGATGACCTGGAAAATAAGTGTAGAAGGTTTCATTTTAGGATCAAAGGTCTTCCAGAGACTATCATTGACATACCAGAAGCAGTGCACTCCCTAATCAAAAACCTTATACCTGACATCTGAGCTTACAAATTGAAACTTGATTGGCCCATAGGGCCCTTGGTCCACCCTAACCTGATAGGCTACCTTGTGAAATTGTGGTAAAACCTCACACTACTACAAAGTTAAATAAGAAGTTATCAGGAGAGCTTGCACCACCCCACAAATTCAACGTATGGGACATACAGTACAAGTTTATGCTGATATCTCTCCATTCACCATCCAGAAGAGGCAAGTACTTAAACCCCTTCTGATGGTTCTGACACAGAAGAATATTAAATACTGGTTGCTTTTCCCCTTAAGCCTGAAGTTTGAATGTAATGGAAAGCCCTACAGAATCTCAATGCTCACGGACAGAGAAATCTTGCTGCGGAAACTGGGCCTTCTGCCCACAGATCCAACCTCCCCGATGCAATTATCTCTTTCCAGTAGGGATGAGCTTCATATTCTAATCAAACTCATGTTCGACTCGAACATCGTATGTTCGATCGTTCGTCAAATTACGAACGTTTTGGGTCATTCGCGCCAAATTCGAGTTACGTTTCACAGCCCATAATTCACTGCAGCATCGCAGTGCATTGCTGACTGATGATTGGCCAAGCATGCACTATGACCCGCATGCTTGGCCAATCACAGCTTGCAAAACACGGAGAGCCATAATTGGCCAAACCAGTCTCGCTCATCTGCAGGACCCGGGAATGTGTTCTAATTGACTCGATGGCAGATATCTACCATGGACCACCCATCAGATGGAAGGTAGGTGATTGGGGGTCACTGGTGTCTCCACCTAAACTGCTCCATGGCTGATCTCACCACCCATAAACCTGCCTTACACTTTTCCTCACACAATGTGCAGGGAATTAACTCGAATTAAGTACCGGAAAATCTGCCAATACTATCATGACCAAGAAATGTACATATTATTTCTTCAAGAAACACATTTCCCCAAATCTTATGCCCTGTCCTTCATACACACCAAATTTCCTATGTTCTACCTTGCTAATTCGGATAGAAAGACTAAAGGTGTAGGGGTGTTTTTTCCCGCAAAACCCATTTCTCATTGGTATCAGAATTTAAGGACCCTGATGGCAGATTCATACTAGTGAAGGGCCTCATTAATAACCAGCTTTACTTTCTCATCTTATACTATGCACCTAATAAGGGCCAATCAAAATGTTTTCAGTCCCTCTTTCACACTCTAGCTCATATGCTTGAAGGCCTGGTCCTCTATGGCGGAGACTCTAACATTGCTTTTTACGCAGGAAAGGATAAATCCCGTCCTCCAGGTAAGGATGGTGTCCATCTCACCAGACAGAGTCTTAGGCCGCGTACACACAATCAGTCCATCCGATGAGAATGGTCCGATGAAGCTGACTGATGGTCTGATGTGCCTACACACCATCGGTTAAAAAAACGATTGTGTTAGAACGCGGTGACGGTTACGTGTTTTAACACGATTTAACACAACGACGTGCTGAAAAAAATAAGTTCAATGCTTCCAAGCATGCTTCGACTTGATTCTGAGCATGCGCAGCCTTTTAACTGATGCTTTTGCATACTAACGATTGGTTTTGACCCAACGGTCAGGAGTCCATCGGTCAAATTTTAAAGCAAGTTCTCTTTTTTTTGACCGAAGGATAACTGACCAATGGGGCCCACACACGATTGGTTTGGACCGATGAAATGGTTCTTCAGTCCGTTTTGGTCAGTTTTGACCAATCGTGTGTATGCGGCCTTAATGTAGCCAAACAGATTTACCACCAGGGTTTGGTTGACGCCTGGAGGGAAATGAACCCTTAGGCCCGGGATTACACACAATACTCTAGCCCCCACAATACTTTTGCCAGAATAGATCACTTTTTCATTCTGCAAAATCATACCCCGCTGGTTAATAAAGTAATCATTAAAGACTGTCTGGCCGGCTCACTCCTTCCTTCTCCTGATAATAAACAGACTGACGGCCCGACAACAAGGGTTTAAACACCTCAATCCTTAGCAACCCCTCCCACGTCAGTGAGATTGAAAAAGACATTTAGGAATATTTTCTACTCAATTATGTTGATAACTTCTCCCCCACCACTCTGTGGGTGGCACATAAAACCTCCATTCGGTGTAAACTGATCCAAATGTCCTCTAGGATATGCAGAGCCTGCAAACTAGATATAGACAGGCTGGAGAGGGAATTCTCGTATTTAAGCAAACAACATAAATGCAACCCCACCTCTGGATCGGCAGCAAAGCTTGAAATAGCGCACACAGCTCTTAATTTGACCCTCACTGCTATAGCCGAAAAAAGCTTGCGATGGGATGGAGGAAGGTTTTATCATCAAAAAGACAAGTTGGAAGCTATGTTGGCACATAGGCTGACTCCTAAGATAAGGTCTCACACCTTACCTAAGATAAAATTACACAATGGATCCTCTTACAAAATCCACAGAAAATCATGCAAGCTTTTCATGATTTCTACCATTCTTTGTACAGTAAAACTGGGAAGGAACCCTCACTCATTGATTCCTTTCTCGACTCAAAGAAGATCCCCAAGCTCCGGGAACATCACAGAGACATCCTAGAGATTCCCATCTCAGCGGAGGAAGTCTCACATGTCATTAAGAACCTTAAAATTCATTCAGCCCCCAGGCCAGATGGCTTTTCGGTTCTGTATTATAAACATTTTGCTCCGCTAATGTCCCCCTATCAGGCCCAGGCAAGCACACTAGTTGCACCAATAATTATCGCCCAATATCAAAAAAAAAACAAAAATTCTGGCCCGATCAGATCAGAAGACCAATTGACATACTCTCTCTACTGGGATCTGGCAGGGAAAAAGACCACCGCAGAAGGGATTCTTGCTTTCACTGGATCTTATGAAGGCATTTGATTCTGTCTCCTGGGCTTTCTTGTTTCCGATACTGCAAAAATTGGGTTTTGGTCATTCCTTTATGAATATAATAGTAGCACTCTACTCCAATCCTGAAGCACAAATTAAAATGCAGAGATATTACTCACATCCTTTTCCAATCTTCAAGGGTACAAGACAAGTTTGCCTCTTGTCCCCACTGATATTTGCCATGGTCATTGAGACCTTAGCTATCGCCATCTAGGACATACTGTCCTGACATACATGGAGTGCGTTGTGGCCCACAAACCAACAAGTGTGCTCTTTTTGCTGATGATATATTACTTTTTATCACCTCATCACTTACCTCATAACAAAATTTATGCAGGGTTCTTGCTGATTTCGGAAAAGTCTCTGGCCTCAAGGTTAACTACTTGAAATCTCTAGCACTATACATCAACTTATCAGCAACCCTGGTAGCACAGCTCAAAGAAAACTTCCGGTTTGGATGGAGTGAGTCCATAATCCCCTATTAACCCCACGGCATCATTAAACAAACTCTGTACTGCTAATTTTCCCCCAATCTATCGCAAACTGGAAGAGGATGTGTCACGCTGGGATAAAATGACCCTACTTCCACGCATCCTTTACCTATTTAGATCACTACCCGTCCCCATCTCCAAGGATCACCTCCAGAAATTCCAATCTAAAATCATAAAATTTATATGGGGATTGAAGGGGCATAGGATAGCCAAAGGGACCCTTTTTATGAATAGAGATCAGGGAGGTATAGGTTTGCCTTCTCTGGTATTATCAGGCAGCACAGCTTTCCCAACTCTCCACTATCTACTTTAAAATTGCCCACCCTGATTGGGTAAACATGGAACAACAAGCTATCCCTAAATTTACTCTGGACGACATTATCTGGTCCTCAACTAAATCTAGACCTGCCATCATGATTTCCACACTGCCCACTCCCTTGTAATATGGGACTCTCTCAAAACTAATTCATAACTGATTTCACACTGGCACCCTTTGGCCTCGTACACACGATCAAATCTGTCCGCTGGAAACGGTCTGCTGGACCGTTTCAGCAGACAGATTCGATCGTGTGTACGGCCGAGCCAACAGATTTGGCCACCTGACAGATTTCAAAGCATGCTTTGAAATCTATCGGGTGGGAATCCGTCCGCCCGACATGTCTGCTGGTAAGTACACTTACCAGCAGACATGTCGTCCCGCACCGCGCAAAAGTGTTTTACTTCCTGGTGCGGTGACGTGGCGGCGTCAACGTCACCGCCACGTCACCAACACGTCACTCTCAATCACGGACTATGAAAGGTGGTGTGGTCAAGCCATGGAGCAGAGAGGGGGAATATTGGTGATTGCTAGGGCTGAGACCAAGTCGCTCTATATGAGAGACTGGGAAAATGATTTTCAACACACTTGGAGCATGGAAGAATGACATAGAGCTTCTAGTGCCTCACCTTTGTGCTTTCGCAACTGCGGGCATATTGGGTCGATGCTACACATATTGTGGGACTGTCCCAAGATCAGGGGTCTATGGAATAAAATATTTTATATCATTAGGAAAATCACGGGATTACCCATCCGAAAGTCCCCTCAACTCGCTCTCTTAAACTTTCCCTGCCCTGGAACCCCAAAACTAGTCCAAAGACTTATCATGTTTATCTTCCTTGGGATCAAGCTAACAATTGCTTGGGATTGGAAACAACCAACTGTTTCCTTTCTCTTGGTCAAACGGAAGATATCATGGATCATGGCCCAAGAGAAAACAGTTAGCATCTGTTTGGATACTGCTGATAAACACAATGCCACCTGGGATCCCTGGACCAGGTACCCATCTTTGCCAACTACCGCTTCCCTGCCATTCGGGCTGGAGTAGATGAGTGAGCACCGCACCGTCTTACAATGTATCACCCCTACAATCTCTATCCTCACTTTCCTTCTTCTAATCTTCCCTTTCCTCTTGTCTACTTTTCATTATCACCCTACAGGTAATACTACATGACTAACACCTGGAGACACTTTTTTTTCGCTTGCTCCCGAATTACAAGAGAGAGGGTTTTACTGCTTGTTACAATAGATAATTAGATGTTATCCAGACCTTTAATCCGACTACTTCTGTTTACTGGACACCTACAAGTTTCTATATATTTAGCCTCTGATAGTCCACTCAAGAGTCGAGGCACGGTTACCATGCTAGGCATTTCAAATTTGGTTCTTCCTTTTTCCTCTCTCTTGTTCCAATGTTTTGCAACTTTTTTTTTCACTAGGTATCTGTGTATTTAATGTTAAGCTTTGCCGGGGGGGGCAGGAATGGGCCCTGCTGTTAAATATTAGATCAATCATTTTAATTACATGCCCCTGTTGAACAGGAGCAGAAAAATCAGCCCTTTGTTGGTGGTGGTGGTGCTGGTGCCACAACACTGTAAGCCCTCACAGTTACTCTTGGTGGGAGCAGGAACGGGCCCTGCTGTGAAATATTAGATCAAGAATTGTAATTACATGCCCCTATTGAACAGAGGCAGAAAAATTGGGTTTTAGGCACTGGTTCCACAACACAGCAAACCCTCACAGATACTCTAGTTGGAGTGCAGGAATGAGCCCAGCTGAAGTATTGCATCAAAAAATGTAATACCACACCCCTGTTAAACAGGGGCAGAAAAATTGGGCCTTAGTCACTGGTGCTGGTGCCACAACACTGCAACCCCTCACAGATACTGTAGTTGGAGTGCAGGAATGAGCCCTGCTAAAAAATATTGCATCAAAAATTGTAATTACACGCCCCTGTTAAACGGGGGCAGGAAAATTGGACCTTAGCCACTGGTGGCGTTGCCCAGAACCAAAAATGTTCTTACAAGCTATCAGCATGATCATGGAGGAGGAAAAGGATAGTCACTCAGCATAACAGGATAGTCACTCAGCATGACAGGATAGTCACTCAGCATGACAGGATAGTCACTTAGCATGACAGCATAGTCACTCAGCATCAGCATAGTCAGTCTTGAAGGCATCTGACATTTCCATAAAAAATATTCAGTTACATCAGCATCAGGTGCTTGGTAGCTGGTGGTGATCAAAGCCTGAATCATTTTTTTGAA
Source organism: Rana kukunoris (assembly GCA_029574335.1). Taxonomy (NCBI): domain Eukaryota; kingdom Metazoa; phylum Chordata; class Amphibia; order Anura; family Ranidae; genus Rana; species Rana kukunoris. Next base: position 199,886,610 of record CM056050.1, on the reverse strand, counting down.
GGTCAGTCGATCGACCGAGTCGGTGGAGAGGCGCACCCTGTGATCAGTTACAAAGTCTCCAGCAGCACTGAATGTGCATTCTGAAAGAACGCTGGATGCAGGACAGACCAGTAGCTCAATTGCATACTGTGCAAGCTCTGGGCAGTGATCCATCCTCAAGACCCAGTAAGCCAGAGGATTTTCAGTGGTAAAGGTGTTCAAGTCTGATCTTCCCCCTAGGTATTACCACACCATGTAAAACAGATGCTGGCGATGGTTGCTGGAACCGGTCATACCTTGGGGCTGCGGACTAAAAAATTGTCTGAACGCATCGGTCAGCCGGCCATCTTCTCCACCGCTCATTGTTTGACTGACCGAAGCCTCAGCAACATGTTGTCCAGGACCAGGATTTTGTAACCTCCCAGTCTCTGGGAATGTGTTGCACAGACCTTTCTGCAAGGCCTCCCAAAGATGTCTCATCTTACCCTTACCCTTACCCTTGTAAAGTGGATCAAGGAGGGTTGCCAGCCAGTAATGATCCCTCTCCTTGATAGCACAAATACAAGGATCCTTCCGCAGGCTTTGCAGGATCAGGGAGGCCACGCAGTGTAGGTTTGCTGAGGCATTCGGTCTGGAGTCCTCTGGGTCACTGAGGACGACAGGATCCAGAGCCACCTTCTCCCAGCCACGTACAAATCCATGGGTTTCTTGGGGCAGTAATTGATCCCTTGAAGACTGCTGCTGATGCTGAGTGCTAGGCTCTACCTCCGTGCTGACACAATCCTCCTCCTCATCCTCTTCCTGTGTGATAGGCGGGCAAGCAGGAACACTTTCTGCATAAAGGGGGCCTTTAGAGGTAAGGAAGTCCTCCTCACATTGTGTGCTCCAACAGGTGGATAAGAGGGACAGTGTCACTGATGCATGCACTGTCACTGCTCACCATCCTCGTGGCCTCCTCAAATTGTGACAGGACAGTGCATGCATCCCTGATCATGACCCACTGGCGTAGGGAAAAAAAAAACAAGCTCCCCTGACCTTGTACTGGTGCCATATTGGCACAGATACTCATTGATAGCCATCTGCTGTGTGTGCAGCCTCTGCAGCATGGTCAACGTAGAGTTCCACCTGGTGGGCATGTCACAGATTAGGCGGTTCTTGGGCAGGTTGTATTCCTTTTGGAGGTCAGACAACCGAGCACTGACATTATATGACCATCAGAAATGCACACAGAGTTTCCTGGCCTGATTCAGGACATCCTGTAAGCCCGGGTACCTGCCCAAGAACAGCTGCAGCATCAAGTTAAGGACACAAGCAAAACAGGGCACATGGGTCAGTTGTCCCTGTCGGAGGGCGGAGAGGTGGTTGGTGTCATTGTCGCAAACCACCATTCCTGGCATAAGCTGGCGTGGCATCAACCACCTCTGAGCCTGCCCCTGCAGAGCTGACAGAACCTCTGCCCCAGTGTGGCTCCTGTCCCCCAAGCACACCAGCTCAAGCACTGCATGGCATATTTTTCCCTGTGTACTTGCGTAGCCCCTTGAACGCCTACGGAGAACCGCTGGTTCCAAGGACAATTCAGCACAGGAAGAGGCCACAGAGGAAGAAGAAGAGGAGGGGGTGGAGGGGAGAGGTGTGTTACAATCACCAGTAGTAGCATTTTGGAGGCGTGGTGGCTGAACAACCTCCAACACTACTGTACCTTGTCCTGCATCCTTCCCAGCTGCCAGAGGGTCACCCAATGCGCCGTGAAAGATAGGTAACGTCCCTGTCCATGCCTGCTGGACCATGAGTCAGCGGTAATATGCACCTTACCACTGACTGCCCTGTTCAGCGAGGCATGGACATTGCCTTCCACATGCCGGTAGAGAGCCGGAATCGCCTTCCGTGAGAAAAAGTGGCATTTGGGAACCTGCCACTGAGGTACCGCACATTCCACAAACTCACGGAAAAGGGCAGAGTCTACAAACTGAAAAGGCAGCAGCTGAAGTGCTAGCAATTTAGATAAGCTAGCATTCAACCGCTGGGCATGTGGATGGCTGGGAGCAAACTTCTTTCGGCGCTGCAGCAGCTGGGGCAGGGAAATATGCCTGGTACAATCTGATGTCAGTGTAGATTGACCACAAATACCGTGACACACCTAATTCTACACCTTCAGTCCTATCAGTGCAGGCTTTAAAGAGGACTGAGGGTATTATGGGGTTGGAGATCCCAGCTGATGAGGAGCAAGGAGAGGTCCGCTTTGTTCTTTGGTGTGAGTCTTTGAGGTACGCTTGCCAACTAACTGCATGGCAGGTCGACATATGTCTGGTCAAGCATGTGGTGCCCAAGCGGGTAATGTTTTGGCCATGCGAGATACGCTTGCAACATATGTTGCAAATAGCAGTGGTGCGATCTGATGCACACATCTCAAAAAAGGCCCACACCAAAGAATTTTTGGAATAATGCGGAGAGACAGCAGCGCCCTGTACATGCAGTGTATGCAGTCGGTGTGCTGCCCCTAAGCTGGCCCCTGCATGGCATCCTGCCTCGTTGGAGATGTGCCTCCTCCTCCGCCCTCCTATGAGGCACCCACGTGGAGTCAGTGGCCTCATCATCCCCTCCTTCCTCATCACTGTAGCAAACCTGGCAGTATGCTGCAGCTGGGGGAACATGACTGCCGGATTGCTGTGCTTCTTGGGCACGCCCTCTCTCTGGGCTCACATTACTGCCTTCCTCTAGTTGGATACCCTCATTGGAGCCTTCAAAACGCTGCGCATCATACTTCAGCATGTACCCAACACTGTGGTCAAACAGTTCGGGGGACTCCTCAGGACATGGTGGGGCTAGGAAAGGAGTGACTGATGCCATTAAACAGAGGGAAGAGGCCACGTTGGCAGCTGCTTTGCAATACAAAGTACCCTGAGCCTGGGTGAGAGAGGATGAGGACGGCTTGGTCATCCACTCTACCAAGTGTTCGACATGTTGCAGCTCAACATGGCCAGCTGCCGAAAAAAAGGACAAGCGTGTCCCACGGCCACGTGCTGATGAGGATGCACCGTGTCCATGACCAGCACTGTTTCCTCTAGACACAGAGCCTGCTTGCCCTCTTTTATCGGCTCGTGACTCTCTGGTTCTCCTTGATGTCCTTCCAGACATACTAATGGCCTGCAGGCAGATGTAGCTGCACAAATACTGACAATAATTGCTGATCACTGCCTGTGGTATTAATATGAGAACACCAGCAATTGTATTCACGTAGCTTTAGGTGCACACTGTGCAGATGAGACACTACACCAAGTGAAAATACTTCCAGATCCCTGCCTGTGGTATTATTATGAGAACACCAGCAATTGTATTCAAATAGCTTTAGGTGCACTCTGTGCAGATCAGATACTACACCAAGTGAAAATACTTGCTGATCACTGCCTGTGGTATTAATATGAGAACACCAGCAATTGTATTCACGTAACTTTAGGTGCACACTGCAGAGGACACAGTACACCAAGTGAAAATACTTGCTGATCACTGCCTGTGGTATTAATATGAGAACACCAGCAATTGTATTCACATAGCTTTAGGTGCACACTGTGCAGAGGACACGGTACACCACGTGAAAAGACTTTCAGATCCCTGCCTGTGGTATTAATATGAGAATACCAGCAATTGTATTTACGTAGCTTTAGGTGCACACTGTGCAGATGAGACACTACACCAAGTGAAAATACTTGCAGATCCCTGCCTGTGGTATTAATATGAGAACACCAGCAATTGTATTCATGTAGCTTTAGGTGCATTATACATCATTGAATGAATAATACTTATTGAATACAGTTTTGTTATAGGCCTGCTTGTGGCACCACCTTTAAGATGCTACAACTAAAGTCAACTTGCTTATTTGTCCTAAAACTGTAAGGCCTCGTACACACGAGGCATTCTATTTGTTCAAATCGGTCGGACCGACCGATTTGAACAAATCTGTCTGATAGGATTTTGGTTTGCTCGCGTGTACACATGAGCAAAACAAAATCCCCGCCAGCAGACGGCGCGCTGACGTGTCGGTGACGTGGCGGTGACGTTGACGCCGCCACGTCACCGCACCAGGAAGTAAAACACTTCCGCGCATGCGCCGAATCCATTCGGCGGCGGTGCGGGACGACATGTCTGCTGGTAAGTGTACTAACCAGCAGACATGTCGGGCGGACGGATTCCCACCCGATAGATTTCAAAGCATGCTTTGAAATCTGTCGGGTGGTCAAATCCGTCGGCTCGGCCGTACACACGATCGAATCTGTCTGCTGGGACGGTCAGACAGATTTGATCGTGTGTACGAGGCCTAAGTGTTACAGGAAAATCCAGGGGATTTGACATATTTCATCATGCTCTGCTTATAAAAAAAAAAACACTAACAATATCAAACAGCAAAAAACAGAATTCACATTATATCACTGTTAAAAAAAATATATATATCTAATAAAATATTTGTGCTATTAAGACTTTCATGAATTATTATGATGTGTCATGTATAGTTATAGGAATTCATTATATACCGTACATACTTACAGAATATAGATAATGTTGTATTCAATAAATGCACAGAATAAATGTCTAATATTCTTCACTATAATACTTAAAGAAGTAGACAATTGAAAAAAAGAAGACACAATAATATGAATTAGAGGCTTTGGCCTCTTTACAGAACATCAATTATAAGAAAAACTTGTCAACTGGTTTGGAACTCAATTAATCCTATTAGGTGAAATTAATTTGGATGCTAATTAAATAGGCTTCTCTGTGTTGTAAATTATCACAACAATTCCATTAGTTGTTAACAAAATAATTATTTAAGGCTAAAAAGGTTGCTCTCCCATATTAGGTGAATTGATTTTGTCTGAAATCAGTGGGTAATACATATACACATAGGCCCAGATTCACAAAGCACTTGCGCTGACGTAAAGCAAGTTACGCCGAAGTAAGTGCAAATGTGTGCCAGCGTATCTGTGCGCCAAACCCACATACGCCTAAAAACTGGCCACCCTACGCGACGTAGCTTGCCTATGCCGGCATAGCGTGGCCACACATATAGGCTGGATGCATGTTACTGCCCCCATTGATCAGACATTCAAATATGCAAATGTGAGCCTGGCACATACTACGCGAGGTGTGCACAAGTTTTGCGTCCGGCGCAAAGTTATTCCCCATAAAGGAGGTGCAACCCGGTAACAGATGTGCACAGGTCAGCTGGAGAGCAGCTGCAGCAGCACCGTTACGGACGAGCTGAGCAACCACACTTGCAGGACGACACATCCGTATGCCAATATGCCAGGGGCAGCCATGGTGGTCATAGCACTGCTGCGTCCACAGGCACGGAGGAGGGCACAGGAGATGATATACCGAACGCGCATTAACATCTTTGGCATGGAGGAATCGGAGGTATACCGCATCTTCAGATTCAGCCCTGATGCCATCCTGGAATTAGCCACAGCCCTGCATGATGAAATCACCAGCCAGACGGGACGCTCACATGCAGTGCAGCCACTGGTCAAGGTACTGGCAACACTCCATTTCCTTGCCAGTGGATCTTTCCAACGTACAAGTGGAGTCGTGTCTGGGATGTCACAATCCAACATGAGCAAATGCGTGCATCAGGTTGTCTCCGCAATCCTCATATGCATGTCCCACCACATCCTCAAACCGACCCATGAGCATGTGCGGCAGAAGGCAATGCAGGATTTCTACAGAATTGCCAGATTTCCATGCACCGTCGGGGCCATTGATTGCACACATGTGGCACTACGGCCCCCCCATATATACCGCAATCGTAATCTGTGGCATTCCGTCAATGTACAGGTGATAGCCGATGCCCAATGCCTCATATGGCACGTCCCTGCCAAACACCCAGGTTGGTAAGTGACATGGGAGTCAGGCATGACTGTCTGCCCCCATGATGCAGACATCACGAGGGGCAAATGCACGGCTAACATTCTCCTGTCTTTTCCCTTCCAGGTGACTCGGCATATGCACTTGGGCCCCATCTCCTGACTCCATACCAGAATCCCCAAACCAGAGGAGAGAGAAGATACAATGCTGCACACATATGCACCCGTGCAGTGGTTGAGCGCACATTTGGCATCCTGAAGTCCCGTTTCCGATGCCTGGATAAGTCCGGGGGGGCCCTGTTGTATTCCCCAAACTTTGTGTGCCAGATCATCGGTGCATGTTGCGTGCTGCACAACTACGCCATAAGAAAGGGCCTGGAGATTGACATATGTGATGACCTGACCCCCAAGCCACACAGTCCCCCCCTGCCCGAGGCGACCCCATCTGCTGAAGGAACAGCAGTCAGGAGTTGCCTCATGGAATGTATCTTTGCACCTTAAACACACACATTCATCATGGCACACGGACAATGCATGCATGCACACCACTGTGGTCCCTAGCTCACACACACCACATCCACCTCACATTGGTTTAGCCCAAGTCCACCGCACAGGACTTGGGAGTAGCAACGCCACGCTAAGGCCCCAATGATGTTGCTGTCCATTCATACCACATTCACATTGTCGTGGGGATAACCTCTCCCCGACGAACCAAGGTGACCCCTGCCAGCTGACACGCCTTGCTGGCAGAAATGTCACACATACACACACAAGTCACATGGTTGCAATGACCTCACCGGACAAACCCTGCCCCTGAAAAATGGTGTCCAGTCCCCACCTCTGCACTCCTCACCGTGTACATGGTGCTGTGACATCGAAAAAAAAAAAAAAAAGGGATCATGCCATTAACAGCCATGGCATGCCCTTACAGGTGCACGGCACATGCATCTGTGCACGTGACCAAAATAAAAAATAAAAGCTCAAACTCTGAGCGGCACTTTTCCTGAGGACAGTCATTTGCCCTCTTTCGGGCCAGGCGACGACGTGGGTGGAGGGGGTGGGACATCACCTGGGCGGACGCTCCTGGATCTTGTGGCAGATGTTGCCTGCATCCCTTCCAAGGCAACTGCATTGCGTGTGAGCACGCTGTTGGTCTCTGCCTGCAAATGCGTCTGCCTGGCATTATGCTGGCGCTGGAGGCACCTATTCTGCCGACCCTCCGTCTGGATAGCGGCAGTGTTGGCCTGCACGACCACGGGCAGGCTTTTTACCTCCGCCATGATGCCAGCTGCTGTGGCCTGCAGCTCCCCAATCGACATGGTGTTCCGAACCAGGCTGGCCTGCATGTCCAATCCCTGGTCGCCAGATGTGGAGGGACTCCCTGCGACCATGTGGTGACGCATGGCATCTAGGGTCTCGGAGTGGTCACCCAAGCATGTGGCCATGGCAGCGCAATTTTCACTCCTCCTGCAGGCAGTCTGTGATGGTGCTGGTATGCTCAGCCTGTTGGCTGAGGCACTGCTGCATAGCGGCTGTGGTGCCCTGCACAGCCACAGTGCACTCAGCCTGGGTCTTTGCTGAGGACCCAACAAAGAAGGCCAGGCTGTCAGCCACACGGTGGAGGTCACCGTGAGCCTGCTCCCTCTCCAGCCCTTCTTGGAGGGATACGGCTACATCCCTTGTCTTCCTCAAAGCCTTCCTGGGGGGTGGAGAGGCTTGTGTCCGTCTGGACAGGGTAGCCCTTGAGGGGGTTCCCCTGATGGGGGTGGCCCTTGATGGGGTTCCCCTGATGGGGGTGGCCCTTGAGTGGGTTCCCCTGATGGTAGTCGAGGTGTCGGAGGGTCCGGGAAAGATGTTATCCTCCTCGAGGTAGAGATATTCCTCAAGATGGATGTCCACCTGCTCCTCTTCAACTACCTCTAGAGCAGAGGTGTGGGCACTCCCCTCCACCGGTGGTACGTGGCTTGCCAGGGGGTCAGGCTCAGGATGATGTTCCGGGGATGGCGTGGGTCGGATACAGGCAGAGGATGGCCCAGCTCCCTCCAACACATCTGTGGATGACACAAAGCATTCACATGTTGGTGGACACACACACATGTCCCCTTGCACCCCCTCACATGCAACACACCGTATGTCTGGGCGTACTTATGTTCTCGGCGTATGCGGTGGGCCGGCGTATCTCATGTAGTTACGTCGGCAAGGTTGTGCGCAGGCGCAGAGGGGTGCTTTGCATGCGTCTACGTCACGGCGCATGCGCGGGTCGAGATACGCCGGGCATTAATCACTGCACCACACCGGCGTACCTGTCCGGCGCACGGCCCATCATTTGCATGGGGTCACGCTCACTTCCACTTACGCTGGCATGCGCCTTCGAAAAAACGCTACACTGGCACATCTTGGTGAGCAATGGCTTGCTGAATGCAGTGCTTGTCTCTCTGCGCTGCGCCGGCGTAGTGTTCTGTGTGGGCGCTATGCCTGCGTAAATCTGCGCCCACTCTCTGTGAATCTGGGCCATTGAGTGTATATATACATTATATAGTCATGTAAAAAAGTAAAACTCATGTCAATTTTTGACTTTTTCATCATATTTAGAACTCATAAACACTGGGCGATTAGCCCTGGGACATTAGATCACAGCATTTTGGTGCAGGAAGAAGACAGGCGCACGCATCATCCAGCCCAATGCCAGCAACCCTTAAATTTCTATAAAAAACAGAAAGCTGCTGGACAGGGCTGGATTGTGTAATTGGGCCAGATTCAGGTAGATGGGAGCATCTTTGCTCCAGAGTAACGCTTCTCATTTGCGTTACGCTGCAGAAATTTTAGGAGCAAGTGCTGTTATTCAAGAAGCACTTGCTCCTAAAGTTGCGGCAGCGCATCGCAAATGAGCTGGCGGAATTCAAATTGGGCGGGTACGGGGCGTGTAGTATTTAAACGAAGCACGATCCCGCCATGAACTTTTTACGCAAGCGACGTGATTTTTTTTTTCCCGACGCGATGACGACGCCTATACCTAACATAGGATACTCCAACCCCATGTAGGTATATCTTCGCGCCGTGTATCCCGTCCGGAAACGTCGTACCGTCATTGCGTCGCGCCGGAATTCGCTCGTGAATTGCCGATTTCCGCTCATTAACATATTTTTTGAGCGGAAATCGGCGGGAACGCCCCCGGCGCCATTTTTAAGTTGAAGTAACGATGCGATGGCGAAACTCAGTTACGCTGATCGCATCGGAGCTTCAACCCGGCGTTTCTTGTTTTCTGGTTACAGAAAACAAAAACGCCGGCTCAAAGTCACAGTTAGGCTGGCGGATCACTGGATCCGCCAGCCTAACTGTTCCTGAATCTGGCCCATAATGTTTAGAGCAGTATGCACCCAGGGATGAATGCTCATAAAGCAGACTGCTTGCATTCCAGGCATTTGTCCCTGGGTGTATAGTATATTGCACTAAACCTTAGTACCAGAGGGTTATGAATTTGCTTAGTCAAAACCCTGATTTAAATTCTATTAAAATGTTCTTATGTGGTTAGGGTATTTAAAGAATGCAGTTCATGCAATTGGAACCCTCACACATCTTGCAACTGGACATATAGTGCATGGGAAAAGTGACCAAAAATGTTGATGTTAAAGGCTGGTGTGAAGTTATCCAAAATGAAATGCAGCTATGTAATGCAAATGCAGTTATACAATTCAAAAAGTAATTCCTGCTAAAGTGGATAATGTCTGTTTCTGAGGTCATGAAATTTTAAGGAGATGAGTTGCTATATAAAATAATGGGGAACTCCTGTGCTGTCTGATGGGCCTAGTGGGGGAACTGCAGCAGTGACCTGTGGATCTAATCCTAACAGACAAACTGGTGTATATGTAAAAATAATGAAACTGCGCTGTGGGGAAGTGAGGGGAGGGAAGGGGAGATGTGATGATGTGTGAAAGAAAGGGAAAGGAAGGGGGAGGGGGCCTGGAGTGGAGGCAATAAAGTGAAAAGGAAAAAAACTAGGATATCGCTATATCTAGCGGTAAAGACCCAATATTTGTAAGCTTATACAAAAAAAACAAATATATAATAATAAACACAATCACACATGTGTAAAAAAAACACAGACAAAAAAATCTCGTAAATAGTGTCCCAAAGAAAAACGCAGCGAAGAGAAGATGGTCCAACAAACAGTGTCTGAATGAAACCCCTCCACCAAAGATGCAGAGTGCTGTATAAAGTAGCTCCTACTGTCACATATCCCCCCCTTTGTTCCAAACCCGAAGGGGGCAGAACACACCAGCCCAAATCCTTGATTGGGGCACCTCTGTGCCAGCTGTTCACTGTGTAGGCCCAATCTTTTTTCCGGGTGCGTTTCCAGGCACGCCCTACCCTGGTTTGCAATGGGGTCCTACCATTCTGTATCCCCAGCCTACTCCCTCTGTTCTTGGGGTTCCTGAGCTCACGTTTCTATTCTGGTGGCCCCCTGCTTTTCCTGCTACTTCCTTTAAACTTGGTTTCTGGATTCTGTAGGAAACCTGCTCAAGACACTACGCCTGACGAGGAACCATCTTTTTCCTCACTGGTACCTGTTTTCCCCATCACAATAGGTCCCTTGGGTTTGCCCTCCTTTGCCATTGCTCTTGACAGCTCAACATCTGTGTATCATGCTCATTTTCCAAGAAATTATTCATTTTTATATCCAGGTCATTATTTATATTAACATTCAATAATAAGTCACCATTTCTCCACTTACCAATAGTGTCAGTTATTTCTTGCTCAGGGTTTGTTAGGGCCAGGCCCAAGGTGGGACAGCTATCCCCTATGGGATCTTCACAAGGCTTCACTTCACCTGTTGTCCAAATATCTGTGGGCAGTTGTCCTAACAACTGACATTGAACAACGCATAACCCATTCCTAGTAGTACCAAGCTCACACTTTTCCATGTCACATTTTTTTTTCCTCTCCATACTATATTTGAGAGTATCTCTGGGTACCCCAACTTGTACCTCTTTGTAGGTGAGAGACAAAATATCTTCTTTGAAAGCGTCCATATCTGGCCCTTCCTTCTTAGGAGGTGTACCAGGTGAGGCAGTACCCGTGCCATTTACCAAACACTGCTCAGCCGCACCTCGGACTGCACTAGCAGACATCTCCATCACCGCATCAGGCTGAGAGACCTCTGATGTCTCCAGCAGCTCCCCAGAGCGCCTTCCATACTGAACCGTATCCAAAAGAATCCTCTCAGAAAACTGGGAGATCACTTGCCACACTATCAGAAAGCACTGTACCAACCAGTTCTACTGGTGATTAATTTTAACCGGCACAGTTTGTACTACCTGGCTCCATCCATTGGTACCACGCACCACCACCACCAACTGTAATGGAGGCATCCAGGTATACAAAAGACTGTGATTTCACCAGTTCAAACAAATCCACTAGCATATCTGTAATTTCTACACACTCCACATCAATATGCCAAACATTTTTGGGGACCTTAACCTTATTAGAGACATGTAGGGGCTCATTCACTGCAGCTTGAGGGTCCGGGACATTTAAAGGGGCCTCCACCTCTCTGGAGGTAACTATCACAGCCGGATGCTCCCCTGGAACACTGTCAGACGCATGTCTCCCACTCATCACCTCCAACTCAACAATGAGCCTCTGCAAGTCAACATGTGTTACATTGTCACCTTGACACTTGCACCTTGCAGGGACCAATGCACCGTCAACCATCGGTCACTCTGCGATCTCCCTGTCTGGCATAGCAGTGGTTGTAGTCACACTCCTGTCGCCCAACATAGCCTTGTCTAACATGGCTAGTAATTGTTTGGCCCAACTGTCCCAATCTGTTGTACTTCCATTATGAGGGTTCAGCAGCACCTCATCGCCTGCTGTAGGAGGCACATGGTATTCTGTATCACAGACAGTAACTTTGTCATTGTAACGGAATGGCCCGTGACAGACTGAGATATTCCTATGTCTAGGGTCACCTTATGTCCACTAGGGCCATAGGGTGACAAAGAATCATAATTCATATATTACATGAGATGGGACATTATTAATACTTCATATTTCAGGACTGAGATATCACAAGGAGTTCATGATGACATGACCAGGTCAGCCAGCCAGTGAGTCATACCTTTGTATAATAGGCTATTGAAATACCTTAAGGTGTTGGCTATTCACTGTAAAGACATTCCATTGAAGGTGTTGATTGGACCCACTCTCACAAGACTCTGCCATTGTGTGATAAAGCTGTCTAGAGAACTTATTCAACTAGATGTCTGTGTTATTATTCAAGGTTAATTGAACCCTATTGATGATACGGTGCCGTCATGTCTAGCTACCAATTAAAGAATTATCCTCAGTGAGTGAATAGGGGGGTGGAGATTGCATTGTCCTGTGAAAAACTGCATTATGCTTGAGATTGTATAAGAAGCTGAGAAAATACCAATAAATTGTCATATCTTGGAAGCAAGTGCAGAGCTTGAGTCTCGTCTTGTTTATGGGAATGGATATGGATCGTGTATGCAATATTGTCGGAGTGTGTCAGATAAGCTTGTCGGGGTTGGATGGAAGGTCGTAAGCGGTGGTGACCGTTACATTTGGTGGCAGCAGTGGGATGATTCCATCTTCAGAAGGACGGCTACAAGGACACATGACAATGGAAATGGTGTATGAACGGATGAAGCTCTCTTCCCTCATGGACTTACTGGAGAGCCGGGGCAGACCGGCCAGCAACCGTAAGAAAAGGGACATTATCGCAGAACTGTTCGAAATGGATAGAGCTAAAAGGCCCGCCGTAACGGACAGGACACCCGAGGAAGAAAGTTTTGATCGGGCTGTTAACCTAAGACTGGCACATTATGGTCCTAACCCTCCACCGGAGATCAGGGACCAAGTTATTGCGGCTCTAAATGCCACTTTGCTACAGCGAAGAAGTGCTGCAGCAGCTGAAGTCACAGCAGCACCAGCTAAAGAGAGAGGAGAGGTGCAGATACCAGTCTCCATGGAAGAGGAATTCCAAAGAAGGTTACAAGAGATGCGGATGCAGCATAGAGGACCAGTATCAGAGGAGGTCCTGTTGGGATGGTCGGATGTGATTCGGTGCCAACTCTGGAAGGAAGCACTAGCTCTGGAGCAGCAACACCAAGGAAAGGTCCTGCCGTCCATCTATGCAAGGTACTGGCCGCAGTATGACGTACGAATGCTGTTGTTGGGGAAACAACCGAAGCAGGAGTGGACAGCCGAGTTGAGCAGGCTGATCCGGGCAGAGATGCAGCTGGATGAAAGCTACAGAGCCCTCCAGTGGTATGTAGCCCAAGAGTGCCCGTGGCCAGCAGATGACAGCCCCACAGAAGGCCATGACTATGATGGCCTGGGATTATTGTATTGGAGGATGTCCAGTGATTCAGACTTCGGGGATGATCGGGAGTGGCGCTTGGAGGACATAATGGAGCACAGAGAGGAGAAATTGAATATCTCGGGAGGCCACTGGTCACAGGAAGATTTAGAATTTCTGGCCATTCAAGAATGGGAGCTGGAGGCCGCCTACAGACAGCTGCTAGACTCGGCTCAGCAGCAGGGTGGGGCTCCCATTGCCTGGGACTATGAGGAAAGGTCAGATAACTGTGAAATCCTGGCTGATGAATCGGCAGTGGAAAAACTGGAGATTGCCATCCCTAAAGCCGAAGCGGATGGTGTGGAGTTCCAGAGAGCCGGGGCGGTTGGCCCCTTTCTCCAGCAACAAGCTGAGGTGGTAAAGCTTTTACCCCCAGGTGAATCACTGGCAACAGAGCAGGGTGCCCCAAGCCTCTGCTCCCAACTAGCAGAAGAGGGGGACCCTGTGGTAGTGGATGGGACTGTGGTCTCCACTCACAGCAACCCAGCGGAAGAGCTGGCAACAGAACAGAGTGTCATAGGCCTCTGCTCCTCACTAACAGAAGAGGGGGACCCTGTGGAAGTGGATGGGACTGTGGTTTCCACTCACAGGAACCCAGCGGAAGAGCTGGCAACAGAACAGAGTGTCATAGGCCTCTGCTCCTCACTAACAGAAGAGGGGGACCCTGTGGTAGTGGATGTGACTGTGGTCTCCACTCACAGCAACCCAGCGGAAGAGCTGGCAACAGAGCAGAGTGTCATAGGCCTCTGCTCCTCACTAACAGAAGAGGGGGTTCCTGGGGTAGTGGATGGGACTTCAGTCTCCACTGGCACAACCCCAGAAAATGGTACAGGACTGGGACAGGAGGATGTCGGCTTTGCTTTGCAAGCACCGGGGGGTTTTCACCAAGCACCAGTGGATGGGACTTCAGTCTCCACTGGTATACCCCAGGAAGGGGGGGCAGTTGGCCCCGACCCCCAACAGCATGATAGACTGAGCCCAGCCACCCTGCCTTCTCCCCAGCGGCAGGCGTGTTCTCTGAGAGAGGCAGAGGTTGGCGGGGTGAGTAATGCTCAGTTTGGAGCCATTTATTTGGGGTACAGTATGGATACCAGCATTGGAGGACTGGAACTACTGACGGACTTCGGAGTCAACCCGTTTGGGGTTACCACCTGTGTCCATCTCCCACCGAAAGGGGAGAGATGTAACGGAATGGCCCGTGACAGACTGAGATATTCCTATGTCTAGGGTCACCTTATGTCCACTAGGGCCATAGGGTGACAAAGAATCATAATTCATATATTACATGAGATGGGACATTATTAATACTTCATATTTCAGGACTGAGATATCACAAGGAGTTCATGATGACATGACCAGGTCAGCCAGCCAGTGAGTCATACCTTTGTATAATAGGCTATTGAAATATCTTAAGGTGTTGGCTATTCACTGTAAATACATTCCATTGAAGGTGTTGATTGCACCCACTCTCACAAGACTCTGCCATTGTGTGATAAAGCTGTCTAGAGAACTTATTCAACTAGATGTCTGTGTTATTATTCAAGGTTAATTGAACCCTGTTGATGATACGGTGCCGTCATGTCTAGCTACCAATTAAAGAATTACCCTCAGTGAGTGAATAGGGGGGTGGAGATTGCATTGTCCTGTGAAAAACTGCATTATGCTTGAGACTGTATAAGAAGCTGAGAAAATACCAATAAATTGTCATATCTTGGAAGCAAGTGCAGAGCTTGAGTCTCGTCTTGTTTATGGGAATGGATATGGATCGTGTATGCAATATTGTCGGAGTGTGTCAGATAAGCTTGTCGTGGTTGGATGGAAGATCGTAAGCGGTGGTGACCGTTACAGTCATCTCTATAAGCATCACATTGTACAAGCACAGTTTCATTTATGTTACATTGGGGCTGATTTACTAATGAATCTGCGCTGCGCCGGTACATGCCTTAATTAGTGCGCTGGATGAAGCCCTAATTAGGCGCATGAGCCGGCGTTGCACAGCAGCGCGATGTGATTGATAAGTAAAGCCGCCGCCGAACTCCCTGTATAAGTCTATGGGGGGAAATCTTAATAGTGAATTTTAAAGGCTAATCTGCAAGTTTTGTCCTAAAAAGTGTTTGGGGACCTCAGTCCTGCCCCAGGGGACATGTACCAATGCTTTTTTTATTTTTTAAAACGGCCGTTTTTTCGGGAGCAGTGATTTTAATAATGCTAAAAGTGCAATAATAAAAGTGTAATTTTCCTTTAAATTTCGTACCATGGGGGGCTCTAATGTCAGCATGTGAAAAAGCGCATGTTTCCCGTGGTTAGAACTGTCTCTGCACAAAATGTCATTTTTCAAAGGAAAAAAGCCATTTAAAACTGACTCGCGGCTATAATGAATTGTCGGCTCCCGGCAATTGCAGGAGAATTTATTCATTAAAAAAAGGAAAAAAAAAGCGTGGGGGTCCCCCCAAATTCAATAACCAGACCCTTTAGGTCTGGTATGGATATTAAGGGGAACCCCGCCGTCAATTTAAAAAAAAAAATGACGTGGGGTTCCCCCCAAATATCCATAACCAGACCCTTTGGGTCTGGTGTGGAATTTAAGGGGAACTCCACTCCAAATTAAAAAAAAAATGGCGTGGAGTCCCCCCTAAAATCCACACCAGACCCCTTATCCGAGCACGTTGACCTGGCCGGCCGCAGAAAAGAGGGGGGGACAGAGCGCGGCCCCCCCCCTCTCCTGAACCGCACCAGGCCACATGCCCTCAACATTGGGAGGGTGTTTTGGGGTGCCCCCCAAAACACCTTGTCCCCATGTTGATGAGGACAAGGGTCTCTTCCCCACAACCCTTGCCCGGTGGTTGTGGGGGTCTGCGGGCAGGAGGCTTATCGAAATCTGGAAGACCCCTTTTACAAAGGGGCCCCCCAGATCCCGGCCCCCCCCTGTGTGAAATGGTAATGGGGTACCTTGTACCTCTACCATTTCACGAGTAAAAAAAATGTAAAGGGTTAAAAAAGACAAGAGCCGGTTTTGGACAAGTCCTTTATTATCTTCTTTCTTCTTTCCTTCGGGTTTCTTCTTCCTCCTCCTTCTTCTTCCTCTGCTTCTGTCTTGGGTCTTCTATTCCCGCATCTTGCCCGGCGTGTTCTTCCATCTTCTGTTCCTCCCGCTGTCCTTCTCGTCCGCATCTTCTTCTCCTTCTTGTTCTTCTTCGCCGGAGCGGCCGCTTCCAATTGAAATCCCCGCTGTCTGCCGGACCACGCCCCCCCCTCTGACGCCTCGGGCAAGCTCTTAGGAGTGTGCTGCAAGTGCGTCCGAGGGGGGCGTGGTCACAAGTGAGAGGGCGGGCAATTCAATTTGAAGCTCGTGCGCGGCTTTTTCTTTGCCAGAGTCGCCGCTTCCAATTGAATTGCCCGCTTTCTGGAACATGTGACCACGCCCCCCTCTGACGCACTGGCACCACACGGGGACTTTCCTAAGAGCTCGCCCGTGGCGTCAGAGGGGGGGCGTGGTCCGGCAGACAGCGGGGATTTCAATTGGAAGCGGCCGCTCCGGCGAAGAAGAAGAAGGAGAAGATGCGGACGAGAAGGACAGCGGAAGAAGATGGAAGAACACGCCGGGCAAGATGCGGGAATAGAAGACCCAAGACAGAAGCAGAGGAAGAAGAAGGAGGAGGAAGAAGAAACCCGAAGGAAAGAAGAAAGAAGATAATAAAGGACTTGTCAAAATCCGGCTCTTGTCTTTTTTTACACTGACACTTTTTTTTTACTCGTGAAATGGTAGAGGTACAAGGTACCCCATTACCATTTCACACAGGGGGGGGGTCGGGATCTGGGGGGCCCGTTTGTTAAAGGGGTCTTCCAGATTTCGAAGAGCCTCCTGCCCGCAGACCCCCACAACCACCGGGCAAGGGTTGTGGGGAAGAGACCCTTGTCCTCATCAACATGGGGACAAGGTGTTTTGGGGGGCACCCCAAAACACCCTCCCAATGTTGAGGGCATGTGGCCTGGTGCGGTTCAGGAGAGGGGGGGGCCGCGCTCTGTCCCCCCCTCTTTTCTGCGGCCGGCCAGGTCAACGTGCTCGGATAAGGGGTCTGGTGTGGATTTTAGGGGGGACTCCACGCCATTTTTTTTTTAATTTGGAGTGGAGTTCCCCTTAAATTCCACACCAGACCTGAAGGGTCTGGTTATGGATATTTGGGGGGAACCCCACGTCATTTTTTATTAAAATTGATGGCGGGGTTCCCCTTAATATCCATACCAGACCTAAAGGGTCTGGTTATTGAATTTGGGGGGACCCCCACGCTTTTTTTTTGGTGTTTTTAATGAATTAATTCTCCTGCAATTTCCAGGAGCTGACAATTCATTATTGCCGCGAGTCAGTTTTAAATGGCTTTTTTCCTTCAGAATGTCATTTTTCACATGCTGACATTACACCCAGGGCCGCCATCAGGGGGGTACAGGCAGTACACCTGCAGGGCCGCCATTAGGGGGGTACAGGGATTACACCGCCCGGGGGTCCCCAGGGGCCCGGATGGGAACCACCCTAAAACAAAAAAAAATATTTTTTATTTTTTATTTTTTTTAAGGGCTCCGAAGGTCCCCAGGGGCCCGGAGGCCACTAAGGGCCCCAGATGGCAAGCCCTTTTTTTTAAATAAAAGATATATATTTAAAAAAATATATATATTTTTTTAATATATTTGTTTTATTTTTTTTAAGGAAAGGGCCCAGAGGTCCCCAGGGCCCTGGAAGGCTACCCCCTTGTTTTTTTACTTTTTTTCGATAAATGTTATATTTAAAAAATATATATATATGTATTTTCTCTCTTTTTTATTTTTATTTTATAAAGAGCACAGAGGTCCCCAGGGCCCCGGATGGCTACCCCCCTTTTTTATATATATTTTTCTTTATTTCTTATTTCTGTCAAAATTTTTGTAAAGGGCCCCCCCGCTCCTCAATTTGTGGCACCACCCCCCCCCCCGCTTCTCAATTTCATGCGGCAGCACCCCCCCCCCCCCCCGGTTCTCTGCTCCAGGGGGCCCATGCCTGAAGCTGTTTTAAGGGCCCCAAAATTCATGATGGCGGCCCTGTACACCTGTAAGGGGCCCGGGGGTCCGGAGGTGCCCAGATGCCTGGAGGCCCCCCAGCGCCCCAGATGGTAACCCCCCTCTTTTTTTTTTGTATATATATTTGTTAGTTGGTTTTTGTAGGATTTTTTAGTAAAGGGCCAATTTTTGGAATTTAATATTTTTTAGCAGTCTGGAGGTCCCCAGGGCCCCGGGTGGCAACCCCCCAAATTTTTTGTTATTAAAGGGCCAATGTTTTGTTTTAGGGGTCTGGAGGTCCCCAGTGGCCCGGAGATCCCCAGGGCTCCAGATGACAACCCCCCACCTTTACAAAAAAAAACAAAAAAAAAAAATTATATATTTTTTGGTTATTTTTTAAACATATATATATATAATATAATTTTGAAAGCTCCCAGAGGGCCCCAGATGACAACCTTTTTGCTTCTAAAAATGTTATAAACATTTTCCCCAGGTTTGTTACTTTTTACTTTAATTTCTTTTTTAAAGTGTATTTTGTGCGTGAAGTCGAGAGAGAGGAGCTGGACTTGCAATCGCCATCCTTCTCCATGCCCCCGGTGGCAATGGTGGGTGTGAGGGGGGCCTGTCCCCGATGGGACAGAGGGACTCCCCCTATGAAGGAGTGTAGCCCACCCAGCCAGCCCTGTAGGTCCTTCGCCTCCCTTTATTTTAGGAGACCTCATGGCCAAAGTGTGTGCAAGTGTGGTGTTTTTTTTTTTGGGGGGGGGGTGGGCATACTAAGCACAGGCGTACCTTGCATAGCACACCCCACTGGGAGCCAAACTCAATTCACATGTAGCCGAGACCGGGATCCGAACCCTTGGCTGCAGAGGTGAACGGCTTGTCAGCGCAGTTCCATTCACGTTGAGCCACCACAGCTCCCACCCAATGTTATTTTTTTTTTTAGATTTTTGGTAGTTATTTTTTAGTAAAGGGCCCAGAGCTCCCAAGGCAACCCCCTTTTTTATTATTTTATATATGTAGATATTGTAATTTATTTTTCATTAAAGAGCCCAGAAGTTTCTTTTTATTAAAGGGCCCAGTGGTCCCCAGGGCCCCCGGATGGCTACCACCCTTTTTAATATATATTTTTTCTATATGTATTTTTTGGTAAAGGAACCCCCCGCTTATCAAATTGCGGCAGCCCCCCCCCCTTCTTAATATCAGGCGGCACCCCCCCCCCTATTCTCTGCTCCAGGGGGCCCATGCCTGAAGCTGTGTAAGGGGCCCCATAATTCCTGATGGCGCCCCTAATTGCCTCCCCCCCCCCCATGGTACGAAATTTCAAGGAATTTTTCACTTTTATTGTTGCACTTTAACCACTTCCATACCGCGCCTATTCTGGCACTTCTCTCCTTCATGTAACAATTATATTTTCTTCCTTGAAACTTACTCAGGACCCCCAAACATTATATATATTTTATTAACAAACACCCTAGGGAATAAAGTGGCGGCCATTTTTTCGGACACATTTCCAACAGTATTTGTGCCAAAAATTTTCAAACGTTTTTTTTTTTTTTTGGCTTTCAAAAAAAATACCTGTTTCATGAATGACAAAATAAGAAAGCAGTAAAGCTAGCCCAATTTTTAGGGATAAGGTGAAAGATGATGTTCCCCGAGTAAATAGATACCTAACTTGTCACGCATTCATATTGCGCACACTCATGGAATGGCGCTAAACTTCGTTATTAAAAATCTCCATAGGCAACGCTTGACTTTTTTTCTCAGGTTACCACTTTTGAGTTACAGAGGAGGTCTAGTGCTAAAATTATTGCTCTCGCTCTAACGCACGCTATGATACCTCACATGTGGGGTTTGAAGGATGTTTACATATGTGGGTGGGACTTGCATGCGTGTTCGCTTCTGAGTGCGAGCTACTAGGGACAGGAGCATTTAAATTCCTTTGTTATTTTATTTTTTTACTTAATATTTTAATTTTTGCACTTGTTTGTCCCTTTGTTTGTATTATTTTTCACTTTTCTTCCTATTACAAGGAATGTAAACATCCCTTGTAATAGGACTAGTGTGTGACAGGTCCTCTTTATAGAGAAAGGCGGGGTCAATTAGACCCCACATCCGTCCTCCAGGCTGGAAAGCATGTAATTGGTTTAAAAAAAAACATCTCATGCTTTCAGCTGCAATCATGTTCGTTCAGCACAGTAGCGTAGTGTGTAGCATGTTCACCTAGCAGCAAAAGGGTTGCTGGTTCGAATCCCGCCCGTGACACTATCTGCCTGGAGTTTGCATGTTCTCCCTGTGTGGGTTTCCTCCCACAATCTAAAAACATGCTGTAAATTGGATCCTGTCTAAATAAGCCCTAATATGCAGTAGGATATTTAGGTTTTGTGCTGCCCTAGGCCTGACCAAATTTTGGCACCCCCCTAATAGAAAAATGACCCACCCTTCCTGTCAAGGCCACACCCTGTTTTTTTATGACCCACCCAGGAATTTTCAGGGGACACACACAAGTTCTGTGGGGGGGGGGGGGCACAGGAGACCCTTAATTTGCCTAGTTTTTCGATCACTTCCTGTTTGGCTATGGGGCAGGAAGTGAAGGCCAATCTCCCCAAACGGACAGGGATAATACAAAATAAACTGACAGAGCTTCTAACCCCCCCCCCCCCAACTCTATCCAAAATGAAAGAAATCCAAAAAATAAAAGTGATGATTATTGTTCCAGTTTAACCCCAAATTTCATATCATTTTATTGAGAGGCTTAAGAAAATATAACCATGCCAATAGGCCAGGATCCAGCGTTGCTAATATGTATGAATGTGTGTTAGGGACCCCCACAAACACCACCCAATGTTAAATCAACTATTTTCTTGTTTGTTTTGGGGATGCCTGCACCCCTGATAGGGTAAAGACACCTCACAAATGTTGTCACTTTCTACTTAATTCATTCACTTCCTGCCACACAGCCAAACAGGAAGTGAGGGAAACACCTGAGTAATGTTTTGTTGGGGACACACAGATCAATATAAATAGTTTCCCATTTTGGAAATGGCATTTTGCTGTGTACACCCCAAATTAGTAGGAATCTTGGACTTTGGGGTCCATTTACTAAAGGCAAATCCACTTTGCACTACAAGTGGACAAGCAAGGAAGAAAACTCTAAACTTGGCGGGATTGGAAGTAAAAACCATCAGTGCTTCCCTTCTGATTTTCATTGCCTACGCTTCTACTGCAGAGCGGCTTTGCCTTTACTAAACCCCAAAATAACTAATCATTTGGGGTGTACACTGCAGTGCAATTTGCTTAATGGTGACACTAGTTAGATTGACCTGTGTCCCAAAGAAAAGACCATTGGTAGGGTTTTAACCTCACTTCCTGTTCAGCTGTGTGACAGGAAGTGAAGCCAATTTTAGGAAAAGGGACACAAAGCCCAGCCTAAAAACACTAGCAGGGGTTCTAACACTCAATTGGCTTCCCTCAAACAACCCACAATTAGAATAGGATTGTCTTGTGCTAGTTTCAAGCACAGCGCTGTAAATCAGCACTTCAAGCCTGTCCACCAATACACCACCCCCCCCCACCCCCCCTCCAACAGGCCCTGTATGCAGCTTTTCCTACATCTTGCACATGTGCTTTAAAAAGTCAGTCTGGACATCAGTTCTAGGAAACAATACTTACCGCTTTGTCCTTCCTTTTCTGGTGACTAAACATTTCATGCATACACACCAGGAAAGAGCTTAGAGACAAATCACACTTGATGGTTTAGGCCCAAACTAGTTCAGCTGCAGCGGTTGAAATCCATAGCAGGAAAAAAATATCACAAAACAAACTTCAAAATTTGAAAGTAATTTTATTGGTCCACAAAACAAGGAAAGCAAAACAAAAAATTACAAATAAACACACCAAAAATATATAAAAACACCTAAAAACAAAAAAGACCAACGTTTATTTCACAGTCATTGGAAAATAAATCATGCTTTTGAAATAACAGGATAGACCCACAGGATTAAAACATTAGTCATTAACATCTTGAGAAACATTTAGCAAAATTATGTAGCAGAGAAAACATCAAAAAATACAAAACTTGCTCCAAAACATCTCTGTTTCACTCCGCCATTCCTTCCAGCCAGCAAATCTGCCCCCTCTGAGGGGCAGCTGACACATGCAGTATCCACGCTTTTTATAACATGTGTGCTAATGAACCAATTGGAAACACATGAAGAAATGTCAGCCTCTAGTTTGTGTGCACTTGGAACTGCTTACACCTGTTAAGGATGTCCTTAAATTACTAAGCCAAAAAAAGAGCTTTCTGAGCATGCTCAGAAAGATGCAAGTCATTTTCAGGATGAAACTTCCAACTTCTTTTTCTAACTGTTCGAGCATGCCCAGTTCACTCGAAATGCAGTACCAGAATCAAATCTGCAATGGCGGATGAAAGCATTAGAGGTGTTAAATTTTTTTTTGGTCCCCATGAAGTGATGCTTTACAAGCTGAACGGGAGGTCTTATAGAATTTTTACGTAACAAACCTAAATAGTAATAATTTAAAAGCCCCTGTCCCTAGTAGCTCGCAGTCAGAAGCGAACAAGCAGCATTTGTATTGTTTCCGGTTACCAGTTTAGATTTACAGATGAGGTCTAGTGCTATAAATATTCCTCTTGCTGTTACGCACGCTATGATACCTCACATGTGTGGTTTGAAGAATGTTTCCATATATGGGGGCGGGCCTTAAATGTGTAAGCCCCGCCCACATATTGAACCCCCGTTCAAACCCCACATGTGAGGTATCATAGCGTACGTTAGAGCGAGAGCAATACTTTTAGCACTAGACCTCCTCTGTAAATCTAAACTGGTAACCTGAAACACATAAAAAAGTGTTGCCTATGGGTATTTTCAAGTACTGAAGTTTGGCGCCATTCCATGAGTGTGTGCAATATTAAAGTGTAACATGTTGGGTATCTATTTACTCGGTGTAACATCATCTTTCACATTATGGCCATAAATTGGGCTAACTTTAGTGTATTCTTAATTTGTAACCACTTGAGCCCCAGAGCATATTACTGGTCACTGACGGGGCCATTTTTTGCATTTCAACACTGCGTCATTTTGACTGACAATTGCGTGGTTGTGCGACGTGGCCCCCCAAAAAATTGGGCGTCCTCATCCCCCCCCCCCCCCCCCCTAAAAATTTTTTTTTTTTATTTTGTTGGTGGTATTTGATCACCTCTGCGTTTTTTCTTATTTTTGCTTGACCCAAAAATATAGCGACAATTTGGTAACTAAAAAAACATCTTTTTTACTGTTTGCTATAATAAATCTCCCCCAAAATATATTCAAAAAATGTTTGCCCTCAGTTTAGGCCGATAAGTATTCTTGGACATATTTTTGGTTGCAAAAAATCACAATAAGCGTTTGATTGGTTTGGGCAAAAGTTCTAAGTAGGGGTTGGTCTTATGGGTTTTTTTGGAATAATTTTTTGTTTTACTAGTAATGGTGGCTATCATTGTTTTTTCTGTCTAATGCGACATTGTGGCGGACACATTTTTGTGAGATTTGGCATTTTTGTAGCGAGCAATGGTATATAAATGCATTGCTTACTATAAAAATGACACTGGCAGGGAAGGGGTTAACACTAGGGGCGCGGAAGGGGTTGAATATGTTACCTGGGTGTGTTCTAACTGCAAAGGGGGTGGGACTGTGTAGGGGAAATGACAGATCGCTGTTCATACATTGTAGGGACAGACGAGCAGGCATTCCCCCCCCCCCCTGACAGGACCGGGATAAAGGGGAACTCCACCCCAAATTACAAAAAAAAACGGCGTGGGGGTCCCCCTTCAGGTGCACAACAGGCTCTTAGATTTGATCTGGAACATAAGGGGTTAAACCCACGCCAAAAAACGGCGTGGGGTTCCCCCTCAGATCCAGACCAAACCCTTCTCCCAGGCACGCAGTCTGGCCGGACAGGAATGGGGGTGGGGACGAGCGAGCGCCCCCCCCCTCCTGAGCCGTACCAGACCACATGCCCTCGACATGGGGGAGTGTGTGCTGTGGGGGAGGGGGGCACTGCCCCCCCACCCCAAAGCACTCTTGTCCCCATGTCGATCGGGACAAGAGCCTCTTCCCGACAACCCTGGCCGTTGGTTGTCGGGGTATGCGGGCGGGGGGCTTATCAGAATCTGAGAGCCCCCTATATTAAGGGGGCCCCCAGATTCTGGCCACCCACCCTATGTGAATGAGTATGGGGTACATCGTACCCCTACCCATTCACCGGGTGGAAAAGTGTAAACACCAAAAAAAACACACAGAAAAAAATAATTTATTAGTCAGCTCCGGGGGTCTTCTGCCGGGACCCCCCACCACCAGCCCATTGGGCCCCGGGCTTCGCCGTCTTCTGCCGGGGGGGGACACCCACCGATGATCTCCGCCATGTCCAGCCAGGCCCCCACCCCAAAATAAGCTCTTTCACATTCGGGGGGGGCCGGCCGAAAAAAGCAGAGAACAACGGGGGCGGAGCCCCTCGGTCTTCCAGACGTTTTCTGCCGGGAGGGCTCCAGCCCCGCACCGGTCTTCGCCGCCGCCTTCCGCCGGGGGGGGACACCCACCGATGCTCTCGGCCATGTTCGGCCAGGCCCCCTACCCCAAATCAAGCTCTTTTACATCCGGGGGGGGCCGGCGGAAATGGCGGAGAACAACGGGGGCGAAACCCCTCCTCGGTCTTCGCCTTCCGCCGGGGGGGTACACCTACCCCCCCCCGGTCTTCGCCGCCGCCTTCCGCCGGGGAGAGAGACACCCACCGATGCTCTCCGCCATGTTCGGCCAGGCCCCCTACCCCAAATCAAGCTCTTTTACATCCGGGGGGGGCCGGCGGAAATGGCGGAGAACAACGCGGGCGTCGCCACTCCTCGGTCTTCTAGCCGTCTTCTGCCGGGGGGGGGGAAACACCCACCCATGCTCTCCGCCATGCTCGACTGTGCCCCCACCCCAAAATGAAGCTCTTTTACATCCGGGGGGGCCGGCCGAAAACAGCGGAGAACAACGGGGGTGTCGCCCCACCTCGGGCTCCTCCGCTTCTGCCTGGCTCCTCCCAGGGCTTCTTTCGCCGTCTTCCGCCGGAGGGCGCCACTCTCCGGGCTTCTCGACGTTGTCTTCCGCCGCGGGGGCCAGGCCTTCTTCTTTGCCGCCCCCTTCGAATTTTTCGGCCTGGACGGGGGTCGCACATCCCATCCAGGACTTGGACGTGGCGGGCTTCTCGTCGCCGTCTTCTGCCGCTGCCCCCTTCACCACGAAGCTCCGTGCTTGTTTGATGAGGGCAGCGGGCTTCCGTCGTCTTCTCCGGGGCGAGGGTCGTACATCCCACCCCGGATTTCGTCGCCGTCTTCTGCCGCTGCCCCCTTCACCACGAAGCTCCGTGCTTGTTTGATGAGGGCAGCGGGCTTCCGTCGCAGTCTTCCGCCGCGGGGTGACACTCGCGGGCTTCTTCTTCCATTCGATGTTGACACGGCGAGGTCCGGCGCTGAAATGCCTTCTGAGCGGCGGGCAAGGACTTATATTGGCATTGGGCGTGGGCGTGGTTATGCCAACATGTGACCTTAACCCATGTGACAGTGATGGCCTGGCCCCCGCGGCGGAAGACAACGTCGAGAAGCCCGGAGAGTGGCGCCCTCCGGCGGAAGACGGCAAAAGAAGCCCTGGCCCCTAGTAGGAGCCAGGCAGAACCCGGCGACGAAATCCGGGGTGGGATGTACGACCCTCGCCCCGGAGAAGACGACGGAAGCCCGCTGCCCTCATCAAACAAGCACGGAGCTTCGTGGTGAAGGGGGCAGCGGCAGAAGACAGCGACGAGAAGCCCGCCACGTCCAAGTCCTGGATGGGATGTACGACCCCCGTCCAGGCAGAAGAATTTGAAGGGGGCGGCGGAAGACCCTCAAAAGTGAAAACGTTCACCAGGTGAATGGGTAGGGGTACGATGTACCCCATACTCATTCACATAGGGTGGGGGCCCGAAATCTGGGGGCCACCTTATTAAACGGGGCTCCCAGATTCTGATTGGCTCCCGCCCGCATACCCCGACAACCAATGGCTAGGGTTGTCGGGAAGAGGCTCTTGTCCCGATCGACATGGGGACAAGAGTGCTTTGGGGTGGGGGGGCAGCGCCCCCCTCCCCCAAAGCACACACTCCCCCATGTCGAGGGCATGTGGTCTGGTACGGCTCAGGAGGGGGGGGGGCGCTCGCTCGTCCCCACCCCCATTCCTGTCCGGCCAGACTGCATGCCTGGGATGAGGGCTTGGTACGGATCTGGGGGGGAACCCCACGCCGATTTTGGCGTGGGTTAACCCCTCACGTTCCAGACCAAGCCGGAGAGCCTATTGTACCCCTGGGGGGGAAGCCGCGCCGGTTTCACATTTGAAATTTGGCGCGGAGTTCCCCTTCAGTGTCAGCGCAGCCCGAGAACAGCTCGGAGCTTGCCGTGCGCCGCTCCAGGCAGTGCAAACACTGCTACGCCGCCTGGTATTTACCAAGGATTTCCCGGCGTACTGAAGAGGCGCGCGGTGAGCTCCGATTTTTCCCTCTGCGCATGCCCAGTATGCAAGTGAACCTTCCGAGGTTCTAGCGTACTTTGCAAGGGCACGGGGATCGGGTCCCAAAAGTCACTTTCCCTTTCAAATCGGCCCGCCACACAAGTTTAAACACATGTCACTACACTTCCCCTGCATCACCCCCCTCCCTCCCCTCATAAACTCCCGCCCGAATCCCCGATGTTTACATTACTAAATGCCGCACGCCAGCTCTGTACTGGCGTGCTGTGCGCCCTCTTCTGGGCGCATTAGGCACTTTAGTAAATGAGGAAACACGCTGCACTGGCAGCGTGTTTCTTTGGTAAATGTCAAAAACAGGTTTACTCCTGCTTGTGCACCATGAGTCTTGGCGCACAGGCTTGGTAAATCAGCCCAATTGGGACAATGCTTCGTCACAGAATGCAGGCTGCAATACACTATTTTGACCAGATTGTTCTGGTGGCGCTACCATCACATCCAGCTTTACACTACCAGCTTTACCAGGGTGAACAAATTGTTCACCAATCTGGTCACATACCAGGCGGGTAGTCTGCACCCACACACTCTCATTGTGTGGTGCAGTCCATCCTTGTTCCCCCAGAGTAGTGCCAGAGTGGTCCTGGACAACCTCTAGTTCCAACACAGGGAGAACCCTGGAGGTTTCTACGGACAACCCTGCAGCTCTGCCCCTGGCGGTCACACAGGACATCCTACTCCCATCCTTTTTAGTAAACATATTACCAACGTTATTCTCAAATGTTACATTTCCAGAAATACATTTCTAAATCTTCAGAGGATCATCATGACACTTAGACGTAGCTGTAGCTATTGTGGATGACCCCTTACCCACTTGAGCAGCTCCACAGCTGACCTGGGAAACCCTCCGCTCCAGCACTGTGGGCTTCTGGGAGGTTTCCCTGGGCAACCCTGCAGCACCTGTCTCTGTCACTAGGGAACATGGTATATGGAGTTCTTTGGTCACCCCTATTACAGCTGTTCCAGTATTCTGCTGGATTCCACAAGGTACATACAGAGTCCCCATGTCCTTTTTAGTTTTTAGTCCTGCTGACGGTTGGGCTTTACCATGTGTCTCCCCCCTATTCTGGGTAGCACACTGTAGCCAGTCCACCTGTACTGCGGATCTCCCCGGTGAACACCATTCCACTTCATTGGGTTCTGTCCCATAAACTGCAACAGTCTTACCAAATCCTGTAGTTGTTGTCATAGCCTTCATTTGAGTGCATTGTCTCATATCTGTGGTGTCTCCATAGACTGACTCTTCCATGTGGTCATGGAGAAACACTGCAGCCTTTCCGAACCCACCAACACAGGATTCCTGTTGCTAGGGGTAACAGCAGACCAGCACTCCAAAGATGGTTGGCTACACCTCATGGTGGTTACAGACTGTTGTGTCCTTTCTGGGCTGACCACTTCACATAAGCGGCCATATTACACATCTTTACTTTCCTTATTGGTACCCCCAGGCCACACAGACTTCTTGCCACTGCCAGGGATGGAAACCGATATGTTTGATCGGTACTCTATCAGTAATAAGGGTTGCAGCAATTTTGGCCACCGGTCTCTAGGCCATTTCCTCCTTACAGTGACTTTTTCAAGGAAGTCTCCAACCTCCTCTGTAGGTAGCATGGGTTGCATGTAATCAGAGGCACAGATCATAGCCCCTTGAAATGCATCCAACTCTTTAGTCTGGTTTCATTTGAACCACTCATTCACAGTCTCATACGCCACTGGCCCCTTTTGACTGGCCCTCCTAGGCGGAGACATCTTTTCAGGCCACGCTGAGCTTACTTCCCCTTTAACTTGCTTTAACATGAACTTCTTGTGTTTTGACTGCCTCATCCTTGCAGTCGCATGCACAGCAGCTTGTTACACAGTTTACAGCAGTAAAAAAGGAAAAACAATCTCACAGATGCCTTTTGGCTGGCTGCACTTCCACACACAGCCAACAGTTCCTGACCTGAACTCACTGTGGAGCAAGGACCTGGATTCCACCATCTTGTGCCTGCTGAGTCCACCACTTGTAAGATGGGGGTTGTTAGCTCTCGTAGTGATTCAAGCCAGTCAGGAACTATAATTAAGGGCATGGTAGCCCATTTTTATTAAAAGGAAACAAAATAAAAGTCCAAACAAACGTTTCCCACGCAGGGGGTTCTTCTCTATTAAATATGCAGAACAGAAAATGCTAGCCCACCTGGGTCTCTGTAGAAGTATCTGTAGCAGTACTTCTGCACTTTATCCTGGTCACCCAGACCACCAGACTCCCCAAAGTAGACAGCTTCCCTTTAGCGTCTACAGCTCTGCCTCTTGCAGTCACCAACATTCTGGCTGTCTCCTACAGCCTCTCTGACTTCTGGAGACCTTCTGTCACTTAGTGTGGAGCTGTCTCCAACTGAGAGCCATGAGGTCTTCCCACACTCTTATTATAAGAGTATATAGCGCTGCACATGCAAACTGAATCGCCTCTGGGCGCTCGTTGTCCATTTCTCCTTTGACCTCAAAAGAGATGGGTTTTGATCTTTCTCCTAAAGGCCAAGTGATTCTCCTCCAACCCAATGCTGGTTGGTAAAGCGTTCCATAGTCTAGGGCCTTGGACCGCAAATCTTCTTTCTCCTTTAGACTTGTATCTGGCTTTGGGTATCTGGAGTAGATTTTGGTTGGTAGATCGCAGAACGCGATTGGGGTTGTGGGCTTTTAGTTTTTTGCATAGATATTGGGGGGCATTTCCTTCAATACTCTTATGCGTCAGACAGAGTGCTTTGAAAGTAATTCTGTCTTTTACTGGCAACCAATGAAGGCTTCTCAGTGAAGGTGAGATTGATTCCCATGGTCACAAGTCTAGCGGCCGTGTTTTGAACGACTTGCAGGCGAGTGATTTGGTACTTTGGGAGTCCAAGGTAAAGGGCATTAGCATGGTCAAGTCTGGAGTTAACAATTGTTCCCACCACGACTGCTATGTCTTCTTTAGGAATACATGGAATAAGTCTGCGTAGTAGGCGCAGCAGATGGTGCGATCTGCTGACTACTGACCCTATTTGTGCATCCATTGTCATGTAGGTGTCAAAGATGACTCCGAGACTTTTGACTTTGGTGCTAGGGGTGATGATTTTGCCCAGAATGGGTGGGGGTGGCCAAGTTGTTGCAAGTTGATTCTTTCAATTGGCGTGAAACAGGAGAAGTTCTGTTTTCGAACTGTTGAGTTTAAGCTAACTCTTAGGCCCCTACACACAAGCAAATGAATCTGCTCAAATCGGTCGGACAGACCGATTTGATCAGATTTGTCTGCTGGCTGTTTTGGTTTGATCGCTGTACACACGATCAAACCAAAATCCCCACCGGCAGACAGCACAGTGACGTGGCGGTGACGTTGACGCCGCCACGTCACCGCACCAGGAAGTAAAACACTTTCGGGCATGCGTTCAATCCATTCGACGCATGTGCGGGCAGATATGTCTGCTGGTTAGCGTACTAACCATCAAACATATCGGTACAACGGGTTCCCAGCAGACAGATTTTAAAGCAGGCTTTAAAATCTGTCTGCTGGCCAAATCCGTCGGCTCGCCTGTACACACGATCGAATCTGTCTGCTGAGACGGTCTGTCAGACCGTTTTCAGAAGATAGATTTGATCGTTTATACGCGGCCATAGTCATCCAGTTCTCTATCAAAGAGAGGCATTTCTCTAGACCGAGCTGATGATCCTTTTTGTTGCAAATGCGAAAATACAGTTGTGTGTCATCTGCATATGAGTGGTAAAGTAACTTTTGGCTACTGATGATTTCAAAGAGAGGGCGGAGATAGATATTGAACAGCACGGGCGACAGAGGGGATCCTTGAGGGACTCCGCATGACGTTTTTCAGAAGTGAAAGGTCCCAATTTCACTATTTGTGATCAGTTTTCCAAAACGGAGGAGAACCAGGCTAGATTACATTCCACGACTCTGGCTACTTCAGCTAGCCGAGTCAGTAATAGTTTGTATGTGAAAAAAAGTGCAGCGCCAATTGAACCGAGGTGTCCCACAATAGGAATGCCCAACAAAAATAAGTGATAACTCCAAATAAGGTAAAAAAACAGTTAGGTGAGAGTGTCAGTCCCCACCGGAAAAAAACTATTCACAATTAGTGATATGTGTCAGACTAACAATGCTGCCAATATTACAAACAGTGTGCAATCCTAATAGTGAAATAAACTACTCCAGTAATAGATTGTGAATAACCATAAAAAATCTTCTAAGCAGTCCAAATACAACAATGAATATATATGAATAATAATGTCCTCTGTTAGATAACTTTCCAGCATCTAGGGATTGTATGTAACCTGTTCCAATTGGAACCAGAAGGGGACTCTTAGTACTGGTCAGTGTCATACAATTCTTCTAAAACTCCACATTCTTGTTAGACGAAACCGGTCGGGTTATCACTGGAATTTACCTGAATTTCTTTGCGCTTCCTGGACTTTTTATTCATTTGTTGTTCCTAGATGTTGAATATTGCTGTGGTGTGTTGGGACATTTAAGCCTTGATTTTGTATACACTTTTACAAGTTTTTCCTTCTTGTAAAAAGGAAGTCTTTTTTTGATTTGTTTTTAAATGTGTACCTATTTTTTAATAAAAAAAATTTCACTATGAGGAGACGATTTTCTCCCTTTTTTTCCTATCTCCCATTTCCTGTTTGGATCAACCTTGCATGAGGATTCAACTTTATTGAAAACCCTGGCTGTTTCCTTGCGAGATCAACCTTGCATGAGGATTCATCTTCATTGAATACCCTGGAGTTTCCTTGCGAGGACCTCTGGATCATCCACAGTAAGATCTGCACTGGGATAGTGACCGGGTATCCAGCCCATCCAAGCTCAAGGGACCCCCCACCGTATGGTGAGCTGCGGGTCTACAGCAGTCGGTAAGTGTAGCAATTCCAACTTTACCTTACGCCTACTATACAGGAATGTGGAGTTTTACAGGAATGTGGAGTTTTAGAAGAATTGTATGACACTGACCAGTACTAAGAGTCCCCTTCTGGTTCCAATTGGAACAGGTTACATACAATCCCTAGATGCTGGAAAGTTATCTAACAGAGGACATTATTATTCATATATATCCATTGTTGTATTTGGACTGCTTAGAAGATTTTTTATGGTTATTCACAATCTATTACTGGAGTAGTTTATTTCACTATTAGGATTGCACACTGTTTGTAATATTGGCAGCATTGTTAGTCTGACACATATCACTAATTGTGAATAGTTTTTTTCCGGTGGGGACTGACACTCTCACCTAACCGGTTTTTTACCTTATTTGGAGTTATCACTTATTTTTGTTGGGCATTTCTATTGTGGGACACCTCGGTTCAATTGGCGCTGCACTTTTTTTCACATATCCACTTACAATATTTTCCATTGTTGTGTTGGCTGCCTTCACCCCCCCTTTTATTAGTTTTCACGTATTTTACATAATACTATTGTATGTCACATATTTTTATATTCTTTTACTTTGGATTAGCGCAATATATTTTCATTTAACATAGTAATAGTTTGTAGTCTACCGTGTCAAAAGCTGTGCTTAGGTCCAACAGTACTAGAAGACAAGGTTCTCCTACATCTGCAGCCTCGAGGGCATTATCCCATATTTTGAGCAGTGCTGTTTCTGTCCATCTGTATAAGGTAATAACAAAAAAAATACCACAAAGAAATATTTAAAGCCAAAAAATTTTTTTTTTCCAATATCATCACTAATGCCCTTAACTGCCCCTGCAAACTCTTCAATTTAGTCACCCATACCATGAATCCAGTCTGTCTTGTGGCTAGGTTATTACTTATATATCACTTGGGGTCCTTAGTTATATATACTCTCAGGTATTTGATTTTATTTACTATACCTGCCTGTGGAAACTTATCAGACAAGGGGGATTCCATAGGATCTACTGGTAAAAGAGTTGACTTATCCCAATTTATGCCTAATCCAGAAAACCGCCCAAACTTCATTATCACATCCATTCCTGCACCTAAAGAGGATTGAGTGTCCCCTAAAAATATAAGTATCTGCATATAATGCTTTTTTCTCCTCTCCTGATATTCCTTTAAACCATTGAATATTTGATGATAATCTGATGGCTATAGCTAACGGTTCTATTGCCAAAGCGAAAATTATGGGTGATAAAGGACATCCCTGCCTTGTCCCCCATATCAGCAGAAAGGTTTCTGAGCATTCATTATTAATTTAACTTTCGCCTTAGGCCGCCAGAGCCTGCCATAGATAGTTTCAGGCTATCAAAAGCCTTTGTTGCATTTAATGATAGTTTGGCTCCTGATCCCATGTTAATTGTCGGGACTTGCAAGTTTAAAGTGGAAGTAAACCCTTTAATTTGATAGTTACAAAAAACAGTTAACATTCCCGGCATGCTAGCTGTCACATTTGCTTGTGCTCTCAACTAAACTGTCAAACCATCCAATGGCTGGTTTCATAACAGGTCACATGTACAGCATCATGGCAGTTGCAGATTAAACAGATGTTAAGATGGCTGCTTTCTTGGCTGAAAACGATAGGAGGGTTTACTTCCACTTTAAGTATACTTGTCTTATGTTTACACTGGTTGCTAGGGATGGGCGAGCAGTTCAGTTAGAGCATAAGTTTGGGCCAAACTTTGGTTGCTCAGATGTTCGGCGAACAACAAACAATATGTGGAGTTCGTGGCAAATTTGAAAGCCGCAGAACCCCATTACAGTCTATGGGACACTAAGATGATAAACCAAAAGTGCTAATTTTAAAGTCTTATATGCAAGTTATTGCCATGAAAAGTGTTTGGGGATCTGGGTCTTGCCCCAGAGGACATGTATTAATGCAAAAAAGTTTTAAAAACGCCTGTTTTTTTGGGAGCAGTTATTTTGAATAATGCTTAAATTAAAACAATAAATAATTTCGTACCTGGGGGGGGGGGGGGTGTCTATAATATGCCTGTAACGTGGCACATTTGTGCCGTGTTTAGAACATTACCACAGAAAAATGTAATTTCAAAGGAAAAAAAGTACTTTAAAAGTACTTTAAATCACTGCTGTAATGAATTGTGGGGTCTCTGCAATATACATTTAAATTAAATTAATGTGCTGCGCTATCTCATCCAAAATCTTCCCACATTAAAATGAATGAAATATATCTTATCTGTAAATTATACTGTGATATATGTCACACACTACTGTAAATATATAATAATGTAAATTATTATACTATATGAAAACATGCAAAAAAATAAAATATATAAATATAGTGCCACACAGTAGGATATAATAAATAGATAATTCATAAAATTATAGTGCCACAAAAGTGAATCATAAAGTGCTGTAGTTTATAAAACAGTGATATTCTAATTCAAGATGGAAAATCCATCCAATGTAGTTGATATAAAGTTATTTTGATATCTATTTATTAACTTTAAAAAAAAAATGGTTGCTACAGTGTTCACACTCTGGGGCTCCCCACCCTCAGGTAATGGCATTTGCATTTATTGCAATTTATAACAACATATTATACATATAAGTATTCCAAATATTTTTTTAGAATGTAATGTGAGTGGTTCCAAATATTTCTAAAACATTTTTTAGTGCAATCACAAAAATGGAACTTACAATAAAGACAAAAAAGCAATTGATTTCTGCACTGTGTCCTGTAATATTTGGATAGAAAGCAATTTAGAAGGTAAATGTTTTACTTTTTAAATAGTAAGATTTATTCATAATATATTGTTACAAACATTTTGTGATGTTTTTCATTACCCCTTCCACTCCTTAAATGTCAACATTCAAGATGTCTTTTTCTTCTGTGCATGTTGCAACAAATGCTTGCTTCTTTGTTTCATTAAATCATTTGTGCCTGGAAGCAGAGCTTGCTCTTAAGGCACCAAATGACTTTACTTTCAATAACAAACCATTAATCTTCTAAGTTTCCCATCAAGTCAGCTCCCTTCAGTGATGTAAATGGCTATATTGCATTGTCTGGAAGCACTTGTAGTATGTCTAAATTGAACCTGTTTAACAAGGGCATTTGGTACATAACCTTATTTTCTTTTGTGAAGAAAGTCTGTCATAAATATTGTTTGTACTTGTTTGAAAACCAATTTGTTATACACATACTTTTTCTAAATTTGTACTTTGAAAATCATACAAAAAAAAAATGTGCTGTAAAAACAGTGTTTAAGAAAATTCACCTAACACTTCAATTCTTTATGTAAATCCATAAGACCATGCCTTGAACCTGAGGTTTGGCCATGCAAAACAACAGGTTTAATGAAATGCCACATTACCCAGCGGCACATACGTGCATCACCCCACACACACACACTCCATTTGGCATTGAGAATGAAGAGTTTTCTCACTCTATTTCCTCCCTTGTGACAGGATCAGTGATTTCAGATTTGACTGTTCAAGAACGCAATAGATGGAGGCAGGGAGAGAGGTTTTAGCTCTGTTTGGGTTCCAACTAGACATGTGCATTCGTTTTCGTCAGAATGCATTTTCATGTTCGTTTTAACAAAGGATAACAAACGTGCAGAATCCGAAATCCGAAAGATCTAACTTAAAAAATGCTTTATTTTCACTTTGTTGCGACAACAGTTCGATATAGACAGAAGATTTGACATGACGGTAACAATAGCGATCTGTGCCTATTGAACCTGCGGTCGAATGTTCCTAACCTAACTCTATTAGTCCAAGATTATTCGACATAGCGAGAAACTTTTTGACATTATAAAGACATGAAGATTTGGCGAAGCAGCTAAAAACATACGATCACCACAAACAGACATTTATGGTCAATGCTCCGCTCATAGGCTATAGAAGAATTCTAATGTTGGTTGACTAGTAAATATAATTATTACTAGTCAACCAACATTAGAATTTTACTATAGCTTGTGGGCGGAGCATTCGACCGGAAATGTATGATTGCGGCGTCGTACAGTTTAGCTGCTTCATCGAATCTTCTTAGAACATTCGACGGACACCATGAGCCTTCAATGACAGATTCAACCTTAATTAATTCAAATTTTCGGACAAATGCATTTTTTAACAAAACTAAATAAAAACAAATTTTGGGAAGTGACTAAATAAATGTATTTTTCGGACAAAAACAAAAGTGTGCACTCGTCTAGTTCCAACATGAAATGGGCTTTAGTAGTGTAACAAAGATTTGGGGAAACAAAAAAAAATATTTGTGTGCATATATGGAGGGCAGTAGTGAAGTTAACCTGTTGCTTTGATTCACACGGGCAAGGTTCACTTTATTTCACTTTAAAGTTTTTTTTTTCCCATACAACCATTCTGATGTGTTAGTTATAGAGACATTTTGGGCCAGATTCAGAGAGCCATTACGCCGGCGTTTACAGGAGATGCGCGGCGTAAGTCTAAATCTGCGCATGCGTATCGATGCGCCGCATCCCCAAAACGATATACGCATGAAATCTAACTTTTTTCGACCGGCGTAATTTCGATAGACCGGCGCATCCGTGCACGCAAAACTGCGCTAGACACACCATTGATTTTCTATTCAAATATGCAAATGAGGGAGTTACGGGGATACACAAAAGTAAGTTGGTGCAGCGCAGGCTACGCGCTGTGCGCAACAGCTGCACGTCCTGTCTAAAATTAGTCCATATAAAAGGTGGAATAAAATTAGACAATCCGTCTACATGTCAGCTAAAGCAACACTGTTAGTGAGGAGCTGAGCAGTCACACTTGCTGGACAACAAACTGTATGCCAACATGTCAGGGGCATCCTTGCTCATAGCTATACTACTGACTTTAGAGGAGCAAAGAAGGAGGAGGGCATGGAGGAGGGTACGGAGGAGGGCACGGGAGAGGATATACCGCACACGCATAGACATCTTTGGCATGAGTGATTCTGAGGTGTATCGCATCTTCTTTTTTTTTTTATTAATTCTCTTTATCTCGTTATCTTTCATATTTAAAAACAGATTACATACAAAATATACTTTTTGCAAAACATTTTACATTCCCCGCATGTCATAATCTTAGACTTAACCCCTGTTTGATCAATTATTTTCCCTTCACTCCCTGCCACCCCCCTCCCACTGCCAGCCCTTACTCTCCCATTTATTTCCACAACTTTTCATTCTGAATATCCTATACTAAGTAACCACGGTTTCCATATTTTATCAAATTCCTTAATATTTCCTCTCTTAATGTATACTGTTTTCTCTTTCCATACTGTTTCAGTCACAACGTTAGTCCACTCTCTTATTGTTGGGGGGTTTACTGCTTGCCATCTTTGGGCTATTAGTTTTCTTGCCTGAAAAAGGCACCTTACCACTGCTTTTGTAATACTCGTCGACCCTACCCTTTCTTCCCATATTCCCAAAATACACGTTCTAGGGTCCATCTCCAACCTAGTTCCATATGTCTTGTTAATAATTTTGGTGATCTCTAGCCAATACCTAAATAGTTTAGGACATCTACAGTACATAGCATATGAATTAAGTCCCCCGTGTCCTGGCATCTGGGGCATCCTGCATCCGTTCTCCAACTGTCAGGTTTCATATCAGGCTAGCAGCAGACAACAGTTCAGGTGTGCTAATATGCTTATAGTTCAATAACAAGAGCACATACCATGAGCAGGTCTTGAGAAGCAGGTCAGCGCTGGGACTTGTAGTTCACCACGGATGCAGGGTTGAGATGAGCGGGACAGCTGGCACTTGTAGTTCACTGCTGAAGTAGGTGTTTTGATGAGCAGGAAAG
The DNA here is from genome assembly GCA_029574335.1 of Rana kukunoris. Classification (NCBI taxonomy): domain Eukaryota; kingdom Metazoa; phylum Chordata; class Amphibia; order Anura; family Ranidae; genus Rana; species Rana kukunoris. The sequence goes on along the minus strand of CM056050.1, from coordinate 199,849,062 downwards.
CTGGAACTGTAGTTCACCGCAGGTGTGGATGTTGGTGGTGTTGCTGGTGCTAGTAGTGCACCACTGCAATGGATGTGGTCTAGGCAAGCCGAGTCATACACGGATAATCAGAGTTCAAAAGGTACCAAATCGGAAGCAACAAGCAGGGTCAAACAATCCGGGTCATACACAAAGTTTACAGATAAACAGGTCAGGCTGGATCTCTCAAGGCAAGCAGAGTAACTCTATCACGAGCACTGATTGGGTGAAAACACAGGTGTTTTAAAGGAGAGCTGGCCAATCAGTGTTTCCCAGCCAAGGCAGTGTCAGGTGAGTGCGCTGGGTCCTAGAGGGATCCAGTACTGACAGTACCCCCCCCTTCTCGAGGGGTTGCTCCTGCACCCCCAGGCTTACTTGGATATCGAAGATGGAACTTCTTCTTAAGGCGATCAGCATGGAGATCGCGAGCTGGAATCCAGGATCGATCCTCTGGGCCAAAACCTTTCCAATGAACTAGATATTGTAAGGAATTGGAGTCAAGAATATATGCCACTTCATATTCCTGGCTATCCGACACATCTACAGGTTCTGGTTCATTTACTTGGAGACTAGAGTGAACAGGTTTCAATAAAGAAACATGGAAGACATTAGGAATGCACATGGACGGGGGGAGCTTTAATCTATAGGACACAGGATTAACAATCTCCAAAATCTCATAGGGCCCGATGAATTTTGGGCCAAGTTTCTTGGATGGAACATGCAGGGACAGATTCCTGGATGATAGCCACACTTTGTCACCAACTTTATATCCAGGGGCCTTTGAGCGCCTCTTATCAGCCGTTTTCTTAAAAGCCTGCACCGAACGAGAAATAGCACGATTGACGTCAGACCAGATTTTGGAGAAATTTTCAATCGTGGTGTTGGCATCTGGAACATCAGAGGGTGGAAGATCAAAGGAGCACACACGAGGATGCAACCCGTAAACACAGAAGAAGGGAGAGGTCCCTGTAGAAGAGCTGGCACAATTATTAAAGGCAAACTCTGCCCATGGAAGGCTGTCGACCCACTCCACCTCATCATTGGCCATCAGACAACGTACCATCTTCTCCAGAGTCTGATTAGTTCTTTCTGTTTGGCCATTTGTCTCGGGATGATAGGCTGAAGAATATGATAACTTAATCCCTAGCTGAGAACAAAGGGCCTTCCAAAACTGGGCTATAAACTGAGAGCCGCGGTCTGAGACAATGTTAATTGGTGCCCCATGGAGCCTGAAAACATGTTTAATGAATAAAGATGCCAGATCTTTAGCAGACGGCAGTTTCGGAAGTGGAACAAAGTGGGCCATCTTACTGAACCTGTCTACCACCACCCAGATCGTGGAACATCCCTGGGACGGAGGCAAGTCAGTGATAAAGTCCATAGATAAATGGGTCCAGGGACAAGTAGGTATTGGTAGAGGACGTAGAAGACCGGAGGGCTTAGAGGTACTGCCCTTGCTTCTGGCACAAACCTCACAAGCCTGGACAAAGGCTAGCACATCCTGCCTAATCGATGGCCACCAGAGGTTGCGAGAGATAATCTCATAAGTTTGTCTAAACCCCAGATGCGCTGCAGGCTTTGACGCATGTACCTGCTGCAAAACCTGCAAACGAAGAGCCAAGGGCACAAAAAGCATACCAGAGGGAGTGGAAGGGGGGGCTTCAGCCTGTGCAGGTAATAAGGCCTCAGAGATGTCAGTCTGGGTGAAAGCCAAAATCCTGTCCTCAGAGATAATGGATTGTGGAGGAAGCGGAGGTGGGGATTCTGATAAAAAACTGCGAGACAAGGCATCGGCCTTAACATTTTTTGGCCCTGGTAAATAAGAAATTGTGAAGTCAAATCTTGAGAAGAACAATGACCACCTGGCCTGACGTGAGTTCAGTCTTTTAGCAGAACGGATGTATTCAAGGTTTTTGTGGTCAGTCAGAACTATGAATGGATAGCGAGCTCCCTCCAGCCAATGTCTCCATTCCTCCAAAGCTAGCTTTATGGCTAACAGTTCTCTGTTGCCTATATCATAGTTGCGCTCTGCTGGGGAATATTTACGGGACAGGAAGGCACAGGGGTGGATGGAAGCAGTTACAGGGTCCTTTTGTGACAGAAGCGCCCCCACCCCTACTTCGGATGCATCTACTTCCACAATAAAAGGCAGCTCAGGAACAGGATGGCGTAGAATTGGTGCAGAGGTAAAGGCTTTCTTCAACTGAGTGAAGGCTGTCTGGGCTTCAGTAGTCCATTTAAACTTAGACGGAGACTTCCTGGTGAGAGAGGTGATGGGATGTGCAATGGTGGCAAAATTCCTAATAAATTTCCGATAGAAATTTGCAAAGCCCAGGAAGCGCTGAACTGCTTTCAGGTCTGAAGGTGATGCCCAGTCTAGAATGGCCTGAATCTTGGCTGGATCCATGGTTAGGCCTGTGTCAGAGATTAGGTAGCCCAGAAAAGGTACTTGTTTGACATGAAATGAACATTTTTCAGGCTTAACAAAAAGGGAAGAGCCTTTAATCGGGCCAACACTGAGCGGACGTGCCTCTGATGCGTTTCAAGGTTGGGAGAATATATCAAAATATCATCCAAGTATACAAGCATAAAGCGACCCAACAGGTCACGGAAAATGTCATTCATAAAGTTTTGAAAGACAGCTGGTGCATTCCTGAGACCAAAAGGCATGACAAGACACTCGTAGTGGCCATCCTTGGTGTTAAAGGCTGTCTTCCACTCATCTCCTTTACGGATGCGCACTAGATTATAGGCTCCCCTTAGGTCTAGTTTGGAGAAAATCTTTGCTCCCTGGATTTGGGAGAACAACTCTGTGATGAGAGGGAGAGGGTACCGATTGGGAACGGTTATTTTATTTAGACCTCTGTAGTCAACACAAAGTCTTAGACCCCCGTCCTTCTTTGGGACAAAGAAGCAACCTGCGCCTGCGGGAGAAGTAGAGGGACGGATGAAACTTTTAGCTAGGTTTTCCTGGATGTATTCTTGCAAAGCAAGGTTCTCTGGTTCGGACAATGGAAAGACTCTCCCTCGCGGAGGTGTAGTGTCAGGCAAAAGGTCAATGGGACAGTCATAACTGCGATGAGGTGGTAAGGTGTCAGCACTCCCTTTAGAAAACACATCCTGAAAGTCCTTATAACAAAGCGGAATCTGTTCCATTCCCACTTGACAAGCAGCAAGTCGAACAGGGTGCTGGATGCAACTTCCTTTACACTGATTGGACCAAGCCAGAATATTTCCTGTTCGCCAGTCAATTACAGGATTGTGCTTCTGAAGCCAAGGAAGGCCTAGGATCAAAGGAGTGGATGGAGAGTCAATGACAAGACATGAAATCTTCTCCCAGTGCAGGGCCCCCAATTGTAACTGGAAGGGATTGGTGGACTGAAGCACAAGGTCTTGTGAGAGAGGCCGGTTATCCACAGAAATTAGGCGGACTGGGCAATCTAGCATATGAGTTTCCAGGGACAAGGAGGTTATCAAAGTCTTATCAATAAAATTCTCAGCAGCTCCAGAATCTACCAAGGCCAGCAGTTCATGAGTCCCTGTCCCAAAGTGAATAACACTAGGTAGAAGTATACGACTGTCCCCCTGGGGAGATGAAAGCAGACCTAAGGTGACCTCCCCATAATCACCTAGGTCCGGGAGTTTCCCGGACGTGTAGGGCACGAATGGAGCATGTGACCCCTGAGGCCACAATACAGGCAAAGTCCCATATTACGCCGGCGTGTGTGTTCCTGGGCAGATAGCCGGGTGGAGCCTAACTGCATAGGTTCTTCCACTGAACTGGCACTGGAGGTTGGATGGTCAGGTGGTAAGGGAGGTATACAGTTTGCCACAGCCATATTTTTTTCTCGCCCCCTCTCTCGCTGACGGCGATCAATTCTAATGGCTAGACACATAGCTTCCTCCAGTGAGGGTGGATAGGAGAAGTTGACCAGAGCATCCTTAATTGCATCTGACAGACCTATTCTGAACTGGCTGCGGAGAGCTGCATCATTCCAGCCAGATTCTGGGGCCCACCTGCGAAACTCTGAGCAGTACATTTCAGCTGTGGTAGTTCCTTGCTTTAAGTTACGCAGGGTTGATTCTGCAGTAGCCATACGATCTGGATCATCGTACAGCAATCCAAGGGCTTCAAAGAAGGCATCTACAGTTAGCAGGGCTGGATGGTTTGGTTCAAGGTTAAAGGCCCAAGCCTGGGGGTCACCCTGTAGCAGAGAGATAATGATCTGAACTCTCTGAGTTTCAGAGCCAGAAGAGGATGGCCTTAATTTGAAATATAATTTGCAGCTGTTTTTAAAGTTGCAGAATCCCTTACGGTCGCCAGAAAAACGGTCAGGCAAAGGAATTTTTGGTTCAGATAAAGTTTTTGTAACAGTTGTAGTAGGGGATTGCACCTTGGTGAGCTCTGTGGCCATTTGCTGAACTTGATGGGATAAACGGCAAAGTTCTTGTGCAAACATCTGAGCCTGCTCAGAATCCATGATGGGTTTTCCCTTTTTATGTATGGCTCGTGATAATGTCAGGTTTCATATCAGGCTAGCAGCAGACAACAGTTCAGGTGTGCTAATATGCTTATAGTTCAATAACAAGAGCACATACCATGAGCAGGTCTTGAGAAGCAGGTCAGCGCTGGGACTTGTAGTTCACCACGGATGCAGGGTTGAGATGAGCGGGACAGCTGGCACTTGTAGTTCACTGCTGAAGTAGGTGTTTTGATGAGCAGGAAAGCTGGAACTGTAGTTCACCGCAGGTGTGGATGTTGGTGGTGTTGCTGGTGCTAGTAGTGCACCACTGCAATGGATGTGGTCTAGGCAAGCCGAGTCATACACGGATAATCAGAGTTCGAAAGGTACCAAATCGGAAGCAACAAGCAGGGTCAAACAATCCGGGTCATACACAAAGTTTACAGATAAACAGGTCAGGCTGGATCTCTCAAGGCAAGCAGAGTAACTCTATCACGAGCACTGATTGGGTGAAAACACAGGTGTTTTAAAGGAGAGCTGGCCAATCAGTGTTTCCCAGCCAAGGCTGTGTCAGGTGAGTGCGCTGGGTCCTAGAGGGATCCAGTACTGACACCAACCAAATCTAAATAGTTTTTTTGGGGTATAATATGCCCTGTGGATCATCTTTAAAAATGATATTTTCTGGGCTGGCGAGACTGTGACCATATGCCCTCTCTCCAACACCTTCCTCCATTGGCCGTCCGTTATAATTCCCAGATCTTCCTCCCATTTCTGTCTACTTTTGAGCTGCGCTGATCCCTCAATATACTCCTCGCATATACTTGGGTAAATTTCAGAAATAAACCCTCTCTTCTCTATCCCTCCTCTTATTTTTTGAGAGACTCGTGGCCTAATCCAGTTTGGTCCTGCTCCATTGAACTGAGCGTTTAACGCGTGCCTAACTTGGAGATACCTGTAGAACGTGTAATTGGGAATTTCATATTCCTCTTTCAGGGTGGCAAAAGTTTTTAAAGTCCTTCCCTCATATAGCTGAGCCAATCGTGGTATCCCGTTTTCTGCCCATTCTTTAATTTCTCCCACTGTTTCAAGCTCTTGTAGGTTCCTGTTATTCCACATCGGTGCTTCCTCTGTCACTCCCACCTGCCCTCCCACTATCGCTATGGCTTTCCACACTTTAGATACCATCTTAACCGTGGGGGTCAAGTTAATAAATGAATTAGCCTCCATCACACTTGCTGGACAACAAACTGTATGCCAACATGCCAGGGGCATCCTTGCTCATAGCTATACTACTGACTTTAGAGGAGCAAAGAAGGAGGAGGGCACGGAGGAGGGCACAGGAGAGGATATACCGCACACGCATAGACATCTTTGGCATGAGTGATTCTGAGGTGTATCGCATCTTCAGATTCACCCCTGCTCCCATCATGGAATTAACCACAACCCTACAGGAGGACATCACCAGCCCAACACACCGCTCACATGCAGTGCAGCCACTGGTCAAGGTCCTGGCAACACTTCATTTCCTTGCCAGTGGCTCTTTTCAATGAACAAGTGGAGTGGTGGCTGGGATGTCACAATCCTCCATGAGCAGATGTGTGCACCAGGTTATCCCTGCAATCCTCAGATGCATGGCCAACCAAATCATCAAACCAACCACTGAGGACCTGCGGCTGAAGGCAATGACAGATTTCTACAGAATTGCCAGATTCCCAAGCACCGTGGGGGCCATTGATTGCACACATGTGGCACTCCAGCCCCCCCATGAGACAGAGCACATATACCGCAATCGGAAGCATTGGCATTCCATCAACGTACAGGTGATAGTCGATGCCCAAGGCCTCATATGGCACGTCCTATCAAACACCCCGGATCCAGCCATGACAGCTACATATACAATCATAGCCCCATCCCAATGGAATTCGAACAGAACGTGTATGGGGACACCTGGCTGGTTGGTAAGTGACATGGGTGGCAGGCATGACTGTCCCCCCCCATGATGCACACATCACAAGGGGCACATGCATGACTAACATCCTCCTGTCTTTTCCCTTACAGGTGACTCTGCATATGCACTGGGACCCCATCTCATGACTCCTATCCGGAACCCCCAAACCCCAGGAGAGGAAAGATACAAAGAAGCCCACGCCCAAACCCGTGCAGTGGTGGAGCGCACCTTTGGCCTCCTGAAGTCACGTTTCCGATGCCTGGATAAGTCTGGGGGTATCCTGTTGTATTCCCCAAACTTCGTGTGCCAGATCATCGGTGCATGTTGCATGCTGCACAACTTTGCAGTAATAAAAGGGCCTGCAGATTGACATACGTGATGACCTGACTTCTGAACCAGACAATACCCCCCTAACCGAGGCTAACCCGTCTTCTGAGGGAAGAGCAGCCAGGAGACAACTCACATTAGGCATCTTTGCACGTTAACCACTTAAGGACCGCCGCATGTACATTTACGTCGGCAGAATGGCACCGACAGGCACATCAACGTATATATACGTTGGTGCCTTGGGGGGGATCGGGGGTCCGATCGGACCCCCCCCCGTACATGCGGCGGTCCGCGCGGCTGCAGGAGCGATCCGACAAGTGGGGGCGGCTATCCGTTTTCATCCGCCCCCTCCGGATCGCTCCCAGCCAATGCGCGCGCCCGCCTGACCTGTCACTTCCTCCTCCTGTGTAAACACAGGAAGGAGGAAGCGACGTGATCTCTCCCTCGGCGTTTGTTTCAAGCCCTGCTGAGGAGAGATCACCACACTACAAGTAAGTCCTGCACCAACACTACACTACACACACACAAAATCACATTTAACCCCCGCGATCGCCCCCCCCCTCCCCCCTGTCACAGTGTCACTGAATGCAGTAATCATACATGGATGATTACTGTATTTAGTGTCAGTGTGACAGACAGTGTGACAGTCAGACAGTGTTAGTGTCAGGGTAGCCCCCCCACCCCCCCCAATAAAGTTTTAACCCCTTGATCACTGCCCTAGTTAACCCTTTCACTCCCTATTGCCAGCATCACTAAGCGATCATTTTTCTGATCGCTGTATTAGTGTCGCTGTTCCCGCTAGGTAGCTAATTTTTTTTTAATGCAATTTTTTTTTTTACTAAAGACATGCGGCTAAATAAATTTTGGCCTAAATGTTTGACTAAAATTTAGTTTATTGTTTTTTTATTATAACAAAAAGTAAAAAATATTGATTTTTTTCCAAAAATGTCGCTCTATTTTTGTATATAGCGCAAAAAATAAAAATCGCAGAGGCGATCAAATACCACCAAAAGAAAGCTCTATTTGTGGGAAAAAAAGGACGCGAATTTTGTTTGGGAGCCACGTCGCACGACCGCGCAATTGTCTATTAAAGCGACGCAGTGCCGAATCGCAAAAACCCCTTGGGTCATTTGCCAGCGTATTGGTCCGGGTCTTAAGTGGTTAAACACACACATTAATCATGGCACAATGAGAATGCATGCATGCACACCACTGTGGTCCCTAGCACACACACCCCACATCCTCATCAAATTGGATTAGCACAAGCCCACCATGCAGGACTTGTGAGCAGCAACGCCACGCCACGGCTCCAATTATGTCACTGTACATTCATACACCATTCACACGGACCTGGGGATCACTTCTCCCTTGTCCTGGGGATCACTTTTCCCTTGTCCTGGGGAACCCTTCTCCACCACAAATGAGGGTGACACCCCTTTTCCGGCAGGAATGTCACCCCCAAATTCCAAAATCATTCACAACCCCAAAAAAATTGTCCAGCAAAAAAGAAAAAAAGTCCAGCACCAAAAAAAAAGGGGGAAACCAAATTAATGCCGCTGGCGTGACCCCCTGAGGAGCCTGGGGCGCCCACGGCCATGGCCCCGGCTCCTCAGGGGAGACTCATGGGGGGGATAATCCGGGGAAGGAGGAGCAGCCCCTGGTATCTGCCACCTGGCGGCCTGCCCTTCAAGACCACGGCTATTCTGTTCAGGCCAGCATTTAGTGTTGCCGTATTGGCCTTGATAGCCTGGGTGAGGGCCCTCACATCCTGCCCAACGTCTGCTGTAGTAGTCTGCAGTTCGTTTAGGCAGTTTGTAAGAGCCCAGGAGTGGCAGTCCAAGTCCCCAAGCGTATCCTTTATGGAGGACAGGCTCTCCTCCATCCGCCCCAAAGTCTGGCTGACCTGTCCCAGATGGTGGGTCTGAAGGGCCTGGTCCCTTCTGAGATTGGCTGGCAGAACCTCGGCCACCCCCTGGTCTTCTGGGACGACTTCCTGCCTCCAGATGATGCTTGTGGACGGGGAGAAGGGGAGCCCCTTGGGAGGGGAGCCCTGTTGGGGGAGGAGTGGGAGGGGCTACCCCTTATGGAGGGCTGGCTGCTGCCAGCCAGAGGGGAAGACTCCTCCAAAAAAAACAAGCCACTGCCTGACATGACCTCCTCCACCAACTCAAACTCCTCCTCCTCAAACTCCTCCGAGGACTCCGGCCTTGTCTGGGGGTCCTCATAAGGCTGGTGTCCCGGGGATGGTGCAGTCAGGCCAGATGGCCCAGCACCCTCCTGCACATCTGTGGATGACACAAAACATTCACAGGTTGGAGGATCCACACACTTGCCACATATTCCCTTCCCCACCTCCCCACACATGCTACACACCAGATAGGAAAAAAAAACCTTACCTGTCATCACGGTCTCCTCAATGGAGTCATAGCCAGGCAGGCCCTCCACTTGCTTTCTATTAAAGGTCTGGGCCACCACACGCTCCTCGGCTGTCAGCCTATAAGGGCATGGTGGGCCCCCTCCAGTGCCCCTGACATGTGCTGCCATCTGCCCCAGCTTCTTACGGACCAGACGCCGGAGATCATTGATCTTCTTGACGATCCCCTCACGTGTCCGGGTCTCCCCCCCCCAATGAATTTACCTGGTCGGTAATGTTTTGCAAGATCTCCTTCTTCCTGGGCGGGGGGGTGTTGGCACTCTCCGGGCCGTGCAGAAAACGCCCATATTGGGTAAGGGCCCGGGCAATAATTTGTTTCTCCCCTAAAGTAAAATTGGTCTTGCGCTTCCTTTCAGTCATATTCATACAACAACTCTCTCCCACACAATCAACAAAAATCACTCACAAAAACAAGCAGGAAAAATCAAGCAAAAAAACAAACAAACAAAATCTATCAACCAAAAAATCGCAAAACCAGTCACCAAAAAACACTATTAAATATATTATACAAAACACTAGCTCAAACAGTCAACAAATATCACAAAGACAAGTTACAAAGCAACAAACGCGAACACACAACAGAACAAAAGCACCTTGCTGTATAGGAAGGGATACAAAGGGATGTACTTTTGCAAAGGAAGGGCGTTTGTGTCTGTCTATTTAAGCTCTCTGCGTAGCTCACTAAGTTGCCCGGGTCCACCTCTAATTTTACTGATTGCACCGTTCCCGAGTTGTGAGCATGCGCAGAGAGGTGCTGACCATGGTCTGCTTCATGTGCGCATGCGCGATCCGGCCGGCCCTTCATTTGCATGGGGTCACGGCTCATTTCAATGTAACACGCCCACGTCCTGCCCAATTTGAATTACTCCGCCTTACGCCTCAGGAATTACGTTGCACCGGCGCAAATTTCTGCGCAAATACTACGAGGATACTGTGATTGCGCCTCTACATTGCGCCGGTCTAACGTAAAGGAGGTGCGCTACGCCGGTCAAAATATGCGCCAATGTACCTGAATCTGGCCCTTTGATTCTAATAAGCTGCCTTAAAGGGGTTGTAAAGGTTTGTTTTTTTATTTTCTAAATAGGCTACTTTAAGCTAGTGCATTGTTAGTTCACTTACCTTTTACTTCAATTTCCCTTCTAATTTTTTTTTCTTTGTGTTCTTTGTCTGAATTTCTCACTTCCTGTTCTTCCTCAGTAAGCTGTTCAGTTATCTGTTCTAAATGACTTTCCACTGCTCAGATGATGGTGGAATGCTTACCGAGGAGAAACAGGAAGTGAGAAATTCAAACAAAGAAAAAAAAAACATTTAAAAGGGAAATTGAAGGAAAGGGTAAGTGAACCAACAATGCACTAGCTTAAAGGAACCAATTTAGAAAATAAAAGACAAATCTTTACAACCCCTTTAATACCTGAAACACAAGCATGCTAATCAAAGTAATATGACCTCTCCCAAACATAATTTATGAGAAAACATGTATTTTTTATTGAATCATTAACACTGTAGATGACTCCACCATTTCCTCCAGAAGCTCAACACTAAAGGTAAATGCCCTGGCCCTGTAACATCCTTCAAACACACATGTATGGACTCTTCTCTGTCTGCCTATGTGGTCTCCACTGCATATAAAGTAGGTTCCTAACTCATCAGGGGGGAAAATGTGTCCCTCCCTCTGTTTTGAAGTGGGAACAGGACCTACATACCGGTACTTCCTTTTCACCTACTCAAAAGCCAGATATCCTATAATTTGTACATTATTCCTGCATTGCAAACAAATATCAGAAATTAGAGCATGTGATCTTGACCTGATGGTACAAGTCCAATCAGTGCTTTGAAAGGTGTTCCTGGAGGCAGAAAGTATTTACTGCACATTCACTGCACATTTCTGCATATCCATAAATAAACCATTCACCATACTGTTAAAAAAACGGATCCAACAACATGTGCTGGTATGTAACAAAAAGGTTTTATATACAATTATTTACTTAATGTTACTTCCAATCTATTGTCTCTTGTATTATACAATAGTATATGTTTCACTCTGTATATTGTATCATACAGTATCTGAAAATTATGTTGATCATTAATAGTGAACATATTTGTAGATGTTAATGTGTATGACTACTAGTGTTGCTCACGAATATTCGCATTGCGAATATTCGCTACAAATATTGCATATTCGAGTATTCGCGAATAACTCGAATATCGCGGCGAATATTCGCTATTTCGAATATTCGTATTTTTCAAATTTCGCAATAAATTTCGCAATAAATTTCGCAATAGCGAAATTTCGCAATTTTTTTTTTTTTTATAAAATATAGCGAATATTCGTAAATATCGAATATTCGTGATATTTTATCCAAAAAAAATAGCGAAATTTCGCAATCATTTTCGCTTTCGCATATGCGAAATTTCGCTATTTTTTTTTATTATAAAATATAGCAAATATTTGTAAACATCGAATATTCGTGATATTTTATAAAAAAAAAAAAAATGGCGAAAATTTGCATTGGCGAAAATTCGCAATTTTATTTTTTTTATAAAATATCACGAATATTCGATATTAACGAATATTCGCGAATATTCTTCGAAATATTCGCGAAATATCGCGAAATCGAATATGGCGTATTCCGCTCATCACTAATGACTACTGAAAAATATTCTCTTTTTTTCATATAATGAAACATGTACATGTTGGTATCATATAATAATATACCAACATAGACAAACAACAGTGAGACACAAACGTGTGTTACAAAAATATACTGTAACTGTTTTTTTTTTCATCACACATTTTTTTTCTTGGATATGGTATCACTACTTTACCCAGATACATTTTCCACCGCTGTGGAATGTGCTCCAACTCTGCCATCTATAATCACCTTTAGAAAAGCTGGGGTGGACCTCAAATTGAAAAGGTCAAATGTGCATTTTCATTTCCCCAGATCTCTCATTAAAAAAATCTGGATAACAATAACCAGTTATTTTTTTACTTCAATAATTTTTATTGAGTTTTTCAGAAATGTAACATTCAGACATTTAGTTACACGCAATACGCAGTGGCATTTTCCAATACATCAGCATGCGATTGTATGGCCCCGTACACACGACCGAGTTTCTCGGCAGAATCCAGCGAGAAGCTCGCTGGGATCCATATTCTGCCGAGAAGCTCGATCGTGTGTACGTTTTCGCCGAGCAAACTGTCGAGCGAGGCGTCGAGCCAAAATAGAGAGCAGGTTCTCTATTTGCTCGACGGGCCATCGGGACTAATGCCATCGAGACTAACGCCTTTTTCGACAGCCTGGTCGACGAAATTAGGGGACATAATTATGATTTTTTTTAATTTATTTTTTTACTAGGAATGGCGGCGATTAAATGTTTCTCCTAGTTTGTGTTCTAACTGTGGGGGGAGGGGGGTGACTGGGGAGGTGACCGATTGTGTCCCTATGTACAAGGGACACAATCGGTCTCCTCTCTTCCTGACAGGGACGTGCAGCTCTGTGTTTACACACAGAGCTGCACGTCCCAGCTCAATTACTGGGCAATCGCGTGTGCCTGGCGGCCATCGCAGCCGCCGGGCACACGCACGGGGGTCCCAGTGATGCGACGGGTGCGCGCGCGTGCCACCGGCGGCGCGCGCGCGCCCCTAGCAGCTGGGCGGGTGACAAGTGGTTAAACATGTTAATTAAATTAACTTTATTATGATTTTTTATTTCCAAACTGAGTATGTCCAACCTTTCTGATCAATCATTATTAGTAAAGAATGTTTATCCCTTTTTAGTTACACGCAATACGCAGTGGCATTTTCCAATACATCAGCATGCGATTGTATGGCCCCGTACACACGACCGAGTTTCTCGGCAGAATCCAGCGAGAAGCTCGCTGGGATCCATATTCTGCCGAGAAGCTCGATCGTGTGTACGTTTTCGCCGAGCAAACTGTCGAGCGAGGCGTCGAGCCAAAATAGAGAGCAGGTTCTCTATTTGCTCGACGGGCCATCGGGACTAATGGCTCGACGCCTTTTTTTTCGACAGCCTGGTCGACGAACTCGACGACCGGCCGAGAACCTCGTCGGGCGGAACGATGGGTTTAGCCCGACGAGGTTCTCGGTCGTGTGTACGCGGCCTATAAGTATAACAGTAAAGTTAGGTAAGGCATAAATGTTCAATTAGAAAAAGTTAAACAAGTTGGTTGACAGAGGATATTATGAGATTTTGTGTTTTTTGGTCCATATCTTCCAGTTGCTATCACATTTCTTACGTTAAAGAGTTAATAGCTAAAAGGCATTAGAAGATGTGGTTCCTGTTGACTAGTGTTATCACTTCAGATGGATTGATAGATATTGTATCGTTCCAGTTGTGTAGCATAAGGGCGCAAGTTGCCAGAAGTATGTGGGTGATGACTGGTCTATATTCTGGAGGAAATGTTTCTATGCCTATATGAAGGGTTACTAGTTCTGGGTTTGGAGGTGTTAAGATCCCTATAATTGATGATAACATCTGGAATGTTTTGTTCCAAAGGCTTGTTATGCTCGGGCATTCCCATATTTTGTGTAGCAGGTTTCCAATTTGTCCACATTTTTTCCAGCATAAGGGGGATGCGTCTGGGAAAAATGTGGCAAAAATATATGGAGTGTAGTGCCATCTGTTTGTCATTTTGAGCATCATTTCCCAGTGATTCACACAATGGGATGCTTTGTGAATTTCCCTGAAAGCGTGTTGCCACTGCTCATCTGAGAATGTGGTTACTAGCTAATTTTCCCATTTCCTAATAGCAGCTGTTGTGCTGAAAGTCTGTTTGTTATGAATGAGGTTGTAGAATAGTGATATTTCTTTGGTGGTAGGTGTCAGAGTTGAGTAGAAGCGCCATGCTTTGATTGGTATTTTTATTTTGGGTATGGGGTGTGCTCTTAGGAAATGTGAAATGCGTACACAGGAAAACAGCATATTGTTAGGTAAGTTGTGTTCATATATTATTTGTTCTGCAGATTTTGGCTTATGTTCTCTGATTAAGTCTTGTATGTGCCTTATGCCTTGTGTGTGGAATTTTGTGGTTGAAAGCATAGGAATTTTTGCTTCTAGAAGGCCTATCAGGAATTTGTATTCTACTTCATGTGTGTTGCTTTGGTTGTGTCTTAGGAGAAATCTCCATGCTTGTATGGACACTTGTATGGGGGTGGTAACCCCCAGGTTCCCAGGGTTCCCATATGTCACCTAGTAGAAATGTTGTTGGGTCTATTATTGGAATCAATGTTTTTTTTTCTATTTCTACCCATAGTGGGTTATCTGTGCTATGAAACCATAGGTAGTCTTGAATGTCTGCTAGTCCTGCACCCCCCTACTTTTTAATGTGGGATAAGGTTATTTCATGGACACCTAGCTTTTTTCCCTCACCATATGAATATCTATATGATGCTGGATATGGTGCGGAGGTAATGAGGTGGTATGGGAATTGGCAAGGAGCAGAAAATAAAAATAATTTGTGGTAATATGGAAAATTGTAAATGCCGTTATTTTGCTTAACCAGGATAGTTCTCTTCTTAAGATATCAGTTATTTGTTGTTCTAGTTTGGCTATAAATGGTTTAAGATTGTCCGGATGAGGTTGTGTTGGGCCGCGTACACACAATAGGTTAAACCAATGAGAACGGTCTGATGGACCGTTTTCATCAGACCAAACCGATCGTGTGTGGGCGACTTTGGTTAGTTATCCATCGGGTTAAAAAAAAAGCCAACGTGTTTTAAATTTAACCGATGGATTCCTAACCGATAGGTCAAAACCGATCGTTAGCAGGCACGACCATCGGTTAAAAATCCACGCATTCTCAGAATCAAGTCGACGCATGCTTCGAAGCATTGAACTTCATTTTTTTCAGCATGTCGTTGTGTTTTACGTCACTGCGTTCTGACCCGATCATTTTTTTAACCAATGGTGTGTAGGTGCGACGGTTAACAGATGAAAATGGTCCATCAGACCGTTCTCATCGGATGGACTGATCGTGTGTACAGGGCTTAAGGGATATGCCTAGATACAAGATATCCTTTTTACTCCACGTGTATGATAGCGTGTTTTGTAGCAATTTCTTTTTTTTTTTGTGTGGTTTGTGGGATTCCCATGTCTAGTATTAGGGATTTGGTGAAATTGACTATATAGTAAGAAAGTCTGTCAGTATTTTGTGGGCTTGTGCGAGGGAGATGAGTGGGTTTGGTAAGAATTACCAGTTATTTCATAAATAATCTCTTTTCCATTATTTCAAATTCATAAAATTCTTTCCACGTGGGAAGTACAATATATACACAAAAAATACAATCCAACAGTCTAGCTTTGCTTTATTTAGAAAATAATAAAAACATATAGTTGTGCTTACATTACTTACAGTAAGTGCAAGGAGCACAATAATAAAAGCATGCAAATATGGAAAGACTATCAGTTGAATAGGGTCCCACCACAACATGACAGCTTCATTTGCCGCAAGTTCTATTAGAAGTAAATTCCAGTCTTCTCAGCTGGACCATGGATTTCAGCTCCCTTGTCTGTTTGACTGGTCAATTATCTTCATAATGACCTAGGATATATTTAACCACTTGCCTACTGTGCACCTACACCCCCTTCCTGCCCAGACAAAATTTTAGCTTCCGGCACTGCGTAGCTTTAACTGACAATTGCACGTGGCTCCCAAACAAAATTGGCGTCCTTTTTATCCCCACAAATAGAGCTTTCTTTTGGTGGTATTTAATCGCCTGTGCGGTTTTTATTTTTTGCGCTATAAACAAAAAAACAGCGACAATTTTGAAAAAAGACACAATATTTTTTGCTTTTTGCTATAATAAATATCCCATTTAAAAAAAAAAAAAAAAAACATTTTTTATCTCAGTTTAGGCCGATACGTATTCTTCTACATATTTTTGGTAAAAAAATGTAAAAAATAAAATCGCAATAACCGTATAGTGACTGGTTTGCGCAAAAGTTATATTGCCTACAAAATAGGGGACATAATTATGATTTTTTTTAATTTATTTTTTTACTAGGAATGGCGGCGATTAAATGTTTCTCCTAGTTTGTGTTCTAACTGTGGGGGGAGGGGGGTGACTGGGGAGGTGACCGATTGTGTCCCTATGTACAAGGGACACAATAGGTCTCCTCTCTTCCTGACAGGGACGTGCAGCTCTGTGTTTACACACAGAGCTGCACGTCCCAGCTCAATTACTGGGCAATCGCGTGTGCCCGGCGGCCATCGCAGCCGCCGGGCACACGCACGGGGGTCCCAGTGATGCGACGGGTGCGCGCGCGTGCCACCGGCGGCGCGCGCGCGCCCCTAGCAGCTGGGCGGGTGACAAGTGGTTAAACATGTTAATTAAATTAACTTTATTATGATTTTTTATTTCCAAACTGAGTATGTCCAACCTTTCTGATCAATCATTGTTAGTAAAGAATGTTTATCCCTTTTTAGTTTTTTTATTTGCTCATCTCTGAATCCTTAAATCATATGTGCTTTTTACAACATGATGCCTAATCCTGCACCCCAAATTCTAGATGCATTTTTCTCAACTATGCATATAAAGGCAATACTAAAACAACATCCTGTGTATTATTTCCTCTTTTCAGAAACCAAGATTGTGCTTGTATTTGTAGCTGCTCATTGGCAACAAATGGTGTTGCTAAGCATTTATTAAATGGTATTCCCAGTTCCTACTATATCTCTGTTTGCCCAATAATATTGTCCAAGACAGCAGCAAAATGCTTTGAATCCTGGGTCCTGCTTATGATTTCAATGCTTATCTAGAAGTGACTATTTTATGCTCAGTGCAGATGTCGTTTTGCATTTATATAGATCTTCTATTCCTGTACTTTAGAGCCTAAGAGAATATACAGTAAATGAATGGTAGTAAAATCAGAGTTTTGCTTAGGCTTTTTTTCCTGCTAATTTGATTGGATAAATAGAAGTTGGTTATTCAGCTATTTTTTAAACATTGCATTAAGTAGTACCGCATGTAATAACAATGTCCCCTAGGACTTTTTCTAATTTAGTTGTTCGTAGTGCACATGTACTCTGTGTGTCCTAAATGTACTAATATACAATAAAAGCACATAATTAGACTGCAGCTGGCACAGTCTAAACCAGTAGCATTTATTGGAAATTGAAATAATACGACTTAATTAATACCTTATTAATACTTTATTTGCATAATATTAAAGCAACCATTAAAATAACAATATATTTGTTTGGAGGCATGCATTATTAATGGTCCATGATTCAATATGCACAGTCTAATTAATAGCAATGCACATTTATCTGTATAAAATATAATACTATTCATTAGATTTGCTTTGACACAAAGTCCTGGTATTTGATATCATAGATCTCATACTTCCTGACTAGACATCATTCACTCCATTTTAAAGAACTATTCCCTTAGCAAAGTAATTGTTCACCAGTTAAATAATGATTATTCATCTATAGGAATACATATTTAATAATATTGAACTTATTATACTTACATGCTGTATATATACAGTATACCTTGTAGACACATCTATATATTTATATAAATGCATACATACTTATGGTATATATTAACCACTAGCAGACCACCTATCACCTTTTTACTATGTCGGGCAACCCTACTGCCAGATAAAATGTATGTGATCCGGCATTTAGGGGGGGCATGTGTGTGCCCACTGCCAAGGCCGGACTGGCCTACTGGGATACTGGGACATTTCCTGGTAGGCTTTCTTCCTTGGGGCCGCTTTGAGCTACGATGTGGCTGCAGCATAGCTCAAAGCAGAGTCATGCTGTGTCACGGAGCTCAGTGTGACTGTGAAATGGTCAGGCCGTGCTGTTACAAAAGTCCTGCCCTATTTCTAGACCAGCTCGTGTGATAAACAGAACACTGCGTCTATCACACGAGCTGGTCTAGGGGCAGGGCAGGACTTTTGTAATTGCAAGGCCTGAACATTTCACAACCACACACTGAGCTAAGTGACACAGCGTGAGATGCTCAATGTGCGAAATCCACTGGCACTGACTGGTGATGTTTGGCACGGTAAGGCTGCAGAGATGGGCACAGTAGAGGTGGCAATGCTGGGCACTGTAAGGTGAAAATGCTGGGCATCGCGAGGTGGGAATACTGGGCATGGTAAGGTGACAATGCTGGGCACAGTGAGGTGGTAATGCTGGGTAGGGTAAGGTGGCAATGCTGGGCATGGTGAGGTAGCAATGCTGGGCACAGTGAGGTGGTAATGCTGGGCATGGTGAGGTGACAGTGAGGACACAGCGAGGTGGTAATGCTGGGTATGGTAAGGTGGCAATGCTGGATATGGTGAGGTGGCAATGCTGGGAACAGTAAAGTGGTAATGCTGGGCATGGTAAGGTGGCAATGCTGGGCATGGTGAGGTGGCAATGCTGGGCACAGTGTGGTGGTAATGCTGAGCATGGTAAGGTGGCAATAATGGGCATGGTGTGGTGGTAATGCTGAGCACGATAAGGTGGCAATGCTGGGCATGGTGAGGCAGCAATGATGGGCATGGTGAGACGGCAATGTTGGGCAAGGTAAGGTGGAAGTGATGTGCACAGTAAGGCAGCAATGATAGGTAAAGGCTGGAATGATGGGCACAGTGGGGCTGCAATGATGGGCATGGTGAGGCATCAATGATGGGCATGGTGGGGCAGCAATGATGATCATGGTGAGGCTGCAATGACGGGCATGGTGAGGCAGCAATGATGGGCACGATGGTGGGGCAGCAATGATGGGCACGGTAAGTTTGCAATGACAGGCACGGTAAGGCAGCAATGATGGGCACGGTGGTGGGGTAGTAATGATGGGCACGGTGGTGGGGTAGTAATGATAGGCACGTGAGGCAGCAATGATGGGTATGGTGAGACACAATGATGGACACAGTAAGGCTGCAATGATGGGCATGGTGAGGTGGCAATGATAGATACAGTCATCTCAATATGACCATGCAATCCATACCATCTTACTTAAATCTACTTTACCTAGTGCAAACTTTATCTCAAACCAACTTTTATTTTTATTATTATGAATCCAATCTGTTACTCGTGAAATAGTAACTGCCTGATAGTATTTTGTTAGGATCTGACAATGCTAGCTCACCTGCTTTCTTCTCCTTAGTCAGCACAGCATATGCAATTCTAGGGTGTCTGTGTGCCCATATATATTTCAATTTTAAAGTTCTAATATCCTTAAAATATTAATGCGGAAGGGAAATTAGAAGCATTTGAAATTTTTTACAACATTCAGGGCAGTTTGCGAACGCTAACCGCAAACTTTCTCAAATGTTCGCGAACCGCAAGTTCAAGCATTCACCTGACAGCAAACAACTTTGTATTCTTTGGCTGGTGGTACATTAGGCATTCATCGGATACAGAAGTAAGTGTCGGCCAGTAAGGCCCCATGCACACGAGAAGCAAAAGCAAACACTTCTAAACTCAAGTTTTCAAACGCAAAAACCAGCGTTCAAAACGCCCGTTTTTGCCGCGAATTTCGCGGCGTTTTGCCGCGTTTAGCGACGTTTTACCGCGATTGCGGCTATCAGCGTTCAGAACCACTGAATTGTAGACCCTCCCAAAGCTTATATATTTAACCATTTCTGCAATTTTCAACAGAGAGAGCAGCAGCAGCAGAGAGAGCACTTGAATACATTCATTATTCTCCTTTGTGAAATGGATCCCATAATGAATATATGCCAAGAAATTGTCCTTACTTTGCTCTTGATGAGGCTTCACGCCGTCGCAAACTACGTGGACGACCCGTTCGCAGAGCTCGTCATCGCTATTGGACCCATCCGTTGATGGCACAGAGATTTTCAGTTGGGTATTTTACATTTCGAATTTTCAAAATTTCGAATTTTCAAAATTCGAATTTTCAAAATTCGAATTTTCAAAATTTCGAATTTTCAAAATTTCGAATTTTCAAAATTTCGAATTTTCAAAATTTCGAATTTTCAAAATTCGAATTTTTAACATTTCGAATTTTTAACATTTCGAATTTTCAAAATTTCGATTTTTTTCAAAATTTCGAATTTTCAAAATTCGAATTTTTTAATATTTCGAATCTTCGAAAATTCGAATTTTTCAAAATTAGAATTTTCGAAAATTCGAATTTTAAAAAATTAGAATTTTCGAAAATTCGAATTTTGAAAATTCGAAATTTTGTAAAATTCGAAATTTTGTAAAATTCGAAATTTTGTAAAATTCGAAATTTTGAAAATTCGAAATGTTAAAAATTCGAATTTTCAAAATTCGAAATGTTAAAAATTCGAATTTTCAAAATTCGAATTTTGAAAAATTCGAAATTTTGGAAAATTCGAATTTTGAAAAATTCGAATTTTCGAAAATTAGAAATATTGAAAAATTCGAATTTTCGAAAATTAGAAATATGGACTGCCTCTATAAGTTGTACTAAAGTAACATCAGAAGTCATTTTTCAAAATTCGAATTTTTAACATTTCGATTTTTCAAAATTTCGAATTTTCAAAATTCGAATTTTCAAAATTCGAATTTTCAAAAATTCGAATTTTCGAAAATTCGAAATATTAAAAAATTCGAATTTTGAAAATTCGAAATTTTGAAAAATGCGAAATTTTGGAAAATTCGAATTTTGGAAAATTCGAATTTTGAAAAATTCGAATTTTCAAAATTCGAATTTTGAAAAATTCGAATTGTCAAAATTCGAATTTTCAAAATTCGAAATTTTGAAAAATTCGAAATTTTGTAAATTCGAAATTTTGAAAATTCGAATTTTGAAAATTCCGAAATGTTAAAAATTTGATTTTTAAAAATTCGAATTTTTAAAAATTCGAATTTTTAAAAATTCGAAATTTAGAAAAAAATCGAAATTTTCAATTTTCAATATTGAATTATTGAATGAATATATATCATCTTTGAACTATCTGAATGATAGACATAATTTAAAACGATTTAAATAATTTTTTTAAATTTTTTTAATGATATTTCCCTATTTTATTATGTTAAAAAAAGGGTTCCTTTAAAAACGCTTATAAACGCAAACGCGGCTAAACGCGTTTAGCGGCATTTAGTGTTTAAAACGCAAAAGCAAACGCTTCTGAACCCAAAATTTTGCGTTTGAAAAAACGGCCCTAAACCCAACTGCTTTTAACCGCCAAAAAACGTGATTGTGTGCATGGACACATAGGATAACATTAAATGGGTTCAGGGGCTGTTGAAAAAAATGCCCAAACGCCTCTGAACTCGAGTTTACCAGCGTCTCGTGTGCATGGGGCCTAAATGCCCCAAACATTATCCCACAGGTGTTCACCTGACAGCAAACAACTTTGTATTCTGTGGTTGGAGGTATATTAGGCATTCACAGGATAAGTAAGTGCAGGACCCAAAAATTCAACTGACATAAAGGGCCTTTTATGCCGCTATATTTACCTAAGACAGGGACCATGAAATGTTATGGGTAGTGGTGGATATATGTGGCCTGTCATGAGGAATTTAAATCAAACATGGTCTACTGGTCACATGTGTTTAATTCCTCCGTGATAAATGCCTCATTCATTTTTAGAAATGTGAGGTAGGCGAGTGTGCTTCTCGGTCAAGACCCCCCCTGCTGCGCTGAACGTCCTTTCGGACAGGGACACTGGATGAGGGGCAAGCCAACAGTTCCATTGCAAATTGTGCAAGCTCTGGCCAGAGGTCAAGCCTGCCCACCCAGTAGTCCAAGTGTTCATCACTTCTCAGTGCGTCCACATCAGCCGTTAACACAAAGTAGTCGGACATTGGAAAATAAGGGAAATATGGGCCGAAATATGGGCCGAAGTGCCAACTTCTCTCTCAGGACTGTAATATTCAGAATCTCTGATTTGGATGTATTTATCAAAACATTTGATAGTTCGGGTTCGGGTTCGCTCAACCCTAATCTTTACTTTAACATTTAACAGAGATATCGGCCTATAGCTTGTAGGAACTGTTGGATCATTCCCTTCCTTTAGAATAAGAGTCAAATAGGCTAGTAATGACTCTTCTTGCAGCATTGTCCCCTCTCCAAGTGCGTTTAGATGTTTACACAACCTAGGTAATAAGAGTCTCTGGAACCTTCTATAATAGTATATCCATCAGGGCCTGGGCTTTTCCCTACCTCTATATGTTTTATTGCATTTATCACCTCCTCTTCTGTGATTGGGCATTCTAACTGATCCAGTTCCTCTTTAGGCACAATCGGGAAGTCCATGTCCTGAAAGTATTTTTGTATTATGAGATCTTTCTTTTGTCTCCCCGTAAGGCCGCGTACACACGATCAAATTTATCTGCTGAAACCGGTCCGACGGTCCGTTTCAGCAGACAAATTTGATCGTGTGTACGAGCGGACAGACAGGTTTTTCCAGCAGACAAATTTTAAAGCATGCTTTAAAATCTGTCTGCTGGGAACCTGTCTGTCCGACATATCTGCCCGCACATTCGTCAAATGGATTCGACGCATGCGTGGAAGTTTTTTACTTCCTGGTGCGGTGACGTGGCGGCATCAACGTCACCGCCACGTCACAGCTCTGTCTGCCGGCGGGGATTTTGGTTTGATCGTGTGTACACGATCAAACCAATATATCCCAGCAGACAAATCCGATCAAATCGGTCTGTCAGACCAATTTGATCGGATTTATTTAGTGGTGTGTACGCGGCCTAAGGTCTTCCAACTGACTCACACTATATAACTTACTATAGTATGCATGAAAGACCTTAGCTATTTCCAAAGATGAATGTATAATTTCACTTTTCTCATCTCCTTATTTTTTTTTAAAAGGATGCATTTTTATTACCCCACAGGATTTTAGCTAACCACTTCCCGGGTTTGTTTCCCCACTGATATTTCTCCTAATGCACTCTTTGTTTCTTCATCCAAGAAAGAAGCCAACTTCTCCCTTTTCTTAATTAGCGCTTGTTTCTCTGGGATGCCTTTAGGTTGGGATTGCTGTTCTATTTCCAGATTCCAGAAGAGGAGATCTAATCTATCCCTTCTTTTCTTCTTCTGTGCTCCTATTTTCATCAGTATACCTCTTAGGCAAGTCCTTTGGGACTCCCACAGGGTGGGGATAGAGATCTCTGGTGCATAATTAAAAGTAAGGAATTCCTCTAGCTCCACTTCTATGTTTTTAATGACCTCGGGATCCTGTATACATGATTTGTTCAATTTCCAAGTGGAGGTGTCATTAATAGGACTTCTATCTAAGCTATTACAGGCACATGGTCAGATAATGTAATTGGTTTAATAGTCATATTCCTTTAAGAGATCTATTAGTCAATGTTCTACAGTAGTAGTTTATAATCGATCCTAGAATAGGACACATGTACTGCTGAGTAGTAGGTATAATCTCTAAGCGAAGGACAACTAATTCTTCAAGTATCTACTAACTGTTTTGCAGAAGTAGGTTCTTAATTTCATTTTGACTTTGCCTTGATAAACTGAAGGAGTCCTCTAAGGAGTCCACCTATGGACCCAGGCACATATTTAAGCCCCCTGCTATAAACAATTTGCCTTATTTACCTTGTTTAAATACCTTTCTTTCCCTTCTTTAAATACTAGGGTTGTCCCGATACCACTTTTTTAGGACCGAGTACAAGTACCGATACTTTTTTTCAAGTACTCGCCGATACCGAATACCGATACTTTTTTTTAAATGTGTTCCCAAATGCAGCCATGTCCCCCACAAATGCAGCCATGTCCCCCACGAATGCAGCCATGTCCCCCACAGATGCAGCCATGTCCCCCATAAATGCAGCCATGTCCCCCATAGATGCAGCCATGTCCCCCACATATGCAGCCATGTCCCCCACAAATGCAGCCATGTCCCCCACAGATGCAGCCATGTCCCCCACGGATTCAGCCATGTCCCCCACGAATGCAGCCATGTCCCCCACATATGCAGCCATGTCCCCCACATATGCAGCCATGTCCCCCACATATGTAGCCATGTCCCCCACATATGCAGCCATGTCCCTCACATATGCAGCCATGTCCCCCACATATGCAGCCATGTCTCCCCCATACCGTATATGCAGCCGCAGCCGCCGCCTAGTTCATCAGCGTGGGGAACATCACAGCTTTCATTTGAATAGCTGTGTGTTCCCCGCCGCACCGCGTATAGACACTCCTCCTTGCTCGGGCACTTTGATAGACAGATCACCCATTCAATCCTGGGGACGGGTGATCTGGCAAGGGGGAGTGTCTATACGTGGCGGGGCGGGGAACACACAGCTATTCAAATGAAAGCTATGATGTTCCCCGCATTGCGGTATGCGTTATGAGGCTGCGGCGGTTGCGTTGCGGCAGATGAACAACCCTATTAAATACCCTTAACTGTTTAAGTATTTTCTTTAGGAATTGGTTTGGTTCTCTATTGGGGGAGTAGATATTAATGAATGTGTATTTTTAATCACTTAAGGATCGCCTAATGCCGATATACTTTAAGTGCCCAGCCTTGGGACACACGCTCGACGGTCCGAAGCTCCCTTGCTCGGGCACTCAGGAACTCCAGGATTGGACGGGTGATCTGTCTATCAAAGTGCCCGAGCAAAGGTGAGTGTCTATACGCGGCGCGGCGGGGAACACACAGCTATTCAAATGAAAGCTGTGATGTTCCCCACGCTGATGAACTAGGCGGCGGCGGGGACATGAAGGAGTAGTGGATAAATAAATGATTTTAGTGTATTTTCAACTAAAATATTGCTTTGATACACATTTGCGCACATATTGTGGGACTTTAAAAATCAGTAGCACCTTCTTTTTTTTTTTACTGGTCATGTGAAAATATATGTTTTTTTTTTACAAACTCTGAATGCTGTAAAGAAAGAAAAAAGCAATCGAAACATTGCAAAAATGTCCATCCAGAGTTTAAAAGTTCTCCGGATTGGCTGGCAACCATTTACCCTTTATCACAAGGTAAGGGGTATGCCTATATATAAAGAATAATGTACAAGTGAATGTGAGAAATGACATCACTAAGGGAGCTAAGGAGGAGGTGGAATCCTTATGGTTAGAGCTCCAAAGGGATGAAGCTAAGGGGAAAATAATACTGGGAGTATGCTTTAGGCCCCCTAACCTGAGGGAGGAGGGAGAGACAGATCTCCTATCACAATTCAGATTTTCAGCAAGGATGGGAAGTGTCATCACAATGGGGGATTTTAATTATCCAGACAAAGACTGGGCGGAGGGAACCACGCATTTGTCTAAGGCTCGCCAGTTAATAAATGTCTTGCAGGAGAATTTCATGGGTCCGGTGGTAGACACACCAATTATAAATAAAGCGTTACTAGATCTACTGATTACCAACAATACAAACCTGATCATGGATGTGGAAATGCGGGGCAATTTAGGAAACAGCAATCAATAGGAAACAAAAGTGGAATACAAAGACACTGAATTTCACAAGAGCCAACTTCCCTAAACTACAAATTTTGCTAGACGGCATGACTTGGGATAAAATCTTAGGAACAAAGAACACAGAGGAGAGATGGGTTTTGCTTTAAGAGCATATTAAATAAGGGCATTAGCCAGTGTATCTCATTGGGTAATACATTTAAAAGAGCGAACAAAAGTCCTGGATGGCCTAACTCCAATGTAAAAATGCATATAAAAGCAAAGGAGAAGGCCTTCAAAAAATACAAGGTTGAGGGATCATCATCAGCATTCAGACTTTATAAAGAATGCAATAAGATATGTAAGGGTGCAATTTGGGTGGCTAAGATAGAACACAAAAGACACATAGCGGAGGAGAGCAAAGAAAATCCCAATAAATTATTTAAGTATGTAAACAGTAAAAAAGGGAGGACAGACCATATTAGCCCCATAAAGAATTAGGAAGGACATCTGATTACAAAGGATGGGGAGATGGTGAAGGTATTGCATTTATTCTCCTCCTCAGTCTTCCCAAGGGAATCAGGGGGGCTTCAGTAAACAAACCTGCAGGGTTTATCCGCATGACACATCACAGGAAGCACCTCTATGGTTAACAGAGGACAGAATTAAAATTAGACTTGGGAAACTTAACATTAAAGTAGATGTACACCCAGAAGTCCTAGATTCCCTTATTGACCCCCAGGGTCTTTTCCTTTTTCATAAATTAAAAACAAACTCTTCTATTTTTACAGTGGCTAGCGTATATGGACCAAACCAAGACCATGGAAGCTTCCTATCCGCGGTGCTGAACAAACTGATCTCTTTTGGCAGTCCTTGTTTCATCCTGGGTGGGGACATAAACATAGCCCTCCGGATGTGGACACTTCTCTGGGTAAGTCCTCTACACTACATTCCACTCTCACACACACATCAAATCACTCATACGCTCCACTCAACTTGTGGATGTCTTTCGGGTGCAGCACCCATCTGAGAGAGATTACAGCTGTTATTCTGTAGCCCATAACTCATATAGTCGTATTGACTATTTTTTGATCTCCCAAATGCTGTTAGATATTCCGCTCAAAGCTTCTTTAGGAAACATTTTGTGGTCTGAACACGCTCCAGTAGACTTAAGCCTGGCCAATCCACCTAGATCCCGTAGGACATTTTCCTTGGCGTCTGAACGACAATCTATTAAAAGACACTTCTTGTGTTGCTGATGTTGAGCAGGCGATTAAGCACCAACCCCCTTACTAAATGGGAGTCCCTGAAGTGTGTACTCCGTAGGGATGAGCCGAACATACCCGTGTTCGGTTCGCATCAGAACCTTCAAACAGACCGCGGGTTCGCGCAAACATTTAGAACCCCATTAAAGTCTATGGGACTCGAACGTTCAAATTCAAAAACGATCATTTTAAAGACCAATATTCAATTTAACCACTTGCTTACTGGGCACATATACCCCCCTTCTGCCCAGGTGAAATTTCAGCTTCCGGCACTGCGTTGCTTTAACTGACAATTGCGCGGTCGTGCGACGTGGCTCCCAAACAAA
This sequence comes from Rana kukunoris, assembly GCA_029574335.1. Lineage (NCBI taxonomy): Eukaryota > Metazoa > Chordata > Amphibia > Anura > Ranidae > Rana > Rana kukunoris. The sequence continues at coordinate 199,821,945 of CM056050.1, read as the reverse complement.
ATTTACGTCTTTTTTTCCCCACAAGTAGAGCTTTCTTTTGGTGGTATTTGATCGCCTATTCGGTTTTTATTTTTTGCGCTATAAACAAAAAAGAGCGACAATTTTGAAGAAAAATACAATATGTTTTACTTGTTGCTATAATAAATATCCCAATTAAAAAAAAAAAACATTTCCTTTTCTCAGTTTAGGGATATACGTATTCTTCCACATATTTTTGGTAAAAAAAAAAAAAAAATCGCAATAAGCAACTGGTTTGCGCAAAAGTTATAGCGCTTACAAAATAGGGGAGAGAATTATTAAATTGTATTATTTTTTTTACTAGAAATTGCAGCGATCTGCGATTTTTATTGGTACTGCGACGTTATGGCGGACACATCGGACACTTTTGACACATTTTTGGCGCCATTCACATTTATACTGCGATCAGTGCTATAAATATGCACTAATTACAGTATAAATGTGACTGGCATTGAAGGGGTTAACACTAGGGGGTGAGAAGGGGGTTAAATGTGTATCCTAGGTGTGTTCTAACTGTGGGGAGAGGGGGGGTGACTGGGGTGGTGACCGATCTGTGACCCTATGTAGGAAGGAACACAGATCGGGCTCCTCCTCTCCAGAGACAGGACGCTGTCTCTGTGTAAAACGGCAATGAGAGATGATCTATGAGATCATCTCTCATTCGCCCACAGATCGCATCGCAAACGGCCGCTCTGATTGGCCGTTCACCGCGAGGGACACGGACAACACAGGGCTTCCCCGCAGCGCGCTCTACAGCGCGCGCTGGGAACGCCCAAAGGAGATGCCGTCAAATGACGGCATGTTGGATATTCAGACCCGCACTGTTGCTGTCATTCGATGGTAGCGCGGGCCTGAAGTGGTTAATGTTGGAAAACGTCATTCAGAACCCGGGTCTTGCCCCAGGGAACATCTATCAATGGAAAAAAAGTTTTAAAAACGGACGTTTTTTCCGGAGCAGCCATTGTAATGATGCTTAAAGTAAAAAAAATCCTTTAAAATATCAAACCTGATGGGTGTCTATAGTAGTGGCACGTGTTTAGAAATGTCCCTGCACAACATGAGAGGACTATAAAAAAAATTAGATAATACTGCTTGCGCACGTGCTGTGTGGCAACAATATGTCGAATATTTTAGCGGTGGTGGGGGGCCATTATTGTTTTGTGAAAGAAACATTTTAGAAAAAAAGGACACCCCTCAAACATACTGTAATTGGAGCGCAACAAGGAGCCACATGCAAAGTATTACATCAAAAATTGTTATTAGGAGCCCCTGTCAAACAGGGGCTGAAAAATTGTGCCTTGAGCACAACACAACACTTCAACCCCTCCCAATAACTCCAATTGGAGCGCAACAAGGAGCCACGTGCAAATTATTGCATCAAAAATTGTTATTAGGTGCCCCTGTTAAACAGGGGCAGAAAATGTGTGCCTTGGGCACAACACAACACTGCAACCCCTCCCAATAACTCCAATTGGAGTGCAACAAGGAGCCACGTGCAAATTATTGCATCAAACATTGTTATTAGGCACCACTGTTAAACAGGGGCAGAAAAATTGTGCCTTGGGCACAACACAACACTGCAACCCCTCCCAATAACTCCAATTGGAGCGCAACAAGGAGCCACGTGCAAAGTATTGCATTAAAAATTGTTATTAGGCGCCCCTGTTAAACAGGGGCAGAAAAATTGTGCCTTGGGCACAACACAACACTGCAACCCCTCCCAATAACTCCAATTGGAGCGCAACAAGGAGCCACATGCAAAGTATTGCATCAAAAATTGTTATTAGGCACCTCTGTTAAACAAGAGCAGAAAAATTGTGCCTTGGGAACAACACAACACTGCAACCCCTCCCAATAACTCCAATTAGAGCGCAACAAGGAGCCACGTGCAAAGTATTGCATCAAAAATTGTTATTAGGCGCCCCTGTTAAAAAATGGCAGAAAAATTGTGCCTTGGGCACAACACAACACTGCAACCCCTCCCAATAACTCCAATTGGAGCGCAACAAGGAGCCACATGCAAAGTATTGCATCAAAAATTGTTGTTATTAGGCGCCCCTGTTAAACAGGGGCAGAAAAATTGTGCCTTGGGCAAAACACAACACTGCAACCCCTCCCAATAACTCCAATTGGAGCGCAACAAGGAGCCACGTGTAAAGTATTGCATCAAAAATTGTTGTTATTAGGCGCCCCTGTTAAACAGGGGCAGAAAAATTGTGTCTTAGGCACTGGTGGCGGAGCCCAGAAACACAACATTGCTTACTAGCTATCAGCAAGAAAAGTGAGGAGGAGAAGGATATTCCATCAGCAGCATAAGAGGACAGTCACTCAGCATCAGCATACGCAGTCTAAAAGGGATCAGACAATTCAACAAAAAAATATTATTCAGTAACATCAGCATCAGGTGCTTGGTAGCTGGTGTTGATCCAAGCCTGATTCATTTTGATGAAGGTCAGTCGATCAACAGAGTCGGTGGAGAGGCGCACCCTGTGATCGGTAACAATGCCTCCAGCAGCACTGAATGTGCGTTCTGAAAAAACACTGGATGCAGGGCAAGCCAGTAGCTCAATTGCGTACTGTGCAAGCTCTGGCCAGTGATCCATCCTCAAGACCCAGTAAGCCAGAGGATTTTCGTGGGGAAGGAGTCCAAGTCGGATCTTGCCCCTAGGTATTCCTGGACCATGTAAACCAGACGCTGGTGATGGTTGCTGGAACCGGTCAGACCTTGGGGCTGCGGACTTAAAAACTGAAGGCATCAGTCAGACGGCCACCTTCTCCACCGCTCCTTCTGTGACTCACCGAAGCCTCAGCAAGACGTCGTCCAGAGCCAGGTTTTGGTAATCCCCCCGGTTCTGGGAACGCATTGCACAGACCCTTCTGCAAGGCCTCCCACAGAAGTTTCATTTTCTGCTCCCTCTGTAAAGGCAACATAAGGTCCGCAACCTTACTCTTGTAACGTGGATCAAGGAGAGTTGCCAGCCAGTAATGATCCATCTCCTTGATAGCACGTACACGAGGATCCTTACGCAGGCTTTGCAGGATCAGGGAGGCCATGCAGCGTAGATTTGCAGAGGCATTCGGGGCACAGTCCTCTGGGTCACTGAGGACGACAGGATCCACAGGCACCTCATCCCAGCCACGTAAAAGTCCATGTGTTCCTTGGGACTGTAAATGATCCCTTGAAGACTGCTGCTGCTGCTGCTGAGTGCTAGGCTCCACCTCCATGCTGCTGATACAATCATCCTCCTCCTCCTCCTCCTCTTCCTGTGTGCTTGGTGGGCAAGCAGGCCCACCGTCTGGGTAAAGGGGGCCTTGAGAGGTAAGGAAGTCCTCCTCTTCCTCCCTCTGTTCTGCCTCAAGGGCCCTGTCCATTATTCCACGTAGCGTGTGCTCCAACATGTGAATAAGAGGGACAGTCTCACTGATGCATGCACTGTCACTGCTCACTATCCTCGTGGCCTCCTCAAATGGTGACAGGACAGTGCATGCATCCCTGATCAAGGCCCACTGGCGTGGGGAAAAAAACCTAGCTGCCCTGACCCAGTTCTGCTGCCATATTGGCACAGGTACTCATTGATGGCCCGCTGCTGCGTGTGCAGCCGCTGCAGCATGGCCAACGTAGAGTTCCATCTTGTGGTTATGTCACAAATTAGGCGGTTCTTGGGCAGGTTGTATTCCCTTTGGAGGTCAGTCAGCCGAGCAGTGGCATTATATGACCTCCATAAATGCACACAGACTTTCCTGGCCTGCTTCAGGACATCCTGTAAGCCCGGGTACCTGCCCAAGAACCGCTACACCACCAAATTCAGGACATGCGCAAAACAGGGCACGTGGGTGAGTTTTCCCTGTCGCAGGGCAGAGAGGAGGTTGGTGCCATTATCGCTGACCACCATTCCAGGCTTCAGCTGGCATTGTGTCAACCACCTCTGAGCCTGCCCCTGCAGAGCTGAAAGAACCTCTTCCCCAGTGTGGCTCCTGTTTCCCAAGCACACTATCTCTAGCACCGCATGGCATCTCTTGGCCTGCATTCCTGCGTAGCCTCTCGTACGCCTATGGAGCACGGCTGGTTCTGAGGAAACATCAGCACAGGAAGAGGCCACAGAAGAAGACGAAGAGGAGGGGGTGGAGGATAGAGGTGTGTCACAAGCAGTAGTAGTGTTTTGGAGGCGTGGTGGTGGAACAACCTCCAAAACTACTGTACCTTGCCCTGAGTCACCCAATGGGCCGTAAAAGACAGGTAACATCCCTGTCCATGCCTGCTGGACCATGAGTCAGCGGTAAGATGCACTTTACCACTGACCGCCCTGTCCATCGAGGCATGGACATTGCCTTCCACATGCCGTTAGAGAGCCGGAATCGCCTTCTGTGAAAAAAAGTGGCGTTTTGGTACTTGCCACTGAGGTACTGCACATTGCACAAACTCACGGAAGGGGGCAGGATCCACCAACTGAAAAGGTAGCAGTTGAAGTGCTAGCAATTTCGCTAAGCTAGCATTCAACTGCTGGGCATGTGGATGGTTGGGATTGTACTTCTTTCGGCGCTGCAGCAGCTGGGGCAGGGAAATTTGCCTGGTCCTATCAGTAGATTGCCCGCTACTACTAGCTTGTGACACTGCAGGCTACTACTACACCTTCACTGCAGGCTTCAGAGAGGTTTGGGGGGTCTAGTGGGGTTGGAGGTCCCAGAAGGGCAAGGGGGGGTACGCTTTTGTCTTTGGTGTGGGTCTTTCTGATGTGTTTGCCTACGAGCTGCATAGCAGGTCGACATATGTCTGGACAAGCATGTGGTATCCAGGCGGTTTATGTTTTGGCCACGCGAGATACGCTTGTGACATATGTTGCAAATAGCAAAGGTACGATCATGTGGACATGTTTCAAAAAAGGCCCACACCAAAGAACTTTTGCTGCACCGGTCAGACACAGCAGCGCCATGCACAAGCGCTGTAGATGTGTGCTGTAATGCAGTTGGTGTGCCCTTAAGCTGACCCCTGGAGGGCATCCTGCCTCTTTGGAGATGTGCCTGTGCCTCTTCCTCCTCCTCTCTCCTATCAGGCACCCATGTAGAGTCAGTGATCTCATCATCCCCTCCCTCCTCATCATCAATGTCTAAAACCTGGCAGTATGCTCCAGCTGGGGGAACATCACTCCCAGATTGCTGTCCCTCTCGGCCACCCCCTCACCCTGGGCTCACATCAATGCCTTCCTCTATCTGTGTTCCGTCATCTGAGTCTTCAAAACGCTGTGCATCTTCCTGCAGCATGTACCCAACACTGTGTTAAAACGGTTTGGGGGACTCCTCAGGAGGACATGGTGGGACTAGGGAAGTATTGTGTGAAGCCATTGTGCAGAGGGAAGAGGACGCCTTGGCAGCTGCTTTGCCAGACAAACTTAGATCAGTCTGTGTGAGAGAGGATGAGGAGGATGAGGACGGCTTGGTCATCCAAACTACTAATTTCTCTGCATGTTGAGGCTCAACACGGCCAGCTCCCGAAAAGAAGGACGAGCGGCCATGGCCACGGCCACGTGCTGAAGAGGATGCACCACATCCACCACCAGCGTTACCTCTAGATGCAGAGCCTGCTTGCCCTCATGACTCTCTGCCTCTCTTTGTTGTCCTTCCAGACATATTTATGCGTTCAGGTGCTATGTAACAGCACAAGCGCAGTGACAACAACTGCGTTTAGGTAGTATTAAACAGCACACGCGCAGTGACAACAACTGTGTTCAGGTGCTATGTAACAGCACAAACGCAGTGACACCAACTGAGCTCAGGTGGTATGTAACAGCACACGTACAGTGACACTAACTGTGCTCAGGTGGTATGTAACGGCAAACATGCAGTGACACCAAATGCGCTCAAGTGGTATGTAACAGCACACGTGCAGTGACACAAAATGCGCTCAGGTAGTAAGTAACAGCACAAGCACAGTGACACCGACTGCGCTCAGGTGGTATGTAACAGCACACGTGCAATGACACCAAATGCGTTCAGGTGGTATGTAACAGCACAAGCGCAGTGACACCAACTGCGCTTAGGTGGTATGTAACAGCACACGTGCAGTGACACCAAATGCGCTCAGGTGGTATGTAACAGCACACGTGCAATGACACCAAATGCGCTCAGGTGGTATGTAACAGCACACGTGCAGTGACACCAAATGCGCTCAGGTGGTATGTAACAGCACAAGCGCAGTGACACCAACTGCGCTCAGGTGGTATGTAACAGCACACGTACAGTGACACCAAATGCGCTCAGGTGGTATGTAACTGCACACGTGCAGTGACACCAAATGCGCTCAGGTGGTATGTAACAGCACAAGCGCAGTGATACTAACTGCGCTCAGGTGGTATGTAACAGCACACGTGCAATGACACTAATTGCGCTCAGGCGGTATGTAACAGCAAACGTGCAGTGACACCAAATGCGCTCAGGTGGTATGTAACAGCAAATGTGCAGTGACACCAAATGTGCTCAGGTGGTATGTAACAGCACAAACGCAGTGACACCAATTGAGCTCACGTGGTATGTAACAGCACACGTGCAGTGACACCAAATGCGCTCAGGTGGTATGTAACAGCACAAGCACAGTGACACCAAATGCGCTCAGGTGGTATGTAACAGCACAAGCGCAGTGACACCAACTGCGTTTAGGTAGTATTAAACAGCACACGCGCAGTGACAACAACTGTGTTCAGGTGCTATGTAACAGCACAAACGCAGTGACACCAACTGAGCTCAGGTGGTATGTAACAGCACACGTACAGTGACACTAACTGTGCTCAGGTGGTATGTAACGGCAAACATGCAGTGACACCAAATGCGCTCAAGTGGTATGTAACAGCACACGTGCAGTGACACAAAATGCGCTCAGGTAGTAAGTAACAGCACAAGCACAGTGACACCGACTGCGCTCAGGTGGTATGTAACAGCACACGTGCAATGACACCAAATGCGTTCAGGTGGTATGTAACAGCACAAGCGCAGTGACACCAACTGCGCTTAGGTGGTATGTAACAGCACACGTGCAGTGACACCAAATGCGCTCAGGTGGTATGTAACAGCACACGTGCAATGACACCAAATGCGCTCAGGTGGTATGTAACAGCACACGTGCAGTGACACCAAATGCGCTCAGGTGGTATGTAACAGCACAAGCGCAGTGACACCAACTGCGCTCAGGTGGTATGTAACAGCACACGTACAGTGACACCAAATGCGCTCAGGTGGTATGTAACTGCACACGTGCAGTGACACCAAATGCGCTCAGGTGGTATGTAACAGCACAAGCGCAGTGATACTAACTGCGCTCAGGTGGTATGTAACAGCACACGTGCAATGACACTAACTGCGCTCAGGCGGTATGTAACAGCAAACGTGCAGTGACACCAAATGCGCTCAGGTGGTATGTAACAGCAAATGTGCAGTGACACCAAATGTGCTCAGGTGGTATGTAACAGCACAAACGCAGTGACACCAACTGAGCTCACGTGGTATGTAACAGCACACGTGCAGTGACACCAAATGCGCTCAGGTGGTATGTAACAGCACAAGCACAGTGACACCAAATGCGCTCAGGTGGTATGTAACAGCACAAGCGCAGTGACACCAACTGCGTTTAGGTGCTATTAAACAGCACACGCACAGTCAGGCCTCATACACACAATGGAATTTTTCCGACGGACCATTTCAGCCGAAAAATCCGCTCATCTGTAGGGGCAAACGGACGGATTCAGACTGTTTTCTCCAGCGGAAAATTTTCGGACATATCCACCCGCGCAAGCGTCGTATGGATGCGATGCATGCGTGGAAGTTGTTTACTTCCTGGTGCGGTGACGTGGCAGCGTCAACGTCACCGCCACGTCACCTCGCTGTCTGCCGGCGGGGATTTTGATCTGATGGTGTGTACACGCCATCGGACCAAAATAGCCCGGCGGACATAACCGATGCAAACGGTCCGAGGACCGTTTGCATCGGATATGTTCGTCCGTGTGTACGAGGCCTCATAGCGACTGCGTTTCTGTGCAATTCAATAGCCCACTTGCATTAACAGCAACTGCATTTCTGTGCAAATAAATAGCACACTTGCAGTAACAGGTGATGCATCTATGTGCAATTAACTAGCACATGTTGACTAACACAGAGTACTATGTTTAAGGTAAACCCTAATGCAGGCAATACAACACGTTAGAGCACTGCATCAAGAACAATCCCCTGCCTGACAGATACTAATAGCAGATCTAGCTAAGCTATACAGTTTATAAATGTATTGACAACTCCTAGGGATGTCAATATATTCTCTACAAACTGTAAATTTAACTATACTGACTACTAGCCTCCCTGCTCTATCTATCTATCTGAAAAGACACTGTGGGCCAGATTCTCAGAGGCGATACGACAAAGTATCTCAGATATGGACGCCGTGACCGAGGGAAATTTGATTTTTTTTACGTTGTTTGCGTCGAAAACAGCGTCATAACTCGGAGCATGCGCACTGGGATTTTTCTAAGGCCGGCGCAGTACGTTCGGCGCGAGGGCGTGCTTAATTTAAATACAAGCTGCCCCCTTCGAATTACGCGGGGATACGCTGGGCCATTTACACTATGCCACCGCAAGTTACGGAGCAAGTGCTTTGAAAATAAAGCACTTGCTCTAGTACGTTGCGGCGGCGTAGTGTAAATGGCTTACGCTACGCCGCCGGGGATTCATTGAGAATCTGGCCCTGTGTCTCTATCTATCTATCTCTCTCTAACTCACTGTCTGTCTGACTTCTCTCTCTGAAAGCAAGCCGGAACACACTACACAAGGCCGCCCGGGACGCAGCCTTTTATAGTGTGGGGCATGTGCTAAAGCCCTAATTGGCCAAAGCACCCAGGCTTTTGCCAATTAGGTCTCTTCGTTTTTTGGGCGCTGTGATTGGCCAAGCATGCGGGGTCATGGTGCATGCTTGGCCAATCATCAGCGCGCAACGCCGCAGTGAATTATGGGCCGTTGCGCGTCATTCGAATTTAGCGCGAATGACCCGTTTTGTTCAGGCAATGTTCGATGCGAACATGTGTTCGCATTGAACGCGAAGCTCATCCCTAGTACTCTGGGGGATCTTCATACAGCATGGTGCCCGCCTTAAGAAGGCCAGATCTCCTGAGAGTGCCCGCTTGCTTTCCACAATCGCTACTCTAGAACTCGCACATAAGCGGACCCCAGACCCTGCCACATATGTTGATCTTTCCAACGCCTGACGTGATTTACTAGGCATATTAGATGCCCACTCCCTCATAGCCAGAGACAGGGGCCGTTACCGGCACTATACACTAGCCAATTAATGTGGGCAACACTTAGTCCTTCATCTCCCCCCCCCCCCGCGCCGACCCATACAGCACATCTGTACCTCCAATCAACAAAAGTTTAGTAATACCCGGGGCATCTCGGATGCCTTCCAACTTTATTTTTTTCAGCTCTATAACCTACCTCCCACAACCAGACGGTCCTCCTCAACAACCCCACACTCTCCCAAGATGCAGGATTATATAGCTGAGACAGCCCTTCCTCGGATAAAAGCAAAAGAATCTGCCAACTTAGACAAACCCCTCACAGTGGTGGAATTTCTCTCCGCAATTAAGGGTTTGAAATCCGGTAAATGTCCGGTCCCTGACAGGTTCTCTCCTAGATTTAAAATCATTTGCCCAGCCCTTGGCCTCTTTGCTCTCCTTAGCGTTTAACTACATAGATGATTCTCATCTTCCCTCTAGTGCCCTTTTATCTGCTAACATCTCAGTCATACCTAAACCAGGTAAGGACCCCGCCCAATGCAGTAGTTATCGGCCGATTTAGATTCTCAACATTTATGTGAAACTTTTTTTTAAAGTTTTAGTTACCCGCTTCTCACCCCTTTTACCTTCCATCATCCATTTAGACCAGGTGGGATTTGTCCCTGGCCGAGAAGCCAGGGACAATACTACTAAAACCATCCATCTTGTTTCATACATTCGACGACATAATCTTGTAGTGTGCCTTCTCTCGTTTGAGGCGGAGAAGGCTTTTGACCGAGTCAATTGGCGGTTCTTGCATCTTTTTCTTGAACAGATTGGCCTTGGTCCTGCCTTTGTGTCCAAGGTTATGGCACTATACTCTCGACCCTCGGCCTCCATTCTGGTTAATGGCTCCTCATCATCTCTGTTCCGTATATCCAACGGTACCCGGTAGGGTTGCCCTCTGTCGCCCCTACTCTTCGTACTGGTGATAGAACACTTGGCTAGGGCCATTAGGTATAATTCCTCCATCGTGGGATTGAGACGCCCTCCGCTATCCACAAACTCTCCCTTTACACTGATGAGCTTCTGGTCTATATGCAGCAACCGCATACCCTCGTTGATGCATGAATTCCATAGGTTTGGAGAGTTAGCAACTTTAAATTGAACATGAAGGGTTATGTACACAAAATTAATGTTCTAAACGTATCATCAATCTACAGCACATTAACAGCGCTAACTGGTAGGTTCATAACCTGATTTCAGAACCTGAAAATGTAAATTAACACACCCTGCTTTTGAGAACCACAAGTAATGCCAGAAAAATGCATGTAAACGCATGCATATAAGCGCATAGGTATGCAACCTTATATCAAAAATACACACATTCTAGTCACTACAGAATGAATATGTAAGTGCTACTGTAAATGCATATGTAATTATAATAAATTAAAATAAAATAAAATAATATAATAATATTGGTATGACATATATAAAATGGCATATATAAAAGATATGCTGTTATTAGCACAAGTCCGTGAATAAGTCCTATATAACAAGATATGGAGAGCTCTTGAATCTATAGGTTCCTGTAATTTAGGCTTGCATCAATAAACAGAAAATTTGCCTCGACGGGATCCCCCAAGAGGACCTCACTCACCAAATAGACGAGATAGTTGTGCAGTCAGACACCTGTTGTTTCACAAACGGCTGAAAGGCTCCTCTCAAACTCCTCTCATCTCTGGTCAATGTAAAGTGCACTAATCCTCCCATAGATGGATGATCATGTAAGGAAAGAAGAGATACTCCACATGGTGTAAAACTGCATTTTATTGAACATGGGATTTCTTCGAAGTTACACTTACAAAGTTGGGGTTTTAAAAGTCAGCGCTAAAAAAGCTAGTCCATACGTAGAGCGGCTCTCACTGTGCTGTCTGCCGGGGGATTCCTCCTCCTGACGCCGTGAGTCCCGGGATGCCGCTCACTCGATTGGCTAGTTGGTTCACGTGGCCTTGCCTTGACGCGTTTCGTGATTGGACAACAGTCCAGGAACATTGGATATACGCTTATATGCATGCGTTTACATGCATTTTTCTGGCATTACTTGTGGTTCTCAAAAGCAGGGTGTGTTAATTTACATTTTCAGGTTCTGAAATCAGGTTATGAACCTACCAGTTAGCGCTGTTAATGTGCTATAGATTGATGATACGTTTAGAACATTAATTTTGTGTACATAACCCTTCATACTTATTTTATTTTATAACAGCTGCTTTTACTGCTGACCTTTTTATAGAGACAGATTAATTTCAGTGTCTCTGTTTAACAGCCATTGTGCGCTAGGTTCAGTGTTTTCTTTTCTGGTCATTTGAACAGACGCGACTATACTGAGACTTTGACATTATTTTAAATTGAACATGTCTAAGACAGAGGCCCTCGACATTTCCTTATCACCCTCTACCCTCGCCAGGATTAAGACTAATTTTTCCTTCCAATCGGGAGCCAAAGGCATATCCTACCTGGGGATAACAATCCCCTCTAATTTGTTGGATTTGTATGCCCTTAATTACCTCCCTATGCTGGGCCAAATTAGGAAGGAATTGGACACTTGGCGCCCCTCCTCGTTACCCTGGTTCGGCCGCATAAACTCCCTGAAAATGGACACCCTCCCTAACTTGTTGTATTTGTTTCAGACGATACTTATTTTTGTCCCTAAACACTTCTTCACTTTCCTGCGCTCCATTTGATTTGTATGGAACCGGGGCCTATCTCGCATTCGCTACACTTTGCTGGGTCTCCCGGATTTTGAATTATACCACAGGGCAGCATTGCTAGCTAGGGTCTTGGAATGGTTCCCTCACCCCTCCACCCCTTCACCCCTTCCCTAAAGCATCCACCTTGGTGGAACAAGACCTGTCCCCCTATGATTTGTGGGCCTTATTATGGGGTTATGGACATCAATTACATTTAATTTCCTCGTCCTCCCCTCTAACACTCTCTGCCTTAAATCTCTGGTATAAAAAGGGTCTTCTGCCTCTTCTATCCACAGACCCCTCACCCCTTACTCTGTTGTTTGACCACCCTTCTCTGACTCAGGGTATGGGGTCCAATATGGTAGGCACATATTCACGGTCAACCTGGCCTGTAGTGAGTTCCTTTGTAGATCCCTCTCTTGGTACACCCGTTATATTAGGCTCCTCAGGAAATTGGCTCATGGCACCCCGTATATCTTTTTTCTGCTCGGACTTGTTCTCTTCTTCCCAAATTCATAGACTTCTAACAGGATTTGAGCAGCTGTGTTCTCTCTCAGAAACGCCTAGGCATCTACTCTCCTCTATGTACTCACTACAACATGCATTGTTACACGATTAACCCCCCTTACACTAGGAGGTGGTCCACAGACCTGGGCAGGGATCTCTATTTCGTGGATTGGCAAAAATCATTCCACTTTACACATAAATCCTCTATCTCCTGCTATTCTCAGGAAAAAAATAAACTCCTCTCTAGATGGTACAGGGACCCTCAAACTCTTAATAACATTTTCCCGTCTGTGTCTTCCTTGTGCTGGAGGTGTGGCTCGACGGAGGAAAGCTACTTACATGTTTGGTGGGACTGCGCTGCCGTCCAACTCCTTTGGTCGCAGATTTTTGCCATACATAATAGTCTCTATGATCGAACATTATTTGATAATAATGAGAAAGAGGGCACTAGATCTGTGGAGAACCTATTGTATATTTCACAGTGATATTGGTGAATAAAATCCACCTGTGATGGTGGATCTATGGTAAATACAAACTAAATAAATAAATTAAGAACAAATAAAAACAGAGATAAACTATCACCTCAATACATGGATTGCATACACGATAAAGATATAAATTGTATAAACACAAAAATAGTAAGGCCTCGCAGCCTATAGGTTGTGATGAAGAAATAAAAATATTGGTACATAAAACTGTCTATCAATCAGTACATATGAATAAGACACATGCACAATAAGTGTTCATTTGAATTAAGTCCTTAGACATTAGTGATTCTAGTGGAGGAATTCTTCTGTGAGTTCATGCAATTGGTTCCAGGTGTGTTAGCAGCCTTCACCACCTATTACAGCTTCACCCGAAGTGCTCTAGATATTAAATGCTCTTACCACAATGCTAGGACCACTTATGATAAGTAGGTCAAATGCGCTGAGCAGGACAAGTGCCTGCACACTCTGCAGCAAAGACTGGATCTCCAATTAATGCCCGATAATTATACCCAAGGAAGACAAAAGGGGTTCTCATAGTGTATTACCATTTAATTAAAAAACATACTTAAACAATAGCCGATTGGCATCTTACTTTAAAAGTGCCTGTCCGACACTGGGACTGCATGTATATCAACCTCGTGAGGAGACCCGCTGTGCTGGCTGAATTTCCAGCTGGTTGTCCTGGGCTGAGTACTGCTGCACTGGATGCCGGGATCAGTTAGGTGTGGGGTGACCAGATTACTGCCCCATTTGTTTAAAATGTATACATTTTTTTGGGGGGTGTTTTTGTTATTTTTTTTTGTCTAAAGATGAATATAGGTCTATGTTTGAATCCACTTACTGTTGACTGACTCACTACCTCTGCTTTAAGTATATTTCAGGCTTCAACTACTCTTTCAGTAATATAATACTTTCTAAGATTAGGTCATTACTTGCTAGTCCATATTTTGTGCTTCTCACAGGTTATATATCTTTGTATATTGGCATAGGACACAAGCTTTTTCTAAATGTCAGTATCAAAAAGCATCACGGGTTTCTGAAACTTAAAACATACAGCTTTATTAAGATTTTGTTTACAGGTGTTAAATATCAGCTCTCTGATTATTTTAAAGCCTGTAATTTTATGACATTTAGCTACTATTCTGGTGTCTATCCCTACAGGTGAGCTTTGACTTGCAACCACTGTTCCTCTTAACTGATGACACCTCTTTCCTACAGAGCTAAAGAAGCAATAATGGTGTATCTATAAGCTAAGCACGTATTACAATAAACTGCAACAGGGTGTTTGATTCTATCAATCAAATTATATTCAGTGTCCCAATAAAAATGTATAATTCAATATTCCTTTAAAAATTAAAAAAAGGCTTTGTTTTAATATGTTTTTTTTTTTTTTTAACTAGCAACAATGGCCCAGATTCACAGAGCGATTACGCCTGCGCAACTGGTGTTGCGCGTGCGTAAGTCTAAATGTGCGCGTGCGTTTAGATGCGCGCGATTCAGAAAACGATTTACGCCAGAAATCTACTTTTTTTGGTCCGGCGTAATTTCGTTAGACAGACGCATCCGTCCGCGCAAAAATGCGCTAGACACACCATTGATTTGCTAGTCAAATATGCTAATGAGGGAGTTGCGGGGATCCACAAAAAAACGCAGTTGCTGCGCAGGCTACGCGATGTGCGCAACAGCAAAATGTCCTGTCTAAAGTTAGAGCACATAAAAGCTGGTCTAAATTTTGAAAAAACGTCTACATCTCACAGAAAGCAACACCGTTACTGAGGAGCAGACCACACACACGTGTTGCACTACAATTTGACTGCCAACATGCCAGGGGCATCGTCGCTCATAGCTGCACTAGTGAATTTAGATGACCAAAGAAGGAGGAGGGCACGGAGGATGGCACGGGAGAGGGTATACCGCACACGCATAGACCTCTTTGGCATGAGTGATTCTGAGGTGTATCGCATATTCAGATTCCCCCCTCATGCCATCCTGGAATTAACCACAACCCTGCAGGAGGACATCACCAGCCCAACACAACGCTCACATCCAGTGCAGCCACTGGTCAAGGTACTGGCAACACTCCATTTCCTTGCCAGTGGCTCTTTTCAGCGTACAAGTGGAGTGGTGGCTGGGATGTCACAATCCTCCATGAGCAGATGTGTGCACCAGGTTGTCCCAGCAATCCTCACACGCTTGGCCAACCTAATCATCAAACCCACCACTGAGGACCTGCGGCTGAAAGCAATGACAGATTTCTACAGAATTGCCAGATTCCCACGCACCATCGGGGCCATTGATTGCACACGTGTGGCACTCCAGCCCCCCCATGACACAGAGCACATGTACCGCAATCGGAAGAATTGGCACTCCATCAACGTACAGGTGATAATTGATGCCCAAGGACTCATATGGCACGTCCGTGCCAAACACCCCGGATCCACCCATGACAGCTACATCTACAATCAATGCCACATCCGAATGGAATTCTATCAGAACGTGTATGGGAACACCTGGCTGGTTGGTGAGTGACATGGGAGTCAGGCATGACTATCCCCTCCCACACCTCACAAGTGGCACATGCATGACTAACATTCTCCTGTCTTTTCCCTTCCAGGTGACTCTGCATATGCACTGGGACCCCATCTCATGACTCCTATCCGGAACCCCCAAACCCCAGGGGAGGAAAGATACAATCAAGCACACATCAAAACCCGAGCAGTGGTGGAGCGCACCTTTGGCCTCCTGAAGTCACGTTTCCGATGCCTGGATAAGTCTGGGGGTACACTGTTGTATTCCCCAAACTTCGTGTGCCATATCATCGTTGCATGTTGCATGCTGCACAATCTCGCAGTGAGGAAGGGCCTGCAGGTTGAGCTACGTGATGACCTGACCCCCCAACCAGACAATCAACCCCTAACCGAGGATACCCCGTCTTCTGAGGGAAGAGCAGTCAGGAGACAGCTCATATTGGGCATCTTTGCACGTTAAACACACACATTAATCATGGCACAATGAGAATGCATGCATGCACACCACTGTGGTCCCTAGCACACACACCCCACATCCTCATCAAATTGGATTGGCACCAGTCCACCATGCACGACTGGTGAGCAGTAACGCCACGTCAAGGCTCCAATTATGTCACTGTACATTCATACACCATTCACACGGACCTGGGAATCACTTCTCCCTGGTCCTGGGGAACCCTTCTCCACCAAAATTGAGGATGACACCCCTTTTCCAGCAGGAATGTCACCCCCACATTCAAACAGCATGCACAACCCAAAATTTTAAAAAAATGTCAAAAAAAAAAAAAAAAATGCCAAAAATGTCAGCAAAAATAAAAAAAAAATGCCAAAAATGTCAGCAAATAAGAAAAAATAAAAAATAAAGCAAGAAAACAAACGCTTAGAAATATATCAATCAAACAAACAGTCTCTCAAACACTTATCAAAAAACACTTTCACAAATATACCAACAAGAACTTGATCACACAGAACACTAATCTGACAACTACAAGACACACTGCAATGAACAACAGGAACAAAAGCACTTGGTTAAATGGGAAGGGACACAAAGGGATGTACTTTTGCAATGCAAGTGCGTTTGTGTGTGTCTATTTATGCTGTCTGCGTAGTTTACAACGTTGCCCTAGTCCATTTCCAATTTCACTGATTGCGCCGCTCCCGAGTTGTGAGCATGCGCACAGCGGAGCTGACATGGTCTCCTTCACGCGCGCATGTGCGAGCCGGCCGGCCCTTCATTTGCATGGGGTCACGGCTCATTTCAATGTAACACGCCCACGTCCCTCCCAATTTGTATTACTCCTCCTTACGCCTCAGGAAAAAACCTTACGCTTGCGCAATTTCCTGCGCAAAAGCTACGTGAATCGGGGGATTACGCGGCTAGATGGCGCAAGTCTAACGTAATGGCGGTGCGCTACGCCGGACCGATAATGCGCCGATGTACGTGAATCTGGGCCAATGTGTTTACTAAATAATAGTGGTTTTGCATTATTGACTGTGTCTCAGGATTTTCTTAATAGACTTTTGGAAATGTATTTACTGTATTATTAATAGTAGTAGTAGTAGTAGTAGTAGTAGTAGTAGTAGCGGTAGTAGTATTAGTAGCAGCAATAGTAGTGGCACCACTACATTACACAATTAACCACCTGTTCCCAAGCACACAAATGCCACAATCCACATGTCAAATCCACTTGTGTCCTTGTCAATTATATTCTAGTTCAGGCTTTTGTAATTTATTTTACATTCACTTGTCAATAGTGATGTACAGTACATAGGTTACTTTCAGGGGGCCTTCAACGTTGGTGATTTCTATTCTTCAGTGTATAAAATATGCTGTTGTGAGGATTACAACAATGTTTGTTGTTCTGTCTCTCTGTCTCTCTCTCTGTCTAAGCACAATGCTTAGCTTAATATATTCATTTGACTTTGTAGAGGCGTAGAGGATAATCTGTCAACACAATTACAATTAACGAAAAGAGTGTTTTTTATGTTATTTTTTTTTTTTTTGCAAGACATTAATGCTTTCAGACTAGATAAAATATATTTTTATGTGATTTATCTGTGTGTCTGTCTGCTATCAGACTTTATTTTACTGTGTATCAGTATGCCAATTTGACACAGTAGCAACACACTTTGGTACAGTAAAATTACAGTTACAATTTTCATTTACAGTAACTCAAACATTTACAAGATGCAAATATTTTCCCTTTTAAGAATGTGGTATTAGGCAGATTATTTATAGTAAGCTAGTTCTAAACCGTATCTAGTGTGTACATCTATAAATAGAATGTATAATCCACTAGCTGACCATCTCTTAGGCTGCGTACACACGATCAAATCTATCTGCTGAAAACAGTCTGACAGACCGTCAAAGCAGACAGATTCGATCGTGTGTACGGGCGAGCCTACGGATTTGACCAGCAGACAGATTTTAAAGCCTGCTTTAAAATCTGTCTGCTGGAAACCCGTCGGACCGATATGTTTGCTGGTTAGTACGCTAACCAGCAGACATATCTGCCCGCACATGCGTCGAATGGATTCGACGCATGCGCGGAAGTGATTTACTTTCTGGTGCGGTGACGTGGCGGCGTCAACGTCATCGCCACGTCACCGCACTGTCTGCTGGCGGGGATTTTGGTTTGATCGTGTGTACAGCGATCAAACCAAAACAGCCAGCAGACAAATCTGTTCAAATCGGTCTGTCCGACCGATTTGAACAGATTCATTTGGTCGTGTGTACGAGGCCTAAGAAGACCTATTGGACCTAAACCCTTCTGCTAAATCCCTCACTGTTGCCTAAAACTAAGGTATGATTAACAGGTACTTGCTAAAAAGTGTGCTTATAAATGGTTTGTCCATTTGAAAGTACACTTAAAACTGATATGATATTTTGTCATTAATACATGGCATTAAAATCACCTTTTTTTATGTGTTCCAGTGCATTTTTTTCCTTGTTTGCTTCATCTAAATTCAGTACATGTTCATCCTGTTGAGATTTTTTATCTTTTTCCTTCATCTAAATTTATAACATGTTAATTCTGGTACATTCTGTATGCATTTTAGTGCATTCTGGTGTGTTTATGCCTTTTGGCATGCTCCAGAAGCATTCCCTACCAAAAATAAATACAAATACATTGTACTGCATCTGGTATGAACCATGGAGAATATAATCTGTGAGATTGGACTACCTGAAATAGCTTTTGAAAAAGCAAGAGAATAATTCCAGGATAAAAATAAACAAAGATTAGAACAGACTAATGGCGCATATACACGATCGGAATTTCTGATGAAAAAAGTCTGATGCTCTTTTTTCATCCGACATTTCGATGGTGTGTTGGCCCCATCGGACTTTTTTCAGTCGGTGTTTAGAAATAGAGCATGTTTTATTTGTTTTCCAATGGAAAAAAAATGATAGGAAATTAATTTTGTCTGTGTGCAATTCCGACGGAGAAAAAACCCACGCATGTTCAGAATCAAGTCGACGCTCCGAAGCATTGAACTTCTTTTTTCTTGGCTTGTCGTAGTGTTTTATGTCAGCGCGTTTTGGACGGTCGGAATTTGGTCTGACAGTGTGTATGCAAGACAGCTTTAACGGAATTCCGACAAAAAAAATTCCATCGGATTTTAGGCCAACGGAAATTCCGATCATGTGTACGGGCATTAGAATCTATGCAAGCTTGAGTTCAGAACTATAGATAGCTATGGGTAC
Source organism: Rana kukunoris (assembly GCA_029574335.1). Lineage (NCBI taxonomy): Eukaryota > Metazoa > Chordata > Amphibia > Anura > Ranidae > Rana > Rana kukunoris. The sequence goes on along the minus strand of CM056050.1, from coordinate 199,802,703 downwards.
AATAGATAAATGAAATGTGGTTACTATGGGTAGTAATGGGTGCAATAAATAGATGAAATGTGGTTTCTATTTTTAGCAATATATTTTTTTTTAACCCTGAGGTTTTAAAGCAGTGTTAAACCGTAAAGCAAACATTAATTATGTAAACGGCTTACCATTTCTTAAATGTGATGGTTGTATTTGTTTTTTTTTGTTATTGTTTTTTGTGGGTGAGCCACCCAGTAAGTTTGTTTTTTTCAACAGAAAATCTCTCCTCCTGCAGTTAGAGGAATGAAATAAACCATTTAAGCCTGGCAGGGTTTCTTCAAATGATCAGCTTTATTTATTTGCAGTATGTAAAACTTTTATTCCAAAGATTAAAAAAAACTTGCTGTAACTAAGTATAAAGTGTTAGTTGGGGTTTAGATTCAATGTGTTACTGTATATAAATCTGCTAGTCCATCTAACACCCCCCCCCTAGACTGACAATGCTGCTGTCCAAATCTGCATCCTGTGCTGCTTCATTCAGAGTGGTGTCTGTATAATACTGGGGGGAAAAAAGTGCAGCCACCACATCTAAATATTGTATAGTTGCAACATTACATTTTGGCTTTGTCTTTAATACCACTTTAAGGAACTTATGTACCTACAGAGTAGAAGAATTTATGCTGTTTGGCATGTAATGGGTGGTCACACCACATATTGATTTGATTTAGATGCCTTTTCTGTTCATTTACTTTAATTGAAAAAAAAAAAAAAAACTATTACTACTTCTATTTCTGAAAGCATTCTTAACTTACAGCATTTATTTGTACCTACCTGCATGTTTTATATATATATATATATATATATATATATATATATATATATATATATATATATATATATATATATATATATATATATATATATATATATATAATTTTTGTTTGTAATATTATTTTATTAGTTTTCCAGTATAAATTTACAATATAGGATTATAAATTCACATGTTAAAAAAAAGGGGAACATATTTGTATTTATTTTTTAAAGGAAAAAATAAATAAGTTAAAACATTTAAAAAAGGGGGGCAAAGTGGGGGGGGAAAGGGAAGAGAGATAAGTACAATATATACCACTATCCATTCCAGATAAAACTTATTATTACAACAGTTTCACATTATTATTATAATGTGTACGGATGACAGGAAGGGGTTAAAACATACCGTTTAAACTATGAGACATTGTATGATTGAATAACACATTTGTCAATAACAGTTAACTGAAAGAATTGGCCTATACATGCTAAGGCCAAACATTAATTAAGATTGACACAGGTATTAGACTGGATCAACCATGTTGTCACTAAGAATCAAGAAAATTGTTAAATTAGCTAAAAGAGCTTAACTTGTTTATACAGCCAGCAGTATTTGCTATACTAGGAGGCACTGCACATTTTCTTTAAATTGATAAAAAATAAAATAAAAAAAGTTAACAATTTGTAAAGGTGTGTTTCCTATTGACAAGGTCATATATATATATATATATATATATATATATATATATATATATATATATATATATATATATATATATATTGTTTTGTTAATAAAGCTGTTGCATTTTAAACCCACTGTTTTGCCTGAATACATAGATAACATATTGATACCTTTTAGGTTCTTCACATTTTGTATTAAACTAATTATTTTTGCATACATTTTTAAAAACTGTTGCCTCTAGTTTAATTAAATATGCCTAGAACCAATAGGAACTCTGGAGCCATAAAGGGATGGGGCCTAGCTTGACTTTTTCAGAATATATAGTATTTGCATATCATTTAAAAAAAAAAAATCACTATGGGTAACCCCTGTTTATCTGTTTTTTATCACATACTCTTCTTTTTAATTAACGCAGGTTTCTGACAGGTTTGCTTTAATTTTTCTAAATAACAGTTGGCACAATGGATCAAATGATGGTAAACCAAGCAGTATTTTTAAAGAAACTTGCAGTGCTGCTCTAAGCTGAAATCTTCCCACCGGCTGCAGTGAAAGGAGCTGGCATCAGTGCACCATTCAGAGGTGTAAGAGCAATATCAAAGAGAAGAAAATGTGCCGTTCACCAACCCAGTGCATTAGTATGCAGATGAATGTGATGTCAGTTAGCGCTTCACCATCCACACCCCCCTTACATGTTTCACCCCACACACTTGGGCTTGGTCACGTGACCAAGCCCAGATGAGTGGGGCAAAACATGGAGTGGCGATGGCTGAGTCCACATTCATCTACATACAAATGCACTGGGTTGGTGAATGGTTCCTTTTCTTCTCTTTGAGCAGTATTTTTGCTACAATTATTAATGTTGCATGCTAATTAGTGCTACATTTACTCCAACAACATATGCATTTAATATCATTAAAAATGTAATGATATATTCTTTAGAGAGTAGGACTGATTTATGTTTTTAAAGTTTAAATTCACCTTTGTTTACCATTTTTTATTTATTTTTCTGCCCACAATGTACTAATATGGCATTGATGTACTTATTTTGCCTTTAGATCATGACAGTCGAGTTAAGTTGACCAGCTGAGGGTAGATGATGCAGGGTCAACTTCTTCCTGTGTCCTGACCTAAAGTCTGTCCAGGAAGTAAGACAGAAGTAATCAAGCAGTGTTTTTAAACAGCTATAAAGAGAGTGAAGTAAGCGTACGTATAATAAATGGGAAGCTGTTTCATTTTTGCAAAAGAAGAACATTAATGCTACATTGGTAAATAGGGGGGCTGGAATTTTAGGAAAAATTTGAACTAGGCCTTTAAAGGGGTGTTCCAGGCATTTTTAATGTAATGTAAAAAGTGTAGCTGCTGGCTTTTACTACACATACACTCACCTGCTCCACCTCCAGCGACGCGCCGGACAGAGCTCCGCTCCTCTCCTCTCCCCCCCTCTCCGGCCGGCATCCTCATTGTTACTGTGGGCACCCGGCCGTGACAGCTTTCAGCTTCACGGCCGGGCAGTCACTGCGCATGCACAAGTGGCACTGCGCTATCTAATTGGACAGGCGATCGCCTGGGACCTGTCATGTGTCCCAGGCGATCGCCTACAGGGAGGGGCCGCCAAAAGGCAATATGAAGTATCGCCTTAGCAGCCCCTCAGCGGAAGGAGGAAGTGCTAAATGTGGCATTTAAGGGGGCGAGGAGTGGATTAAGCGGAAGTTCCACTTTTGGGTGGAACTCCGCTTTAAGAAGGAAATGCATTGTGTAATTCAAAATGGCTTTAATAATAAAAGGATAAAAAATAAAAGTTATTACCGGTATAACAATATAATAATTTCATGTCCTGCATAAAAATGTATGGAGTTCAGACTTTTACTTATTCAGCTTTTATCCAAATGGAATATGTACATTTTTTTTTTTAGTGCCTTCACATGTTTTACCCCAAGTACATTTTTCACATATTACAATTAGAGTTGAGCGGACACCTGGATGTTCGGGTTCGAAAGGGTTCGGCCGAACTTCGGAAAAAAGTCTGGGTTTGGGACCTGAACTTGACCCGAACTTGACCCCGAACACGAACCCCATTGAAGTCAATGGGGACCCGGACTTTTGACTACTAAATTGTCTCTAAAAAACTAAGGGAACGGGCTAGAGGGCTGCAAATGGCAGCAAAATGTCAGTAAGAGCATGGCAAGTACTCTACAAATAAATATGGATAGGGAAATAACTTAAAATAACATAAAAAAAATAATAATAATTTCGACCTATCAGGACAAGGTCCATATGGAGTAGGAGGTTGAGGTGACGGTGGATGTGGCGGTGTAGGTGGAAGCTGTGGTGGAGGAGGATGAGGTAGCCAACACAGTTTTTTTTTTTTTTTAATTAGGGTACACCCCAAAAGAGTAAGAAAGATCTTGGGTTGCCACCTCATCCCTTTAAACCTGAACACATAGTAATTACACAGGTTCTGGGGCTAATTTAATGTCGATAAGGCACCAAGTGAGTTTAATTAGCACCTTAATCAGCCAAAGAACCTGTGTAATTAATATGTTTTCGCTTTTAAAGGGATGAGGTGGCAACCCTAGAAAGATCAGAAATACAAGAATGGCATGAAATCGCTCATGTGTGCCAGGCTGCCCAGAGGCAATGAAAAGCTGTCCTCTGTGGGAGGTGTATCATCTGTGTCCTCTGTATCCCTCCAGCCACGCACCAGTGATGGCCATGAGCTGGTCTGGGTGCCACCCTGCTGTGAACATGGTTCCTCCTCCTCCTCCATCTCCTCCTCCTCACCCTCCACCTTGTCATCCTCCAGAACTGTGCCCTTGCTGGACAATTGTGTTCCTGGCCTTTGTTGGTGCAGGAACCCACCCTTGGAGCCACTTGTGAATGACTGCCCTGAAAGCCTTGGAAATTATCCTGATTCCTCCTCCTCTTTCTTCTGTGCAACATCCTCTTCCATCATCGCCCAAAGCGTTTTTTCAAGGAGGCATAGAACTGGGATAGTCACGCTGAAAATGGCGTCATCGGCACTGGCCATGTTGGTGGAGTACTCGAAACAGCGCAACAAGGCACACAGTTCTCGCATGGAGGCCCAGTTATTGGTGGTGAAGTGGTTCTGTTTCGCAGAGCGACTCACCCGTGCGTGCTGCAGCTGAAGATCCACTATCGCCTGCTGCTGCTCGCACAGTCTGGCCAGCATGTGCAAGGTGGAGTTCCACCTTGTGGGCATGTCACATATGAGGCAGTGAGCGGGAAGGCCGAAGTTACGCTGCAGCGCTGCCAGGCGAGCAGCAGCAGGGTGAGAACGCCGAAAGTGTGCACAGACGGCCCGCACTTTCTGCAGCAGCTGTGGCATATCGGGGTAAGTTTTAAGGAACCTCTGCACCACCAAATTCAGCACATGCGTCAGGCAAGGGATGTGCGTCAAACCGGCTAGGCCCAGAGCTGCTACAAGATTTTGCCCGTTATCGAGCACCACCAGGCCCGGCTTGAGGCTCACTGACGCCAACCACTCATCGGTATGTTGTTCCATGTCCCTCCACAACTCCTGCGCAGTGTGAGTTTTTTTCCCCCAAACAGGAACGTTTTAAAACTGCCTGCTGGCGTTTACCCATGGCTGTGCTGAAGTTGGTGGTGAATGTGTTACGCTGACCGGATGAGGAGGCGGTAGAGGATGAGGAAGCGGAGTAGGAGGAGTTAGCAACAGGAGGCAAACTGAAGCGCCCTGCAATCCTCGGTAGTAGGAGGACATGCGCCAAACTGCTATCTGCCTCAGGCCCAGCCGCCACTGCATTTACCCAGTGCGCTGTTAGGGAGATATAACGTCCCTGACTGTGCTTACTGGTCCATGTATCCGTAGTTAGATGGACCTTGGCACAGATGGCATTGCGAAGTGCACACCTGATTTTTCCCCCACTTGGTTGTGCAGGGAAGGGATGGCTCGCCAGGAAAAGTAGTGGCAGCTGGGCACGATGTACTGTGGGACAGCCAATGCCATCAGGCTTCTAAAACTCTGCGTCTCCACCAGACGGAATGACATAATTTCAAAGGCCGGGAATTTTGAAATGCTGGCATTCAGGGCCAGGGATTGCGTGTGGGTAGTGGGGTAATTCCACTTCCGCTCCAGTGTTTGGGAGATAGAGAGCTGAATGCTTCTATGGGAAATTGTGGAGATGTTTGGTGACCCAGGTGGTAGTGTTGCTTGCCGGTCCTCTAATTGTGGGGTGGCAGGTGGCACTGTCACTACAGAGGTGGATGAAGAGGCCGAGAGGCCCGAGACTGAAGCAGAAGAGGAAGCAGGAGGAACCATAGACCTTTCTTGGTTTTTCAGGTGTCTACTCCACTGCAGCTCGTGCCTTGCACTTAAATGCCTGGTGATGCAGGTTGTGCTCAGGTTGAGAACGTTTATTCCTCGCTTCAGCCTCTGATTGCACAGCGTGCAAACCACCCGTGTCTTGTCATCAGCACATTGTGTGAAGAACTGCCAAGCTAGGGAACTCCTTGAACCTGGCTTTGGTGTGCTCAGTCCCTTGCTGCATTGGGCAGTAGCAGGCATACTGTCTAGGGGATGGAAGCGCCGCTTTGGCACCATGCTCCCTCTTCTGCTGTGCTGGTGGCTCTGTGCGACCACCGTCTCTTCCTCCGAACTACATGGGTCACCTGCTTGAGGTTGATTCCATGTGGGGTCGAGGACCTCATTGTCCACCACATCATCTTCCACCCAGTCATCACCACTGCCCTCCTTGTCGGTCTGCACAATTGCGTGACGTGCTGTGATGATCCCCCAAGTACTCATCTTGAAACATAAGTGGTTGGGCATTGGTGCACTCAATCTCTTCCACTTCTGGGGCAGGACTAGGTGAATGGCCTTGGGAAAACATACTAACAGAGTCATCAAAAAGCAGAAGAGACTGCTGCATGATTTGGGGCTCAGACTGCTTGGCTGCAGGTGCCAACTCCAATCTTTCAGCACAAGACTGGTTGGGAGACAATGTGAAGGAACTGGAGGCACTGTCAGCAACCCAATCTACTATCGCCTGTTCTGCTCCTGGCCTCAACATTCGTAGAGCCGGATTAGGCCACACCAAATACCGCTGCAGGCTCTGTCGCCTACTCGCACCTGAGAAAGGTGTTTTACTTGTGCATGTAGCTGGCACAGATCGACCACGTCCTCTCCCTGTAACAGGAGCTCCACCAGCAGCACTACGACTGCGGCCACGTCCCTTATTTGACGTTCTCCTCATATTTCTGAAATGTAGGATCTTGCCCTAAATGGGTGTTTTTTGAAAACAACAATAGAGGAACACTAGCTAAAGTGTTTATCTCACATCTACAGATATGCAGGAAACTCACGAAAAAATAAAAATGATTTGCCCAAAATAATTGTTCTTTGAATAGCACAATAGAAAACAGTATGTAAAGTGTGTATCTCACACGTACAGATATGCAGGCAAGACTGCAAACACTGGAGGAAAAACTATAAAATATATTTTTTGCCCTAAATGGGTGTTTTTTTAAATACAACAATAGAAGAACACTAGCTAAGGTGTTTATCTCATACCTACAGATATGCAGGAAACGCACCAAAAAATAAAAATGATTTGCCCAAAATAATTGTTCTTTGAATAGCACAATAGAAAACAGTATGTAAAGTGTGTATCTCATATGTACAGATATGCAGGCAGGACTGCAAACACTGGAGGAAAAACTGTAAAATATATATTTTTTGCCCTAAATGGGTGTTTTTTTTTTTTAATACAACAGAGGAACACTAGCTAAGGTGTTTATCTCACACCTACAGATATGTGGGAAACACTGAGAAACACTGGAGAAAACACTGCAACATTTTTATTTTTTCCCTAAATGGTTGTTTTTTGAATAGCATAATAGAAGCAAATTATATAAAGGGTGAATCTCACAGTAACATATGCAGTGCTGCTGCACTTTGATTTGTTAAGCAGGACTAACCCCTATATATTTCTCTCCCTATAAGCACAATCAGGAACCTTTCCCTAAACTATCTAATGCAGAGTATCTCACAGGAAAATATGCAGTGCTGGTGTAATATGCAGAGTATATCACAGGGACATATGCAGTGCTGGTGCAATACGCAGAGTATCTGACAGGAACATATGCAGTGCTGGTGTAATATGCAGAGTATCTCACAGGGACATATGCAGTGCTGGTGCAATATGCAGAGTATCTAACATGAGCATATGCAGTGCTGCTGCAATTAGATGATTTGTGAAGTAGGACTGACTCCTATATATTTTTCTCCCTATAAGCACAATCAGGAACCTTCCCCTAAATTATCTAATGCAGAGTATCTCACAGGAAAATATGCAGTGCTGGTGCAATATGCAGAGTATCTGACAGGAACACATGCAGTCCTGGTGTAATATGTAGAGTATCCCACAGGAACATATGCAGTGCTGGTACAATATGCAGAGTATGTGACAGGAACATATGCAGTGCTGCTGCAATTAGATTTGTGAAGTAGGACTGACTCCTATCTAATTCACTCCCTATAAGCACAATCAGGAACCTTCCCCTAAATTATCTAATCCAGAGTATGTCACAGGAACATATGCAGTTCTGGTGCAATATGCAGAGTATCTCACAGGAACATATGCAGTGCTGGTGCAATATGCAGAGTATCTCACAGGAACATATGCAGTGCTGCTGCAATTAGATTTGTGAAGTAGGACTGACTCCTATCTAATTCTCTCCCTATAAGCACAATCAGGAACCTTTCCCTACAGTAGCTAATGCTATGTAGACCGCTGAGTATTGTAATTTGATTTCTGAAGCAGGACAATCCTATCTAAATCTCTCCCTGAGAGCAGCAGCAGCAGCCTTTCCCTACCCTAGCTAAACCAGATTGACGAGCTGTGCTGTGTGCCTCTAGCTTATATAGAGGCTGGGTCACATGCTCGGTCACATGCTGCACTGGCCAATCACACCCATGCCATTAGTAGGCATGGCTGTGATGGCTTCTAGGTCACACAAGTAAAACAAATGCCGATTGGCTGCCCTGCAACGGGCCATTTCATAGCCGAACACCGAACCCGAACCCGAACTTACAGCAAATTGTTCGGGTTCGGGTCCGGGTCCAAAAAATCAAAAAGTCCTCACACCATCATTTAAAAAAAATGCTCTAGCAAAGTGCGGTGATGTACAACACGTACAACTGCACTAGAAAGGGGCATTTCCATGCGGATGACGCCACCCTTGGGGCTGCTTTTGCTGATTTTGTGTTACCGCACGTTAGTAAAAGTTTGGTGAGAGATGATTCGCGCTTTTCAGTCTTCGTGCTTTAGAGATCGTTTTCTGTCATTCAGTTGGTGCTTTTGGGTTTGTATCTGTCTTTCAGTGCTTGTAGTCAGTTCGTATCTGTTTTTGCAGTGCGTTCTGGTCCACGTGTTACTGTTTTTAAGGTTGTTCTTCAGAGGCCTTGCTGTTCTTCAGTGCGTTCTTTTAGTCCGATCTGATTAGACGACTGTTATCTAGCCATATTACGGGTAGCCCACATACGTGGCATCAGGGTTCCTCCAGAGGTTACTAGGGGTTCCTGGAGCAATTGGCAAATTCTGCCTTTCAGATAATTCCCTCTGACTCCATTGATCGTATTAGCTTTCTGTAAGGAGAATTTTTTCCAATGACCACAGGTGTAAGGAGCATTCTTCCCACTGACCATCCCACTAATGTATCATGAGTTGCAGATATACCGTGTTTCCCTGAAAATAAGCCCAAATCTTATATTAATTTTGCCAACAAAAGACACAGTAGGGCTTATTTTGGGGGTAGGTCTTACCGTGTACTATCTTCTCTTCCCTTCTCTCTCCCTGCCTGGCAAGAATCCTCAGGGTGAACTGAGTTAAAATGTTTGTAAAATCCTATAACCCACTCTATTACAGTAGTATATAATGTACAATGTGTGTGTTTCTGTAATATAATTGTGCCAAATACCTTTGTTATAGTGCTGCTCTGTGCTTCTGTGACTCGCCAGAGCTCTCTTCCCATCAATTATATTACAGAAACACACACATTGTACACTATATACTACTGGAATAGAGTGGATTATAAGATTTTACAAGTATTTTAGACTAGTGCTTATTTTCGGGGTAGGGCTTATATTGCAGCCCTCCTAGAAAATAACGCTAGGTCTTATTTTCCTGGAAACACGGTAGAAATTTTTTGCAGGGGTTCCCCGAGATTGAAAGGTTATTTCAAGGGTTCCTCTTTGTTGAAAAGGTTGAGCAGGGCTGCTATACTATCTATAAAAGGCAATACATATGTAATAACTGAAACTGTATAGAGTTTACAAACAGCATTATCTTTCAGCAACTTAATTGTGTGCAGTTGTAAAATTATAAAAAAGTGGTTAAAACATTAGTACTATAATTAAAGCGGTGTTCCGGACATAATTTTTTTGGGCAATCTAAACATCATTACATTGAATATTATTACAAACATACAGATTTTTCTAGATCCTTTCATAAATCTGTTCAAAAGATTCATTATAACTGTGGGCAGGTGAAGCCCAGTTAATTTGTCTTCCTGTTTTTCCCTAGAGAGGTGCATGCTTCTTTTAGATTACAGGGAACCTATAAATGTGAAGTTTAATTTTAGGATAGACCTCCACTTTATAAAAGCACACAAATAATATCAGTGTTATTAATTAAAAAAAAGTAGCATACAGTATATGGGGATGACTATTGTATTACTTTGTATGGGTTACAACATATTTCATTGCCTATTGAAACCAGCATCTGGAAAACTCATCCAGGTACTACTAATAGGCAACATGTGACCCTTTGCCATAAGCAACAACAGCTGATACTGCTACAAGGAAAAATGGAAAAAAATAATAATCACTGTGTTGTTAGGTATGCATGTTTCAGGTTTTGATTCTCACAATTTGTCATTGTCACCGGTTATGGCTAAAACAAATAAAAGATGCTTGATATGTCTAAGATAGTGTAACTGTCAGGGGTTAACACCGTTTATGATTTTCCAATCCACCAACCCACGACAGCTTATCCGACACTTCGACAATCCAGCAGACACGGCCCATTCCATTCCCCAGAAGGACGAGACACAAGCTCTGTTCTCTGAGTCAAACAAATGAATACGTTAATGGTAAACTCAGCTTTTTATATACAGTTGAAACTAAGAGTGGACAATGAAACAACTCCACCCACACATGACACAATGGGTGCTCAATACACATTCTGTTAGATAATGACATTCAGATGAGCTAATTACTACTCATTTCACAGACGTCCTGACTCCGCGACAAGCTGTTCTCACCTGATACACAATTGATATGCTAATCCACTACACCTGAAAGGTCAGACATCTGACCTTTCAGACTGCCAACACATATCTATCTTAGGAGCCCGACTCAATTAATACCTTAAAAGTATGTGTCCCCACATTGAATGAAACACTCTATTGACCTGTTGGGGTCAGAATAAACAACTTGTAATATTTCAAGATATCCTGCAATACATGAATTATCATTAATGTCCCATATCATTTCTCAGTCATCCTCTGCCCCTATGGGACATAGGATGACCCTAGACATAAGAGTCATTGGTGAAGCTGGCACAGGAGTACCCCGCATACTTAAAAAGTCTCTGGGTATCACAGGCCATTCTGTTACATCTCTCCCCTTTCAGTAGTAGACTAACACAGGAGGCGACCCCAGACGGGTTGACTCCGTAGTTAGTCAGTAGTTCCATTCTGGTATCCATACAGTACCCCAAATAAATTGCTCCAAACAGAGCATTATTCACCCAGCCAACCTCTGCCTCTCTTAGAGAAAATGCCTGCCGTTGGGGAGTGGCCTGGTCTGGCCCTTCTCCCTGGAGTCCTTTCAGCCACTGGAGAGAATACAGGGTGACTGGGCTCAGTTCATCATGCTGTTGGGGATCTGGGCCAACTTCCCACCACCCCTGGGGTATACAAGTGGAGACTGGCGTCCCATCCACTACCACAGGAACTCCCTCTCCTGCTAGTTGAGAGCAGAGGCTTGTGGCACTCTGCTCTGTTGCCAGCTCTTCTGCTGGGTTGGTGTGAGTGGAGACCACAGCCATATCCACTACCACAGGAACTCACTCTCCTTCTAGTTGAGAGCAGAGGCCTGTGGCCCTCTGCTCTGTTGCCAGCTCTTCTGCTGGGAATTCCACACCATCTGCTCTGGCTAACTTTAGGGGAGGGAAAATGGCTGCTTATCCTCCCTGCATCTCTGAAATCCACTGGTAGAGAGGGACCGTCACCTTCTCACCTTGGGCCTCCAAAACTGCAATGGGTGTATAGCAGGGGTCTGCTGTACTCTGTCCTGCTGTCAGTACTTGAGCAGGCAATGTATAATCCATAACATCCTCTGAACAGTCCATTAAATCCATGCATTCTGTAATCTGTGACTGGGGAGATGAGCCAACTGCCCTATCCCCATTGAACTCCACATTATCCACTTCGGCTTTAGGGATGGCAATCTCCATATTTTCCACTGCCGATTCATCAGCCAGGATTTCACAGTTGTCATCTGAAATTTCCTCATAGTTCCAGGCAACGGGAGCCCCATCTTGCTGCTGAGCAGAGTCTAGCAGCTGTCTGTAGGCAATCTCCAGCTCCCATTCCTGAATGGCCAGAAACTCCAAATCTTCCTGTAACCAGTGCCCTTCCAAGACATTCAAGTTTTGCTCTCTGTGCTCCATTATTTCCTCCAAGCGCCACTCCCAATTATCCCCGAAGTCAGGGTCACTGGACATCCTCCAATACAACAATCCCAGGCCATCATAGTCATAGCCTTCTGTGGGGCTCTCATCTAATGACCATGGGCACTCTTGGGCTACATACCACCGGAGGGCTCTGTAGCTCTCGTCCAACTGCATCTCTGCCCGGATCAGCCTGCTTAACTCTGCTGTCCACTCCTGCTTTGGTTGTTCCCCCAACAACAGCATTCGTACATCATACTCGGCCAGTACCTTACATGGATGGAGGGGAGGACCTTTCCCTGGTGTTGCTGCTCAAGAGCTAGCGCTTCCTTCCAGAGTTGGCAACGGATCAAATCAGACCATCCCAGCAGGGCCTCCTCTGATACTGGTCCTCTGTGCTGTATCCGCATCTCTTGTAACCTCTTTCTGAATTCCTCTTCCATGGCGACTGGTATCTGTACCTCTCCTCTCTCTTCAATTGGTGCTGCTGTGACTTCTGCTGCTGCAGCACCTCTTTGATGTAGCCAGGTTGCATCCACAGCTGCTATAACCAGGTCTATGATCTCTGGTGAGGGTTAGGACCATACTGTGCCAGTTCTTGTTCAACAGCCCGATCAAAGCTTTCTTCCTCGGGTGTCCTGTCTGTTACACTGGGCCTTTCAGCTCTATCCATTTCAACAACTTCTGCGATAATGTCCCTTTTCTTATGGTTGTTGGCCGGTCTGCCCTGGCTCTCCAGTAAGTCCATGAGGGAATTTGCCACGAACTCCGCATATTGCTAGGTGTTCGCCTGAAGATCCGAACAACCAAAGTTTGGTCCAAACTTATGCCCGGGTCGAACCGTTCGCCCATTCCTACTCATTACATTACGCAGATCTGCCTATGCACTGGAGAACCCAACTGCCTAATTTCCGGCTGCTGGGTTTCCCCAGTCTGCAGTTGGGCATGGTTTACATGTCCCAATCTGCGGGGAACACATAGATCCTCCCCACTAAGTGTGTGGTACACATATAAATTTACCCTGTATGGCCCTTGGACAGGAAGGCTTTTACTCCTTTGGACTAGCTTACATTGTGCTGTATGGCTATTCCTCACAACTCCAAGGTAGGTCCAGCACTCCTTATAATCCTGTGACAGCTCTTGGGAACTGACTATGTTTTAACAAATAGATTTATACTAATAAGCTTTCAATTTCTGCATATATCGTATAGTTTGGACCCCCTTTGATCCATCCCTTATTCATGCTGCACTGGTATATTACAAATGCTATACTAAGTCATAGGTTGACTACTCTATCAATGCATGAATATGTAGTGCTGGTCTCCCAATCAGTTGGGCGCTATTGTAAATTTAGGGGTGTCTGAGCCAATAGTTGGGCTCAGACTTTGCAAATTCTATGTAAATTAGCCTCTGTTCTAGCTGTGGTTGTGCTCGGTAGAAGTTTTCCCATGTTGCCTGTAGGTTGTGTTACCACCTCAGGCCCATATTGAAACTCGGGCAACTCAGGAATATGGTGTGTTAGGTGACCCTTCTCAGCCGCAGCCCAGTGGGAGTGGTGCCCTGCTGTGTATGCTGGAAGTAGATACATTAAGAGCAGATGCCGTTTTTCGTGGCCCTTTACCTCGTGGCCCTCCTGGCGCAAGGTGCATGTGTGATTTCAGCCCGGGATCACATTGGTCCAAGGCTGTGCTCTTATGGTGTAGGCCCAGGTATGCTGGCTGGGGCCTATGACTCTAGAAGGAATCCCAAGCTGTCCACCCAAGTGGGGGAAGCTGCTTAACAAAGGAAATCGGGGGAGGACCTGCCCTGGAGGAGACCAAGCAAGGCAAGCTGATGTATTTTGGGATAGGCCTGGTGATTTTTTTAACTAAAGGGATCAATACACAATTTGTATTACTGCCCGCTGGATCGGCTTAAAGGTTCTTTTGCTGTAAGACAGGAAGTTCGGGACTAAAATCATGTGGCAGAGGATTCCTGGCTATCCATTTTGTTTCTCAGATGGTCTGTGGCAGAGAATGTTTCTATACTGTCCGTGCATCATTCCGGCTGCTAGGTCATGTGAGAGGGGTCTATCCGGGTAAGCTTTACCCACTCAGAAGTGAGTGGCGAACATTGGAACTTTGAATACTTTTTGTGCATTCTGTACCACGAACCTGAAACTTCCCCTTCTCTCTATATTATATGCTTCCTTCACAAGTTTATGCAGCAAAAATAAAACCAAACAGTTGAAGGTTTTACATCTTGTGTGGACATTGCAATTACTAAAGACTTTCTTCCCTAGACAACGAACTTAGAGGTAACGTGCAAAACCCAAAATCTAAACAAGCAGCTCCTTCGGGGGTAGTGCTACAAATATATATACAGTATCGCACAAAAGTGAGTACACCCCTCATTTTTTTGTAAATATTTTATTATAACTTTTCATGTGACAATACTAAAGAAATTACACTTTGCTACAATGTAAAGTAGTAAAAGTATAAAGGGCCAGATCCACAAAGATCTCCCGCTGGCGTAGCTTAAATGAGTTACACTACGCTGCTGTAAGTTACAGCGGCGTATCCATTTCCTCAAACAATTCCCGCTGTAACTTACAGTGGCGTAGTGTAATTGTTGCGGCGTAAGGCCGCGCAATTCAAATAAGCTAGATGTTGGCGTGATTTAATGTAAATCAGCTTGACCCCACGTATTTGACGTTTTTTTTTTCGACGCATGCGCCGTCTGTGGAGATATCCCAGTGCGCATGCGTGAAATCACATCGAAAATAGTCAATGAAAATGACGTGAACGTAACTTACGCAAAACCCTATTCGCGAGCGGTTTACGCAAACGACGTGAACGACGGAAAATTCGAGGCTGTCCCGACGTCCACACTTAACATTACATACGCCTCTATACAGCAGGCGTAACTTTACGCCGGACATACGCTTCCGCAAACGACGTAAAAACACTGCGCCGGCCATATGTACGTTCGTGGATCGGCATTTCTAGCTCATTTGCATATATTACACGGAAAAACAACGTAAGCGCCCCTAGCGTCCAGTGTAAATATGCAACCTAAATACGATGGCGTAAGCCGTCGTATCTAAGCAAAAAAACGGCGTATCTTGTTTTGTGGATTTGAATTTATGGCGGCGTATCTAGAGATACGACGCCGTAAATGTCTGTGGATCTGGCCCATAATGTATAACAATGTAAATTTGCTGTCCCCTCAAAGTTGTGCGTATTTAAAGTGTGAAGTCCTCAACACCCAACAGATGTGGAGATCCTTTGATCACATTAAAATCAATCACAGAAACAAAACAATAAAATACAGCATGCTCTTTCCTGTAAGACTGCGGGTGCAAGATGGCGAAACAGTGCGTTTCTTCACTTTCCCTGAGGATGATTCTCGATGGCTGGAGACTCTCTCTAAGGATTGAGGACTTTGTCACTTAAACTTTTGCTTAGCTGAGATGTAATCTTCTGCGTAAGCACCCTACATGGCTGTCTAGCCTCCCTGGTAACTATTACTTGCTGAAGTGGTTGACCCGGGGCCATTAAAGAGGCTTGGTTTTACATTACGTTCTCACACTGTTGCGTGGCTGGCTGCGACTATACAGGCTTTGATAATATAAAAACATAATTTGAAAGACAAAGTTTGCAAATAGCAACAGTGCAATTGGCTGCACATGTACTAAAAAAGGCCCAGACAGCTGAGCTGTGGAAAGTGGGTCGGGAGATAACAGTTTCACAATGTGATGGAATAGGGTGGCTGCTCTCTACTCTTCCATGATGGCTGCCTGGTTGGAGTTGTGCCTCACCCTCACTTTTCTCCTCTGCTCTATCCGGTATCCAAGTCGAGTGAGTGACCTCATCATCATCATCATCTCCTCCATCCTCATTACCACTGGAGGCAACTTGGCAATACGCTGCAGCTGGGGGAACATGACTGCCAATTTGTGTACCAGTGTTCTCCTCTCTCTGTAGGCTCATGTTCCTGCCTTCTTCAACCTCAGAGTCAGAACCAACATCTGAATTGAGTAATGGCTGCGCAACATCAAGGAGCAAGTGGCTGACACTGTGTTCAAATAACTTCGCTGACTCCTTCATGCCTGATGCTGGAGCTGTGGCAGGAATAGCTGTGGACAAGGAGGCAGGTTTTTTGCCACTCTGACAGCTGCTGGACATTGCTCACTAGTCTCTGATTGGGTGACAGAGAATGAGGAGGATGAGGAGGGTTTAGTAAGCCAGTCCACCACCTCCTCTGCATGTGGCTGGATAGCACAGGCAACATCACTAAACAGAGGAAATGATGCCCTGCCTGAGGACTGGCCGCATCCACCTTTGCCTGTGGACACATCCGCTGCTGGCCCCCTTACAGTGCATTGGAAATGTCTGCCTATCCTTGCTGTCCTGCCAGAAATGATGGGGGGAGTGGGTGGTGCTTATTAACAAAATGTAATAAAGATGTGTAAATGTGTACGTGAATGCACTTTAATCAATGGAAAGTGGTGTTTGGTGCACTTTAATTTCAGTATTCACGACAGACACATTCCCCGTATACACTGTAATATACTGCAATATACTGTGTCAAACATGCAGTAACACACACAGAACTATATGGTGTTAAACTTCCAAAAGCACAATGAAATATACGGCATTAAACTTGCAGTAACTCAATGAAATATATGACGTGAAATATATGATGTTAAACTTGAAGTATCGCACAGACCAATATGTCGTTAAACTTGCAGTAACACAATAAAATATACACCTTTAAACTTGCAGTAATGCACAGTACTATATGGCATTAAACTTGCAGTAAGGCAATGAAATATATGGCATTAAACTTGCAGTAATGCAATGAAATTAGTGTTGAGCAGAATATGCCATATTCGATTTTGCGATATATCTCGAATATATAGTCGAATATTCGAGATATATTCGCTAAATACGAATATTCGTGATATTTTTTGGAAATGAAATGATTGCGAAATTTCGCTATTGCGAATGCGAATGCGAAATTTCGAGAAATGCGGAATGGAGCACTCTGATTGGCTCAGAATATTCGTGATATATTACAATACAAAATAATTGCGAATATTCGGCAAATGCGGAAGGAGCACTCTGATTGGCTCAGAATATTCGTGATATATTACAATACAAAATAATTGTGAATATTCGGCAAATGCGGAAGGAGCACTCTGATTGGCTCAGAATATTTGTGATATTTTATAATACAAAATAATTGCGAAATTTCGAGAAATGCGGAATGGAGCACTCTGATTGGCTCAGAATATTCTTGATATTTTATCGTAATTTCGCAAAAATGCGAATGAGAAATTGATTGCGGAATTTCGACAGTAACACTCTGAAATCTAATATATGTGTTATTTTAGCTAAAAACAATATTGCGAATTTCTCGAAAATAATCGCGCGATATCGCTATTGCCGAATAATCGCATTGCGATTTTTCGGCAATATAAAATTATCGCTGCAGCTACTTGGCCCAAGGTCTCTAATCATACCAGCAATGCTTTTAGACGTCGATGGGGATCTCTAGGATGTGATCTGTTCTAAAAAAAAATTGAAAAAATACGAATATTCGAAATAGCGAATATTCACCGCGAAATTCGGAATATATCGCGAATACTCGAATATGCCATATTCAAGCCGAATATTCGCAATACGAATATTCGTGAGCAACACTAAATGAAATATACGGCATTAGACTTGTAGTAACACACCCTAACTGAACTATCCCTACATTCACACTAATATAACGATGAATGGTGGTCGTACATGTACATCCTCTTTAAGAGCCCAGCCATGGAGTCACCAGCGCGCCGCCACCGGCACGCTCCTGACCCGATCCAAAGCTCTGTGGCCACGCCTGCGGGACCCGCAGACCCGATCGCGGCCGGTGTCCCGCGATCGGTCACAGGAGAGAGGTGTGTGATATAGGGAAAGACGTTACACGTCCAGCCCCACCCTTTACAGTTAGAAACACATATGAGGTCACACTTAACCCATTCAGCGCCCCCTAGTGGTTAACTCATAAACTGCAATTGTCATTTTCACAGTAGACAGTGCATTTTTAAAGCACTTTTCGCTGTGAAAATGACAATGGTCCCAAAAATTTGTCGCCATTAGTAGTACAACAATTTTTTTTAAATAAAAATGCCATAAAACTATCCCCTATTTTGTAATTGCTATAAATTTTGCGTAAACCCATCGATAAACGCCTATTGCAATTTTTTTTTTTTTACCAAAAATAGGTAGAAGGATATGTATCAGCCTAAACTGAGGAAAAATATCTTTTTTGGGGATATTTATTATAGCAAAAAGTAAAAAAAAACGCAGAGGTGATCAAATACCACCAAAAGAAAGCTCTATTTGTGGGGGAAAAAGGACGCCAATTTTGTTTGGGAGCCAGGTCACGCGACCGCGCAATTGTCAGTTAAAGTGACGCAGTGCGGAATCGCAAAAAGGGACAAGGTCCTTAACCTGCATAATGGTCCGGGTCTTAAGTGGTTAAGGTTATAGTTTATATGTTCTAATTGTCTGACCCTCTATTAGAGTTCAATGTACACTGCTAAAAAGCCTTGTTATGAGTAATACAATGTTCTATTATATGATGTAGCGAATTGTGTGCCTCACAGTTTTCTTTTGTGTTTGTACCTATGTTCATTTTATTTTATCACCGTTAAGATAAATAAAAACTTTTTCTGTTAATGCCTAATTAGCTTCTCAAAAGTACATAGTTTGACCTCTTGAAATATTTGCTGTATATACTAGATTGCATAATGGCCCCATAAGAAGTCATCCTCAAGCTTTTTTTCCTAGAGACCCGTTGAACCATACAGGATTGTTAGGCGATATTGATAAAGGGGTATCACCTATATTTTAGGAACATATGTTGAAAACCTTCCCAGGGAGGGCCATCACTCAGTCCACTTCTCTACCTGAGATCACACCCCTATAGAGCAAAGAAAAGTCTTTAAGGACATTACCACCACTGACTCCAACACAATAGTGACATTTGGGATCTTGGGAAAAAACCTCCAATGAAGAAAAGTCAATTGAGAGACAAAATAATCAATGTGTCAATTCCCCTATGGCAATAGGTAATTTCAGAACAACTATACAGGATAGCCTGAGAAGATGTAACCCCCATAACAAACCAACAATGATAGAATCTATACTCTGAAAACAAATTGGCCCAAAAACTGTAGCATTAGATAAAATATAGAACAATTAAGGAGAAAAAAATGTTTTTAATACATTTATGCACCCCATTAATTTGAGTGGTAAAGCTTTCTATTTATGCGCTTTCTCTCGCAACGCCCCAATTATCGGTGATAAGTTAACATTCAGAAATTTAGAGATAAGGAACTGAATTTCAATACCCAGAGACCGAAAAAAGCTGGACAGTGGTAAGGGACAATCCCCAGGTATCGCTAAAATTCTATTAAAAGGAAACAGGGAAAATTTGAACCAGTTTATAAGGAACCCAAAATAGTCCCCAAACTCAAAAACTCAATTCAGAGCTCACCTCTGTTAGCAGGTCCTGCCTCATATGTATCTTGTGTGTACCATTGTTGTTTGTATATTTAAAGCTATGTAAGGAGTCTGTGAGACTATGTAATTGAAGCTTGACAGAAAACAAGCCCATCATGCCCTTCTGGGAGATAAGTGTTTAGCCTCAGACAATAATGTGAGATTCTTATGGTCAGTCAAAATGAGGACCTGCACAGTGGTACCCTTAGCTAAGAGCTAAAATGATAGCTAGCAATTCTCTGTCCTCAATCTTGTAATTGCATTCTACAGGAGACAATTTCTTAGATAAGTAGCTGCACGGATGCATAGCACTCTCAGAAGTAGGATGTTGAGACAGAAGGGTCCCTTCTCCAGTTTCAGATGCACCAACCTCAAGAATAAAGGGTAACGTAGGATCAGGATGTGCAAGCACAGGAGCTAGAACAAAGGCAGCCTTGAGAGACAATTCTGTGGGTTACTGTCCTTTCTGGACATATCAGTTAGGCGTTTGATCAGAGTAGAGAAGTTATGAATACATTTACATATTAAATGGCAAAGCCAAGAAAGCGTTGTAGCGGACATAGACCTACGGGTTTAGGCCACTGTAGAGCTTTAGATAGTTTCTCTGGGTCCATCGAAAAACTGGCAGTGTAAATTACATAACCCAGAAATGTAACCTGTTTACGATGGAACTCTGACTTTTCTAACTTAGAATACAGGTTATTATCTCTCAACCTCTGTAGGACATGGGAGACATCTGTGTGGTGCAGGGGCGTTGCTAGGTGCCAAAAAGACCAGGGGCTTCAGCCCGAAGCCAAGCCGGCTCCTGGGGGGGGGTTCGTGGCGCGCGGTCGGTGGAGTGGCGCGGGGTGACCTACCTGACACACATACCCTGTTGTGTGTGTGCGCACACACACACATACACTGACCTGACTTACATACACTGACCTGACCTCACTGACCTACATACATACACAATCAACTATAAACCATACAAGTTGAAGATGTCAACAGAAACCCACACAGCAGTAAGAGCAGAAAGCTCAGAGCGGACACTTCTCCCAGAGAGGAGGTGAGTGATAGAGAGAGAACACACATTACACACTATACATAGATAGAGATCACACTGTACATAGAGGTCTGTCATTGGAGGATTATTATTACATACAATGTAACATGATTATTGCCTGTAATGTGCCAGGTCGTTCTCAGGTTGGGATATTGTAATTGTATGATTTTGTTTATAGTACCGTGTGGTAGGTTATTATTATGGTGTTATTATTTGTTAATATACTATTACTATTTATCATATGATCTCTACATTGTACTAAACCCTGGATATAATATGATATTATATGGTGTATTATTGTGATTAGATTACTATACATAATCTAATCACAATAATACACCATATAATAGCACACATACATATCATATTATATCCGGGGTTTAGTACAATGTAGAGATCATATGATAGATAGTAATAGTATATTAACAAATAATAACACTCACCCCAGTGCCTCCTCTTCATCGGTGCAGTTAGTGGCAGATTTCAGACTTGCTCGATCGCTCCTCCGCTGCCGTGATCTGAACTCTCCTGAGTCCCGCTTCAGCGCCGAGCGGGATCTCAGTGTTCCTCCATCTTTACACAAAATAAAGCCTTTCTTTAATGGTGGAAGCTGATTACTGATAAAGCATTTCTTTAATGGTTTAAGCTGATTACTATCATGCACTGAGGAGCCCAGGAAAATGTTTTTCTGCCTATTTAATGGAATCATAAACATATCTCTAATATTAAAAAGCTAGTTAAATCTGCCTCACTGTAAGAAATAAAAGTACAAAACATCTTTTTTTTCAGGGCATTGAACATATTTACAGCACATTCAGCATATACAGACAATGATCTGCTTAGCAAAAAAAAAAAGAAAAAAGAAAAAAGAACACAGCTTTAAAAGATCAGAGGCATGTTTAGTACCTTCCTGCATGTACAAGCTTACCCTTAACTTTTACACAGTGCAGTGCAATATTGGGTAATGCATCAGGTAATGAACACTCACCCCAGTGCAGCGGGCTCCTCCAGTCATCCTCATCCCCCTCCTCTTCATCTGTGCAGTTAGTGGCAGATTTCGGACTTGCCCGATCGCTCCTCCGCTGCCCTGGGCCTGATCTGAACTCTCCTTCAGTGCCGAGCGGAGATCTCAGTGTTGTGATGTGGCGGCGGCTGTGGGATTGGAAACTCCCGCCTTCTGAAGCCGGCGGCGCATATGATGGACGTCACTCATCCCACGATTGGACATTGGACCACTGGGACGTCCATCATATGTTCTGCAGGCTCCAGAAGGCGGGACCTGTGACGCAGCCACACTCGGCAGATCAGATTGCTTCCTGGTCGGCAGCATTCGGGGCTAAATAGTGTATGGTGCCCTTTTGAGACTCGGGGCTTTTCGGGGGCACATTCGGGGCTCCAGCCCCCCTAGCCAGGGTCTAACGACGCCTCTGGTGTGGTGGCTTTCTAGGGATTTTGAATATATGAGAATATCATTGAGATAAAAACACCACACATTGCTGCAACATATGTCCTGTGTCTTTGAATTTTCACGACACGTAATAAAACTTTTTGTAACAGAAAACAATTGCACAATCTATATTTTGTGTCAAATGGTTTATTTGTTCTGTGCTTTATTTTCAGAGTCTACTGAAACATTGAACTGCATACATTTCAATAAAAAATCGAAAAAAAAAAAACTAGTTGACTAGTTTAACGCAATATATTCTATTGATTTTTGTTTTGTTTTCCTTACTCTAATAGGGTGCTAACAGGCTTACTGAGATGATTGGGCCCAACATACAATTCTATATTTGAACCTGTTGATATACATATTTTTTTTAAAGATTTACTGAATAACTAAATTAAAATAGAAAAAAGAAAGGGTTCAAAGAAAAACTTTCATTACTTTATTCAAATCACATTATCATGGACTGAGAAACATTAATTTCAGAAGTGTCACAATGGTAAATGAATATCCATGTCTTAGGATTAGTGATGGCTAATCTTGCATAATGAAGCAATTTTAAAAGCTAAAAGAAGATTTAAACAACATCTACTTCTTTCTCATGCTGGACAGGATTTCAAGACTTAAAGCTTTATAGAAATATCGAGTCTGACCGCAATAGAAGAAGCAATTATTTGTCAGCACTGAGAAATTCCACCTGCTGACCAAAAAATAAGTTTAATTACAGAGTTTTGCATTTTAATAATGTCAAACTGTTGCAAAATGAATGGTTTATTGATCAAAGTTTCATTTTCACCTAGAAGGATTTCATGTCAACTTAAGCTTAAAGATAAAAAAAAAAAGAGTTCTTGTACACTTTAGAAATTCAATGATTTTTAAACCTTTATCTTCTGTGTGGGAAATACATTTTTCTTTGTAGACATTGTATTATATAGTAGACATTTATTCTACGAAGTTTAAGATTTGATTGTGATCAGGCTAGCTTAGATGAGATGTAGATTCACAAATATCACTTGATGAATCTCAAATCCACCAATATTTATCAGCTTTTTTGTAACCTTTTTACAAGTGTTGCCAGCACATCATACTGTACATACAGGTTGTGGAAACAAATCTATATGCCTAGTTGTAATTGTAAATCATTTTTAATTTCATATTAGATCACACGTTTGGACTGCACTACAACTAGAAAAAGATTACACTAAGCATGAGCTTAGGTCCATGAGCTTATACAGTTAGGTCCATACAGTATATATTTGGACACAGGCAACATTTTCATATTTTTGGCTCTGTATGCCACCAAAACAAAATTAAATGAAACAATCCAAATAAATTAGAAGTGCAGACTTTTACCTTTTTTTAGGGGGTTGAACATAAATATCAAATACAAATTTTACTTATTGCAAACATTTTTATACACAGCCCCCCCCCCCCCCCCATTTTCAGAAGCTCAAATGTAATTTGACAAATATTTTGTTGAGAATCCTTCACTGACAATGACTGCCTGAAGTCCGGAACCCATGGACATTACTAGATATGTGCAGACTGGAATATTTTGTTTTGGTTTTTCGTTTTCGTTTGGAAAATACATTTATTTAGTTACTCCCGAAAATCGTTTTGATTTATTTAGTTTTTCGTTGGGGAATAGCTTTCGTCCGAAAATTCAATAATACTTGGTTTCTGTTCGAATGGTCAAAAGAATATTAGACGGAACGTCAAATATTTTTTTTGGGGTTGATGTCGAATGGTCAAAGAATATTCGACCGAACGTTGAATCTTTACGTCGAATCGTACATTTCCATTTGAATATTCCGCTTACATGAATTCTAATGTTGTATGACTAGTAATAATGTCGAATTCATTCTCTATAATGTCGAATCTATTTTCTCATAAATCAAAATATATTCTCTGTAATGTCGAATCTTTTAGTTCTATGGTGTCAAATCTTTTCTCTATAATGTCGAATCTTTTCTCTATGATGTCGAATCTTTTTCCTATAATGTCGAATCTCTCTATATCGAATTTTTACCGCAACGAAAATGAAAATAAAGCATTTTTTATGTCGGATCTTTCGGATTCCATTTTTTGCACTTTCGTTATCGTTTTTTTAAAACGATAACGAAAAAAATAGATTTTCGGATGAAAATGCATTCTAACGAAAACGAATGCACATGTCTAGACATTACCAAAGACCGGGTTTCCTCCTTTCTGATGCTTTGTCAGGCTCTAACTTCAGCTGTCTTCAGTTGCTCTTTGTTTGTGGGACTTTCTGCCTTTAGTTTTGACTTTATCAAGTGAAATGCATGCTCAATTGGGTTGAGATCAGGTGATCGACTTGACCATTGCAGAATATTCCACTTATTTTCCTTCAAAAGCTCCTGGGTTGCAGTTTGTTTTGGATAATTGTCCATCTGAACTGTGAAGCACCATACAATCAACTTTGCTGCATTTGACAGAATCTGGGCTGACAGAATCTGGACTAAACTTTGCAGAATTCATCTGGCTGCTTCTGTCTTCTGTCACATCATCAATAAACACTAATGACCCAGTGCCACTAGAAGCCATGCATGCCTATGCCATCAAACTGCCTCCATCTTGATTTACAGATGACGTTGTGTGCTTTGGATCATGAGCTGTCCCAAGACTTCTCTACACTTTTTTTCTTCCCATCATTCTGGTACAGATTAATCTTGGTTTCATCCATCCCAAGGATGATTTTGCAAAACTGGTCTGGCTTTTTTCAATCAAATATAGAGATGAGCTTGATGTTTGAGTCAAACATAAGTTCGACTCAAACATCGGCTGTTTGCCTGTGCGCCAAACAGTGAACATTATGCAGTGTTTGCAGCAAATTTGTGGCACATTCAAAACCTGCAGAACACCGATGTCCATTCATCTTCTATCATGCCGCCTGACAGACCAAAAAAAGCCTCAACACATCCTGATAGCTGCGTAAACAGGAGATGATGGCTTGTGATTTCCTGATGTTCAGGCTGCTTTGATGAGAGATGGTGAGGCTGCAAATGAGGCTAAAAAAAGGCATTAATCAGGCTGCATTGATGCATTGATGGGCTGCAGGTGGACAAAAGTCTTGTAGAGTGGGAGAATTATTGCTTTATCACTGGCGCTGATCCCCTTTTTAATGCATGCTAATATTCTGTTTGCTTTGTATGCAGCAGCTTGGCATTGCATGGCGTTGCGGATACACCACGTCTACAGGCCTCCCTTTAAAGATGTGACATCATCTGCGAAAATTCTATGTTTTGACCCACTTACTTTTAATTCCCAATATATGCTCATCCACCCTAATTTTATCTGCAAGGGGTTCTATTAAAAGTAAATAAATAAGAGGGAGGGGGTCTGGGATGATATTCTTCAGTCCTCGCCCCGGATGTCTCTTTCTACATCACACAGACTGACACAGATCTTAATTCTTCATAGAGTCTATAGAGCTCCCCAGTTTCTGTATGCAACTGGATTGAAATCTGAGGCAGCCTGTGCTATATGTGGTAATACAGGTACACTAAAGCCACATACACACGATCAGTCCATCCGATGAGAAAGGTCTGAAGAATCGTTGTCGTAGGTTAACCGATGAAGCTGACTGATGGTCTGATGTGCCTACAAACAATCAGTTAAAAAACTGATCGTGTCAGAACGCGGTGAGGTAAAACACAACGACATGCTGAAAAAATGAAGTTCAATGCTCCAAGCATGCGTCGACTTGATTCTGAGCATGTGTGAATTTTTAACCGATGGTCGTTGGCTTTTTTTTTTAAACCAAAGGTTAAATAATCTATGGGGCCCACACACGATCGGTTTTGACTGATAAAAACGGTCCATCAGACCGTTGTCCTCTATCTAACCTATCGTGTGTACGAGGCTTAATACATCTTTTGTGGCGGTGTTCGAAACTTCAAAGATACTGGGCGGAGGTGATTGGTACCCTAAATGGGCTATTGGATAGTATTTGTACAATTTTTTTCCTAAATAGCTTCCTTTACATTAGTGCAGTCCTCCTTCACTCACCTCATCCTTCGATTTTGCTTTTAAATGTCCTTATTTCTTCTGAGAAATCCTCACCTGTTATTCTGTCTATAACTCCACACAGTAATGCAAGGCTTTCTCCCTGGTGTGGAGTGTCGTGCTCGCCCCTCCCTTGGACTACAGGAGAGTCAGGACGCTCTCTATGTTGTAAATAGAGAAAGGAGCTGTGTGTTAGTGGGCATCCTGACTCTCCACACCAGGGAGAATGCCTTGCATTACTGTGTGGAGTTACAGACAGAAGAACAGGAAGTGAGGATTTCTCAGAAGAAATAAGGAAATTTAAAAGAAAAATCGAAGATGAGGTAAGTGAAGTGAAGGAGGACTGCACTAAGGTAAAGGAAGCTATTTAGGAAAAAAATGTACCTTTACAACCCCTTTAAGGGTTGTTTTCAAATTTGTAAAGTAGGAGTGAGCAGAGTTTTTGTCTCTGAACAAGGAGTTTATTAGCTAATTTGTGGGAGGGAGTCTGTTTATTTTGGTTCTCTAATTGGGTAATTTGGGATAGGGTCACTTCAATTTGCTGGGACCTCTGGGTCATAGTTCTGCTATGCATATTAATAAGGATCATACGTAAGCATGCTTTTTATGTGGACCATAGTAAACTGGTCAGTATCCAGATGGCCATAAATTTCAAAGAAGGAGTGGTGTTTGATAATAATTCTTTGAAGGTTACCAGGGTACAGCAAAAAGGGAGGCATTGAATCTCCATAGGCGAGGTAGGCCTGATCGTCGGTCTGCTATGGTTATGGAGACAGGGGCAGGATCAGACCACCAGATGGTTCCTATCGTCGATTCTTTTACATCCTGAAATGTGGATTTGTATATGATAGTTGGGAGGGAGACAAGTAGGAAAAATATCTTTCAGAGACATGTTGGCATCTACATATGTCAAAAAGGTTGTTTGTCTGGAGAAAGGAATTTAGGGTTGGGTGGCAGTGTTGGGTTGTTGAGGTGGTGTCCATGTCAGGGTTACTGATGATGTTGAAGTCACCTCCAATAATAAATTTTCCCTTCTGGATTTGGTGTATTTTCTTATACAATCATTGGCAAAATCAAAGTTACTTGTTCGGACCTTAAATGTTGACCAGTGTATATGTGGTTCGGTTGATGTCACATACTAGGATAAGATATCGACCTTGGATGTTGTAACAGGCGCCGTTGCGCCACTACTCCTCTCCCTCTGTGGTTGCTTCAGCGCCGTAGTGTGTTTCGGAATGGAGCGCATACAGCGCGTCTTATACGGCGCTCCATTTGATATCTGATAGAATGCAGTTGTGCCATACTCTTTCCATTTTCGGATGTTGGATTGAACAGTGCTTTTCAGATATTTATTTGTAAAATAAAAACCTCTTATAATTTTCCTTCCACTTTACAATTATGTGCCACTTTGTGTTGGTCTATCACATGAAATCCTAATAAAAAATACATTTATGTTTTTGGTTGTAACATTGCAAAATGTGGCAAATTTCAAAGGGTATGGATACAAGGCACTGTAGTATGTTCCATTAAGAAATTATTTTCTTGTCCATGCACAAACAATGAGCCATCATAGACACAATGGGCCAGATTCAGAGAGCCGTAACTCCCGTCTAACTGGTGTTAGACTGGAGTAATTTCAAATTACGCGCGTTTTTTAGCTAGTCGGAAACCTCAAACCATGAATAGACGGCTGCGGGCTTCAATTCGACTGGATTACGTGTTCGTACGCCTTCGGATCTACGCTGCAATAAAATTGCAGCCACTGGGTGGACTTCCCGTAGTTTTTCCGCGTCGGGGTATGCAAATGAGCTTTTGCCGGTGATCCCCGAAATTACGATCTTCATTCGCAATCTCTTACGGCACCTTTAGTCATCTTTTTTTTGCGTAACACTATACCAGCTTTTTGCTGCTCTAATATTAGACAGCCCATGTCAAATTTCTACGTTTTCCGACGTCTTTTATTAATTTTTACCTAAGTCGTCCGGGAATAGGAATGTTCGTAAACGACGCTACTCAAACAACGAATGACATAACGACGTGATTTTGCGCAATGCACGGCGGGAAATTTCTGAACGGAGCATGCGCAGTTCGATCGCCGCGGGGACGCGCTTAATTTAAATGCTTCACGCCCCCTAATCGCGTATTTCGATTACGCGGCGAGAAATAGACTACGCCCCTGTAGCGTACGGGCAAAAATCTACCAGAATTCGGTGTAGAGCCTGGTAAAATACGGCAGCGTAGAGTATTTTGATTACGCAGCGCAATATTAAGTGTATCTAAATCTGGCCCAAATTCTTTAGTAAATCAGGCACTTTTTGTAAGTAATGCATTGCATTGAGAATACATTTCTAAAACTATATTTGAGAGTGATATCCCTCTTTATGTCCCATTGCATAACCTTTTTGATTCCTTTCCTGCCTTATGAATAACCACTTTACTCTGGTGATATCTGATTTCCTGTGCACACTTTTTTACAATATGCCTACAGTCAAGCAAGTGAAATACAGAATCCTAATTCTGGGTAATTGCAATTTTGTTTCTATTACCCCTGGGTTATATTTAATAAACAATTTGAGACTGGCATTAATAGGTATTAAAGTGAGCAAAGGTGCAGCCTTATTATCAGCATTCACTTTGCAAAGTGAACCTACACTTTTCAGAATGAGCATTTACTTTGGTAAGTGAAAAAAAAACCTGTAGTAGCCATTACTGCTTAGTTAATATGATGGAAAATGTTTTCCAGGCACTGTGCACACTAAACTAAAATAATCAACACCATTTTTTAAAAACATGTTCAGATATACCTGTACTGCCCCTTATAGTCTACGCTATTAAGTATGTAAGTATCATTTTAACCTTTAAGGACAAGTACTATTTAAAAAGGAGGTCCGGTAAAAAAAAAAAAGAATTAAAGGTCAGCAGCTGCTAACACTGTAGCTGCTGACTTTTAATAAGGACACTTACCTGTCCTAGTCGCCAGCCTTGTCGGCCCCCGCCGAGGCCGATCCTCGATCCTGGCAGCTCCAGGCGCCGCCATCCACAGTAAGGGAAACAGGCGGTGAAGACCTTTGAGAAACAACTTTACTTCTTCTATTGTGGACATTGAGGATTAATTGTGCCGCAGTGGCTTTAACTACAGAGACCCATGTCCATGAGCTGCTAGATTCAAGGATCCACACCACGGATGACCATCCAACAAATACAGCACCAAGGAGCCCTACAGATACCACAGGAGAAGGAACCAGCATTGCCCACCTGTTGCATTGTTACCACTACCTTAAGGTAAGGACAATATGAGACCATTTATCGGATGTGTTCACCCCTTATAGAAGACCCATCAGTCACCTCTGACCCATCGTGCCTTTTCATCATAGACTCTCATTATTGTCATCACTGTTTATTTACCCACACCTGTGTGAGCTCCACTTACACTTATTGTGACAGTCTGCTCTACCACCCACCAGAACAGCACTTTGGTTTATTTGATTTATTACTTATTTCTCTATTTTTTGTGCACTTTACACATACACTTTAGCGCTTATCACTTTATATTATTTATCCATTAGCGGTTGTGTTACCTTTAGATATAGCGGCTTTAGTTCACATTTATCCACTTTGATATTTGTTACATTCCAACACTCGCAGTAGCGCAATAGAATTCTCACCTCACATTGTCCTGTGGCTTCACTGCCCTTTTCCTACTGTGCATGTGCGCGCAGCGCGGCGCTTTGTGAATGGTCCGGCTGCTTTCTGGGATACACACAGTTCCCAGAATGCAGCGCGCCCCATTCACAAGAATACACCGAGTGTAGGAGGAGGAAAAGAATCGACCGCGGAAGATGAAGAGGCAGATTCGGGACTTCCACATAGCAACAGCTATTTAGGGTAAGTAAAAAATTTTTGGAAGATTTTTTTTTGCAGGGTGGAACTCCGCTTTAAGTAAAATAAAGTGCATTAGTCCACCCTCATTAGCCCCCAGGACCTAAACCAACCTAGAACTTCCCACCTTGTTGCCTCAGAATTACATTGATGGCCTCTTCTGCTGTTTTCTCCAGTAGAGGAAATCTTCCTCAACATTCAACAACTGGGCAATGTGCCCCCATATGCCTGAATAGAGCAAGACTCTTAGCATATCCAGTCCTGGAGTATTGCTTGAATCAAGATTATAACAAATTTATTAGCCAGTTTCCTATTGTTTAAGTGGTAGTTTCAACTTTTAGTTCTTCTCGATGCAATAGATCTCTTGATCCAGAATATTGCATTCTAAAATCATGTACTGTGCAGTATTGATTATTAACCTATCATTTAATGTACAGGTAGAGATATCATCCCGAATGTCTGTTACAATGATTGTCTGCTTTTTCATACCTAAGTCTGCTCAATGCCTGTATTCTTGTTTGCTGCACACAGCTTATATTCTTAACCATGAATAGTATAATGCTTTTTCAAATAAACATTTTACTGATTCAAAAAAAGATTATGACAACTCACTAGAAGAGAGTACAACGATTTTTAAGCATTTGAAAATGAAAGCGAACATGTGTTAAATAAATAAAAGCATCTAAAACATCTAGTCTTGTAAATTATTTTAATCAATTTACTTCCTTTAGAGAAAAGTATGACCATATTAAATAAATGCATGCTAATTAGACTATTTGCCAATCAAAGTTAACCACATACATGTGGATTAATAAAAATATGTTAACATAATCAGCCTGGGATTAGGCTTTTCCTGTTTTAAGTAACCCTTTTCAAAACATGTAGAAAATAATAAACTTCACATGATGTTTTGTTCTCTTCCATGCATTTTGGACCACCTTACATCACTGGTTTTCCAATTATTCATTTAAATGCATCTATATGAAAAACTGTAGGGGATTTTCAGCCTGACAATGAGTAGTATGAGCTAATAAGCCATAATACCTGGAAATGTTTGAAAGATTTTAATTAGACCTTTGTATATAATGCACAATAATAATGACTTTGTGAATACTAATTAGTTTGCTATTCAAATATTTCAAGACAACAGCTTCCTTAATCTGAAGTAAAACATAATTAGAAACAAGAATGATTAACAAGTATGATATTTCACTATACTAGTTTTATACATTACACATAAATATACAAAGTTACAGTATAATATTGTATGCCGATTTTATTTAGAATAACAACAATAGTATTATTATTATTATGATTATTATTATTATTATTATTATTACTATTCAGCTTTAGTTCTATATTATATGTGGTTTTATTGGGGCTAAATTATAATTAAATGGGGGGGAGGCTCAACTGCTAATGACAGCAGTAAAGCATGCATGAGACAGGGACACTCAGGAACCATCCAAACAGGTTTGTCTTGTACTTTTAGTCAGCTAGGCAAACAAGGGGCCTCTTTGCTGCAACAAACAGGAATTTAGTGCAGTAGGATGTTATACAGAAAGTCCAAAGCATAAAGCAAAACATCTACTTATTCAAGTCAATAACTAAACAGTTCCTTACTAACAGTGTGTCCCCAATCAGATTTCCCCAGTATAGGGTTTAGGGGAAGTTGCTGTCCACACCCACTGCTTGTTTTAAGCAGTATATTTCTGTCTACTGTTCACTTATTTTCAATATATTCCTTGCTATATTTTAACTGTTTGCTGTATCATTGTTGTTGCTTCATACTATTTTACTATTGGCGTACTGCATATACATGTGCAATAAATATTCCTCACCAAGTTGAATATATCGGAGTGTGTGGTGTGGTTGCAGAGTCGTGGGCACTAGGGATGAGCTTCGCGTTCGATATGAACGTATGTTCGACTCGAACATTGTCTGTTCGTACGTTCGACGAAATTCGAACAAAAGCGGTCATTCGCGCCAAATTGAGTGATGCAAAACGGCCCATAATTCACTGCACCATTGCACGCTGATGATTGGCCAAGCATGCTGTATGTCCCGCATGCTTGGCCAATCACAGTGCGCAAAAAACGAAGAGCCATAATTGGCCAAAGCCTGGGTGGCTTTGGCCAATTATGGCTCAGGGCTTTAGCACACACCCCACACTATATAAGGCCGCCTGCTGGGCGGCCTTGTGTAGTGTGTTCTGGCTTGTTAATGAAAGCAGTCAGAGAGACAGAGAGATTGTCTTTTTAGATAGTTGGATAGAGCAGGCAGGAAGGCTAGTCAGTTTAGCTTAATTTACAGTGTGTAGAGGATATATATACATCCCTAGGAGTTGTACATATATTTATACACTGTATAGCTTAGATAGATCAGTTCTTCCTAATTTACTGTCAGGCAGGTGATTGTGCTATTTAAAGATGTTATCACAGGTATAGACACCCAGCAGGTACAATATTTAAAGGATTTTTAATTATTTTTCATTTAAGCATCAATAAAATCACTGCTCCTGGAGCAATGATTTTAATGATACTTAACTTTAAAAAGAAAAAAGAAAAATGCCTTTAAATATTGTACCTGCTGGATGTCTATAGTTTGCCTGTGAAAACGTCTTTGAGAACCCGGGTCTTGCCTGAGAGAACATGTACAGTATCAATGCAAAAAAAAGTTTTAAAAACTAATTTTTTCAGGAGTCCTGCTCCTGAAAAAACGACAGTTTTTTAAACTTTTTTTTCCATTGATACATGTTCCCTGGGGCAAGACCCGGGTTCTCAAAGACGTTTTCCAAAGATAACTTGAATATTGGTCTTTAAAATTATCGTTTTTGAATTCAAACGTTCGAGTCCCATAGACTTCTATGGGGTTCTAATTGTTCGCGCGAACCGACGGTCTGTTGGACGGTACTGGTGCGAACCGAACACGGGGGTGTTCGGCTCATCCCTAGTGGGCACAGGAACAGGGAACTCAATACATCTAGCGGCTCCTTTTGGGGTAAGTACTACACATTTTCTCCTTGTTGTGAGCTATATACTCTGGTGGAGAATGATGTGTAATCATTCGAAAATGTTCGAAAATGTTAGCCCAAAAGGTCATACCTCAATAACTGTAGTGCCCACTTTAAAGCTAGATACTCCTCTTCCTCTATTGATTAATTCCTCTCTGCAGGAATCCGTTTAGGAAGTATGCTACTGGATGATCTTCCCCATTGGTTCCCAGACAGACATCAGAGCCATCTGTTTGTACAAGAAATGTTCGATTACAATTGGAGGTAGTAAACACACACGACTTCATTCTTGTCCATTGGAGTCTTTAGGACCCAAAACCCAATGCTGTAGCCTAAATCCTGTGCTTCTTCCAGGCCTTTGGATTGGCTGTTCACCCAACCTTACAAATATAATTCCAAATCTCCTGAACCGTCTTTAAATGGGATTCCCAGTCAAGAATAAATTGCCATCACGAAGATATAGAATTTAAAAGCATGTACTGTGTGGGGTCTAGAAGTCACGTTCTTCACTTTTTTGAATGATGTAAGCCAAAAGTGAGGACCATGTACAACAACTGGTTGTTACAAAAGTTGTTTTATTTGTTGGCCCTGGCTGATAAGGCAACCTGCAAATACCCTTTAGTAAGCTTGACGCTGGTAATATAGTCCTTGCAGAACTACAGACTGCCATCCTGCTTAGGGATGAGAGATTTTAGACTTGGCCACTAACTCTTAGATGCTTCAATGATACCAAGGACTAGTATTGTCTGTATATCTTTTTGAGCTTTGCGTGCCTGAAAAGGTCTTAATTTCACTTTAATACAAAGCTCGGTCACAATGTAAATTACATAAATTTGACCTGGTAATTAAAAAAAAATACTATCCATGGCAGACATCATAACCTCTGATATATCTTTTTCTAGTGATACTTTAGGATGGCTTTCTTCTTAAAGAGCCTTATGATCCTTTAAGGGATAAATTAGGTTAACATGTAATAGTCAGAGGGGCTTTATTTTTTTGCCTTGGTACACCTTATACATGACATCACAGATTTTTTCTCTGATAGGGACCTTTCACTTTACCCAAAATGTATATCAATCTAAAGAAGGCACACGACCTAAAACTCTGCCTCATTGGACAAAGGTTACAATTTTAACATTGCAGCAAAATTTAAGAGTTATAAACTCTGTCCTATGCCTCTTGAACTTTCTGTGTATGTTCCAAAATTATTGGCATAACTTCTACTATTCTTTCCTGTATATGAACAATGTGTAGCCTCTTGGTCCCATGTTTCCTGAGCTACATCCAGGAGTCCCTCGGGTGTCTACCTTGCAAATATGTAAATAGTAACAACCCTGTGTAAGACTGTAACACTTTCCGTATTTGAAAACATTATCTATTGTATGGTAACAGGAGGTTCTATTACTTTCCATCTTTAATAAACACCCTTTAGCATGTTTCCTAGGGTTCTAGTTAACTGCTCTGCTGTTACATCATTCAGGGCTCATTGACAGATGAGTAATTTTCAATTACTGACACCGATCTTTGATTATCATTGGTTCCCAGGTTAATTGATATATATATATATATATATATATATATATATATATATATATATATATATATATATATATTTTTTTTTTTTAGCTAAATGTTTTTCATATTTTTTTATCAAATTTTCCAAACAGGTTTCTTTTCTCCTTCACTAATGGCCACTGATGAGGCGGCACTGAGGGGCACTGATCAGGAGGCACTGGTGAAAATGTACTGATGGGTGTCACTGATTGACACTGAAAGGTGGCACTGATAGGTGGCACAAAGAGGTGCACTGATAGACGGTATGGATGTGCACTGATGGGTGGCACTAATGGGCACTGATAGGCAGCACTGATGGGCACTGATGATGAGGCACTGATGGACACCAATAGGTGGCACTGGTGGGTACTAATTAGCAGTACTGATGGGCAATGATAGATGGCACTGGTGGGCACTGATTAGCAGCACTGGATGGCACTGATTAGGAGCACTGGCAGGCACTTAGAGGAATGATGTCCCTCTAACAGAAGACGGTTAATGGCTTTCTTCTTTTCTTCATGCTGACAGTGTGAAGGAAAAAATCTGGTGACCAGCTTCTGTTTATTTCCCTGATGAGCTGTCATTGACTTACATCTGATCATTTGGTAAAGGGCCCGCTGTTATTGGCCCTTTACCCTGCACTGTGATTAGCCGAGTCCCGAGGTGGCACGAGAACAGGAAGACATCCATGTACACCCTCCCAGCAAAGGCAGCCTATGATGTAGCCATCTCTCAACTATAGCACGGGTGCCAAGTGGTTAAAGTTATAGTAAAAGAGCTGTTTTTCATGTTTTTCATATCAATCATATCAGTAAGAATTAGTAAACCTTGTTGGGTTTAGTTCGCAGGTACGATAAACACAGCAGGAAGACCATGAACTTAGCACCAAACCCCATTGAAATCTATGGGGTGAAACTAGTTATTGTTTTGTTGCTTTTCTAATGCTAATAGGCAACATTTTACTAAAAATGCCATGGGTTACTGGGAACTGGCATTGGGGATATGCATCAATGCAAAAAGAATAAACATCACCCAGGATCCCCATGTTTACATGCATCCAGAAGATCTGTCATTTGGTGGTGGGAGTGTAACAGAGAAATATCATCAGGGGGGTGGGTCATCAAGACTGAAGATGGAGTTTCATAGTGAGACATTATTAACCTAGTTTACATTTTTTGCTATTAAACACTTCCTCTTTGCAATAGGCTAGGCGGGACTTTGTTGTTCCGGGAGGATTTCATATGACATCCTCCAGGAATTCACCTCTTGCAAGGCCATAATCTGTTACTGGCTGTAACTACCAGATACAGCTGATGACAGATCACCCCTACCGGACACTTCTGGTACCATGTGATCACTATGACCAATCACAGCAGATCACGTGACAATTGTAAACAATGGATGGCTTCCTTTCATGCCATACATTATGTACAATCATGTTGCTAACTGTGATTGGTCACAGTAATCACATGGTACAGACTGGTACAGACTGGACCATTCATAATCCATCTGTACCATTAGTTAGTTGGTTAGTTGTGGATAATCACAGCAGTTTCATTCAGAAAGAATGGTTGCTTTATACCAATGAAATAAATAAAAAATCCTGGTCACTTTACCAGATACAGTGTTATCATGGTAAAACTGTATTTCTCTGGTCAGAGTGTAATAAAAAATTGTTAAAAATTGTAATTTAATTTTAATTTAACAATTAATATTATTTAATTTTTTTACATACTGTTACCAGTCAGTGTCCCTGACACTGTACCACACCAGTTATATGATGACACTGTACTGCACTGGTGACACAATGTAAAAAATGTGAAAACAACAACTTTTGTTTACATTTCTTTACCCCCCCCTCAAAACAATTGGCAAAATTTCAACTTCAAAAAGCTCAAAACTCAATATCCATCTTACTAAATACCTCTGATTGACCCAAATGTCATTAATATTTTTGCAAGTGTTTGATACAGTTCCCTACACACAGCTAACCGTGTAAGTTAAAGTCTACAGATATGGTAAATGCAGTTTGTAAATGGAAAGAAAACTGGCTAAAAGATTATATTCTGTGAGTAGTGATTAACCACTTCCTGTGGTTCAGGTATCCTGACTGGGCATCATATGATGTCCAGCAGGTTAACATGCTGGGGCACGCAGGGTGGCGATCAGTGGTGCTGTGTGTTAGTCTGACACACTGCATCTCCAATTGTAGTAAGGAGCCTCTGACGGAGGCACCTTACAACGTGATCAGCTGTGATCAATCACCAGCAAGTGTCAGTAAATGGCTTTCCTTGGTTTACACTGACAAAGAGAGCTGATCAGAAGCTCTCCCTGTCAGAGAGGGGTCTTTGCTGATAATTAGCACATTGATAATCAGCACAGCTCCATCAGATGTGCCAAGAACAATGCCAATCAGTGCCCATCAGCTGCCATTCAGTGCCGTATCAAAAACGCCTGTTAGTGCCCATCAAAGTGCCAATCAGTGCCCACCACAGTGTCAATCAGTGCGCATCACGGTGCCAATCAGTGCCCATTAGTAAAACCTGTCAGTAACTCATTATCAGTGCTTCCCATCAGTGCCATCTATTAGTGTCCATCAGTGCTGCCTATCAGTGCCAATCAGTGCTGCCCTTCAGTGCCGACTGTCAGTGCCCATCAGTTTCAACTGTCAGTGCCCTTCAGTGCCCCCTATCTGTGCCCATCAGTGCCACCTATCAGTGCCGCCTATCAGTGCTGCATATTGGTGCCCATCAGTGCTGAATATCA
Source organism: Rana kukunoris (assembly GCA_029574335.1). NCBI lineage: Eukaryota > Metazoa > Chordata > Amphibia > Anura > Ranidae > Rana > Rana kukunoris. The sequence goes on along the minus strand of CM056050.1, from coordinate 199,765,264 downwards.
GTGCACATCAATTCTACATATCAGTGCCTCCTCATCAGTGCCCATTGTGACACTTTATCAGTGCCAACTCATCAGTGCCCATCAGTGAAGGAAAATTTATTTATTTGTTAACAGAAACAAAGAAAAGTGTTTTTTTTTTTTTCAAACAATTCTGTCTTTTTTAGATTGTTTAGAAAAACATAAAATCCTCAGTGGTGATCAAATACCACCGAAAGAAAGCTATATTTGTAGGAAGATATGGATACAAAAAAAAATTTGTGGACAGTGTTGCATGACCATGCAATTATCATTCAAAGTGCGATGTCCTGAGCAGGAAGGGGGGAAAGTGCCCAGTATTGAAGTGGTTAATGATTTGTTCTTAGAATGGTCTGAGGTTATTAGGGATATACCCTAAGGTTCAGTATTGAAACCTTACTTTTTAATGTATTTATAAATGATATAGAGATTGGAATCAAAAGTACAATTTCTATATCTGCAGATAACACCAAGCTATGCTGTGGAATAATGTCTATACAGGATGTCTCCAATTTACAAGCAGACCTTAATGCACTGTTTAATTGAGCAATTATGATAAATAACGTTTAATGTTGATAGAAGTAGAGATATGCACTTGTGAGCTAAAAACATGCACACATCATAGATACTAAGAGGAGTACAACTAGAGGGATCAAGGGTGGAAAAGGATCTAGGTGTTCTTTTTTTTTTTTTTTTTTCAAAAGATTTTATTGAGAGAAAAAGAGAAATAATACAGAACAAGATTCGATAGCAAGTATAGTACATTTTCTTATAAACAGTGTGGTACAGCTGCATGTAAATATAAAAATATAATGATGATTCTAAGCACGTAGCCAGACAGAGGTGGATAGTGTGCATAAACAGAGATTGAGTTACTACAGCAAGTGACCCGGCAATCAGAAACAGGATAGCTGGACGGATCACAGTCAAAGGGTCTAGCAGAGCTACGAGGTGAAATACATAGCAACCAAAACATAGTAAAATAAAATATAAAATATAAAATATAAGACAAAATAAAATAAAAATAAGGGGGGGGGGGTGGGAGAGCAATGGGAGGGGGGGGGCGCACCAAAAAGTAATGCATACGCTGAGCATTCTCGGCGAGGTTAAAGGAGTTAGAGATAATAGGAGAAGGAGCCGTTTGCAAAGTCATCCAGGTCTTTTGTGGACAGTGTCGAACGCATAAAAGCGTACCATCGGGAGTAGAAGCGCGTTTTGGAGGCTTCTTGTTTGAAATCTGTGTTAATTTTGTCCTTGTATAACAAACTAAGAAGCTCCTGCTCAATTTGCAATATAGATGGGCGGCAGGGCGAGATCCAGTTCTTCAGGATGGCTCTTCTGGCAGTTAAGAGACATATCAGGACCCAGTCTTTATAGGGTGGGCGGTTGTCAGGAGACCATGGCAGTAGTTGATCGTCCCAGTACCCAAAGATGAGGAGCAAGGGGTCTTTTGGCAGTACCAATAGGGTAATTTTGAAGACATAGGAGATGACTTGGTCCCAGAAAAAGGAGATGTACGAGCACAACCAGAAACGATGGGAGAGTGATGGTCGTGGTTGATGGCAGAGGGGACAATCGGCAGCGCTCGAGCTGTTCTTGTCCGAGATGAAAGGTATGTAGGCGCGATGGATGATCTTTAGTTGGGTTTCCCTCCACGTTTCATTAGGGATGAGCTGATGAATCTTGTTGTAACCCAGTAGAAGTTTGTCCACTATGTCGGGGAATGGAAAGTCTTTGCTCCAATTTGCTGCTGAAGAGGATTTGATCGAGGGGATGGATTTTTGAAGAAGGGGTTTATAAATGTCGGAGATAGCGTAAGAGCCGGCTTGGAGGAGTAAATCCGGGAAAGAAACTTGAAATCTCTTGCGGTCTTCCCTGCAAGAATCCCGAATGAAACTGACGCACTGGTTAAAATGGAAAGCATGAGATAGGGGAAGAGAGTAGGATTCTGCGATCGTCGAGAAACTATGGGGACGCCCCGTGTCCAAGTTGCAGAGGGTGGAGAATTTCGTGAGGCCTTTCTGCTCCCAAACATGAAAAGATTTGTAATCCATCCCAGGTGGGAAAAGAGGGTTCCCTTGGATTGTGAGGTATTTGGACATAAAAGGGGAAAGTTTCAAGGTTTTCCTTATTTCCCTCCAGGCTATAGCAGTATCTTTCAACAGGAGGTTGTGCTGGAAGGGTAAAGGGACAGCTTTCCATTTGCAGTGAAGAAGGGCCACCAACGAATAGGGGTGAACCATGAGACTTTCCAGGGCGTAGTTTGAGCAGCGGGATGACTGTGCAATCCAGTCCAAGCCTATCCGGAGTAAGCATGCTAGGTTGTACATTCTAACATTTGGTAGATTTATGCCCCCTTCGCATCTAGGGAGATGCAGTTTTGCAAAAGCTATGCGTGGTCGCTTATTCCGCCAGATGAAATTTGAGATGGCCTTGTTTAATGATTGTACGTCCTTGTGCTGTAGAAGCAACGGGACCGTCTGAAGCGGGTAAAGTAAGCGAGCAAAGCTGACCATTTTCACTAGATGGCATCTCCCCATGAGCGAAAGAGGCAGATCCATCCAGCCATCCAGCTCCTGAGATATCTTTTTGATTAGAGGGGGAAAGTTAAGGTGGTATATAGAGGAGGGTAGTTTCCCTAACTTGATGCCTAGGTAAGTTATGTGCGATTTAGCCACTGTGAAGGGTGAATGGTGGACCCAGGGTGGATTGGAGTCAGAGCCTATGGGAAGAATTTCACTTTTCCCGTAATTAATGCGGAGACCCGAGCAGAGCCGAAAATCATCGAAGACCGCTTTAACGGTGGACATGTCAGAGGAGGGGTCAGATGTGAATAAAAGGACATCGTCCGCAAAGAGGGAAGAGCGTAGTTCCTGATTTCCAACACAGATGCCGTGCAGTGGGGCCTTCTGCGTTAGGTACCGGGACAGGGGTTCTAAAGCCAAGTTAAAAAGGAGTGGGGATAGGGGACAGCCTTGCCTCGTGCCCTTGTGGAGGCGGAATTCTTCAGACAGGAGGCCAGCCGCTACCAGTCTGGCCGCGGGGGAGGCGTACATGGCATTCACAAGATGGTTGAATGAGCCCGTGATCTGCATTTTGGATAGGACTAGCTGGAGCCATTCGAAGCTGACATTATCGAATGCTTTTTCTGCGTCCAGAGTGATGATGGCATGGTCACCTCTTGGGTTGCGCTTGGCATGTTCAAGGACTAACATCACCTTACGAATGTTTAAAGTGGCCGTTCTCCCTTTTACGAAACCGGATTGGGCAGGGTGGATTAGAGAGGGGATGATGGTGGCTAGTCTGGAGGCAATGATTTTGGATAAAATTTTGACGTCTAAATTCAAGAGAGATATGGGACGGTACGAACCCGGTTCCTGGGGGTCTTTGCCCTTCTTAGAGAGTAGTTTAATAATGGCTTGATTCCCTGTTGGCAAGTAAGGGCCGCCCGACCATATAGCATTGTAAACTCTGAGGAGGGAAGGTTCTGCAAAAGTGTGGAAAGTTTTGAAGAAAATCCCTGTGAAACCATCGGGGCCTGGGGCCTTAGAGGGAGCTAGGTTTCGGATGGTGTCGGAAATCTCGAGTGGGGAAATAGGAGCGTTGAGAGACTCGAGCTGGGAAGGAGTAATCGTGGGGATGGAGATGCTATCAAGGAAAGCTTGTGCAGCTTTCTTGTCTATGGGGTCCGGTGCGTACAATGAGGAGTAGTATTGTAGCATGACTTTATTTATGTCCTTTGGAGCAGTGTGGATGGTGCCTGAGGTGTCTCTAAGGGAAGTTATGTGTGTAGGACGGAACGGGCCTTTAGAGAGCCGCGCTAGCAGCTTGCCTGCTTTATTCCCAAATTTGTGGAGTGTGGCATCCAAGTGGGCCCTTTTAATTCGTTCAACGGTGTCAGCTAATGAATCAAAGGCAGTTTTTGCCGTGTGCCATTCGGTCCTGTGTGAGGGGGAATCTGAGTTGTATAGAGCGCGTTGTGCCAGACGGAGCCTGACGCTTGCGGCCTTAAAGTTGGCTAAGGTCTGTTTCTTGAATGAGGCAGCATAAGAGATGATCCGGCCTCTGAGGAAGGCCTTTCCGGCTTCCCAGAAGAGACTAGGATGATCAACGTGGGGTGAGTTGTCTGTAGAATATTCTGTCCAAGCCTTTTCCAAGAAGTGCTGAAAATCAGCATTGTCGTGGAGGTAGGAAGGGAAGCGCCATAGTCTGGGGTTTAGGTGGAGGTCAGGGTCATCAATAGAGACCGAGACGGGGGCATGGTCTGAAATGGCTATGTCGTGGATGACGGCGTCAGAGATATTCGAAACGAGATTGTCAGTGCAGAAGATGTAGTCGATTCTGGTGAACACATTGTGTGGGATGGAATAGAATGTGAAGTCTCTGTCCGCCGGGTGTAAGAGTCGCCAAATGTCTTTGAGGTGCAGGGAGTCAATAGTGGATGCAAGGATCGACGGGTCTGTGGTCTTTGGTGATTTTAGGCGTCGCTTAGGGGTGGATCTGTCTTCGAGGGGTGGAGAATAGTGTTGAAATCCCCCCCTATTATGTGTGGGGTGAGTGGATGGCGCAAGAGCCAGGTGGAGAGGTCGCCGAAGAAGGGCCTACCAGGGCTATTAGGGGCATAGATATTGGATATCACTAGTTCCTTGTTCGCAAGGCGAACATGTGCTGAAAGAAAACGACCCTGAACATCTGATTCAACCTGAATAATCTCGCAGGGGAGGTTTTTGTGGATCAATATAAGAACCCCTGCTCTGCGACTGGATGCGTCTGAACCCAGAACAGTGCCCACCCAGAGTTTTTTCATGCGTTGGAGATCAGAGGAATTGAGGTGGGTTTCCTGGAGGAGGGCAATGTCAGTTTTCAGTCTATGTAGGTGTCGGAGGATTTTGAGTCTCTTAGCGGGGGACCTAAGCCCTTTCACATTCCAGGAGACTACTTTCATGGGGGTAGGTATGTAAAGAGGGTGTGGGCCGGTGTTATAAATGAAGTAGGTGTGAGTCCAGCAAGAAATACTGTCCGAGGAGAGAGGGGAGAATTAGCCGGGTGGAAATGCGACGGTGTCGCCAAAGCACCTGACGTGCGGAGGTTAGCAACTAACTGGTGCGATTGGGGTGGGGAGGAGATAGGGAAGGTGGATGTGAGGAAAAAGTAAAATGAAAATACAAAAGAAGGAGAGAACTTCACTTTTTTCCGCATGGAATCTATCTGAAGAGCAGCTCCCATGAACAGTCCGATTGTCATGGTACAGGTGTGCCCGTGCATCTAGTGCTATCACAATCAACAGGGCCAGGGCATAGGTGGGGGTGGGGAGCTCTGGAGTGGCAGGACCAAAGGCAGAGATGTGAGTAGGATGGAGGGGTTAAAATGTGACAGGAGACACAACAAAACACTTAAAATTTGGACTACCATTGGTGGGTTAAACAGAACTAAGGGTCAAACAGTATAGACCGGTGTAAGCCGGCTCAGGCATGGTATCATAGCATATAGCAACATAACATGTGTCCCTGTTGGACGTAATGAGACCAGTTCTTACTTGGTCAGCAGGGGGCATAACGACGGTCAGAGCCTGAGTGCTTGAAGCGTTTGGGAGAATCCTTCCTTGGGCTCCTCTGATCCAGAGGGCGATGAATGGAGGCAGCCTTGGCGGGAGAGTCGGAATGAGAGTTTCCACGGAGGGAGCGCAGGAAAACTTCTGCTTCAGACGGGTCCTGAAAGGCAAGCTGGTCACCGTTGGGGGCTTTAAGTCGCAGAATTGCAGGAAACGCAAGAGTGAATTTGATTTGTCGCTGGTGGAGCTCCGAGCATATAGGCTGGAAGGCTTTCCTCTTCTTGGACACTTCAACGGAGTAATCCGCAAAGATCAGGATCTTGGCCCCATCAATTTGGAGGGATCTGGATTGTCTGAAGTTTTGCAGGATGGTGGCCTTATCCGAATAGTTCAGGTACTTTGCGATAATGGGACGGGGGGATTTACGTTCCGAGGAGACGGTTCCCACCCGGTGGGCTCGCTCAACCGTGCAGGGACCAGGAAGGCCCAAGGCTTCAGGAATGCGTCTGGAGCAGAGATCGCCGATCGCAGAGGACTGTAGCGATTCAGGGACTCCCACAAAGCGCAGGTTGCTCCTTCTGGATCTGTTCTCTAACTCATCCAGCTTCTGGAGTATGTACTGATTGGTTTTATCCTGGGCTTCCTCCGTGGCCTGAGCCTGATACAGTTCCTCTTCCACGTTAGAGAGGCGATGTTCAGCCTCATTGAGTCTGGTGGCGTGTTCACTTAGCTGCTGCTTCAGCTGTTTCATACCAGCAGTGACTGCCTTCTCCACAGAAGCTGCTATCATAGGGGATAGCAGCGCAGCCACAGCCTGAGCTATGCGTTCTGTGCTCCCCTCAGGCTGGTGTAGGGAGGGAGAGGCACAATGTGAGGAGGGGGAGGCATGAGGGGGGACCTCTGAGATCGAATGCGGAGGTGCATTGCAGCCGCTCACCTCCATGTCCAGGGCGTCCACCGGGAGATCCGACAAGGCCGAAGCCGGGGCCTCAATTTGCGGCTGGGCCGCGATTGCCGTTTGCGATCGCGCGCCCATTTTTTCTACAAATCGGTCCATCGGCGTGAGGGATGGTGCCCGAGGGTGCTGCCGACCGCGGGTGTGTGCTGGGCTGGTTTTTTTATGCCGTTTTTCGGACGTGAAGCGGGAGCTGAGAGGGGCTTCAGCTATTCCATACGGCGCCGGAACCGGAAGTCCATCTAGGTGTTCTATTACAGCGTTTCTCAAATCCGGTCCTCAAGGTCATGTTTTTAGGCTTTCCATTATTTTGCACAGGTGATTTGATCAGTTTCACTGCCTTTGTAATTACCACAGCCGTTTCATCTGAGGAAAATCCTGAAAACATGACCTGTTGGGGCGCCTTGAGGACTTTAATTGAGAAACACTGTTCTAGTAGATAAAAGACTTAATAGTAGCATGCAATGTCAAGATGCAGTTTCTATAACACGCAAACTACATTCTTGTTTTAAAAGAGATATAGAGGTGCCTATGTACCTAATCTATTTTGTGCAGTTTAGTTTTAAGCCTAGGTTCACAAAAAGGATATTGAAGAACTGGAGAAAGCGCAAAGAAGTGAAACCTAACTGATAAGAGGCATGGAGGAGCTCAGATATGATGAAAGATTAGCTGAACTAAATGTATTCTCTCTTGAGAAGAAGTGATTACGATGGGATATGATCACCATGCACGTCTATAGAGGGCGCCGGAGCGCCGCCCCCTCTGGCTCTCGCACCGCCACTGATTACAATAACATAGATTCATGCATTGCATGAATCTATGTTATTGTTGCCACTTCCGCCGATTATTTAGATAGCCAGATGGTGAGCACCGGCCACCTGAATAACAGCAGCTGGTTGGCTGTGTGGAAGTGCCTATTAGAGCCAGCGGCTGTAGTCGGCTTCCAGGAAACTAATCTAAGGAACTACAGGTGGTGCGTTCTTTAGATAAGACTGACAGGCGTCTCAGCCAATCAGGTTCACTTGTTCTGGTTACCGGTAACCTGATTGGCTGAAGCATCATCGAGGGCGGGAGAAGACATCGAGGGACGTGGAAGGAGGATGGTTGACACCCAGAAAGGTAAGTGCCGGGCGGGGGGGACATTTTACAGGGCACAGCGGTGACAATGGGCACAGTGGCATCAATGGGCACAGTGGTGACAATGGGCACAGTGGCATCAATGGGCACAGTGGCATCAATGGGCACAGTGGTGACACTAAAGGACACAGTGGAAACAAAGGGCACAGTGGCGACAATTGGCACAGTGGCTGTGTTTGATGGCATGGCACAGTGGTGACAAGTGATGGCACAGTGGCTGCTTTTGATGGTATGGCACAGTGGTGACAATTGATAGCACAGTGGCTGTGTTTGATGGCATGGCACAGTGGCTGCATTTGATGGCATGGCACAGTGGTGACAATTGATGGCACACTGGCTGTGTTTGATGGCATGGCACAGTGGCTGTGTTTGATGGCATGACACAGTGGCTGCATTTGATGGGCACAGTGAGGCTGCAATGTTTTTTTTTTTTTTTTTTTCGTTTGCGCCCCCCAAAAATGTTGAGCACTAGCTGCCACTGTCACCATGTATAAATACATAAGTGGTCTATATAGTGAACTTGATATAAAGGTATTCACTTTAAGGTCATCACAAAGGCCAGGGGGCAACTTTAAATCAGGAGGAAAAGAGATTTAGGGCCAGATTCTCCAGATACAACCTCGTATCTCTGTTTCTGAGCCCGGGTATCTATGCGACGTGATTCTTAGAGTCACTTATGCATAGATACGGCGTAGATCCGACTGGTGTAAGTCACTTACACCGTCGGATCTTAAATGCATCGATTTCTGCATCGAATATGCAAATGAGCGTAAAAACTGTGTAGGCGTAGCATAAATGGGATACGATACGCTACGCCACGAATATGCCATTGTTTTAAGAATCTGGCCCTTAACCTCCATATCTGGAAAGGCTTCTTCACAGCAAGAGCTGTGAAGATGTGAAATAGACTTCCTCAAGAGCTGATTCTGGCCAGCCAAGCAGATTGTTTTAAAAGACCTGGGGCCAGATTCTCAAAGAAGTTACGTCGGCGTATCTCGAGATACGCCGTGTAACTTCTAGGATGTGCCGGCGTATCTTTTTTCTGTATTCAGAAAGCAAGATACGCCGGAATTTTGCTTAGATAGGACCGGTGTAAGTCTCTTACGCCGTTGTATCTTAGTTTCATATTTACGCTGGCCGCTAGGTGTCGAATATGCAAATGAGCTAGGTACGCCAATTCACGAACGTACTTGCGCCCGGTCGTATTTTTTTACGTCGTTTGCGTACACGTAAGTCCGGCGTAAAGTTATCCCTGCTATATGAGGCGTACGCAATGTTAAGTATGAAAGTCGGGACAGCGTTGAATTTTCCGTCGTTTCCGTCGTTTGGGTAAAATGTTTGCGAATAGGGCTTTGCGTAAGTTACGTTCACGTTGAAACCAATGAGTATTTGCGGCGTAATTTTGAGCATGCGCTCTAGGATACGTCCACGGACAGCGCATGCGCCGTTCGTAAAGAGCGTCAATTACGTGGGGTCACGATTCATTTACATGGATCACGCCCCCTACCTGCCTATTTTAAATTAGGCGCGGTTACGCTAGCCCATTTATGCTACGCCGCCGTAACTTTGGGCGCAACGTCTTTGTGAATACGGCACCTCCCTCTCAAAGTTACGGCGGCGTAGTGTAAATGAGTTACGCTATGCCCGCACAAAGATATGTGGCTGTACGTGAATCTGGCCCCTGGAGTCTTTCCTCAATGCACAAAATATAATTGGGTGTTTATATTTATAGGTATGAGCACCAGGGGCTGTTGTTTCAAGGAATATCTGATTGTCTCCTGAGGAATCAGGAAATAATATGTTTTGTACTGCTGAAGTTTGTTTGTTTTTGCCTTGCACTGGATCAACTGGGGGTATATAGAAGTGTCATTGCCAGACACAGCAGAGAATGCAGTTTCAAGTCTAGGCCCTAGGGCTGGATTCACACCTATGCATTTTTAGTGCTTTTTGCATTTTGCAGATTTGCACTGCAGAACGTGTTCCATAGGAATCCATGGTAAATAGACTATAGTGCAAATCTGCAAAATGCAAAAAGCACTAAAAATGCATAGGTGTGAATCCAGCCTAACAGTATGGTTTTATCCTCAGAGAAAGAGGGAGAAGATGTGTTCCCTCTGATGGAGATACATGGTTTGGCCATCATGTTCTGCTCTTCTGTAGATAGGGGAGAGCTGGTCATATTTAGAGCTGACACTATGAAAATGTGGTTTTCAAGGACACATTCTATCAGTGATCATGGCCCTCTACTCATTCCCCTCCACACAAGTTTACTGTTCATCTATGGTATCTGCACCATTCAGCATCACTAAGGGCACAAGACAAGGGTGCCCCTTATCCCCCTTAATCTTCAATTACATTATGGAACCCCTAGACGAAAGTATTAGATCCCAGGCAAATATTAAAAGTATCACAGTTGGCACTACTGAACACAAAGGGCCAGATTCTCATATATTTTCGGCGGCGTAGTGTAAGCCATTTACACTACGCCGCCGCTGCGTGCTAGAGCAAGTGCTTTATTCTCAAAGCACTTGCTCCGTAGTTTGCGTTGGCGTCTCGTAAATCGCCAAGCGTAAACCCGCGCAATTCAAATGGGGAGGCTTGTATTTAAATTAAGCGCGCCCCCGCGTCGAACGAACTGCGCATGCGCCGGCCGGGGAAAAAGCCCAGTGCGCATGCTCCAGCTCACGTCGGGAAGCGTCGTTGAAACCGACGTCAAAACGACGTGAGCGTCATTTACGCAAGTCCCTATTCGCGAACGAGTTAGTAAAACGACGTAAGCGACGGAAAAAGCCGACGCTGACCCGACGCCATACTTAACATGGCGTCCGACGGGACACGACGGCATCCGACGGGACCTCGTAAGGTTACTCCACATAGAAGCTGGGGTAACCTTACGCGAACGAAAACGACGTACGCGACAACGGGGCGGCGTAAAAGCGATCGAGAATCGGCGTACTACTTCATTTGCATATGCAAATGAAAAAACAACGTAAAGGCCACCTAGTGGCCGGAGTTGTCATTACACCTACGATCCGAAAGTGTAATGCTTTTACACTTGTTGGATGTAGAAGCGTATCTATGCAAAAGTGATGCTAAGCATCACGCGCATAGATACGAGACAAAAAAAAAGGCGATACGACGGGGTATCTGAGATACTCCGTCGTAACGCCTCTGAGAATCTGGGCCCAGATATACTTGTTTGCTGAGACATTATCCTTATGTTGACTGACCCCCAATCCCTCCCTGGATTTGGTAAGTAGTACTCTTGATGATTTTAGCCATGTATCGTAGTATAACGTTAATGCAACTAAATCCTTTTTCCTGACGCCAACATGGCAGCATACTAGTGATAGAGCTCCGCCTCTTGACCACTCCCTCAGGACCAGTGAATAGCATAAATTAAGGCATGGTTAGCCACCACCCCATTCTTCTTTTTTTCCTCATACCTCACGCACCAGTGAAGAGTAAGCAGTACTATGTCCCCCCTCTGCCTCAGTGCAGTAGCCGTCTGGGTTAAGCCTCTCCCAGTGCGAAGTCCCAGCGCTCAGGCTGCTAAATGCGCTATAGTCTGGGAGCCCCTTCTGTGGGTCTTATTGGGGCCCCTGCAGTGTTTCCTCTTTAGGAACGAAATCTGCTTTTAAAATTGATAACTGCAGCGCTTGTGGAATATGGAGGGGCCAGCTATGCTTTATCTCTCTTGGCCCCTTGTGCCATACAGGGTCACCTGTACCTTTTACCTATATCACCCTTTTTTGTCTTTCATTACCTTTCTTATTCACTGCTTCAGCAAAACAAACAGAAGAAACTACAGGCGTGTCTTTTAACACAGGTACAGAGATAGGAAAGGTTCAGTCTCTTTAGCCAACAGATTGATATATAGATAAAGTACATGGCTATAGCGAGAGCTATAGTATCCAATATGGTTTTGCTTACCCCAGTAGGTACACAATCCAACAATGGATCCTCTCACACATCATGCTGCTGTCTGTGTCTGTCTCTCTCTCTCTCTCCATACACACAACTCATCTCTGACATGTTCAGCTCAGCTGACAATCAGGTCTGAAAGGGAAATTCTTACCCTATTCAGTTAACCCCTTCTTAACACGCCCAGACTCACCCTGTGCAGGTAGATATGTCTGTGTGTATGTATGTATGTGTATGTGTATATATATATATATATGTATATGTGTATATATGTATATGTATGTAGGTGTGTGTATAGGTGTATGTAGATAAATCAGGAAAGAAAGTGTAATCCTTTCTCCTATGTCTACTCCTATTGCTTTTCAGCTATCCTTACCTCAGCTGGTCGTCCCATTTCTCCACAGATCAAGAGTCAGTTACTGCTCATAATACAAAGACCCTCAACAACTAGGATAGGGACCACCATATAGGTAAGTTTTTTTAGAAAAGAGTGCCCTCTTGTGCGGATTGCTTTGATTTTCTTCAGCCCCGCATGCCCACGCTCTCAAAAGAGCCAGGCCAAGGAAACACAGACGTTCTTCAGGGGAGCATAGCCTGGATGGCGCCCCCACTCAGGAGAAATTTCCAAGGAAGACGTCTTTGCTCCTCTTCCCCAGAGCCGGTGCCCCAGCAAGAGTCCTGCAGGGCACAGTACCTATGCCCAGGAAGCTGGTGAGTAGACACTGCCTGGAGGAGTATGCAGCTAACCGGTAATGCCAAATGTCTTTATTATTGATAAGAGTGGTACAAGATTCTGTTTTGAACTCACCTTAATTACCTGAAGCTACTGTTACACTTGTATTGTAAACTGTTGTAGACTGTTGCCATAGGAGACAGCGTTCCTATCAGTGCAGATGTGGCATCTTGCTGGATGTTTTTACTGCGTGGCTGTCATTCTGTAGAAGTCTTAGGCGGCGTACACACGGCTGAGGTTCTCGGCAGAAACCAGCGAGAACCTCGCTGGGAGCCGCATTCTGCCGAGAACCTCGGCTGTGTGTACGCTCTCGGTGAGCATCCCGTCGGGAATGCCGTCGAGCAGAAATAGAGAGCATGTTCTCTATTTGCTCGACGGCCCGTCGGGATGAATGGCTGGTTGCCATTCCCGACGGGCGGGTCGCCAAATCTGACGGCCGGCAGAGAACCCCCGACGGGCGGAACGATGTGTTCTGCCCGTCGAGGTTCTCTGCCGTGTGTACGCGGCTTCAGAGTCTGCCGGGTTGGTGTTGCGGCTTCCTAAGGGTGTCCTGGCCCTAATACTCTCTACCAGAGTTCTGTTGAGGAGATATGGAATCGCTTTGCAGACTGAGGCCCTGACATGTGATTCAAAGCCCAAATTGTCCTGGCGAATCCTGGACAGGTGGCACACCCTAGGTGTCTGACGCCCATAAAACTACTTTGCACTGCACCCATTATACCTTACGACCCACTCTATGTGAAGGGATGTCAGCGACTCGTGGTTCTCGTTAGACTGAAGGTGGCCTGGGTCCTTGCTACATATATTACAGATACAGCAGTCTGCTACTCAGGATATGGAGGCTTCACAGGAAGTCCCACATAGTTGCTTTTTAAACCACTGGAAAAGCATCCTGGCACCTTGGTGGCTAGGGAGGCCATACGGTTGAGACCCTGGGCTGAGTATTGCTTCCTAGAAACAAAAGTGGGAAAGAATGAAAAGATGTTGGAGAAAAATGCCCATATAAACGGGCTGTCAAAACTGTATACCCTGAACAAGCTAAGGGTCAACCTGCTCCTACATACTGTAGCATCTGCAGGTGCCAGCAGACCAGCAATAACCAGCCCATGTGTTGGGCGAGTCTAATGGGGATGGTTTAATAATTATCAACCAGCTGCTGCACCTGCAGGACTCTGAGGAGAGTGGCAGGATCTGCATCCCTTTAGGCATTATTTCCTTTTGGGAGTATCTTGTCAAAAATGACATTTTTGTAGCAGTGGGTGCAAAAAAACAAACAAACAAACAAACAAAAAAAAAAAGTCTGACTTGTACCTTAGTGCAGACTTCTGGGAAAAAATCAGTCACACAAGTGCATGCCCAAACTCTAGGGCTCAGTTTCCTTTAGTGCAACATGAGACTGGAAGGTCGCATGACCGACTTCTGGGAAAAATCAATCACACAAGTGCATGCCCAGACTCTAGGGCTCAGTTTCCTTTAGTGCGACTTGAGACTGGAAAGTCACATGACAGGCCATTCCCCATAATTTCCAAGTATCGTTTATATCTGTGCGACTTCAAGTGGCATCGACTTCAAAATAGTCCCTGAACTACTTTGGTTCCACTTTGATGCAACTTATACAGGCATTGTTTCCAGTCACATCAAAATTGCAGCAAAAAAAAAATGCAAAAATCGCAGCAAGATCACAGGACTTTTGGGGTTGCAATAGTGAAGCCTTGAGGTAAGACCTAGAGAATACACGTTATGGGCCAGATTCAGGTAGATCAGAGCATCTTTGCTCTGGAGTAACGCATCTCATTTGCGTTACGCTGCAGAAATTTTAGGAGCAAGTGCTGTTATTCATGAAGCACTTGCTCCTAAAGTTGCGGCAGCGCATCGCAAATGAGCCAGCGGAATTCAAATTGGGCGGGTACGGGGCGTGTAGTATTCTAACTATGCGCGATCCCGCGGCGAACGTACTGCGCATGCGTCGAGTGTCAATGCATCCCAGTGCGCATGCTCCAAGTTCTGTCAGTGAACGTCAATGACACCACGTCCCCATTCATGATTGTTTTACGCAAACGACGCGATTTGTTTTTTTTCCGACGCGATGACGACGGCTATACCTAACATAGGATACTCCACTAGGGGGCTGCTTTATCTATACGCCGCGTATCGCTTCCGGAAACGTCGTAAAGTCACTGCGTCGCGCCCGAAAAAGATCGTGAATTGCCGATTTCCGCTCATTAACATATTTTTTGAGCGTAAATTGGCGGGAACGCCCCCGGCGCCATTTTTAAGTTGAAGTAACGATGCGATGGCGAAATTCAATTACGCCGATCGCATCGGAACTCCAACCCGGCGTTTCTTGTTTTCTGGTTATAGAAAACAGAAACGCCGGCTTAAAGTGACAGTTAGGCTGGCGGATCACTGGATCCGCCAGCCTAACTCTTCATGAATCTGGCCCTATGTGTTTCTGGACAGCATGTGGTACAGGTCATTGGATGAAGGTATCAGGCACTCATGGTCACTTCAGGAAATTCCTCACTGCTCCTCCTCCAGACCATTTCTCTCCCACGCATATGCCAAGTCCACCACAACAGGTGTGCTGCTACAATGCTTACAATACTACAATACACTTCAGACTCAAGGGATTGCAGGTTTTCTATACAATCCTGTTTGGAGTTTGCAGGGGATGTTGTCTGGTGTTCAGTAGCAGTAGCAGATCGGAAGAGGTCGAACCCTTCTGGGTCCTCTTTGAGATCTTTTAAGCTGAAGTCCTTTAAACAGTACAACCACATGGCTGGATGCTGTTGCTGGATTGTCAGGATGCCTATCCTATCCTCACACCTTAGAGCAGGGATCCTCAAACTACGGCCCTCCAGCTGTTGCGGAACTACAAGTCCCATGAGGCATTGTAAAACTCTGACATTCACAGACATGACTAGGGCATGATGGGAATTGTAGTTCCTGAACAGCTGGAGGGCCATAGTTTGAGGACCCATGCCTTAGAGGGAAAGCAAAACCAACGGTCTCCATCCTAATGGTTAGTGTACCCTGGGGGTGCTCTAGTTCCTCTTATTTCTATCAGAGGAAATGGTGACAGTCAGGAACAGGATTCTGGGGAAGTATACTTCCGCTTGTTTGATGGTTTCTCAGTGCCTCAGTTATCTGGGTACAACGTCATCATGCATACAGATGATTCCTGGAGTGCATAGACACCTGCGCAAATTTAGAATTCTACAAGGGAGGAAACAGGATCAAACACTGTTAATAACCGTGTTACTCAGTATGAGTAGCGGTCCGCCACGATGGAAAGACCTTCAGCAAGTCTCGGTCCGTTAGGACCTTTACACTGGAGAATTGCTACGAATCATGTCTACAAAACACTCGGGAAGATGCACTGTGAGGGACTTTAGGTCAAGGCAGGCGGAGATTCCCAGCCAAGGAGGGTAATCTTGAACGCGCTGGGGTTCAAACAGCCCCTTTTATCACTTCGGCCTTTCTACAGAGTCAAGGAAGACCAGTCTCCTTGCAGTTGAGCAACAGGGCAGTAGTTGCCTATATTCAGATCCCTGTGTGAAACTCACGGCAATATGCTAGTGAGAGAGGTAAAACCCATAACGCCTGGGATGGAAGATCCCCAGCAAAATTCCAGATGCAGTTTACCTCCCAGCGGATTTTTTGAACAAGGACAAGCTTCCCAGAGCACAATGAGGGTCTATGTCCCGGGTCTTCTCTGACCTGGTCCACAAGTGGGGCCTACCACAGACAGACCTCCTCGTTTCCCAGAGTAATCGCAAACTTTGGGTATGTCTGACTTTGTTTCCGCACCACAAGGCGCAGGGGGCAGATGCTCTGATCTCTCCATGGGACTGCAATGAGTGAGGGAGTGAGTGAAAAACTTGTATAGCGCTACACCTGCGAACTAAATCACCTCAAGGCGCTTCTTGTATCCATTGTCTTCCTTATCCCTCAGAAGAGGTGAGTCTTAAGTTTCCTCCTGAAGGCCCGATGGTTTTCTCCCATGCGGATGTCCGTTAGCAGAGCGTTCCATAGCCGTGGTCCTTGGACATAGTTGTCATAGCCAGTCCTCCATATTGACCAGGAAGCCCTCGGTTTTCCCTGGCCATTCATTTCAGAATACAGAAGACATTGCTCCTCCATAACCTATGCAGACTGGGGCTGCAAGCAGGGGTACTAAAGGGGGAGGATGGGCAACTCGGTTGCTCCAGTTTCACTACAGAGTGATCTCTACTTTGTTGTGTGCGAGAAGACATTCTACTTACAACATCTAGGCCTAATTCTGGAACAAGTTTGCTGTTTCTTGGTAGAGCGAGACATTCATCCTACTGCCCTTTCAGTGCCAGCTGTTCTATACTTCCTCCACGCCTTAACCTATCTTTACATAGCTCACGAGCATCGGCTATATCGGCAAAAACACATTTAAATGGGCCATGAATCCTTCAGTTTGTACAACTTTTGAGTTTTTGGAGAGTAGGTCTCCAAGGAAAAGATATATTGGAGTTGCTGGTTCTCCTATCAGTTCAACCGTTCGTTCCAACAGAGCAGTGTCCGGTTCAGGCCATCACTTATAAGGCAGTATCAATTGCAAGAACTTTAGGCAGGAGGTTATCGGATATTCAAGCTCTTGGAGCTTCAGAGTAAAAAAAAATATATATATATATATATATATATATGTATGTATGTATGTATGTATGTATGTATGTATGTATATTCTTTTCTTTCCAAAAGGAGTAGAGTTGGTCTTGTAGATCATCTTGCCACAAACATGGCAACAGACTGCTATTTAACAGACAGCTACACATGGCCTAGCTTTCCAGAACATCACACAGGAAAGTCTCACGAACTGATAATTTTCATAACTTTAAAGTAGTATCGGTCCACAATTGTCCCTTTCAGGTCATCTAAACCTTTTGTCATTCCAGCTGGGAATCAAGGGAAATAAGTTACTGCCTGGACCCTAGCAGGCTTGGTTGTACATATATTTTGATCCTCCGTCAGCGGTGACGGAGAACTCTACCAGAGCAGTTGAAGTCTCATAGGCAACACATTCAAAAGAATCTATGGTGCCCATCTGTAGAGGGGTATCGTGGTCTTCCCAACATTCCTACTCAAACTTGACAGAATAGACCCAGGGGTCCTGTCATCGGGGAACTTTGTAGGAAGAACTATTCAGTCCTCTGTCTCATCCTAATTAGAGGATTGGTTGGACAAGTAGATCCCACCCTGTCAGCTAGTTATTTATCACTAGTATGCTGCCATGTTGGCGTCAGGAAAATGGAAAATTGTATCAAATACTTACCGTAATTTTCCTTTCCTGACGCCAAACCATGGCAGCATATGAGCCCACCCATGTGCGTTCGGTATGTGGCTTGTTACAAAGAATGGGGTGGCGGCTAACCATGCCTTAATTTATGCTATTCACTGGTCCTGAGGGAGTGGTCAAGAGGCGGAGCTCTATCACTAGTATGCTGCCATGGTTTGGCGTCTGGAAAGGAAAATTACGGTAAGTATTTGATACAATTTTCCATTATTTTACCCGCGGGATGATAGAGGAGCAACAAAATCTAAGCAAAATATACCCAGATTTTTAAGCGAAGGACATAGGAATTCAGCTAACCAAAACAGTGACTTTTCTTTACCAGGCAAATTTCCTCCCATTTCTACATAACCTCCAAAATGAACTAGAAAGCATTTTTAAACTCTATCTCTCGTGGTTGGGTAGACTTGCAGCTTTCAAAATACTTAACCCCTTCCATACCGAGTCATTGTAAAATGATGTCGGCAGAAACCCTCCCTCATATGACGTCCTGGGCTTCCCTGGCGGCTAGGGGGTGCATGCTTGCCAGCGGCAGCGCGCGTGCAAGCCACAATGCTCGGGATCCGGTGTACCAGCCCGGCGCCCGCCATGTTCGCCGGGCACCCGCGATTGCACCGCAATCACCGCAGGACCATGGATCTGTGTGTGTAAACACACAGATCCATGTTTAGTTAGAGGTGTGGAGACCGTTGTGTGTTCCCAGTACAGAAGAACACAGAACGGTCTCCTACCCCTATGAGTCCCCTCCTCCAACAGTTAGAATCACTCACTAGGGAACATATTTAACCTCTTGTGCAAAAACAGTGTAGCGCTGGACAGCATATACCACATAAGTATCTAAAGTAACTGGTGTAAACAGTGTTAATCTATAAATGGTAACAATCAAAATGTGAATACACAAAGCTATAAGTGCATAGATTGTTATAACACTGTGCCAATCAATATGGCACTGAGCATAAAGTATTTATAAATATCAACAGATAAATAAACAGTGTAAAAATAAAGTGACCAATTCAGCATATGAAGTGCAAAACAAATAGAGTCCACAGAAAAAAGCTGGGAGTTATTAGCCCCTTCCAATGCAGGTGATGAAAAGGTCCAAACAATTAAAGTCCAATTAGGAGATCCACAGGTGAGAAAGGAGGGAGATTTCAGACATCAGTGGCCCAACACCAGTAGAAAGAAAGGCTTACCAGAAAGCCTGTGACTATCCCTTTCAGGAGTAGTCTAAACAGGCATAGCAGGAAATTCTGATCCTTTGGGGTGTCAGGAACGAATCTGCATCTCTCCACAGATTAGATGGTAGAATCCACAGCTCCTCATGGGGTTAACCACTGCTTCCAAATGGAACTTGCATAGATGTATGTGAGCGTGTGTTTATCAAACACCATGTGGGAAAAAAGAAAGGGACAATCCCATAGTGTAGGCGTAAAAAACGAGAGGGTTTATTTAAAAACTAAAAAAATTGAAACAGCTTAAAATACTCTCATTCATAGAGAGTGATACAAAAGTCCTTGCAAGGATAAAAAGCTCCGTATGAATATCAGACCGCCAAAGGCCGTTAGCATATGAGCCATACGAGTGTGTCTGCCCTGCTCCGTATGAATATCAGACCGCCAAAGGCCGTTAGCATATGCGCATACGAGTGTGTCTGCCCATGCGCAAAACGAGTGTGTCTGCAGACACACTCGTATTGCGCATATGCTAACGGCCTTTGGCGGTCTGATATTCATACGGAGCTTTTTATCCTTGCAAGGACTTTTGTATCACTCTCTATGAATGAGAGTATTTTAAGCTGTTTCAATTTTTTTAGTTTTTAAATAAACCCTCTTGTTTTTTTACGCCTACACTATGGGATTGTCCCTTTCTTTTTCCCCACATGGTGTTTGATAAACACACGCTCACATACATCTATGCAAGTTCCATTTGGAAGCAGTGGTTAACCCCATGAGGAGCTGTGGATTCTACCATCTAATCTGTGGAGAGATGCGGATTCGTTCCTGACACCCCAAAGGATCAGAATTTCCTGCTATGCCTGTTTAGACTACTCCTGAAAGGGATAGTCACAGGCTTTCTGGTAAGCCTTTCTTTCTACTGGTGTTGGGCCACTGATGTCTGAAATCTCCCTCCTTTCTCATCTGTGGATCTCCTAATTGGACTTTCATTGTTTGCATCTTTTCATCACCTGCATTGGAAGGGGCTAATAACTCCCAGCTTTTTTCTGTGGACTCTATTTGTTTTGCACTTCATATGCTGAATTGGTCACTTTATTTTTACACTGTTTATTTATCTGTTGATATTTATAAGTACTTTATGCTCAGTGCCATATTGATTGGCACAGTGTTATAACAATCTATGCACTTATAGCTTTTGTGTATTCACATTTTGATTGTTACCATTTATAGATTAACACTGTTTAGACCAGTTACTTTAGATACTTATGTGGTATATGCTGTCCAGCGCTACACTGTTTTTGCACATTTTTCTTTACACTTTATATCTAAGTTGTAGGGCCAGATTCAGGTAGATGAGAGTATCTTTCCTCTGGAGTAACGCTTCTCATTTACGTTACTCTGAAGACCCTTTCAGCGCAAGTCCTGTAATTCACATAGCAGTTGCGCGTAAACTTGCGCCAGAGTAACGATAATGCGCTGGCGTAACCCGACGCAAGTGGAAGTGGGTGTGATCATATTTAAATGATGGGCGGAGCCCAGCGCAGAGGCTTACGTTCAGCGCATCATCCACGGAGCATGCGCAGTGAGTGCGGCTCCACTTGCCCCCCTTGTGCGCATGCTCACAACTTCCGTCGGCACCACTTCCTGGGAAACGTCAGCGCAATGCATTCCGCTGGGCGCTTAAAAGCGCTGGCGGAAACGCCATTCCGGCGCAAAAGTATTTCCGCTTCCCCCCACCCCAGGGAAGATACTTTTGTGCTGTGATGGCTGCTCCCGCTACCCCCAGAGAGAGGAGGAACCTCAACTTTAATTCACAGGAGGTCTCAGTGATCATTTCGGCAATGGAGACGGATAATGAATTTCTCCATGGCAAAAAAAGCCGGAAGACCAGCCGGGAGAGGAAGCAGGGCATCCTGGAGTCGATTGCTGCCAGGGTCAATGTCCTGGGGTACTCCACCCGGACTGCTGGGGACATACAAAAAAAAATTAATGACCTGCGGCGCAAGGTGAGGGACAAGGTGGCCTCCATCAGGAGGTATGAGAGGGGCACAGGTGGTGGTCCCCCATGTCCTGTCACCCTAACCGCAGAGGAGGAGGTGGTTGCTCGCTGCCTGGAGAGGGAGCAGGTGGAGGGGGTCGCAGGCTATGACTCCGTGGAGGAAGGCACAAGGACAGGTAAGTGTTTTATAATCCCCTATTTGTTGTTTTGCATTTGGGGGGGGGAGGGTACATGTGCCAAGTGTGTGGGACCACCAACATGTGTCTGCTTTGTGTCATCCACAGATGACGGAGCTGGGCCATCATCTGTCAGCGTGCATTCCACCCCATCCCCCCACGCCATCGTGTGCCCGAGCCACTGGGTGGTGAAGAGGTTGTGGAGGAGGAGAGTGGCCACACCACACCTGCCGAGGTGGTTGTGGAGGATCCTGCTGTGGCAGAGCAGGACTTTTCATTAGTGTTGTCTGTCTCCTCCCCTTCTCCTGGGCCGTCTGTCGTCCCCTCCCCCATCCTTGGAAGCCCCTCAAGGGCGACTCCTTCCACCCGAGGACAACCATCTTCTGTCCCCAGGAAGGCGACCCAGAAGACCAGGGGGGTGTCTGATGGTATACAGGACCAGTTGGCGAGGGATCACGCCAGGCAGACGGAACAGATGGGGGCCATAGCGGTGCACTTGGAGAAAGTGTCTGACAGCCTGGGCTCCGTTGCCAACCTCAGCAACGCAGTGCAGGATGTCAGCTGCAACTGCGCTGCAGTGGTCACCACTTTGGGGGAGGTGCAGGGGGATATCCGGCACCTTACTGCAGCCATCCAGGCCAACAGTGCTGCCATCCGGGACCAGGGGAGGCTGAGTCGGCGGGCCCAGCACTACCAGGTCACCCGTCAGCTCCGGATGCAGGCCCAGACCAACTCCTACCTTGGACGGATAGCCAGGGCCTTGGAGGGCACGCAGGCCACACCTGCCAGGAGTGGCCCACCTGGGGATCAGCCACCTCCAGATGCCCCCCCACCCCCACCCACTCCATCCAGGCAGCTGCGGAGTCAGAGAGGGGCCCCCAGAAGAAGCCCCCGGCATCCCCGATGAGGCCTTTTATTTTTTTGGGGGTTTTATATTTTTGTTTTGGACATACTCAGGTCATGAGTTTATTTTTTATTTTGCTCAGGTTTTGAGATTTTGTTTCTTTTAATTATCAGGATATGATATTATTAATTTATTTTTGTACTGCACACGGTCAGGAGTGCAGGGGACAGTGTGAATGGTGTGTGAATGTGAGGGGGTGGCACTCCTGAAAGTAAGGGGTGTCACCCTCGGCCGTGGTGGTGAAGTGAACCCCACGGCTGAATGAATGACGTGTGAAAGGTGTGTGAATGGACAGTGACATCATTGGGGCCTTGACGCTGGCGTTACTGCTCCCAACTCCTACATGCTGGACTTGGGCTAATCCAATGCGATGTGCATGTGGTGTGTGTGATCTAGGGACATCAGTGGTGTACACGCGTGCACTGTCTGTGTGATTAATGTTTTGGTTTAGTGTCCAAAGATGCCTACAGCGAGGACCCTCCTGACTGCTCTTCCATCAGCAGACTGGGTGTCCTCTGGCAGGTGGGGACTGTGTGGGTCGGGGGTCAGGTCATCACGTATGTCAATATGCAGGCCTTTTTTCATAGCAAAGTTATGTAGTATGCAACATGCACCGATGATCTGACACACGAAGGTAGGGGAATACAATAGGGCCCCCCCAGACTTATCCAGGCATCGGAAACGGGACTTTAGGAGCCCAAATGTTTGCTCCACCACTGCACGGGTTTTGATGTGTGCTTCATTGTATTTTCTCTCTCCTCTGGTTTGGGGGTTCCGGAAAGGAGTCATGAGATGGGGTCCCAGTGCATATGCAGAGTCACCTGGAAGGGAAAAGACAGGAGAATGTTAGTCATGCATGTGCGATTTCTGTTGTGCATCACGGGAGGGGATAGTCATGCCTGACTCCCATGTCACTCACCAACCAGCCAGCTGTCCCCATACATGTTCTGGTTAAATTCTGCTGGGATGGGGCTCTGACGGTATATGAAGCTGTCATGGCTGGACCCGGGGTGTTTGGCACGGACGTGCCATATGAGGCGTTGGGCATCAGCTATCACCTGTACATTGATGGAATGCCAATGCTTCCGATTGCGGTATATGTGCTCTGTGGCACTGGGGGGCTGGAGTGCCACATGTGTGCAATCAATGGCCCCCACAGTGCGTGGGAATCTGGCAATGCTGTAGAAATCTGTCATTGCCTTCTGCCGCAGCTCCTCAGTGGTCTGATGAACTGGTTGGACATGCGTCTGAGGATTGCAGGGACAACCTGGTGCACACATCTGCTTATGGAGGATTGTGACATCCCAGCCACCACTCCACTTGTACGCTGGAATGATCCACTTGCAAGGAAATGAAGTGTTGCCAGGACCTTCACCAGTGGCTGCACTGCTTGTGAGCGGTGTGTCTTGCTGGTGATGTCACCCTGCAGGGTTGTGGTTAGTTCAAGTATTGCATCAGGGCTGAATCTGAAGAGGCGATACACCTCCTCATCCCCCATGCCAAAGAGGCTCATACGAGTGCGGTATATCCTCTCACGTGGCCGCCTTCTTGGTTCCAGGGGACCCATCAGTAGTTCTAGGACCACAATTGCCCCTGGCATGTTGGCACACAGAGGTGTTGTCCTCCTTGCAAGTGTTGTTGTTCAGCAAGCTCCTATCGTCGGTAACGCTGCTGTAGCTGCTCTCCTGCTGACCTGTGACCGTCTGGAGTAAAGATAAAGCAGCCTTTTGTAGAAATAACTTTGCGCCGGACGGACCAGATACGCGCGGCGCATGTAGCCAGCGTATGGTGCTAATCCGTTCGTGAATTGGGAAATCTCCCTCATTTGCATATTTGCAGGGGAAATCAATGGGCGCGACTGATGCGCCCAGCGAAAATAAACGCTGACGATACTCTGGCGTCGGAACGTTCCGCCGGTCGCAAATGACCCGTTATTGGGCGCATCTAGTTTGGTGGGTACGGGCACATAGAAACGACGGCGCATCATCACAGTTACGCGGCGCATATCCAAATACTCCAGCGCAAGTGTTCGTGAATCTGGCCCGTAGTGTTTAGCAGCAGGACGTCCTTCTCAGGACCCTATCTTAATTGTTTCACTAATATACATTTTTACTAAGCGCAATTATTCCCATTCCCTTTTCCCTTACTTTTACACATATTTAACCCCTTGATTGCCCCCTAGTGTAAACCCTTTCCCTGCCAGTCACATTTACACAGTAATCAGTGCAGTTTTATAGCACTTATCGCTGTATAAATGTGAATGGTCCCAAAAACGTATCAAAAGTGTCTAATCTGTCTGTCGCAATGTCACGGTCACAATAAGAATCGCAGATTGCGTAAAAAAATAAAATATATATTTTTTTAAATAAATGAAAATGCCATAAATGTATGTTATTCTTATTGTGTAGATGCTATAACTTTAGTGCAAACCAATCATTAAACGCTTATTGCAATTTTTTTTACCAAAAATATGGAAAAAAATATTGTGATATTTATTAAATCAAAAAGTAAAAGATAAAAACCGCAGAGGTGATCAAATACCACCAACCAAAAGCTCTATTTGTGGGGAAAAAAATATAAAGATTTAATTTGGGTACAGTGTTGCATGACCGCACAATTCTCATTCAAAGTGTGACAGTGCTGAAAACTAAAAATTGGTCTGGGCAGAAAGGGGGTGAAAATGCCCTGTATTGAAGCGGTTAAACTACCACAATTGCTTTACTTTTTTAGATCAATACCTATACCTATTCCTAGAACCTTCTTCACTTTCCTTCACAACACTCTAAACAGATTTGTTTGTCAAAATTCAAGTGCTCGAGCAGTCCTAACCAAACATAGATCAGTGTAAGGGAAAGGATATATAGATTGTAAAGATTACTACCTTGCCGCTGTTTTATCGCAGCTTAAAATCTGGTTTACCCACAACTCTATAAGCTTATGGATAGATATTGAATCCACATAGATACCGTGTTTCCCCGAAAATAAGACACACTATGGCTTATTTTCGGGGGGTGTCTTATTTTTATTACAGAAAATAAAGGTTGCCTACCTGAACCACACTTGCGCTTCTTAGCATTTCCTCTGTCCACCTGTAGACTGAGAATATCGTATTCTGCACGCCATTTTTGGACCATTCGGATATCCAACTTCTTCTCTTTGCACTCATCTTGTCTGGCTGTACAGAAAGATAAGCCAGCAAAGCTGATGTGGAGCACAGTGGAGCTGGGGTGATCTCTTTGGGCTCAGTACGGTAGCAGCTTTTCCCCCTATCCCCTGGTGTTTGTGTGGGGGTGAGAGAGGGGTTTGCTGGTCAGTGCTGGGAGAAGCTTTACAGCTTTACGTTCTTCTCCTCACTTCAGCTCCAGTACAGTACCGTACACCTATCACGTGTTGTTTCCCGCTCCGCGCCGCGCCGTTACGCATACGACACGCCCATCACTACGTCTTATTTTCGGAAATTCGCCACGCCATCGCTACGTCTTATTTTCGGAGATTCGACACGCCATCGCTACGTCTTATTTTCGGAGGGGTGTCTTATATTTCGATCTTGTGTCGAAATCCCGCTACGGCTTATTTTCGGAGTACGTCTTATTTTCGGGGAAACACGGTACCTGGGATGAAGGAAAAAATCCTGGATCACCGCACTTCTCGGAAAACGATGTCTTTATTTAAGCATAAGCAAACAAAATTTCAATAGAAAAAAACAGCCAAAATGCATGCAGTCAAAAACGGTGAGTGGACAAGGAGAAAAGGGCTGACATGTTTCACATCATGTGATGCTTACTCGTAGCTAGTGAACAAATGACCAACATGTGTTTAAATGGAGGAGGGAAAGAGGTGAAATGGGGCGTTTCACCAATCGTTTCCAGGTGATCATTAGTCAAAGGAACACTAATATCCGTGATTTATCACACATGTGGTGCTCCTGTATGTGGGGTTGAAAAAGTTTTGTGAATGAAAAATATCTTGTTTCTCAATCTCTTGATAATAAAAAAACAAAAAAGAGAAAGGGAAAAAAAGAAAAAAAGGAAAAACCCCATGTGTGAGACACATATATATCATAACCAGTGTGAAAAACCAACAAATAGAACAAAACAAATGATAATAAGATAGTGTGAAGTTATAAAAAAGTTGTAAAATAGACATATGTGGCTATAGAATAAAATAGGCAATGGGTGGATGAACAACTGCAACCTCTGGTTATGGAGCTACCCGGATATTTACGTGACACTAAACAGCTGCTTCACAAAATGGAAGACTTTGTGTGGAGGGAGAATTTTTGCTGGATTACTTGTGATGTGTCCAATTTATACTCCTCCATCCCACACACCCTTGCTTTGCATGCGGTGTCTTTCTTTTTGAAAAGAACGGGACGCTTTTCACTCTTGCTTCAAGAATTTATTGTGATGTGTTTAGAATATCTTCTCACCCATAATTTCTTTATGTTTGACGGGGACTACTATCTCCAAAAGTGCGGAGCCTCGATGGGTGCTAATTTTCACCATCCTTAGCTAACCTCTACATGGGGTGGTGGGAGAGGCTTCGTATTTTTGGACCTGGTAGCCCCCGCCGTAGTGACACAGCTTTCTACTGTAGGTACATAGATGACCTTTTGTTTATTGTTTCTCATCCACATGTAGACTTACAAGAGTGGTTAAACTATATGAATGACAATCAACTAAATTTAAATTTTATGGGAGTTCTAGACAAGAAATCCATAGAATTTCTTGATGTCACACTGACGGGTGAAAACAGTGCAGTTGTTTCCAACCTTTACAGGAAACCCAGCGCTGGGAATACCCTCCTACGGGCTGATTTTAGCCACCCGGGACACACCATAAACAGCATCCCGGTTGGTCAATTTTTAAGATTGAGGAGGCTTTGCAGCAAAGAATCAGACTTTGATCAGGAAGCCATACACATGTCCAATAGGTTCAAAGAAAGAGGCTATCCAAGAGCCATAATAAATAGGGGCATATCTATAGCCAAGAGAGTACAAAGAAAAGAGCTGCTCTTAGATAAACCTCCTGGTCACGACAAACAGGGCCGTACAAAAAGCATAACTACCACTTTTTCCACTCCATACAGTAGTGAGTTTCATAAAATAAAAAAGATTGTCACCAAATATCTTCCAGTTTTGTCTAATGACCCCATCTACTGTGAAATTTTAAAAGGGGGTGTCCGCACTGTATCCAGAAAGGCTCCATCCCTCAGCAGTTTGTTATCCCCCAGCCTTTTCAGCAGTAGACCTACTCCCACCAATTGGTTATCCTTCAATGGAACATTTAAATGTGGTGGTCAGAGTTGCACATACTGCCCTTTCATTCAAAAAGGGGACACCGTCATCTCCACCTCCACAGGGAAATCGCATAAGCTACACTCCTTCATCAATTGCAATACACGATATGTAGTAATTACATGTAAACTTTGTTCAATACAATATGTTGGTAGGACAACTAGAAGACTTAAAGATCGCCTTTATGATCATTTATACGACATCGATAAGGACCATGCTACCAATGTCGCACGGCATTGGAACATTGTTCATGACAAAAATGCTTCTAGTTTAGTCATCCAAGGACTAGAAAGAATTACAAAACCAGCAAGAGGTGGAGATAAATTTAACATACTGTGCAGGCAAGAAGTCCGATGGATTTTTATTCTTAATTCCAGACGCCCTTTGGGGCTCAACTTTGAGTGGGATGTGTCCCACTTTTATTAGCTGGGTCCGTTTGGCCTATATTACTTCATACCACATTATACACAAAGTATATGCCTCTCTGTTCTGTCTCAGATATTCCCATTGTGCATACTCTTTCCCTTTGGCCAAACTTTTTTGATTACTCCATCCAAAAATGAGCAGGCGTTTTTCTCTTTATCTAGCACCTGGAGATGGGCTTTTTGGAGGGGAAAAAAGGGAGAGAAAGAGGAGAGAAGGAAAAAAAAAAGAAAAAAAAAAGAAAAGGGGGAAAAAATAACGCCAGGTCGCCATTCATTATACTTTTTTTTTTTTGTTTTTTTTTACATGTAGCTGGAATCATTATTCCAGTGGGGGGGGGGGCAGGTTCAAGAGACTTTAGGAACATTGCGGCTTCTTTCGTATTTCTCCTTCTAAAGTAAGCACAAGGCTTGTGCTCTATTTCAAATAAGGAAACAAAATATAGAGGATAAATGTCAGTGGAGTTTCTTAAAAGAGGTTCTGCACTTGACACATACCACTGGGTCATTTCAGGTTTGGTTTTCGTTCATTATGTCCATTATGTAATTTTTCTAAAGGAAAAAAGAGGTTTCTTCGGAGCATACATATTGCTCCCCTTTTTCCCTTTTTCTTTTTTTTTTCTTTCAAAAGTTTTATTGAATTTCAAAGGCAATGAAACAAAAAGAATATTACAGTAGGTATGAAGAAGATAACAAATTCAAAAATTACAATAGCAAATAATCTAGCAAATTTAACAGCAAGGACATGTGCTTCACTTGGATACCATGACGATTAGCTAAGCGGCTTAGATACACTGGCGTTGGCTATCACATCCTATATAAAAATCAGAGGTACATTGGGTGGGTGTGCACCGGCACCCCATCTGGGTACACACTGTGCCGGAGCACCCCCACTACGACCGTATAAAAGGACCACAGCAAAAACCGCCTCTAAATCCGGAAGTTATTTATCAGCATAACTAGATATGTGAAATAGAAAATTGTAGTAAGCAAAGGTGTAATTTGGTACCAAAGATACCTGGATAAGTTTAACTCAAGCTGACATTTAAAGACCAAATCCTATTTACTTTGAGATAAACCTATCGTGCACTGTAATGTAAAAAAAAGGGGTGCCATTCAAAAGTAAAAAGGAGGAAGGAGGAAAGAGCTCAAGAGGTGGATACAGAAAATGGGAGGGAAAAAGTAAGTAAGAGCCATTCTACCAGTCCGAGTCAGTTGATATAGTGAAACCGCCTGCGTACCACCTGCTCGGAATGCAATGCCCATATGTTGAGCCCATGGTTCCCAAGTGTTCTCAAATTTGTCCAAGGAGTTATTCAAGACGCTAGACAATTTTTCTTGGGACATTATCCAGGAAATTTTGCGTTTGACAGCCATAAGCGATACTTTAGGTCTCTTCCAAGATTTGGCAAGTGTTGATTTGGCTCCCAGTAAAATAAAATGAATTAAAGTTCGTGCAGATTTGCTAGCTTTGGGAACAAGAGCAATTCAGAAGGGCGACCTCCGGGGACCTTGAGACTCGCAGCCCTGATACAACATAAATTAAGTTAAATATTTTCTTCCAGAAGGACCTAATTCTGGGGCATTCCCACCAAATGTGCGCCATAGAGCCCCTCAATTTACACCCCCTAAAACAAAGAGGGCTTACCGAGGGGTACATGACAGACAGTTTAGAGGGTGTCAGGTACCATCTCGTGAGTACTTAAAGGTTCGCTTCTATCAGGGCGACATTTTGGACGCCCCTATAAGCTCTGGAAACTGCAGAAGACCAAGATTGCAGATCCCATTGAATCTGGAAGTCAGTTTCCCAGGCTGACATAAAGGTGGCCTTACCGACTTGTTGGGCGAGAGAATGATATATGACAGAGATTCCACCCCTTTGGTCTTCCATCCCCCCACACCACAGCTCGTAGGTCGTGAAGCGTGGAGGGAGGGGTTTCCCTTTCCAGATTTTGTGAAGAAAATGTTGTATCTGACCAAGTCTGAGGAGTTCTGAAGTTGGGAGCTTAAGTTGTTTTTCACAATGTTTCAATGTCACAGGACCTGAAGCGAGAAAAAAGTGTCCTATCCGGTACAGCCCCTTATCCAGCCACCACTTAAAAGCTTTAATATCTTTTCCTGGGATAAAGTCGGGGTTATTGAATATGTGAGCAAGGGGTCTACAATCCGAAGTCAGGGATGGGAGGGATTTCAATCTGTCCCAGAGGGATAGGGAATGTGAAAAGATAGGGGAAAGAATTGGATCGGGATCCATAATAAGAAATCTAGAGTATATGACGGAACTGCCTGTCTTTCTATCTGTATCCAGTCCGGTTTCTCAAATTTAGAGTAGACTGTTGAAAGTTGAGCAAGGCGTGCAGCCTGGAAATACCAAAACAATCTAGGCAAGCCCAGTCCCCCTGTCTTTTTGGGTCTAAAAAGTGAATCACAAGGTAGCCTGTGGCCTGATCTTCCCCAAACAAATTGAACAATCTTCCTTTGTAGGGATTGGAGGTGATCTTTTCTAATATTAATTGGGATCGCTCTGAACAAATACAAAAGGCGCGGGAGAAGGGTCATTTTAACCGAGTGGATTCTAGCCTTGATAGGTCGCCTTTCGCCCAATTCTTAAGATCCAACTCAAGCTTCTTATAAATGGGGGGGAAGTTTACAGAGTACAACTGTTCTATTTTAGGGGGTAGGTTAATACCCAGATATTCTAAATAGGAGTCTTTCCAAGTGAAGGCAAAGTTATCCTTCAAAGCTGACACTATGTTAGGATGCAGAGAGACATTAAGAGCGTGGGATTTTGCATAATTAACTCTTAGGCCAGAGACATGAGAGAAATCTTTGAGTGTTTGGCATAGGGCTGGAAGGGAAGAAATGGGGGATGTTATGAAGAGCAGCATATCATCAGCGAATAAACCACACTTATGTGTCTGGGCCCCACACGAGACACCAAGGATGTTGGGATTTGTTCGTATGGCTATTGCCAGTGTTTCAAACGCCTTGTGCAAGTCAAGAGACAAGAGCATACCATGTTGTTTGGGACCACCCTCCCAGTTTGACTGCAAAAGTGAGACAATATCAATGGCCCTCCTTATTTGATCTGGACCCTGACGGCCCGGAATAAATCCCACCTGGTCCTTGTGAACGTATTTTCCTATAAAGGAAGCTAAGCAGTTGGCCAAAATTTTTGTTAAAATCTTTAGATCGTTATTAATCAGGGATATAGGCCTGTAATTCTCAACCTCTTCCGGGTTCTTATTGGGTTTAGGGATCACTGTAATATAAGTGGTGTTAAGGTGAGGATCTAGAGGAGCCCCTTTAATTTTGGCATTAACATTTAGCCATATGAGGCGCTAAAAGTTCCGAAAATGCCTTATAATAAGGTGCTGATAGACCATCCGGTCCGGGTGCTGAACCTAATTTCAGGCCCTTAATGACTTCCTCTATCTCCTCTACCGAAAAGTCTGATTCCATAATATCCCTATGGTGGGATGAAAGGACTGGAATAGGGAGGTCCCTGAGGAAATCAGAGATCCCCAGGCCCCCACTTTGAATTGACGAACTGTAGAGTTTGGAATAGAACCCCTGAAAGGTCTTCAGTATCTTCACGGGATCTGCTGATAAGGTTTGGCCCTCGACTCTAATTTTAGGAGCAGCACAAGCCCGGAATCTCGGGGTTAACTTGGAAGCTAACAAAGAACCAATTCTGTCCTTTTGGCGATAATATTTAACTCCACTCCATCGGATGTCTTTTTCCGCCCTGGCGGTTAAAGCTAGATTGAGTTCCAGCCTAGCAGCGTCTAACTGAGCAACCAGGTCTTTAGAAGGGGATTACTTGTGCAAAGCTTTTAGTGTGGCAAAGTTACCTTCTAATTTTTGGACATCCAGCCGTCGTTCTTTTTTGAGACGTGTCGCGATACTGATTATAGTACCCCTAATTGCTACTTTATGGGCGGCCCATAGGACTTCAGGGGAAACATTGCCCACATTATTCAGAAAGAAGTACTCCTTCAGAGCATTCTCTATGTCTTTGGCAACAATGGGATCACTGAGGAGAGATTCATTAAGATGCCAATGAAAGCCTGCAGGTCTAGTAAGGGAGTTCTCCAAAGATAGACAAACAATAGAGTGATCTGACCAGGAAGTGTCCGCAATGGAGGCTTTGAACACAGAGGAGATAAGGTCCGGGGGAACCAGAATATGGTCAATCCTAGAGTAAGATTGGTGGGGGGCCGAAAAGTGGGTATAGTCTCTCTTTGACGGATTCAACTCCCTCCAAATATCGACTAAACCGTGGGCATAAAGATTGCGGGCTATATTCAGGCTGGCTCTGGTGGGGTGTGTCAATCGAGGCTTAGAAGGGTTAGATTTATCAAAGCCCTGATCAAAGGCAACATTCGAGTCACCACCAAAGACAACTCTGCCCTCAAGTAGAGGGAGCAGCGTCTTCAGTAGAGACTGAAAAAAAGTGGCTTGACCCTTGTTAGGGGCATAATACGAGATAAATGAATATGTGATTCCCTCAATTGAACCCTTAACCAGAATGTACCTGCCCTCAGGGTCCCCATGTGTGGCTGTATGGTGGAAACCACAACTTTTAGAAACAATAATGGCTACCCCCCAGTCTTATTTTCAGCATTCGCTAAAAAAAAGGTGGGAAAATGGGAGTGAAGGAATTTGGGACTGTACCGGACCGGAAAGTGTGTCTCCTAAAGCATGACAACGTCAAATTTAGAGGAACGGTAGTGATCTAACGCTATTCTCCTCTTTCTGGGTGAGTTCAACCCCTGTGTGTTGTGAGTGGCAATCTTAAGCTCCCTGCACGAACCAAGTGGGTCAGACATTGAGACAGAGGGGTGGAAAGCTGCTGTAACATACATCACTTACCTGAAAAAGTCTTCTCGCCGAAAAATCTGGTAGGGAAGAGCTGGAGATCACACACCAGGAATATCGGTGATGGACCGGACTAGACCGTAGACTGGCTTGAGGAAAAGAAAGTGGAGAGAAAGAAGAAGACAGGTGAAGAGAAGACCAAAACAAACAAATAAACACACTCTTCCTAGAAGAGCCAAGGTAACTGAGAAGGAGATATCCGACCAGTAACCAAAAAATAAGAGGCCGGAAACCCCTATAAGGGGACCGGCAACCCATCCCACTAAAGCGGAAAGTCGTCTGAGCGGGGGGGGTGGAGGCGCAAGGGTGTCGCCCCAGCCCCAAACTCTTAACCATAATGTGGAGCTACAAACTTAAATTATCGGCTCAGCAATCCGCAACCTGTGAGTAACATTGAGTAAGTCACAATAAAGATGCAATACGTGGCAAGATTACAATACGAAGCAGGACTAAGGAGTCCCCAGGGAAAAGGAAAAAAAAAAGGGGGGAAAAAAACACAAAAAGGGAGGAGGGGGGAAGGACGAGGGACACGGGTAATTGGACAAGTCCGAAATCTGTAAGGCAGTCCCTTTTTCTTCTTATGTAAACATTACAAGGATTATTTATGTCCAATAACGACATACAAACCAGAAAACCCCAGTGATATAGTGCATGGTATCATAACTACATATATACCATTTTAATCAAAACATCATATTTTTATACATATAAATCTTGCTTGTTTTTAGACATACTAAAGGCTGCAGTCTTCAGAATTCTCACATTCTTTATCTATTGCCTATTTTATTCTATAGCCACATATGTCTATTTTACAACTCTTTTATAACTTCACACTATCTTATTATCATTTGTTTTGTTCTATTTGTTCGTTTTTCACACTGGTTATGATATATATGTGTCTCACACATGGGGTTTTTCCTTTTTTCTTTTTTTCCCTTTCTCTTTTTTGTTTTTTTTTATTATCAAGAGATTGAGAAACAAGATATTTTTCATTCACAAAACTTTTTCAACCCCACATACAGGAGCACCACATGTGTGATACATCAAAGATATTAGTGTTCCTTTGACTAATGATCACCTGGAAACGATTGGTGAAACGCCCCATTTCACCTCTTTCCCTCCTCCATTTAAACACATTTTGGTCATTTGTTCACTAGCTACGAGTAAGCATCACATGATGTGAAACATGTCAGCCCTTTTCTCCTTGTCCACTCACCGTTTTTGACTGCATGCATTTTGGCTGTTTTTTTCTATTGAAATTTTGTTTGCTTATGCTTAAATAAAGACATTGTTTTCCGAGGAGTGCGGCGATCCAGGATTTTTTCCTTCATCCCATGCTAATTGTGCACAGCCAGCACCCTCTTGGTTTGATTGGGACGGAAGCAACGGGGATCATTTGTTTTATGGAGCAGTACACTTCTCTTCACATAGATACCTGGGCAAGATCTCAAAACCTGGCTTCTCAGCACACCCAAAGTGAAACCTAGAGATAATACCCTCTCTCCTACCATTGTGGCAACTGTGATGGCCTTTAACCACATCATCTCTCACACACCTGTTAAAAACAAATCACACAAAATCCCGATGCCTATTTCAATATTCTCCCAGAATACTCCCAATCTATCCACCCGTGTCTGGCAATATTCTCAAATACTGCAGGTTTCAGACCTATACACAATGGGGCAGATTCAGGATGGCGAGCGGTTCTTTGCGGCGGCGTAACTTTTCCTATTTACGTTACGCCGCCGCAACTTTACCCGCAAGTGCTGTATTCACAAAGCACTTGCGTGTAAAGGAACAACAAGCGCCAAGAGGCGATTCAGTTTGCATGTGCCGCGCTATATAAGTTTTTCATTCATTCATTCATCCTCTGAAACACAATAAGCGCTTCATGATTAGGCATTTATTAAAGGCTATAATACCACACCATTGAAAATCTACCCATACCCGATCAATTAGGGAGTGACTATATGAGGTAAAAAATGTATTTGATATGAAAGAAACTGTGGCCTTGGCTGATGAATACACAGAAAAATACCATAAACTCTGGACTGCCTGGTTTATGTTTAAATACTCTAAAGGCATATGACAAATGGGTGAATGGTTGATGGTTGATTCCTTGTTGTAAAATGATTTGTGCTCATTAATAGTGTTGCTCACGAATATTCGCATTGCGAATATTCGCTACGAATATTGCATATTCGAGTATTCGCGAATAACGCGAATATCGCGGCGAATATTCGCTATTTCGAATATTCGAAAGTTTTCAATTTTTTTTTAGAACAGATCACATCCTAGAGATCCCCATCGACGTCTAAAAGCATTGCTGGTATGATTAGAGACCTTGGGCCGAGTAGCTGCAGCGCTCATTTTATATAGCCGAAAAATCGCAATGCGATTATTCGGCAATAGCGATATCGCGCGATTATTTTATATTGTAATATATCACGAATATTCTGAGCCAATCAGAGTGCTCCATTCCGCATTTCTCGAAATTTCGCAATTATTTTATATTGTAATATATCACGAATATTCTGAGCCAATCAGAGTGCTCCTTCCGCATTTCTCGAATATTCGCAATTATTGTGTATTGTAATATATCACGAATATTCTGAGCCAATCAGAGTGCTCCTTCCGCATTTCTCGAATATTCGCAATTATTGTGTATTGTAATATATCACGAATATTCTGAGCCAATCAGAGTGCTCCTTCCGCATTTGCCGAATATTCACAATTATTGTGTATTGTAATATATCACGAATATTCTGAGCCAATCAGAGTGCTCCTTCCGCATTTGCCGAATATTCGCAATTATTGTGTATTGTAATATATCACGAATATTCTGAGCCAATCAGAGTGCTCCTTCCGCATTTGCCGAATATTCGCAATTATTGTGTATTGTAATATATCACGAATATTCTGAGCCAATCAGAGTGCTCCATTCCGCATTTCTCGAATATTCGCAATTATTGTGTATTGTAATATATCACGAATATTCTGAGCCAATCAGAGTGCTCCATTCCGCATTTCTCGAATATTCGCATTCGCAATTCGCAATTCGCAATTCGCATTCGCGATAGCGAAAATTCGCAATCATTTAATTTCCAAAAAATATCACGAATATTCGTATTTAGCGAATATATGTCGAATATTCGACTATATATTCGAGATATATCGCGAATTCGAATATGGCATATTCTGCTCAACACTACTCATTAACCTCCCTGGCGGTATGATTCTGTCTGGAATTACGTACCAAAAGCGGTACAATTATTTGCATGGAAATTTGGCGTTTTATACTGTAGGCCTGCAATTTTTAGGAATAACTTGCTTAAATCTGTCCAAACAAGACATCCCGGGTATGATAAAGTTTGAAAAACAAAATCATAATTTTTTATATAATAAAAAACTATAAATAATTATAACAAATTATAATGTAATTATAATAAAAAATATTCAATAATGTAATCAACTCAAAAACACTGAAATTTGCTCAGTTGCAGAATTGTCGCTGTCATTATTTTTTTTTTTTATGACGAATTTCCCCACAAATCGCTATCACTCAATTCTGCAAGTGATTAAAATTTATTATCGCTGTTTTCTAGCTGATCTAAAACCATTTTTGACATAAAGGGACACTTTTGGTTGTTATGGACAATCTACAGTTTCCAGGCAGAAAGAACACTTTTTATTTTATAAAAGAACATGTAGGGCACTGGACAGACCACTAGGGACAAGGGGGGTGTGTATTTTTTACATACAGTACTGTAATCTATAAGATTACAGTATACTGTATGTAAAGTGTTTGTTTACTTTTTTGAATTTGGCGCCGTTCTCCGCTTCCGTGCGTCGTAACGTCGCAGGAAACGGAGATCGGCGGCACACGGGGACGCTGTGTGAATCGAGCGAGCACTCGCTCGCTCACACAGCGGGGATGCATCGCTGGATCCAGGAAGAAGGTAAGCCAGCGCGCGCTGCAGGCTCTGCATGGCTACCCCGAGCGTGACTCGGGGATACCGTTCTTAGCAGAAAAAACCCACCCCGAGTCACGCTCGGGGATACCGCCAGGGAGGTTAATTAGCCGTTTAGCTATTTTGAAGATATCCTAATTTACCCTCAATAGCCATTTATGTACTTTTCTATATTTTTGGGTTACACTGACTATACTCCACTAGAATTACCTGTGGCACTTTCTTTTACTCACCTACATTTCTATTTTCTCCACCTGTTTCAGGGCTGCATATTATATAGTTTTATTGTGAGCTTTTTGTTGGATAT
The DNA here is from genome assembly GCA_029574335.1 of Rana kukunoris. Taxonomy (NCBI): domain Eukaryota; kingdom Metazoa; phylum Chordata; class Amphibia; order Anura; family Ranidae; genus Rana; species Rana kukunoris. Next base: position 199,728,498 of record CM056050.1, on the reverse strand, counting down.
TCTATTTAAAGAACTATTTTGCCGAATACATGGTGACTTTTTTGATTTTCTTATGTTGTTGAAATACACTTCAATTGTCTTTATTTTGTTTAACCCCAAAGTTTGGACTGTAATTCTTAACTACTGTAATATTTTATACTTTAACCACTTGACTACTGGGCACTTAAACACCCTTAATAACCAGACCAATTTTCAGTTTTCGGTGCTCTCTCGTTTTGAATGACAATAACTCAGTCATACAACACTATAACCAAATGAAATTTTTGTCCTTTTTTCCCCACAAATATGGCTTTTTTGGTGGTATTTGATCACCCCTGCGATTTTAATTTTTTTCGCTATAAATGAAAAAAGAATGAAAATTTTGTAAAAAAATGAATTTTTCTTCATTTCTATTATAAAATTTAGCAAAAAAGTTAATTTCCTTCATAAATTTGGCCTAAAATGTATACTGCTACATGTCTTTGGTAATAATAAAAAAAAAATGGGATATTATTTAGTCTGGGTGAAAGTTATAGGGTCTACAAGCTATGGTACCAATTACTGAAAATTGATCAATTTGATCATACCTGATGTACTGACAGCCTCTCTCATTTCTTGAGACCCTAAAAAGCCAGTAAAGTACAAATACCCCCCAAATGACCCATTTTTTGCAAAGTAGACATTCCAAGGTAGTTAATAAGAGGCATAGTTTTTTGAAGTTGTAATTTTTTCCCACAATTCTTTGCAAAATTAAGATTTTTTTTTTCACACCATATTGTCATTATAACAGGTTATTTCTCTCACATGGCATGTATATTCCACAAATGACACCCCAAAATATGTTCTTCTGCTCCTCCTGAGTATGGAGATACCACATGTGTGAGACTTTTACACAACCTGGCCACATACAGAGGCCCAACACTGAAGTAACAACTTCTAGCATTCTAGAAGCATAAATTACACATCTAATCTCTCAACCACCTATTACACTTTTGAAGGCCCTGGAGCACCAGGACAATGGAAACACCCACAAAGTGACCCCATTTTGGAAAGCTAACACCCCAACGTATAATCTATGAGGCATAATGAGTCTTTTGACTACACCCTAAAATACATTCTGCTGTAATGGGTAAAAAAAAAGATTACCTGTGGTTTTAGTAGTGCAATTGTCCACAGGAGGAGAGCCCTGATCCAGGCAGCAGGCAGAGACGTGATCACTGGCCAGCGACAGTGAATGGAATTGTCCAGGCAGCAGGCAAGAATATTGTCCATAGTCAGTACAGGGATACTGTCCATATACAGTCCAGGGCCAGTGCAAGTAGAGACATTGCCAGCAGTGCCAAAATAATCGTCCTGGTAGTAATAAGCAGGAACATGGTCCAAGTAGTGGGCCAGGAAAGAATGGGGACAGGGGTAGAGGCTTCTCCCACCCAAATCTCTTTGAAGCCTCCGGGCAACCAGACCCTAATCCGGGAATGAGAAAACTAAAAAATTTGTTTTTTCATCCAGAAAAACAATTCTGGAGCCCCTCACATATGCGAGACCCCTGTGTTCCCACTAGTATAGTATAGCAGGGTAAAAGATCAATCCGAGGGGCAGGCAAAAACGTGGTCAAACAGTCCAGGGTCAGTTCCAGAGCAGGCAGAGGTAGGTACAGTTTAGCGTTGGGCAGAAGCGTAGTCGTATAACAAGCCAGGGTCAGTTCCAGAGAAGGCAGAGGTATGTTTAGGGTTAGGCAAAAGAGTGGTCGTATAACAGGCCATGGTCGGTTCCGGAGAAGGCAGAGGTATGTTTAGGGTTAGGCAAAAGAGTGGTCGTATAACAGGCCATGGTCGGTTCCGGAGAAGGCAGAGGTATGAACAGTTCAGTGCAGTGGCATAAGGGATGTGGAGGGAAATTACAGGAAATGAGAATTGCGTTTACCATACTTCCCTAATAATGTAGAAACGAATGGTAACGGCGGAAACATGCACCTATACAGAGGCCTGGTTGGGAAGGGCAATCGGGACAATAATAAACGGTGTCTCTTCGAATTCCTTCTCTGGAGCACACTCGGCATCTTTTCTGGCGTCTGTAGCCTGTTTCACGGGCAATGGCTTTCTCAGGAAAGTGACGCTCGTGTAGTCTGCTCACAGAATCAGAGCGAATATTCTCTGGTGGGTTTTCAGGGTACAAAAGGGCGGTGATGACTTCTTTTTGATAGGACAGATAGGATACGGGGTTCTCTGATGATTTTTTGTATATAACATAAGAGTTATAGAAGGCCAGACTGAAAAAATAAATGGACACTTTTTTATACCAGTGACGGGATTTTCTTGTGGGAAGGTAGGGTTCGATCATCTGCTCGTTGAAGTCCACTCCCCCCATAAACAAGTTATAGTCATAGATGCATGCTGGTTTTTGGATTGAGCCATTTCTTTTGGGGACTTCCACGTAGGTGTCGTTGTGGATTGATGTAAGCATGTGGACGTTCCGTTTGTCCCTCCACCTGACAGCCAATATTTCCTGGTTCCTCAATGATGCCGACTCCCCTCGTTTGAGCTTTTCATTCACCAATTTTTGTGGGAAGCCTTTTCTATTGGCCCTTATTGTGCCACATGCTAGGGTATTCCTAAGGTACAGATTTCTAAACAGGGGCAAGCTGGTGTAAAAATTATCCACATAAAGGTGGTATCCCTTTCCAAATAGAGGATAGATCAGATCCCAGACCACTTTTCCGCTGACTCCGATATACTCTGGGCATTCAGGGGGATGCAGTTGGGAGTCCTTCCCTTCGTACACCATGAAGGAGTAAATGTACCCTGTGGCTCTGTCGCATAGTTTGTACATTTTGACCCCATATCGGGCCCTTTTGCTGGGGATGAACTGTTTGATGCCCAGCCTAGCTGAGAATTTGACAAGGGACTCATCCACGGTTCTGTTCAGGGGTATATAACTGGGGAAATTTTTGCGAGAAAAAATTTAGGAGTGGCCGAATTTTATAAAGTTTGTCAAAAGCAGGGTCATTTCGGGGAGGGCACTGGGCATTGTCGTTAAAGTGGAGGAACCGCATAATTATTAGGTATCGGGATCTTGTCATAAGGGAGGAGAAGAGTGGCATGTGGTGGATGGGTTTGGTAGACCAGTAGGAGTACAATTGTTTTTTTTTTTTGAAAGTTCCATAGTAAAAGTTAGGCCTAAGAAAATTTTGAATTCCTCCACGGTTAGTTCTCTCCACTCAAAGGGACGGGCATAACTAGAACCAGGGTTGCTTTCTATGTACTGCTGTGCGTAGAGATTGCACTGGGCCACAATGAAGGATAGCAAGTCTTCGTTGAAAAGTAAATTAAAAAAATCGAGCATGGAAAAATTGTCGGTGTTCACCTGGACACCTGGCTGGGCAGTGAAAGGGGGGATATTTGCTGCTCCTGAATTAGGGGGAAGCCACAGGGGGTTTTGAAGGCCATAGGGAAGGCTGGCATGGCTCCTATCCCTTTGGGGCTGAGATGACACCCTACTGGTGCCTGGCCTTTGTTGCAGTGGCCCTGCGCTTGAGGTGGACGGCCCTGCGCTTGAGGTGGACGGCCCTGCGCTTGAGGTGGACGGCCCTGCGCTTGAGGTGGACGGCCCTGCGCTTGAGGTGGACGGCCCTGCGCTTGAGGTGGGTGGCCCTGCACTTCTGGGAGTAGGCCGCTTCTCCACGCCAGCACCCCTTTTTTTCTTTTCAATTTGTTTTTATTGAAGTTTGCTTTCTCGAAAGAGACAATTATATATAAGCAATCGCATCAAAAGTCAAAATATGGACAACGCAGGTCCTCATATATTCTTCCACTAGACATAGTGCGAACAATGGTATACAAAGCAAGGTTACAGTATGTTGTCAAGTACGTAAACAAGGTTCGGGGGCTGTGCATCCTACTACACAATGTGGAGCCACAGCTCCCTATATAGGGAAGTAACAGTAACCTGGCATTACCTCAAGGGTTGCCTATTTGGTCATGCAGTTCGGTGCAGTATGACAACGTCTGTCTATGTGGAAAGCCTCCCATTTACTAGGCCACCTAAAGGGGCATGTCGCGTGCGTAGTGCCATATGGTGCATGCGAACAGGTTTTCAGTATAACAGTTAGTGTTCATATATATTAAACAGGGAGAATAGCAAATCTTAACGGTGTAACCATACAACAAACAAAAAACAAAAGATACAACGAAAAGCAAAACAAAAACAAAAATACACAAAAAAGAAAGAAAAAAACATAACTATTGTACCAAAGGTCCATAGTGATTTCCATTAAATGGTGGAGGGGGAGCTATGGGGTGGGGTATTTAGCGACCCAGGGTGACCATTGTGCAAGAAAGGTTCGGGAAGTCCCAGTTTGATAGGCAAAGTGTTTCTCGTATGAATATTGGGTAGAGACCCTATGTATCACTTCGTTAAGGGTGGGGATCTGGGTGGTTTTCCATTTAGCTGTAAGGGCCAATCTGGCTGCTATCAAAATATGTATCACAATGCCTCTCATGGAGGTTGGGATAGGGGCAGTAGTAATGTTCAGTAAAGCTAAAGGCGGAGCGGGATGGACCGAGATGCCTATGACAGAAGTTATTAGTTTAAAAACTTCATCCCAAAATTTGCGAATGTGTTTGCAGGCCCATAATATATGGAAGATATTGCCTCTATCTCCGCATATTCTCCAGCAAAGATGTGATTCTGAAGGGAATATCAGCGATAGCCTAACCGGGGTGAGGTAGGACCTATGTACAATTTTCAACATGTTATCCCAATGGTTAGTGCAGTGGGTGTATCTGTAAGTCATCTTGATCGCTCTCGTCCATTCATCGGTTGAGAAGGAGGTGCCCCAGTCTTTTTCCCAGTTTGTCATGTGTGAGGTCTTGGAAAATCGCTTAGTGCCATGTAACAGTCTATAAAACCAAGAAAGACCTCTGGGTTTATTATAGGACGAGCAAAGGTACGTCCATATGTCTATGGGCATGTCGAAGGTAAGTGTAGAGTGTGACCTTTGGAAGTATTGCAGTCTCATGAGAGAGTATGTATGGGTATGGGGTTGAGTGGACAACACCTCTTGGACAGTTGTTAAACCATCCTGTTTCCAAGCAGTAATGTTTAGGTCTGGGATGATATGTTCCACGGTCGTGAGGTCAGTGAGTCTGCGTTTATTTGTCGTCGAGGGATCTAGACAGGATTGGATATTTCCCCACACTGATAGGGTAGTGTCAATAGAGGGTAAACTAATCCGTTGTAGGGGTAGGTTCGTCACTTTAGCTAGAAGTAAAGCTGGTAGGTCTTTCCCTGTTATAGCTGCTTTCTCAATCTTAACCCATAGTTTAGATGGTACTGGGTCAAACCAGGCCTTCATTTGGTCTAGAATCGCTGCTTTATAGTAGTTGCGGAGGACGGGGAAGCCCGTTCCCCCCTCTAATCTATGTCTTTGAACTGTAGCATATGTTACCTTAGGCATTTTACCTTGCCAAATAAATCTCCTAAACATCCTGTCGGTTTGTAAGAAGAAGGCTTCTGGGATTCTAATTGGGAGGGTTCTAAAGTAATAGAGAATTTTGGGCAAAAGAATCATTTTTAACGCAGCTATCCTGCCCAGCCATGACATCTCAAATGTTGTGATATGGTCAAGATCGGTTTTAATGGTTGCCATAAGGATGTTAAAGTTCACCTTATAAGTGTGGGTGGATGGAGAGACTAATCTAATACCCAGGTAGGTAAGGGAGTTAGCCATCCATTGGAATGGGAATCTTTCTTTGAGGTAAGTAACTAGGGATTTTGAAAGGTTTATTGGAAGAATACAGGACTTAGTAATATTCAGTTTATAGTAAGATACTGCACCGAACTGTTGTAGGATTTCCTGAGCCTTTGCCAAGGAAGAAGCCGGATTTGTTACTGTCAGAACAACATCGTCTGCAAAGAGACCTATCTTGTGGGTATCACCTGCAACATCAATCCCCGAAATTTCCTTGGCCGACCTGATGGTTTCAGCGAGAGGCTCCATCATCAGGGTAAAGATTATGGGGGACAGTGGGCAGCCCTGGCGGGTGCCGTTGGTAATATAGAATCGGTCGGAGATTGCCCCGGACGAGAAAACTCTAGCAGACGGGCATGTGTACAATGCAGAAATTGCGGACAGTATGGTGCCCTGTATGCCAAATTTCCTCAGGGTAGCATTGAGATATCCCCAGTGCACCCTGTCAAAGGCCTTTTCAGCATCTAGTGCCAAAAAGGCTGCTGGGGTCTTCCTATTTTCCAGTATATGTATCAAATTGAGCAGCCTTCGGGTGCCGTCCGGGGCTTGGCGCCCTTTTACAAACCCTACTTGGTCTGGTTTAACCAGGTGAGGGGTGACATTGGCCAGCCTATTCGCTAGAATCTTAGCATAGACCTTGAGGTCTGTGTTCAGGAGCGATATTGGTCTAAAGTTCTGTGGAGTATCCGGCTTCTTCCCCGGTTTAGGCAGAGTAACAATAGTAGCCTGTAACATTTCGTCTGGAAGCTTAGAGGAGGAGGCAATACCGTTAAACAAGGCGCATAGAGGTGGAGCGAGAATGCTAGAGAACGTCTTATAGTACTCTGACGAGAAACCGTCTGTACCTGGAGACTTATTATTAGGGAGGGCCTGAATGGTATCTGAAACCTCTGTGAGAGTGATTGGGGAGTTAAGCATGGATAGTTGGTCAGTGGTTAAAGAGGGTAAGGAGATTGCGTTCAGAAACGCATTAATACTTAGTTCAGTAGGTTGTGTCGTGTCTGTGTCTTGTTGGAGGTTATATAGGTCCTTATAATATTTCATAAAAGCGTTGGCAATATGTGTCGGGTGATTTACCGTTTTGGCGGTGTGTGGGTCTCTAATATTAATTAAGCGGGCCTGCTGCTGTCGTTTAGTAATGTATCTCGCCAGGACCTTCCCTGCTTTGTTGCCGTGGGCATAATACATCGCTTTTAATCTCCTTAAGTGCGTTTGATGAGTGGTGATTAACAATAGGCGAAGGTCATGTCTGCATTTAAATAGGGATTCTTCTATCGCTAATGTGGGTTGTATTTTGTGTTGAGCTTCTAATTGTTTAAGTTTCTCCAGCAAGTCGTTTAACTGTTTTGCCTTCCCCCTCTTTTGTCTAGCAGCAGCTTGAATTAATATTCCCCTGCTGAACGCCTTATGCGAGCACCATATTGATGCCATGGAGGCATCGCTATTGTTATTGATGGCAAAAAATTCTTTAAGTTGCAGACCAATCCTATCCGTTAGGACAGGGTTAGAGAGCAAACCAACATTGTTCCTCCATATGTAGGTCGGGGAAGAAAAGGGTTCGTCTCGAAGGAGAATAGACACAGGGGCATGGTCCGACCATGTTATAGAGTGTATAGTGACTTCAGAGGTCTTCTGCAGCAAAGGCAGGTCAGTGAGGATTAAATCAATCCTGGAATATGCCCGATGGGGATATGAGTAGTGAGTATAATCCCTTTCTGAGGAATGCAGGCATCTCCAAGTGTCATACAAGTTGTGGTTATGAAGAAGTGATTGGATTTCTATCCTGCGGGAGGTCTGTTGTTGTGAGCAGTCCAAGGATTGATCAGGTACACAATTAAAGTCACCACATAGAAGCAGCAATCCTTTTTTGATTTTGTTCACCTTCTTGAGCAACGAGGTTAAGAATCTTGGTTGGTTCTTGTTGGGTGCATAGATGTTGACTAGGGTGTAAGTTGTATTATTTAGATCACAGATTAGTATTATATATCTTCCGTTTGAGTCGCATATTAGCTCATGCATCTTAAATGCCACAGTATGTTTGATGGCTAGCAGAACACCCCTCTTTTTTACTGGAGCAGTAGATTGGAAGATATGTGGGTATGCTTTGTGTGTACATTTGGGTTGTTTGGAGGACATAAAGTGCGTTTCTTGGATGCATAATACATCTCCTCGTAGTCTGGTCATTTCGGACCACATTGAGGACCGTTTAAAGGGACTGTTGAGCCCATGAACGTTCATGGAGATTATATTTATCGACATCGTGGTATTAGAATGATATGCTTTACATGTGGCAGGAAAGTCTCTGTATGTAGATGTAAGGAGGCTAAATTACCTGAAGGAGGCGCTGCTGTTCCAAAATCCGGTGGTTGTGGAGATCCTGTAATATTGGCAATGTTTGAGGTTTGTGGAGTTGCACAGAAGGGATCATATTCAAAATAGGGTTCCTTTGGTACATTGAGAAAAAAAGAAAACAGCAACAACAAAAAAAAAAGACAGGTAACATGAATCAGAACAAAAAAAAAACGAACAGTTTCATTAAGTGCGAAAATTCCGCAAGAAAAACAGGGGGATACGTCTCCCCGAGACCCAGAGCTGGCCACTCTGGTGTAGGATTCATTAAGGCAACAGGGTTGGCTATATCAGAAAAAGGAAAAAGGAGGAGAGGGGAGCTATATTGTGCTCCATAGTGAAGGGTACTGGGTGTCATGTCTTCTGCCATTCAGGCGACATCCTCTGTATAGCCTGATTTTGCAATGAGGCCTCCCCATCCTCTGGGATCAATTTCCATTTTTTGGCCAGGGCAATTCCGTCTTCAACGGTGGTGATCGCAAACGTGCGACCCTCTCTAGTGACTAGTAATTTTGTTGGAAAGCCCCAGGAGTACGTGATTTTATGGTTCTGCAGGATCTTAGTCAAAGAGGACAGGTTTTTGCGCGCCATCATGGTGTGTTTAGATAGATCAGCAAAGACATTAATGTCCGAGTAAGGGCCCGGTAGCGGTTGATTCTTCCGCGTAAATCGCATGAGGTCATCTTTAACATGAAAGAAATGTATGCGAGCAATGACATCCCTCGGTACCCCTTCAGGTAGGTATTTAGGTTTAGGTAGGCGATGGGCTCTATCTACTATGATTTCGTTAGCAGAAATATCAGGGAGCATGGCTGCTATGAAGGCTTGCACATAGGGCCTGAGTTCTGCGGGGGTCACCTTCTCCTCCACCCCCCTCAGTTTTATGTTATTTCTTCTTGATCTGTCTTCTAAATCACTTAGTTTTTCTCTCAAGGCCTGAATGTCACTTTCTGTATCGTTGTGTGCATCTACCAGCTCATTGTGAGCTGTTGTGAATTCACCCATTTTGTCTTCCACGTGGCAGATCCTATCCCCTATGGCAAACACATCTCTCTTCAGCTGAGTTACACATAGCATCATATCTTTATGCAGGGAGCCTCTAAGGGTGATCAACATATCCCTCATCACTGTATCACTGAGGGGCTGACCGGTGGTGGGGAACTCATTAATGTGTTCCACAAAGTCACTGGTGCTGTTCTGAGAGTTACACCCGTCCCCCAGCTCACCTGCATACTTGTGGGCTGAAGACTTCTTTTGCGCCGACTTCTGCGGGCTGCTGATGGGCGATGCTTCGGGAGAGGACCCTGCGCTGGCGCTGTGATGTGGTCGGTTGTCTGTGCCATAGTGTGGGGACGATCCGTTGCTGCCTCCGTGGCGCAGTCCGTACCGCGAGTCCGAGGCCTCGCCGCCATCTTGCGGCCTAGGTGTGCTCGCGGACGGATAAAAGTCCGTCAATTTTTTTGGGCCCCTCTCCTTTTTCCTTTTCCCCATCGTGATCCAGGGGTTCTCCAGGAGGTAGGTAGGCTGTATGGTGCCTTAAAGTGCTGTCGTAGTCGCTGGATGGAGCTGGCTACAGATGGGTCTCGCGGAGCTCACTCCTCACACAGCCATCCGCCTCGGCTGCCGGCCACGCCCCCAGCACCCCTTTTTTTCACGGGCATACGTTCCCCTTCAGATTCTGAATCAGACCCACTGTCTGTAACGGGTTCATAGGCCGAATCTGAATCGTACAGAGACTCCCCGCTGCTCTCATCGCTCATGATTAGATGCTGGTAGACCTCCTTATCGGTTAAGATTTTTTTTGCCATACTGGTGGCTGGTGAGGCTGCACTGTGGTGGCACTGGTGGACACAGGTGGGCACAGGTGGCACTTATGTGCACTGTAGTGGCACTGGTGTGGCACTGGTGGGCACAGGCGGCTCTGGTGGGCACAGGCGGCTCTGGTGGGCACAGGCGGCTCTGGTGGGCACAGGTGGCTCTGGTGTGGCTCTGGTGTGCACTGATAAGCACACAAGCGGAACAGGCAGCACTGGTGGGCACAGGCAGCACTGGTGGGCACAGGCGGCACTGGTGGGCACAGGCGGCACAGATGGATGGGGTGGACACCAGCGGCACTGGTGGGCACAGGCGGCACTGGTGGGCACAGGCGGCACTGCAGTGGCGCAGATAAGGACTGGGCACAGGTGGCACTGTTGTGGCACTGGTGCGGCTCTGGTGACACTGGTGCGGCTCTGGTGACACTGGTGCGGCTCTGGTGGCACAGATGTGGCACTGTTGGGCACAGATGGGGCACTATGGGCACAGATGGGGCACTATGGGCACAGATGGGTCACTCTGGGCACAGATGGGGCACTCTGGGCACAGATGGGGCACTAATAATCACTTTAGGGCAAGGCAATTGCCAGGGAAAACTCACAGATCTCTCCTCTCCTCTCACGCTGATACTGTGTGAGGAGAGGAGAGAGATGAACTTTCCCTGACCTTCTTTGTTTACATTGTGATCGCGCCGTCATTGGACGGCGCGATCACGTGGTAAAAGGCCGCTGTCATTGGCCAGTCACCGCGATTTGTGTTGGCGTGCACGAATGTTTCTGTGTAAAATTATATTTAAAAAAAACTGCAGAATAGACATCTTATAAAATAAATGAAAGGAAAAGTGGGGCATGCCCAAAGCACAAATGAGAATGAGTAGAGTAGAGCCGATCGGTAGCTCTCCTGACAGGGGGGGTCTGCATTACTTGTTTATCAGCACAGCCCCCCCGCAGATGCCCACACTGGACCACCAGGGAAGCCGCTAGAACCACCAGGGAAGCCCCTAACATGTGGATGGCCAGATACATCCCCCATGTCCATCCACATATGCACATATATGCCCAATATATGGGCACTGACTGGCACCATTATGGAACACATCAGATCGGTGATGCCCAGCAATGCCACCCATCAGTGTCCTACAGTGACACCTATCAGTGCCCATCTATGCCCATCCGTGCCCACCTATCAGTGACCACCAGTGCCCATCTGTACCACCTATCAGTGCCACCCATAAGTACCCATCAGTGCCACCCATAAGTACCCATCAGTGCCACCTATGAGTGCCTATCAGTGCCGCATACCAGTGCCACCTATCAGTGCCCATCATTGCCACCTCATTGGTACCACCTTATCGGTGGGCATTGGTGCTTCCTTATCCATGCCATCATTAAAGAAGAAAACATACTTATTTACAAAAAAAGTTAACAGAAACAAAGAAAAACATATTTTTTCACAATTTTGGTCTTTTTTTATTTGTTGCACAAAAAATAAACACAGAGGTGATAAAATACCATCCATAATAAAGCTCTATTTGTGGGAACAAAATGAAAAATTTGTTTGGGTACAGTGCAGCATGACCGCGCAATTGTCATTCAAATTGCGACAGCGCTGAAAGCTGAAAAATGGCTTGGGCAGGAAAGGGGTGTAAGTGCCTGGTATTGAAGTGGTTAAAAAGAAATAGAAAAGGGACAATGAAATACTATTCCAGTTTCTCAATGCTTTCTCAGACCTCAGTCACTGATACATTAATTTAGCAGTATAAATTGACCACAAATGATCTATTCTAGTCAATGTATACACCCCTAATATTAAAAAAGTGTTCTTCAAATCCCTGTCTAAAAACATTAAATTACTTTGTCAAAGGTATTTTATTATTTGTAGAGATTTCAATGTCATCATTGATAAACTAGATACAGCCAAAACTTTTTGAAACCAGATATCAGTCCTTCCCTCCTTCCTAAAGTCAGAATAACTTTATGATAAATGACACAGAAAAAGACACTACCTACTTTTCCTACTTTTGCAACACTCATATTCCAGGATTGATATATATAATCCTGAGACCCGTTGATTGTGAGGGGATGTCTTGGCCACCTGCATTGTCTACTGTAACGGTCACCACCGTTTACGACCTTCCATCCAACCACGAAAAGCGTATGCGACACACTGCGACAATCCTGCAGACATAATCCATTCCATTTCCCAGAATAACGAGACTCAGCTCCATTCTCTAGTTTCAAAATGAATGAATACTTTATTGGCTTCTTAGCTTGCTTATATCTAGTACAGCATGTTACAGTTAATCACAGGACAATGCAATCTCCAGTCCACCCCCCTATTCACACACTATGGCTAAATCTCTAGCAGACATTTCGGCACTGATACTGACAAGATCTATCACATTCCAAAATACAATTACACAATGCCTTGACCTCAATCCACATATCTAGACAGACGTACTGTCTCTAAAGGGTCTTGACACCTGGGCATCAATAGGCTTTAAACCGTGTTATCAGACAATTGAAAGGTCTAGCAGCAGACCTGAATTAACACCTTTATACAATAGACAATGTAATTTCTAGGAGTAGATGCAATTAACACCTTTCAAAAGCATGTGTGCCCACATTAAATAGCCAACAACTTGTGATATCTCAAGACATCCTGCAAACATGAATTATTATTAATGTCCCATCTCATGTAATACATGAATTATGATCCTATTAGCCACCCTACACCCAAAAGGGCACAGGGTGGACTTAGACCCAGGAGTTATTAGTGCCGCTGGCACAGGAGTATCTCTCATCCTTCCAAAGTCTTTGGTTGTCACGGGTCATACCGTTACATCTCCCCCCTTTCGGTGGGAGACGGACACAGGAGGGAACCCCAAATGGTTTGACTCCGAAGTCAGTCAGTAGTTCCAGTCCTCCAATGCTGGTATCCATACTGTACCCCAAATAAAGGGCTCCAAACTGAGCATTACTCACCCCGCCAACCTCTGCCTCTCTCAGAGAACACGCCTGCCGCTGGGGAGAGGCCTTGACTGGCCCTTCTTCCTGGAGCCCTTTCAGCCGCTGGAGAGAGGGAAGGGTGGATGGGCTCAGTCCATCCTGCTGTTGGGGGTCTGGGCCAACTGCACCCCCTTCCTGGGGTATACCAGTGGAGACTGAAGTCCCATCCACTGGTGCTAGGTAAAAAAAAACGGTGCTTGCAAAGCAAAGCCGACATCTTCCTGTTTCAGTGCCGCACCATTTTCTGGGGTTGTGCCAGTGGAGACTGAAGTCCCATCCACTACCCCAGGAACCCCCTCTTCTGTTAGTTGGGAGCAGAGGCCCAGGGCACTCTGCTCTGTTGCCAACTCTTCCGCTGGGTTGCTGTGAGTGGAGACCACTGTCCCATCCACTACCACAGGGTCCCCCTCTTCCGTTAGTGGAGAGCAGAGGTCCGTGACCCTCTGTTCTGTTGCAAGCTCTTCTGCTGGGTTGCTGTGAGTGGGGACCACAGTTCCATCCACTACCACAGGGTCCCCCTCTTCCGTTAGTGGAGAGCAGAGGTCAGTGACCCTCTGTTCTGTTGCCAGCTCTTCCGCTGGGTTGCTTTGAGTGGAGACCACAGTCCCATCCACTACCACAGGGTCCCCCTCTTCCGTTAGTGGAGAGCAGAGGTCCGTGACCCTCTGTTCTGTTGCCAGTGATTCAGCTGGGGGTAAAAACGTTACCACCTCAGCTTGTTGCTGGAGAGAGGGGCCAACCGCCCTGGCTCTCTGGAACTCCACACCATCCGCTTCGGCTTTAGGGATGGCAATATCCATATTTTCCACTGCCGATTCATCAGCCAGGATTTCACAGTTGTCATCTGAACTTTCCTCATAGTCCCAGGCAATGGGAGCCCCACCCTGCTGCTGAGCCGAGTCTAGCAGCTGTCTGTAGGCGATTTCCAAATTCCATTCCTGAATGGCCAGAAATTCCAAATCTTCCTGTAACCAGTGGCCTCCCGAGATATTCAATTTTTCCTCTCTGTGCTCCATTATGTCCTCCAAGCGCCACTCCCAATCATCCCCAAAGTCGGGATCACTGGACATCCTCCAATACAACAATCCCAGGCCATCATAGTCATAGCCTTCTGTGGGGCTGTCATTTGCTGACCCCGGCACTCTTGGGCTACATACCACCGGAGGGCTCTGTAGCTCTCGTCCAGCTGCATCTCTGCCCGGATCAGCCTGCTTAACTCAGCTGTCCACTCCTGCTTTGGTTGTTCCCCCAACAACAGCATTCGTACGTCATACTGTGGCCAGTACCTTGCCTAGATGGAGGGCAGGACCTTTCCTTGGTTTTGCTGCTCCAGAGCTAGCGCTTCCTTCCAGAGTTGGCACCGAATCACATCCGACCATCCCAGCAGGACCTCCTCTAAAACTGGTCCTCTGTGCTGTATCCGCATCTCTTGTAACCTCCTTTGGAATTCCTCTTCCATGGAGACTGGTATCTGCACCTCTCCTCTCTCTTCAGTTGTTGCTGCTGTGAATTCAGCTGCTGCAGCACTTCTTCGCTGTCGCAAGGTGGCATCCAGAGCCGCTATAACTCAGTCCCTGATCTCCGGTGGAGGGTTAGGACCATAATGTGCCAGTCTTATGTTAACAGCCCGATTAAAACTTGCTTCTTCGGGTGTCCTGTCTGTTACGCCGGGCCTTTTAGCTCTATCCATTTCGACAAGTTCTGCGATAATGTCCCTTTTCTTACGGTTGCTGCCCGGTCTGCTCTGGCTCTCCAGTAAGTCCATGAGGGAAGAGAGCTTCATCTGTTTATACACCATCTCAATTGTCCTGTGCCCTTGTAGCCGTCCTTCTGAAGATGGAATCATCCCACTGCTGTGCCACTAATGTAACGGTCACCACCGTTTACGACCTTCCATCCAACCACGACAAGCTTATCCGACACACTGCGACAATCCTGCAGACATAATCCATTCCATTTCACAGAATAACGAGACTCGGCTTTGTTCTCTAGTTTCAAAATGAATGAATACTTTATTGGCTTCTTAGCTTGCTTATATCTAGTACAGCATGTTACAGTTAATCACAGGACAATGCAATCTCCACCCCCCTATTCACACACTATGGCTAATTCTCTAGCAGACATTTCGGCACTGATACTGACGAGATCAATCACATTCCAAAATACAATTACACAATGCCTTGACCTCAATCCACATATCTAGACAGACGTACTGTCTCTAAAGGGTCTTAACACCTGGGCATCAATAGGCTTTAAACCGTGTTATCAGACAATTGAAAGGTCTAGCAGCAGACCTGAATTAACACCTTTATACAATAGACAATGTAATGTCTAGGAGTAGATGCAATTAACACCTTTCAAAAGCATGTATGCCCACATTGAATAGCCAACAACTTGTGATATCTCAAGACATCCTGCAAACATGAATTATTACTAATGTCCCATCTCATGTAATACATGAATTATGATCCTATTAGCCACCCTACACCCAAAAGGGCACAGGGTGGACTTAGACCCAGGAGATAATAGTGCCGCCGGCACAGGAGTATCTCTCATCCTTCCAAAGTCTTTGGTTGTCACGGGTCAATACGTTACACCTACAATTCCTGGTTGTTGGCTGCCCACTTTGAGACATCTCGTCTGGAGTAGATTTGGGCAAACAGTTTTAGCCCAGCAAAAGTTCAGCCCGAACATTGCCTGTACGCCTGTTCAGCGAACACCTGAATTTGTGGAGTGCTTGGTAGGATGTTTGCCCATCAAGTGCCCCACAATTCACAGTGCATTCTAAGCCCTGATAAGGCAAAGCTTTGTCCAATCAGGATACAGTGAATAGCTGTTTCTTAAGAACTGAGTGGGAAGCCGGCTGCTGTGTCCTCAACAAGGGATGAGTCATTAGCTGTCAATGGGCTTCCCTGCTGACAGCTAAATAAAAAAAAAACACATTGATGGCAATAGAAAAACTGAAAAACAAAATGGTGTACCCCCAATTTATACCAGGCCCTTTGGGTCTGGTATGGATTTTAAGGACAGCCTGGGGTCCCCCCAAAATCCATACCAGACCCTTATCTGAGCATGCAGACTTACAGGACAGGAAATGGGGGGGGGGGCAGCGAGCACCCCCTCCTCCTAAACCATACCAGGCCACATGCTTTCAACATGGGGGGTGCCTTGGAGCCCAAAGAACCTTGTCTCCATGTTGACTGGGACAAGGACCTCTCCCCAATTACCCTGGAAAGTGGTTGTGGGTGTCAGCAGGCAGGGGGCTTATATGAATCTGGAAGCCACCTTTACCAAGGGGGCCACCAGATCCCCCCCATGTGAATGAATATTGGATACACTGTACCGCTACCCATTCACCAAATATGTCAAACATAAATAAAGACAGGAGGCAGTTTTTGACAATTCCTTTTTTTTTTTTAAATACTGGTTAGTGACATAAGAGTTCCACCAGGTAATGTCTGCACCCTGTATCAAATCACCCCCCCTTATGTTGAGGTCATGTGGCCAGATATGGTTCAGGAGGGTGGACTCACTCCCCCCCTTTCCCGATCTGCCTGGCTGCATGCTCAAATAAGGATCTGGTATGGATTTGGGGGGGGGACTCCAAACAATCGGATGGACCGATTGTGTATACAGGGCTTAGGGGCTACAATGCTGGCATGGCTTTGTTTAGTGTAACCCTGGTCAGAGGTTTAGGCACAGCCTATTGCACCTAGATACCTAATATAGTAGCTAATAGTTTGCCTGATTTCAAACATATTTTATCATATTGCAATCTTTGTATTGTTTGTTACTCAATTAATCTGTGCTTTTTCCAAAGGTTTAGTGCCTTAACCACTTAAGACCCGGACCATTATGCAGGTTAAGGACCTTGCCCCTTTTTGTGATTCGGCACTGCGTTGTTTTAACTGACAATTGCACGTTCGTGCAACGTGGCTCCGAAACAAAATTGGCGCCTTTTTTTCCCCACAAATAGAGCTTTATTTTGGTGGTATTTGACCACCTCTGCCTTTTTTTTGCGCTATAAACAAAAATAGAGCGACAATTTTGAAAAAAAATCAATATTTTTTACTTTTTGCTATAATAAATATCCCCCAAAAATATAACTACTCAGTTCAATATCCATTCAATTGATGGACTGAGATAAAATATGGGCTCATCTACCCTATACTGTACACCCATGCTTGCTGTATTAAGCTGAAACAACCCTGCACTTCTCCCATCTTATTTACGCAATCTATTTGGAAAAATGCTTTGTACAGTAATTTCTCTTTTTACTCTGCCCTTTCCTGACTAACATTTTGCATAACCCACTGATTCCATACACTTTAACCTTCCATCTATGCCGTCCCCTAAATCCAGTTACACATAAACTTTCCTCCTTTCCTCCTGGGGAATTACAATCTAGGCATCTTGTATCTAAACAACTTTTTTTTTCATACCTTAAATTTAAACATTGTTTTTCACTTTATCCCAATTACTTACCCTGGACCAATCTTTTACATTTGAATACATAAGCATCCTCACCAATAGTGTTGCTCACGAATATTCGCATTGCGAATATTCGCTACGAATATTGCATATTCGAGTATTCGCGAATATCTCGAATATCGCGGCGAATATTCGCTATTTCGAATATTCGATATTTTTCAAATTTTCAAAAAAATTTGCAACAAAATTCGCAATAGCGAAAATTCGCAATTTTTTTTTTTTTATCAAATATCACGAATATTCGATATTAACGAATATTCGCAACCGCATATGTGAAATTTCGCTTTTTTTTTATATAAAATATACCGAATATTCGTAAATATCGAATATTCGTGATATTTTATAAAAAAAAAAAAAAAAAAAAATCGCGAAATTTCACATTAGCGAAAATTCGCATTAGTGAAAATTCGCATTGGCGAAAATTCGCAATTTTTTTTTTTTTTTTTTTTTTATAAAATATCACGAATATTCGATATTAACGAATATTCGCGAATATTCTTCGAAATATTCGCGAAATATCGCGAAATCGAATATGGCGTATTCCGCTCATCACTACTCACCAATTACATTTATTCTCTTCAAATTATAAACTTTTGCACAAAGTATCCCTAGTATGTGAGTACTGACACTTATACATATGTAAATGGACTCAGGCCCTCAGGCCCTATAAAACCCCATTCCTGTAAAGTGATGGGACTCTGCTTCTAAATGTTTTCACTGTGTGGTGCATAAAGAGAATGACTATTAGATTATTAGTTTTTTTTTGCCTTCCTCTGGATCAACTGTGGGTATGGAGTTGGGTGTATGGGATGTACTGTGTTTTATTTTGTTTGTTTATTTTTTTTTTATGGTTGAACTGGATGGCCTTGTGTCTTTTTTCAACCTGACTAACTATGTAACTATGTAATTACGATGTTTTGGTATAAAATGCCTAAAATGATGCAGGCCTGCAATCCTAGGTTATCTGAACTACGCTGGGGAGGTGGTCAGGGAAAGGGCTCAGTATATCACATATTTTGGCAATGCCCTAATGCCGCATACACACGATCGGAAATTCCGACAAGAAAAGTCCGATGTGAGCTTTTGATTAAAAATACCGACCATGTGTAGGCTCCATCAGAATTTTTCTGTCGGAGCTGGTTCTCAAATTTTCTGAAAAGAAAAGTTCTTGGAGGAAGTTCTGATCGTCTGTATGCAATTCCGACGCACCAAAAACCACGCATTTTTGAAGCATTAAACTTTTCTCGGCTAATCATAGTGTTGTACATCACTGCGTTCTTGACGATTGGAATTTTGTGTGACCGTGTGTATGCAACACAAGTTTGAGCCAAAATTCTGTCATAAAAAAATCCACGGTGTGTACGCAGCATAACATAACATTCAACCTTTTTGGTCTTGTTTGAGTACATACTTGACAAGATTCTAGATGTGTCCTTACCCTTAGACCCTATCCATTATTTTTTGGCCTTGTCATTTCATTATATATTCAAACAGTCCAAATGGAACATCTCACAGCAAAACTAGCTGATATACTGGAACAGTTAACCAAAATTGTAGGTGAATGGGTACCATTTAAAGGAATACTAAAGGCAGATTTTTTTTTTTGGTAAAGTAACAAACATGTTATACTTACCACCACTGTGCAGCTCGTTTTGCACTGGGTGTCCCCGAACCCGGTCTTCTGGGGTCCCTCGGCGGCTGTCTCGGCTCCTCCTCGTGAGAGATTTCCACCTTCATGCAAGCTCCCTCGCATGGTGGAAAGCTCTTGCGAGCGCGCTCCCGTAAAACAGCGGTTGTCATAGCCGCCGACTGTATCACTCGGCCCACCCCCGGCGCGCTGCGTCATTGGATGTGATTGACAGCAGCGCCAGCCAATGGCTGCGCTGCTATCAATCTGTCCAACCTAGCCAATTAACGGCCAGGCTGGGAACCGAACAGGATGACAGGGACATGGCGGGACTTTCAAGGGGTGAGGTAAGTAAAACGGGGACTTGGGGGGGGCCTTGCTGTTTTTTTACCTTTACAACCCCTTTAAATATCCTTGGTAATGCTACCTCCACATATTTAAATATGATTTCTATGGTATTGGTACGGTTGATATCCATCCATCTCAACATACAAGGTTATATGAGTCTTTTTTTTATGTACAGATACCTTCTATGTCAATGTCAACTTCTGTGAGGCGTGTTAAGTTTGAAATGTACTGTTCTGTAACTTTGTTATATATTCTTTTAAAAATCCAATAAAAATACATCGATCACAAAAAAATTACCTTGACAAAACAAAGAAAATTGAGTTCTGTCCGTGATGCTTTTTCATTTTATTTGCACTAACATACAATTAGTGCAAATAAAAAAAGTATCACGGACAGTACTCAATTTTCTCTGTCACAATTGCACTAATACAGCTGAGATCACGTCTTGGCAAAACAAGAAACATAAGGAACTTAGTGTGGTACAATTATAAAGGTTTTTTTTGGTCACTGGAAAGCTCCATTAGCTGTACACAAGTCAGCCTTGGGCATGCAGTACATTAGAGGGCAATCATTACAAGGTGTAATGAGAATAAAATAAATATTTTGTTTAATATATAAAGACTTCTGTAAGGAAGCTGACATCAGTTGTTTAGTTTAATTGGGCAGCCCTTTTTGCTTTCTTAATGCAAACACGAGAAAAAATGTAATGCATCTCCTTATCTGTCTAGAGACATATTGCAGAACTCTAATGATTATCTTTCTCTCACAAGATAATATAAATCTAATTCATATTAGATGGCACAATCCTACAAGTAATTAAATTAGGTTTGTTTGTGTTTCAATAGAACACATGCCATTTTGAACACTAATGTTTTAATTTTTTTTCCTGAAAATTAAGCAGGCCAAATATACCACATACAGTATTTGTCAATAATTGCTTGTTGTTGAGCAAATACGATTACTATAATGCAAGTAGATACTCTTTAATGAATATTTATAATAGCTGTAACCCAGAGATGTTTACTAATATATTTATAATACCATCTGTGGCAGGGTTCTGGATTATATAGACACTCCTTTTGTACATGCAGAGCAAAGAAACAGTGTATCTGCAAATCATCCTTCCTATTTATATCCCCTTATATGCACTTTACTAGCATTCCCACACCAGTCCTTTTAACTTTTCAGCTGGCAAAACTATCCAGCAGTATTGGGAAAATATGTCACCTCTCTCCATGTGCAAGTGCTCAGGTCTATCAGCCAATTGCTAGACCTGAGCACTGTCACAAGATTAAGGGAGCGACATCACAAGTCATTGATACAGCTGATTTTTGTGCTACAGAGAAAGAAGAAGCAAGGGGTGCAGGTGATGTGACTTTAAACACTTCCCCACCGAGCCATAGTAAAATGACGTCGGTGGGGACCCTTCGTCCTTCAGACTGGATGTCATATGACGTCCTTGCATTTTCCGGCCACTAGACGGCGCGCCCGCGACCCTGCCGCATTCCTCGGGACCCGGTGTGCGTGCCCGGTGGTCACGATGACCGCCGGGCATCCGCGATTGCACCGCAATCACGGCAGAAGCATGGATCTGTGTGTGTAAAAACACAGATCCATGCCTGTCAGCGGTGAGGAGACTGATGTGTGTTCCCAGTACAGAGGAACACAAACAGTTAGAACACACTTTAGGTACATATTTAACCCCTTCAGCACCCCCCTAGTGTTAACCCCTTCCCTGCCAGTCACATTTACACAGTAATCAGTGCAGTTTTATAGCACAAATCGCTGTGTAAATGTGAATGGCCCCCAAAATGTGTCAAAAGTGTCCGATGTGTGCGTCGCAATGTCACGGTCACAATAAAAAAAAATCGCAGATCGCCGCCATTACTAGTAAAAAAATAAATAAAAAAAATGCCATAATTCTATTTCCTACTTTGTAGACGCTAGAACTTTTGCGCAAACCGATCAAGTACGCTTATTAAGATTTTTACCAAAAATATGTAGAAGAATACGTATCAGCATATTTAACCACTTGACCACTGGGCACTTAAACCCCCTTAATAACCAGACCAATTTTCAGCTTTCGGTGCTCTCACAGTTTGAATGGCAATAACTCAGTCATACAACACTCTAACCAAATGAAATTTTTGTCCTTTTTTTCCCACAAATAGAGCTTTCTTTTGGTGGTATTTGATCACCTCTGCGGTTTTTATTTTTTTCGCTATAAATGAAAAAAGAACGTAAATTTTGTAAAAAAATGAATTTTTCTTCATTTCTATTATAAAATTTTGCAAAAAAAGTAATTTTTCTTCATAAATTTGGCCTAAAATGTATACTGCTACATATCTTTGGTAACAAAAAAAAAAAATTGGATAATATTTAGTCTGGGTGAAAGTTATGGGGTCTACAAGCTATGGTACCAATTACTGAAAATTGATCAATTTGATCACATCTGATGTACTGACAGCCTCTCTCATTTCTTAAGACCCTAACATGCCAGAAAAGTACAAATACCCCCCAAATGACCCCTTTTTGGAAAGAAGACATTCCAAGGTATTTAGAAAGAGGCATCGTGAGTTTTTTGAAGTTGTCATTTTTTCCCCACAATTCTTTGCAAAATCAAGATTTTTTTATTTTAATTTTTTTTCCACAAAATGTTCATATTATTAGGTTATTTCTCACACACAGCATATGCATACCACAAATTACACCCCAAAACACATTCTGCTATTCCTCCCGAGTATGGCGATACCCCATGTGTGAGACTTTTACACAGCGTGGCCACATACAGAGGCCCAACATGCAGGGAGCACCATCAGGCGTTCTGGAACACCCAGACCAATTCTGACATTTCTCTCCTACATGGAAAAATCATCATTTATTTGCTAGAAAATTACATAGAACCCCAAAACATTATATATGCTTTTTTAGCAAAGACCCTAGAGAATACAATGGCGGCCGTTACAACTTTTTATCTCGCATTGTATTTGCACAGCAATTTTTCGAACGCGTTTTTTTTTGGAAACAAAACAGTTTTGTGCTTAAAAAAAAAAAACAGTAAAGTTAGCCCAATGTTTTTGCATAATATGAAAGATGAAGTTACGCCGAGTAAATAGATACCCAACATGTCACCCTTCAATATTGCACACGCTTGTGGAATGGCGCCAAACTACGCGACTTAAAAATCCCCATAGGCGACGCTTTAAATGTTTTTCCTGGTTACATCTTTTTAGTTGGAGAGGAGGTCTAGGGCCAAAATTATTGCTCTCGCTCTAACGTTCGCAGCGATACCTCACATGTGTGGTTTGAACACCGTTTTCATATGTGGGCGGGACTTACGTGTGCGGTCGCGTCTGTATACGAGCACACGGGTACAGGGGCGCTGTAATTTTTTTTTTTTTTTTTTATTGTTCATTTTACTTTATTTATTTTAGTTTGACACCTTTTTCCCCAAAAATAAATGTTTTGGTTACTTTTATTCCTATTACAAGGAATGTAAACATCCCTTGTAATAGGAATATAGCATGACAGGTCCTCTTTACAGTGAGATATGGGGTCAATAAGACCCCACATCTCCCCTCTAGGCTGGGAAGCCTGAAAAAAAACGATTGCAGAGTATTGCGCGGGGAGTATTGCGCGGGGAGTATTGCGCGGGGAGTATTGCGCGGGGAGTATTGCGCGGGGAGTATTGCGCGGGGAGTATTGCGCGGGAGTATTGCAGATTATTGGGGGGTACTGCAGAGTATTGGGGGGTACTGCGGAGTATTGGGGGGTACTGCGGGGTATGCAGAGTATTGCGGGGTATGCAGAGTATTGCGGGGTATGCAGAGTATTGCGGGGTACTGCGGAGTATTGCGGAGTACTGCGGGGTACTGTGGAGTACTGCGGGGTACTGCGGGGTACTGCGGGGTACTGCGGGGTATTGCGGGATATTGCGGGGTACTGCGGGGTATTGCAGAGTATTGGGGGGTATGCAGAGTATTGGGGGGTATGCAGAGTATTGGGGGGTATGCAGAGTATTGGGGGGTATGCAGAGTATTGGGGGGTATGCAGAGTATTGGGGGGTATGCAGAGTTTTGCGCAGGGAAGGAAGGAGTTAATGTAGGGATGGCTGAGCAGGGATGGATGGATCTGTGACTGCAATAGTCACAGATCCATCCCACACTGCTGCAGCCATCCGCGCTCTCCTCTCACGCTGTACCGATCGGTACAGCGAGAGGAGGGAAGAACCGGCGTCAGCAAGTGACGCGGTTTGTTTACATGTGATCGCGCCGTCATTGGACGGCGCGATCACGTGGTAAGGAGCCGCCACCATTGGCTCCTTACTGAGATCACTGACGCTGCGGGTCCCGTGGACCCGCCGAGCGCCGTGACCGCGTGTGCGCGCCCGCTCGGGCGTGCGGATCTGACGCACGTCAGATTTGTTTACACACGTGGTCGCGCCGTCATTGGACGGCGCGATCACGTGGTAAGGAGCCGCCGCCATTGGCTCCTTACCGCGATCATCGGTGCTGCGGGTCCCGTGGACCCGGTGAGCACCGGTGATCGCGTGTGCGCGCCCGGTTGGGCGCGCACACCTGACTCTAACGGAGGACGTCCATGGACGTCCTGTTAGAGTACAGGAACCGCCCTATAGCCGTATTTCGTCTATAGGGCGGTGATTAAGTGGTTAATCCTTGACGATAATGCAACCAATCACTGTTCAAGGCGCACAGGTCTTTAACCGCTTAACGCCCGCCGCACGACTATGTACGTCCACAGAATGGCACGTACAGGCAGATGGGCGTACATGTACGTCCCTACCTTCTAGCAGGTCGGGGGTCCGATCGGAACCCCCTCCGCGGCGGGCGGCTTACCTCCGGGAGCGATCCGGGACGATGGGGCGGCTGTTCGTTTTTGTCCGCCCCCTCGTGATCGCTCCCAGCCAATCCCCTGAGCCGCCGCTGTGTCACTTTCTCTGACTGTGTAATGTAAACACTGGCAGAGGAAGTGATGTCCGCTCTCCTCTCGGTGTATTTTCATCAATCCACCGAGAGGAGAAAAGACTCACAGTAAGTTGCACCAACACTACACTGACACCAGTACACATAGGTACATTTAACCCCTTCCGATCAGCCCCCCCAGCCCCCTGTCACACTGTCACTGATTGCAGTGATCATATATTTATTGATCACTGCATTTAGTGTCAGAAAAAAAAAGTAAAAAAAAAAATTATGATATTTATTAAATCAAAAAGTAAAAAATATTGTGTGTTTTTTTTTCCAAAATTGACGCATTCTTTTGTTTATAGCGCAAAAAATAAAAACTGCAGAGGTGATCAAATACCTCCAAAAGAAAGCTCTATTTGTGGGGAAAAAAAGGTGTAAATTTTGTTTGGGAGCCACGTCGCACGACCACGCAATTTGTTATTCAAAGTGCGACAGCGCTGAAAAAATTTGTCTGGGCAGGAAAGGGGTGAAAATGCCCTGTATGGAAGTGGTTAAAGGGGCTGTAAAGGTATTTTTTTTCCTGGTAAAGAAAGACTTTATCTAGTAGTGAGGTGTTTCTGTGGTTATTTTGTGGTTATTCATGCTGACTGGAGAAGTATCTGCCCCCTTATTACATCTCTATTCAGATGTTCTACTTGAAGAAATATTGTTGAAGCAATGCATGGAAATCCTTGTTTTAAAACTATGCAGGAAATCCTCTTAATGAGAGGCAAGTACTTAAGGGGTGGTAGATCTCTTCTGGATGCATGAATAGATAGAGCATATTTTTAGAAATTAGAAAATGAACTTGAGGAGTCCATGATGTGGACTTTGCACTGGAAACGTATAAACATGTGCAAGGCTCAATACAAGAAAGACCCTTTTGTTTTTATTTTTGCTAAGGACTATTTTATTACCTTAAAGACTGTTATGCTATTTTATCTTTTCATTGGCATTTTCTATACAATTGGGATAACAGTTGAGCTGATATATCATTATCCAGCCATTATCCAGCCATATGTTAATGTAATGTGTATATTGTTTTTATATTTCTATACATGCTTATAAAAATCGGCCAATGCAAAATATAGGAAAATAATTCAGAACGATGCATATTGAAGGCAAGATTCAAAATTGTCACTTTGTGACAAATGAGAGGAAATGGTTAAGGTTAGGCTTTATTTAAATTGTATATAGTTATGCGTAATTGAATTTTGGAGTAAGACTTGAAACTTCAAATTTTTATGCATTGTTTAAATATATAAGGGAATATGGATATGTACCATTAGCTTGTTATATATCAGATATGGAATCGATCAAGTAAGTGTTTTTATTGGTTTTAAATACCATAAGTAACAAAAGAGGGACGTAAAGAAGTACCGAGTAGTAGTAACAGCAAACAGGTTTACTGGGTGAAAATTAAATTAACAGAAGATATGGGAATGTGACAAATAATAATTACGGCTGCAATGTGCCAAATAATGCATTGTATAACATTTTTAATAAATAAAATCATTATTAAGTGAACCAAGCAGTGAATTTTAGAAAAAACCCTGACATAGCGAAATATTAAAAATAATAATAATAATTAATGAGTACTTGCTTGCCGAAGAGACTGCAGCAGCCTATGATTAAGCAGCATAAAATACATATTATTATAGTATATAACTCAGGGGTAGTGTTGAGCGGAATACGCCATATTCGATTTCGCGATATTGCCCCAATATATAGAAGAATATTCACGAATATTCGCTAATATCGAATATTCGTGATATTTTATCCAAAAAAAATTTTGCGAAAATGATTGCGAAATTCTCATAAACGGAGATCATTTCCTGTATTACTAAACTAATATGCACTAAACACTAACTCTACACTAACTCTACATAAAAGAAAGGAGAATAAGGGGGAAAAGAAGGGCGGAGAAGATAATCGCGCAATAGGAATATTGCGCGATTATCTTCTCCGCCCTTCTTTTGCATCAGAGCCAATCAGAATAACTTGAATATTCGGCAAAAGGAATATCGCGCAATATTCCTTTTGCCGAATATTCGAGTTATTCTGATTGGCTCTGATGCAAAAGAAGGGCGGAGAAGATAATCGCGCAATATTCCGTTTGCCGAATATTCGAGTTATTCTGATTGGCTCTGATGCAAAAGAAGGGCGCATCAGAGCCAATCAGAATAACTCGAATATTCGGCAAAAGGAATATTGCGCGATTATCTTCTCCGCCCTTCTTTTGCATCAGAGCCAATCAGAATAACTCGAATATTCGGCAAAATAAGAAGCTGAGGCAATATTAGCATCTTGAAAGCTGCCAATCTCCCCATCCAGGACAGTTCAGAATGGGCCAATTTCTGTAGTTTAGCTTTAAGGGTGTTCAGGAAGGGAGTATAGTTAGCGGCCACTAAGTCCTCTATATTGGGCGTCAGCGTTATCCTCAAGTATGTTATGCCTTTATCACTCCACACGTAAGGAAATCTGCTCTGCAACAGCGTCTTTGTTTTAGAGTTCACCCCTAAATTTAACACGTGTGATTTTGTTTCATTGACTTTATAGTAAGACACCTCAGAGAAATCCTGCAAAACTGATTGAGCAGCAGCCAGAGACGACTCCACTTCAGATAAAATTAAAATAACGTCGTCAGTGAATAGGCTTATGACGTGTTTTTTTGAGCAATCCAGTAATTTGGGGGTGTGATCTTATGCTAGTGGCCAGAGGCTCCATCATTAAATTGAAGATGAGCGGTGAAAGTGGCCACCCTTGGCGTGTGCCATTCGTGATCTCAAATGGGGCCGATAGAGCTCCCGCAATATATACCTGGGCCGACGGTCGTGTGTAAAGGGCCATAATGGCCGAGAACACCCACCCGTGGAATCCAAACTTCTGCAACACCACAGCCAGGAACCCCCAATGGATCCTATCGAACGCCTTCTCTGCATCCAAGGATAGGAGCAGAGAAGGCGTTCCCTTACGTCTTGCAAGATGTATCAGGTTGATCAAGCGTCTAGTAGCGTCTGCTGTCTGCCTACCCTTAGTAAACCCGGACTGGTCAATGTCTATGAGATCTGGAAGGATAGACGCCAATCTGGCAGCCAACAGCTTTGCGTATATTTTTACTTCATTATTTAGTAGCGATATCGGCCTAAAGTTCTGTGGGACGTCTGGAACCTTCCCCGGTTTTGGTAAAGCTATAATTGTGGCCTTGAGCAACTCTTGGGGAAATGAGGAAGACGCAGCAGCAGAGCCGAAAACCCCAGCGAGATGTGGGGAAAGCAAGTCCTGGAAAGCCCTATAGTACTCCCCTGTATAACCATCAGGGCCTTATTGAGTGGTAAGGATTTAATAATGTTCCCGACTTCCAAGTCTGTTATGGGGGAATTAAGGTGTGCAAGTTGAACTTGCGTAAGTTGAGGAAGGTCTATTTTATCAAGGAAGGCTAAAATTGCAGAGTCTGTGGGCTGTGGGACCGACTGATCGTCCTTGAGATTGTACAGCGAGCTGTAGTATCGGCTGAATGCATCTGCTATTGCCTGAGGGTGAGTTTGTTTGATTAGGGTGTTGGGTTCCAATATATGAGATATCTGGGATTTAATTCTATGGCCCTTCACTTTATTAGCCAGGAGCTTTCCAGCCCTGTTGCCACTCGTGTAATAGGAAAGCTTTAGCCTCCTAGAGGCCTTCTCAAAGTCCTCAAGGAATTTGAGCCTGGGCTCCGTGCGGAGCTGAGAGATCTGGTGCGATAAAGAAGAGGAGGGATGGGCCATATTCTGTCTGTCTAAGGCGTCAATTTGGGATATAAGCTGAACGGTCTGCTGCTGCCTCTCCCTCTTAAGTCTTGCCCCCAACTGTATCATAATTCCTCGCATAAAAGCCTTATGGGGATTCCACAAGACAAACTGGTCTTCAACTGACCCCTGATTCAGTTAAAAAAATTATTTTAGTTTTAATTCAATGCAAGATCTGGATGGACCTGCCCTTAGCAGATAGGAATTAGCTCTCCATAGGTAGGCATGACTGTGGAGGGAAGGGTCCCCCACTGCCAAGCTCACTGGGGCATGGTCCGACCAGGTGATGCTATTGATTTTAGCAGTAGTACACTTAAATAGTAACGATCTATTAACCAAAATCATGTCAATCCTGCTATAAGAACCATTAACTATGGAAAAAAAAGTGAATTCTTTTTCATTTGCGTTAAGGCATCGCCATGTGTCATATAGCTCGTGAGAGCGTATGGAGGCGTTCAGCGAGGGAGGGAGCCTCTTAGGAGAGGAAGTCATGTCTATCGATGGATCCGAGGTGGCGTTGAAATCACCACACACCACCAACGCCCCTTTCTGCACTTTTCGCACCTTTTTCATAATCCTGTGGAAGAAGTTAACTTGTCTAGTATTTGGAGCATATATATTGGCCACAGTATATACAACAGAATTGATCTCACATATCAGAATTAGTGTTGCTCACGAATATTCGCATTGCGAATATTCGCTACGAATATTGCATATTCGAGTATTCGCGAATAACTCGAATATTGCGGCGAATATTCGCTATGGCGAATATTCGTATTTTTTCAAATTTATTTTTAAAACAGATCACATCCTAGTGATCTCCATCGATGTCTAAAAGCATTGCTGGTATGATTAGAGAGAGACCCTGGGCCGAGTAGCTGATGCGATTCTTTTATTTTGCCGAAAATTCGCAATATAAAAGAATCGCATCGGCTACTCGGCCCTTCTTTTGCATCAGAGCCAATCAGAATAACTTGAATATTCGTCAAAAGGAATATTGCGCGATATTCCTTTTGCCGAATATTCGAGTTATTCTGATTGGCTCTGGTGCAAAAGAAGGGCGGAGAAGATAATCGTGCAATATTCCTTTTGCCGAATATTCGAGTTATTCTGATTGGCTCTGATGCACCCTTCTTTTGCATCAGAGCCAATCAGAATAACTCGAATATTCGGCAAAAGGAATATTGCGCGATATTCCTTTTGCCGAATATTCGAGTTATTCTGATTGGCTCTGATGCAAAAGAAGGGCGGAGAAGATAATCGTGCAATATTCCTTTTGCCGAATGTTCGAGTTATTGTGATTGGCTCTGATGCAAAAGAAGGGCGGAGAAGATAATCGCGCAATATTCCTTTTGCCGAATATTCGAGTTCTTCTGATTGGCTCTGATGCGCCCTTCTTTTGCATCAGAGCCAATCAGAATAACTCGAATATTCGGCAAAAGGAATACTGCGCGATATTCCTTTTGCCGAATATTCGAGTTATTCTGATTGGCTCTGATGCAAAAGAAGGGCGGAGAAGATAATCGCGCAATAGGAATATTGTGCGATTATCTTCTCCGCCCTTCTTTTGCCCCCTTATTCTCCTTTCTTTTAAGTAGAGTTAGTGTAGAGTTAGTGTTTAGTGCATATTAGTTTAGTCATACAGGAAATGATCTCCGTTTATGAGAATTTCGCAATCATTTTCGCATTAGCGAAATTTTGCAAATTTTTTTTTGGATAAAATATCACGAATATTCGATATTAGCGAATATTCGCAAATATTCTTCTATATATTCGCGCAATATCGCGAAATCGAATATGGCGTATTCCGCTCAACACTAATCAGAATGAGATAACTCCCTTGTGGGTCTGCTACAATGTGAAGAAGGCGAAAAGCTACAGAGTCTTTCACTGCCACCATCACCTCTCTCTTTTTGGAATCCGCATTCGCCATGAATATGTGGGGGAATTTTGGGTGGGTGCATTTGTGGTGTGCGGTATGTCTAAAGTGCGTCTCTTGTACACATAAGATATCACATTTGTACTGCAGAGCGTCTTTCCACAGGGACCTCCTTTTGGCTGGGTGGTTCAGACCCTTAGAGTTAAAAGTAAGAAAATTCACCGCCATGGGACTGCATAAGGAAAGTGCTTAACCACTTTGCAACCGCCCTATGCCGAAAGTACGGCTCTAGGGCGGTTGCTGTATTCTAACTGGCCGTTAATTAACGGCCTGTCAGAATCGCGCTCCCGCGCGCCTCCTGAGGCGCGCACACGGGAACATCCGTGACCGCCGGGTCCAGAGGACCCGGTGCATCACGGATCACGGTAAATCGCCGCTGATAGCGGCGGTTTACCACGTGATCGCTCCGTCCAATGACGGAGCGATCACTTGTCAACAGAGCGGCGTCATGTGCTGACGCCGGTTCCTCCCTCCTCTCTCTGTACCGATCGGTACAGTGTGAGAGGAGAGGGGAGGGAGCGGATGGCAGCGCCAGTGCTGCGGGCTGGATCTGTGACAAATGTAGTCACAGATCCATCCATCCCTCCCTCCCTGCTCAGCCATCCCTGCTGCATATACTCTGCATTACTCTGGGCAATACTCACCTGGGCATACTCAGGCAATACTCAGGCATACTCTGGGCAATACTCTGGCAATACTCTGGCAATACTCTGCCAATACTCTGCCAATACTCTGCCAATACTCTGGGCATACTCTGCCAATATTCTGGGCATACTCTGCCAATACTCTGGGCATACTCTGCCAATACTCTGGGCATACTCTGCCAATACTCTGGGCATACTCTGCCAATACTCTGGGCATACTCTGCCAATACCCTGGGCATACTCTGGCAATACCCTGGGCATACTCTGGCAATACTCTGCATACTCCGCAATACTCTGGCAATACTCTGCAATACTCTGGGCATACTCTGGCAATACTCTGGGCATACTCTGCAATACTCTGGGCATACTCTGCAATACTCTGGGCATACTCTGCAATACTCTGGGCATACTCCGCAATACTCTGGGCATACTCCGCAATACTCTGGGCATACTCCGCAATACTCTGGGCATACTCCGCAATACTCTGGGCATACTCCGCAATACTCTGGGCATACTCGGGCAATACTCTGGGCAATACTCTGGGCATACTCCGCAATACTCTGGGCATACTTAGCAATACTCTGGGCATACAGCAGCCCCTGTCCCTGCGAGCTCGCATGCAGAACCGAACGCATACGCAAGTCCCGCCCACATATAAAAACGGTGTTCAAACCACACGTGAGGTATCTTTATATAATGTTTTGGGATTCTATGTATTTTTCTAGCAAATAAATGATGATTTTTACATGTAGGAGAGAAATGTCAGAATTGGCCTGGGTGCTCCCTGCATGTTGGGCCTCTGTATGTGGCTGCACTGTGTAAAAGTCTCACACATGGGGTATCGCCATACTCGGGAGGAATAGCAGAATGTGTTTTGGGGTGTAATTTGTGGTATGCATATGCTGTGTGTGAAAAATAACCTAATAATATGAAAATTTGATGAAAAAAAAAAAATCTTGATTTTGCAAAGAATTGTGGGAAAAAATTACAACTTTAAAAAACTCACCATGTCTCTTTCTAAATACCTTGGAATGTCTTCTTTCCAAAAAGGGGTCATTTGGGGGGTATTTGTACTTTTCTGGCATGTTAGGGTCTCAAGAAATGAGAGAAGCTGTCAGTACTTCAGGTGTGATGAAATTGATCAATTTTCAGGATTTGGTACCATAGCTTGTAGACCCCATAACTTTCACCCAGACTAAATAATATCCAAAATGTTTTATTTTTTTTACCAAAGATATGTAGCAGTATACATTTTAGGTCAAATTTATGAAGAAAAATTACTTTTTTGCAAAATTTTATAATAGAAATGAAGAAAAATTATTATTTTTTGCAAAATTTTGTTCTTTTTTCATTTATAGCGCAAAAAATAAAAACCGCAGAGGTGATGAAATACCACCAAAAGAAAGCTCTATTTGTGGGAAAAAAAGGACAAAAAATTCATTTGGTTATAGTGTTGTATGACTGAGTTATTGTCATTCAAACTGTGGGAGCACCGAAAGCTGAAAATTGGTCTGGTTATTAAGGGTGTTTAAGTGCCCAGTAGTCAAGTGGTTAAAGAGGTAGTTACAAAGCAAGGCACTTACAAAAGATGAGAACCGGGTCTCCGAGGAGGCAGATGGTGGTGAAGGAGTGGTGCATGGATGTGGTAGAGGTATCCAGATTGACACAGACTGGAAAAGGGTGGACGTCATGGCGAGGCCGGCCAGCAGGGCAAAGCAGAACTGTTGAAACAAAAAAAACATAACAAAACAACAACGGCCAAAAGCCTAGAAAAAAGTGCAAGGGTGTGACTCTCGGTCACTCAGATGTAAACTGGGGGTAAAGGTTGAACTTGGAGCTGAGAGAGAAAAGAAAAAAGTAAAAAGTTCTCTTCCAGCGGGAAATACATCACAGTCAAACACAATCCAGCTCAGTTGTGTGAGCGAGCATTTTTACGATCCACAGTACGCCATTCTTGATCCTGGGTTCCTTTATTATATATACAAAGGAGTAAGGTGCGCAACAATGTAACATATATATAAAAATGTTATAAATTAAAAAATGTAAGGCCTCGTACACACGAGGGGATATGTACGCTGAAAACGGTCCGATGGACCGTTTCAGCAGACATCTCCGATCGTGTGTATGGGCTAGCGGACAGATTTGTCCATCGGACAAATTTCAAAGCATGCTTTGAAATTTGTCCGCTACAAACCTGTCCGTCGGATATGTCCGCTGGTTAGTACGGGAAACCAGCGGACATATCCTCCCACACATGCGTCGTATCCTGTGAATGGATCCGACGCATGCACGCAGAAGTGTTTACTTCCTGGTGCGTGACGTAGCGGTGACGTGGCGGCGTCAACGTCACCGCCGCGTCACCGACACGTCACCGCGCCGTCCGGCGGCGGGGAATTTGATCCGATGGTGTGTACACGCCATCGGATCAAACTCCCGATCGGACATATCCGATGGAAATGGTCCGCGGACCGTTTTCATCGGATATGTCCGATCGTGTGTACGAGGCCTAAGGTGAAAGTGATACACCTAAATACAATACAATATCCCAAATACAATTATAATAGTGATGTGCTCAGGAGAGTCTCTTCCATATACCATTGATACACAGTTCATAGGAAAAAAAAAATATATATATATATATATGGTCTTCTAATGGTATTGGGGAGTGGTGGATAATTTAGTTGATAGACCATATCTGCTCGCTTAAGAAGTAATGGATGGCCGCTTACCACAATGCTGGACCCTTTGGGGGGTCAGTAGGGCACTCAACACTATTATCCACGGTTCGATCTCGGGGTTTCCTCCACTGCTGTCAGCATGGGGCTCCTCGAACGCTGAGGTTTCCTACTTCCAGACAGGGCTCAGCAGATCTTTAAACTCAGGTGGATTGAGTGTATGGCATAGAAAAATAAAAAAGGAACTCCATAGTGTAGCGGGTTTAAAATAATGACATTTATTCAGCTTGCACTGATATTAATAAAACAGTCTTTCACCCTGCACATATGTGAGTCCTTTGATGAACTGGAAAAGAAGGTGTGCAGATACTTCCAGCTACAAACTTGGTTGATCTGATCGATCAGCTGGTAAGCTAGTGAACGTGGTGACGTCTGCAATGCTTGGCTGTATCACTTGCTTAGGTGTATCACTTTCACCTTACATTTTTTAATTTATAACATTTTAATATATATGTTACATTGTTGCGCACCTTACTCCTTTGTATATATATATGTTTAGTGGATCCCCATATTGGGTTCCTTTGGTTTTGAGGTTCAGCATATTCACAATTTTTTTTTTTCACCATTATAGTTTATACACTATTTCTTTTTAGGGGATTTAGCGCGGATTACTTTTTGTCTTTGGGTTCCTTTATTGGCACGTCGGTGTGGGGTTTTTTGTGGATCAGGAACTATTCCCCAAGCTTGCAACCTATCTAGACCTTTTTCCAGTGAGTCATCACAAAGTCTTTGTCATCTTTTGTAACTATCAGTTTCGTTGGGAAGCCCCATTTATAGGTCAACTTATGATTCCTGAGGGCTTTCGTGATCGTAGCGAGATTCCTACGCTTCTGCAGCGTGTATTGCGATAGATCAGTGTAGAACTGAAGATTGGCGTATTGCACAGGAATCGTGTCTGTTTGGCGCGAAAGTGCCATGAGCTTCTCTTTAGTGTGATAGAAATGAAGTCTAAGATCACATCCCTGGGGACATTATCAGAGAGATAAGAGGGTTTGGGAAGCCTGTGTATTCTGTCTTTAGTAAAGTCCAATTGAGACATGTCATATAGAGTTGTGGTGCATAGCTGAGTAACATAGCTGCGGAGCTCCTGCTGCTTAACAGACTCAGGGATCCCTCTTATTTTTATGTTGTTCTTCCTGGATCTATCCTCCATTTCAGCCATCTTTGCTCTCAGCACCTCAATGTCATCCTCATTATTTTCATTAGCATCTACTAAAGCAGTGTTTTTCAACTCCAGTCCTCAAGGCACACCAACAGGTCATGTTTTCAGGCTTTCCATTATTTTGCACAGGTGATTTGATCAGTTTCACTGCCTTAGTAATCACCACGCCATTTCATCTGAGGGAAATCCTGAAAACTTGACCTGTTGGTGTGCCTTGAGGTCTGGAGTTGAAAAACACTGTACTAAAGCGTTGATAGTGGAAGCGTACTCCCCCATCTTCTCTTCCACATGTGTGACCCTGTCAGCTACATGCCTCAGGTCAGAACTGAACTTGTGCACACATGAAACCATGTCAGAGTGAAGGGAGCTTCTAAGTGAGACTAACATATCCTTCAGCACTGTGTCTAGCACAGGCTTGTCAGCAGTGGGGAACAAGTCAATAGAATCAGGCATGTCTCTGGTGTCATCCCCTGAGTCTGAGTGAGAGCTCACCTCGTGGCAGGCCTCCGCAGCATCCAGCCGGAATCTCGCCTTCTCTGGGCTCCCTGAGGATGGAGTAGCTGGAGGAGATGTCCGGTTTCTAGATGGGCTACTTCTCTTGGTGGATTTACCCGTCTGGGGAGAAGTTTGCGAGTGCCCAGGCAGTGGTGTGGAAGACGCGCCGGCGCCATCTTGCTTTGGCCCTATGGAGAAGAACTCTGTGAGCTTGAGGGGACGATTCCCCTCCTTCTTGCGCCGACCCATGTTCCCAGCGTGTTCCTCTGCCTGTAGAAGGGTAGAACGCCACGGTAGTGTGGTAAAATCCTCGCTGGATCGTGTGCTAATAGCCGCTGAACATCCGCTGGATCCGGAGCTCCATTACAGCGCGGCCATCTCGGTCTCCGGCTAGCTCCGCCCCCTCCAAAACGATGGTTAGTACACAAAAGCATTGGACCAAAAACCCCCGCATGCTCAGAATCAAGTCGACGCATGTTTGGAAGCATTAAACTTTGTTTTTTCAGCACGTCATTGTGTTCTACGTCACCGAGTTCTGGCCTGATCGGATTTTTGGTCCGATGGTGTGTACACACATCAGACCATAAGACCATCAGACCACTTCAGCGTGGTCCAATGAAAATTGTCCGTCGGACCATTCTCATCGGACCGGTCTGATCGTGTGTACGTGGCCTTAACCACTTGCTTACTGGGCACATAAACCCCCTTCGTTCCCAGGCGAAATTTCAGCTTCCGGCACTGCGTCGCTTTAACTGACAATTGCGCAGTCGTGCGACGTGACTCCCAAATAAAATTGACGTCCTTTTTTCCCCACAAATAGAGATTTATTTTGGTGGTATTTGATCACTTCTGCGTTTTTTATTTTTTGCGCTATAAACAAAAAAAGAGCGACAATTTAAAAAATATATATATATTTTTTACTTGTTGCTATAATAAATATCCAATTTAACCACTTGACCACTGGGCACTTAAACCCCCTTCCTAACCAGACCAATTTTTAGCTTTCGGTGCTCTCACAGTTTGAATAACAATTACTTAGTCATACAACATTGTACCCATTTGAAATTGTTGTCCTTTTTTTCACACAAATAGAGCTTTCTTTTGGTGGTATTTGATCACCTCTGCGTTTTTTTTATTTTTTGCGCTATAAAAGAAAAACGACTGAAAATTCTGTAAAAAAAAAAATCTTGTTTCTGTCATATTAGCAGGTTATTTCTAACACACAGCATATGCATACCACAAATTACACCCCAAAACACATTCTGCTATTCCTCCCGAGTATGGCGATACCCCATGTGTGAGACTTTTACACAGCGTGGCCACATACAGAGGCCCAACATGCAGGGAACGCCATCAGGCATTTCTCTCCTACATGGAAAAATCATCATTTATTTGCTAGAAAATTACATAGAACCCCAAAACATTATATATGCTTTTTTAGCAAAGACCCTAGAGAATACAATGGCGGCGGTTACAACTTTTTATCTTGCATGGTATTTTCACAGACATTTTTTGAACGCGTGTTTTAAAAAAAAAAGTTTTGTGCTTAAAAAAATAAAAAAAAAAACAGTAAAGTTAGCCCAATTTTTTTTCATAATGTGAAAGATGAAGTTACGCCGAGTAAAGAGATACCCAACATGTCACACTTCAAAATTGCGCACTCTCATGGAATGGGGCCAAACTTTGCTACTTAAAAATCCCCATAGGCGACGCTTTAATTACTTTTATTGGTTACATGTTTTTAGTTACGGAGGAGGTCTAGGGCCAAAATGATGACTCTCGCTCTAACGTTCGCAGAGATACCTCACATGTGTAGCTTGAACACCATTTTCATATGTGGGCGGGACTTACTTATGCATTCGCTTCTGCATGCGAGCACACGGGGACAGGGGTGCTTTAAAAAAATGAGTATCGCGCAGGGTATTGGGGTATTGCAGAGTATCGCACAGGGCATTGGGGTATTGCGCAGGGTATTGCAGAGTATTGGGGTATTGCAGAGTATTGGGGTATTGCAGAGTATTGGGGTATTGCAGAGTATTGGGGTATTGCAGGGTATTGGGGTATTGCAGGGTATTGGGGTATTGCAGGGTATTGGGGTATTGCAGGGTATTGGGGTATTGCAGGGTATTGGGGTATTGCAGGGTATTGCGCAGGGTACTGGGGTATTGCAGGGTACTGGGGTATTGCAGAGTATTGTGCAGGGTACTGGGGTATTGCAGAGTATTGTGCAGGGTACTGGGGTATTGCAGAGTATTGTGCAGGGTACTGGGGTATTGCAGAGTACTGGGGTATTGCAGAGTACTGGGGTATTGCAGAGTATTGTGCAGGGTACTGAGGTATTGCAGGGTACTGGGGCAGGGATGGCTGAGCTGGGATGGATGGCTGGATCTGTGACTGCATTTGTCACAGATCCAGCCACAGCGCTGCTGCTGCCACCCGCTCCCCCCCCTCTCCTCTCACACTGTACCGAACGGTACAGAGAGGAGAGGGAGGAACCGGCATCATCAAATGACGCCGGTTTGTTTACAAGTGATCGCGGTATCATTTGACGGCGCGATCACGTGGTAAACGGCCGCTATCAGCGGCAATTTACCGTGATGCGCCGGGTCTTCTAGACCTGGCAAGCACGGACACTTCCGCTAACGCATCCCAGGGGACGCGCAATCGTGGAAGTGCACGACGACGTCCCAGGGACGTTGTCCCAAGATAACTCCACTGCGCTGTAGCAGTAAAATGTCTACAGCGCGGTGGGCAAGTGGTTAAAAAAAAAACTATTTTTTTTCACAGTTAAGGCCGATACGTATTTTTGTAAAAAAATAAATAAATCGCAATAAGCGACTGGTTTGCGCAAAAGTTATAGTGCCTACAAAATGGGGAACAGAATTATGATTTTTTTGATTTTTTTTTTTTTTTTTTACTAGTAATGGCGGCGATCTGCGTTTTTTATTGCAACTGTGATATTGCGGCGGACATATCGGACACTTTTGACACAAATTTGGGACCATTCACATTTATACAGCGATCAGTGCTATAAAAATGCACTAATTACTATATAAATGTGACTGGCAGGGAAAGGGTTAACACTAGGGGGTGAGGAAGGGGTTACATGTGTATGCTGGGTGTGTTCTAACTGTGTGGGGGGAGGGGGGTGACTGGGGGAGGTGACCGATGCTGTGTCCCTATGTACAAGAGGCACAAATCGGTCTCCTCTCCTTTACACACAGAGCTCCACGTCCCTGCTGTCATCTGCTTGTTTTCCCGCCGATCGCATGTACCCGACGGACATCGCAGCCGCCAGGTACATGCATCGGCTCTTCAGCAATGCGGCGGGACAGTGTAATGCACTAGAAATGACGTCCAAAGACGCCTAGTTGGCGTCTCAGGTCCGCGCTGTTGACGTATTTTGTCAATAGCGCGGGTCTGAAGTGATTAAGGTATATGTAAACCCTTACCTTGTAAAGCAATCCATGCAGCTTAAAATAGAAATAAAAGGCAACACATTGGTGTATATATAAATAAAAACATAAATACATTTTCTCCCATTTTGTTTATACATTAAGTAATCACATACCTCCTGTTTTCAGTTACATAAGGAGCTCAGAGAGCTAAAGGAGGAGAAACAGCAGTACACTGGTTTTCCCAGTGAATGGCTGTGCAGGGTGGCATGTCAGGACAAGCCTGATCATTGGAAGAGAGCAGGTTGAGTTCCTAGCACAATCAGAAAATTGACCAAGCTGCACTCTCATTTCAATTTTTTTTATAGGAAAGCTAAGGGAATTGAAGGAAAAACATGAATTTCACTCAAAGGAAGAAATACAAAGAGAAATGTATACTTTTTCATACATGGTACAACAGGCACATACACTATATTACCAAAAGTTTTGGGACACCTGCCTTTACACACACATGAACTGTAATGGTATCCCAGTCTTAGTCCATAGTGTTCAATATTGAGTTAGCCCACCCTTTGTAGCTATAACAACTTTAACCTCTTCTGGGAAGGCTGTCCACA
Source organism: Rana kukunoris (assembly GCA_029574335.1). Lineage (NCBI taxonomy): Eukaryota > Metazoa > Chordata > Amphibia > Anura > Ranidae > Rana > Rana kukunoris. Next base: position 199,689,390 of record CM056050.1, on the reverse strand, counting down.
ATGTTTAAGAGTATAGCCCCGTACACACAATCGTAAATTCCTACCGTGTGTATGCCCAATCTGATTTTTTCCATTGGAAATTCTGTCAGAGTTTAGCTGGAGAACATGTTCTCTTTTACTCCGATGGAATTCTGTCGGAATTCTGATGTGATTTTGGCAGGTCAAAAGTCCGACCGTGTGTATGGGGCTAAAGTCTATGGGAGTGTTTGATCATTCTTCCAGAAGAACATTAAGTGTATCAAGAATATGAAATGTTGGGTTTACATAATCTTTAGCATAAAAGTGCCTTGTACATGAACATTGTTTGTAAGAGTGCACATTAATATATTTATATAGAAAACTCCCAGAGCAGTTTTAGCAAACTCTAGACAATGTTATTAAATCTATGGCAGCTTAAAATAACAGATAAATGTTTCACTTACGGAAGATAACATCTTAAATTCTGAGATTGCTGTATGTAATTGTATTGCCTGATTAGCAATGTAATTTAATTATATTTATATAGGACAACAATACTTCCTGTTATAAGCATACACCCATGAGATGTATTTCTGGAGTTGTTTGTACTTATTACCGAGTCAGCTTCTTTTTTAGCTTAATAAACTATGTGATCTGTGGATTGCAGCATCATTTGTTAAGCAAAAGTGTGCTTATGGTTGACTAATTAGTGCATGATAATATGTATTCATAATTTTATTTTGTCATGTAGGATTAGTAATCTAAATGTATTATTACAGAGCTGGTTCCAATGATGTAGCTTTTCTCACTTCATGTTGTATCTTGTCATTTCTGAAAAATAAAAAACATTTTTTATTTAACAAACTTGCTGCTATGGCAAGAATGTCAAGCTAAGTTCAGTTATGCAAGTAGAAAGCTTACAAAAGAAGTGTATCTTTAGTGTGACACCATTTGTTCCATATAACCTAAATGATTGATGTACAGGGTTAGACAAGCATAAGCCTCACATTGTTTGTCTCCTTAAGTGACCTTACACTGATGATCTTCCATTAAATACTAGTAAAACAAGAAAACATTGGTGCCTGTTTTAGCACTTTTTTTCAGCCAGAAACTCATCTTCTAACTGAACATAATCCATCCGATTTTTTGAATTAATATATAGTAAATTAGTGTTTTATTTATTTTTATATTGCTACATGTAGCTAATATTATCAACAATCATGAAACTGCATATAGTTATTTTGAAACTATCTAAGCCTAGGTTCATGTGCAATGTTTGTGAAGACACAGCATTCCATTCATTTGAATGGACTGATGTACCTGCAGAAAATGCATTGAAAATCTTCTCAATCCTTTTTCCACCCACACACAGTTTACACACGTTCCTCCACCTGCAATAATGTAAACCTAGCCTAAGAAATGTTATTTTATCCCCCAATTCTCTACTAAATGTAAAAATGTAAAATCAATTAAACTGTCTTTTTGACCCCAGATTTCATATTTAAGAGGACCTGTCATGCATTTTTCTATTACAAGGGATGTCTAAATTCCTTGTAATAGGAATAAAAGTGATCATTTTTTTTTTCAGTGTAAAAAATTATAAAAGAAATAAAAAGAAATAAGAAAACAACATTTTTTTTTTAAGCGCCCCATGACGACGAGCTCGCACGCAGAAGCGAACACATACGTGAGTAGCGCCCGCATATGAAAACGGTATTCAAACCACACAAGTGTGGTATCACCGCGAACGTTAGAGCGAGAGCAATAATTCTAGCCCTAGACCTCCTCTGCAGCTCAAAAAATGCAACCTATAGAATTTTTTAAACATCGCCTATTGAGATTTTTTTTAGGGTAAAAGTCTTGTAAACACCAAATCTGAAAAACACCCAAGGTCCTTAAGTGGTTAACAAACGAAAACGAAAGTGCAGAATATGAAAACCAAAAGATCCGACATAAACAAATGCTTTATTTTTGTTTTCGTCAGGTGAATGTGCCTAACCTTAACTCTATTAGTCCAAGATTATTCTATGTAGAGAGAAAAGATTTGACATTACAGAGAGAAGAGATTTGACATTATAGAGAGAAAAGATTCAACATTATAGAGAGAAAAGATTCAACATTATAGAGATTAAAGATCGCTGCTGGAATTGGGTGGGGGAAGTAAAATAAAAATAATGATGATGATGAATGTTACTGGCTGATTGTAACCGAAGAGGAGGAGTAGTAAAATAGCTAGAACTAACTTGACAATTCAACATGAACGACAAAGATTCAACAAAGCATTAAAAAACATACAAATGTCGAATCTGTCATTGAAGGCTTAAGGTGTCCGTGGAATGTTCAAAGAAGATTCGACGGAGCAGCTAAACTGTACGACGCTGCAATCATACATTTCTGTAAGCGCCCAGAGGCGATTTAGTTCGCATGTGCCGTGCTATATAAGTTTTCATTCATTCATTCATTCTGGTCAAATGCTCGGCCCATAGGCTATAAACTTCTAATGTTGGTTGACTAGTAATAATAATTAATAAATATAATTATTACTAGTCATACAAAATTAGAATTCTTCTATAGCTTGTAAGCGGAACATTTGCCTGGAAATGTATGATTTGACGTACAGTTTTGCTGCTCCGTCAAATCTTCTTTGAACATTCAACAGACACCATAAGTATTCAATGGCAGATTCAACATTAATTCATTCGGATTTTCAGACGAATGCAATTTCTAACGAAAAACATAATATATAAAAACAAATTTCGGGAGTAACTAAATATATGTATTTTTCAGACGAAAACAAAATTCCGAAACATGTTATAAATATTTCAGTGTGCACATGTCTACTACTTTGGGGGCGACTTCGGGGCGACTTCCATTGACTTCAATACAGAAGTCATTTTGCAAGTCGCCTCTGAAGTCGCAGATCGTCTTGCCGAGTCGCACGGCAAGTCTTGCCGCCCCAGTGTCAACCAACTCTTGGTTCATCTGATCTGCTCCTGTAGTTTCTTTTTTTTCATTGAGTACATGAGAGGGCCTTAACCGCTTAAGGACCCCTTCACGCTGATATACGTTAGCAGAAGGGCACAGCAGGGCACAAGCACGTACCTGTACGTCGCCTTTAAGCCGCACGCTCAAGACCTGGTCCTGTGCTCCGTGACCACGCCCACGGGACCTGAGGATGCGATCCCCGCCGGTGTCTCTGAAGAACGGGGAGAGGTAAGTGTAAACAAACTTTTCCACCTTCTTCCTAGTGTGACTGCTACTGGTTTACTCCTTCACTGCCAGTGTCAATTATCAGTGCATTTTTATAGCACTTTTCGCTGTAAAAATGACAATGTCCCCAAAATAATGTCAAAAGTGTCCGATGTGTCTGCCATAATGTCGCAGTTACGATAACAATTGCTGATCGCCTCCATAACTAGTAAAAAAATATAATATTAATAAAAATGCCATAAAACTATCCCCTATTTTGTAGATGCTATAACTTTTGCGCAAACCAATCAATAAATGTTTATTGTGATTTTTTTTTAGCAAAAATATGTAGAAGAATACGTATCGGCCTAAACTGGGGGAAACATTTTTTTATATATATTTTTGGTGGATATTTATTATAGCAAAAAGTAAAAAAATATTGTTTTTTTAAATTGGCGCTCTATTTTTTTTATTAGAGCACAAAATAAAAACCGCAGAGTTGATCAAATACCACCAAAAGAAAAAAGGGTGTCAATTTTGTTTGGGAGCCACTTTGCACGACCGCGCAATTGTCAGTTAAAGCAACGCAGTGCCGAATCGCAAAAAGGGGCCTAGTCCTTTAGCTGCATATTGGTCCGGGGCTTAAGTGGTTAAAGATGTGGACCCCACTCTTCCATTGCAAACAACAGCCTGATGCTGCAGGTTGTAGATCGCTTCTGTATTTCCAGTGCTCCCAAGAAGAATTGGTCTGGGGCTTAAGTGGTTAAAGAGGTGGACCCCACTCTTCCATTGCAAATAACAGCCTGATGCTGCAGGTTGTAGATCGCTTCTGTATTTCCAGTGCTCCCAAGAAGAATTGGTAGAAATGCTGATACAATTCAATATGACTATTATCATTAGGAATGTGTTTCATGAATATTTACTCCGCCTTCCTCTCAGAAACATGAGCTTGGAGCTTAAATGGCATTGGTCTCTGCTGTCCCTCTGCTTAGTTGGTCTCTGCTTGAGGCCCCGTACACACGGCAGAGAACCTCGACGGGCGGAACACATCATTCCGCCCGTCGAGGTTCTCGGTTGGCCGTCAGATTCGGCGACCAGCCGATCGGGAAAGGCGACCAGCCATTCATCCCGACGGGCCGTCAAGCAAATAGAGAACCTGCTCTCTATTTCGGCTCGACGGCATTCCCGAAGGGATGCCCGCCGAATCCGTACACACGGCCGAGGTTCTCGGCAGAATGAGGATCCCAGCGAGGTTCTCGCTGGTTTCTGCCGAGGAACCTCGGCTGTGTGTACGGGGCTTCAGTGTTATAACTGAAAGGTGAAAATACAGAAACATCTGTTCCCTATGTTTTTAATTGGTGATCGTAATTTTAAATGATAACTTTTAGGATTCATATACATTTAAGGCTTAGACTGTACTGAAACACAAATAAAATTGATAGCTCAAATTTGGGCTAAACAGACATATTCGCAGTCAGGAATAATTTTTTAATAAGCTTCTGAAATGCCTCCCAAATTTAGAAGCTACTGTACACTGATGAATTAATGTATTCAAGCTGATTGTTTCAAACAATATAAGCTATGACTCAGAACTACAGTATATTGATTTGGGGGTTCACAGATATATCATACCATTCCATCATTATTTGAGTATTGAAAATCAGCAACCAGAAGTCACACATGGCTTCAGACAGTGTGGTCCTGCTAAAGATTGGATTTAAACAATGGTAAAACTACTATTTTTGTAACCTATTATCTGTTGTTAATTTAGTTTTTAGTTTTTTTATTATTTACTTTTTATTTTCCAAACAAATTTTTCAAGTAAAAAAATTGAGTTTACAGAAAGTATAGACATTACTCATATAGTAAGGTACAAGAATCATTGGTGGAATAACATATAATCCAGGTTGTCCCTGCTTAAACTTTTACAGAAATAGTACAGAATCTGAGATAAAATAAAATTACAAAAAACAATAAAAAAAGGAAGAAAACATTTGTAAGTCATACATTGTGGATTACTATTGAGCAACAAATGTTCCCAGTACCTTTAAATAGGGCATTATGGTGTTATGCAGCACTACCCCATATAGTTCAAACCCACCCTACGATAGGCCAAACCTTATGGACTGGTAACAAAGTTTGTCATAATCCGAAATTCTCTACTAAAAATTCCCCTCTCTATCCGATTGTAGGAAACCCAGAGTTTCAACCAGGCATGGAATCTCAAATATTTAAGAAATTAGGAGAAAAGGGTAGATTTCAAGCTTCACACTTTTTAGGAGACAGAGGGTGGCTAACAATAGAAGAATTAACACAAAGAGGTGGGCGTTTTGAAATTCCGGTATGGCAAGCTCGGCAGGTTTGACATTTTTTGGATCTCTGGGCAATGCAGAAAATTATAATCCGATATTAACCAAGTTTGAGGAATATTGCCGGGGGGAAGAGCCCCTCCCCCACGTGGTTTCCAAAATGTATATATTGTTGATTGCACCCCCAGAAGACTTTAAAATGTCATGCCTAGCCAAATGGGAGAAAGATTTAGGCCAAACTTTCTCCCCAGTACAATGTCAGAATATTATAGACCTGTCGCTAAAATCTTTGAGGTGTACGAGAATACAAGAAATAAATTATAAAATACTAACACGTTCGTATTACACGCCATCGCTGCTAAACACATTTTTTTCAGAAGTCTTAGCCAGATGTTGGAGAGGTTGTGGGGAAAAAGGGACATTGATACATATATACTGGGGTTGCCCAATAATAAGACAATTCTGGCAAACAGTGCAGAGAATTATTCAATTACTTACGGAATATCAGACTCCAGATAATCCTGCTTTTTTCCTGCTACACCACATACAAATTCCACCAAAAATATATATGAAATCAGTGATGTGTCATTTGATAAATGCAGCAAAAAGTTGTATCGCAATAAACTGGAAAGAATCTAAAGCACCCTCAACTTCAATGTGGCTCAATAAAGTAAGGAAAATAGGAATACAGGAGAAACTTTTGCCAATGACGATAGATAAGAAAGAACATATTAAAACAATATGGGCATCATGGGAGCTATTTGTACAATCAGAGGGAGGTAAAAAGTTATTAGGGGAGCAAGAATAAGAATTAGTTTGATAGGGTGACAGAGAAAAAAGAAGGTAGTCTGGATAGCGAGCACCGGAGAAGACCCCTTTTTGGTCTTTTCCCCCTTTTTTTGTCTCTGTTACTCTGCATAGTGCGGAGATGGGAAGTAGAGGAGATGGGGGTCTTGAGGTGGTCATAAGGGGGGAGGGAAATGGGAAAAAAGAAACAGGGAAGGAAGAAAAACGGAGTTAAAAAAAGAATCAGACCAAAAATTTAAAAGTTCGGAATATATGGATTAATTAGGGTGAGTGATGAAGTAATTAGGGGAAAGGAAAATAGATTTAAGTTGAAGAAGGAATTGTATTCCGTCTTGCCATTTTTTTCCCCTTAATATTGGAATCTGAGGCCGCGTACACACGAGGGGATATGTCCGCTGAAAACGGTCCGATGGACCGTTTCAGCAGACATCTCCGCTCGTGTGTATGGGCTAGCGGACAGATTTCTCCACCCGACAGATTTCAAAGCAAGCTTTGAAATCTATCCGGTGGGAATCTGTCCGCCCGACATGTCTGCTGGTTAGTACACTTACCAGCAGACATGTCGGCCCCCACAGCCGCCGCGCCGCTGCCGAATGGATTCGGCGCATGCGCGGAAGTGTTTTACTTCCTGGTGCGGTGACGTGGCGGTGACGCGGCGGCGTCAACGTCACCGCCGCGTCACCGCCACGTCACCGCGCCGTCCGGCGGCGGGGAATTTGATCCGATGGTGTGTACACGCCATTGGATCAAACTCCCGATCGGACATATCCGATGGAAATGGTCTGCGGACCGTTTTCATCGGATATGTCCGATCGTGTGTATGGGGCCTTAGGCGTTATGGATATATTATTGAATGAATGAATGAATGAAAACTTATATAGCGCAACACATGCGAACTTAATCGCCTCTGGGCGCTTGTTGTTCCTGTCTCCTTTGGTATCAAAAGAGATGAGTCTTGATCTTTCTCCTGAACGCCAAGTGATTCTCCTCCAACCGAATGCTAGTTGGTAAAGCGTTCCATAGTCTGGGACCTTGGACCGCGAATCTCCTTTCTCCATTGGACTTGTAATTGGCCTTCGGTATCTGGAGTAGATTTTGATTGGTGGAACGCAGAACGCGATTGGGATTATGAGCTTTTATTTTTTCGCATAGATAATGGGGAGCATTCCCATGGATACATCTATGCGTTAGACAGAGTGCTTTAAAAGCGATTATGTCTTTTACTGGTAACCAGTGAAGGGATCTCAGTGAAGGTGAGATTGATTCCCAAGGTTTTTTCCCAGTCACCAGTCTAGCGGGCGTATTTTAAACGACTTGTAGATGAGCGATTTGGTACTTGGGGAGTCCGAGGTAAAGGGCATTTGCATAGTCCAGTCAGGAGTTTACAATCGCTCCCACCACGACCGCCAAGTCTTCCTTGGGAATAAAAGGAGTAAGTCTGCGTAGTAGGCGCAGCAGATGGTGAGATCCGCTGACTACTGACCCTATTTGTGCGTCCATTGTTATATAGGTGTCGAAGATGACCCCAAGACTTTTGACTTTGGCGCTAGGGGTGATGATTTCGCCCAGAATGGGCGGGGGGGTTCAGGTTGTTGCAGGTGGATTCTTACGCTTGGCGTGAAACAGGAGAAGTTCTGTTTTTGCTCCATTGAGTTTAAGATAACTTTGTCATCCAGTCCTTTATCAAAGAGAGGCATGTCTCTAGATTGAGGTGATGATCCTTTTTATTGCAAATGCGGAAATACAGTTGCGTGTCGTCTGCATATGAGTGGTAAAGCAGTTTTTGGCTGCTAATAATAAATAAAAACAGGACGAAGATAGATGTTGAATAACACCGGTGACAGGGGGATCCTTGAGGGACTCCGCACGATACTGTGCGTTTCTCAGAAGTGAAAGATCCTAACTTCACTATTTGCGATCGGTTTTCCAAAAAAGAGGAGAACCAAGATAAATCGCCTACTGTGACTCTGGCTACTTCAACTAGCCGAGTCAATAAAAGTTTGTGGTCTACTGTGTCGAAGGCTGCGCTTAGGTAAAACAGAACCAGAAGACAACATTCTACTTTATCTGCGGCCTCGAGAGCGTCGTCCCATATTTTGAGCAATGCGGTTTCCGTCCCGTGTCCGGGGCGGAATCCCGATTGAAATCGATCAAGTAGGTTGTGGGTATCTAGATGCTGTTGCAGCTGTTGTACCACTACCTTTTCCATTATCTCCTTATCTCCTTATTACCTTCCTTTGACGTAATATATGAAATGTAAAATAGATGAAGAGGCAATGCTGTATCCTGGCCTAGGCCAACAAAGCCCATGCCTAGGGCAGCACTTTGCAGGGGGGCAACACAGACAGTGTCCCCACCGGCTTGCGCTACACTGTTAGGCAAATTAGTTTAGCTCCCCCATAAATCGGCCGCACTGCTTCGAGTATGTGGACGGTTGGCATTCTGCAACTGTGGGGGGGGGGGAGGTTGCTTCAAATTTCCCTGTCCCATTGCAGAGATTTCCCTTCACTTCCTGTCCCATATCCAAACAGGAAGTGAGAGGAAATCTATGCAAATTAAGGGAATCCATTGCCCCCTCCAGGACATCAAAACTAGTGTTCCCACTTGAAAATTTCAGGGTGGGTCTTAAATCGCAAGGGGTGTGGCCTTTACAGGAAGGGGTGGGTCATATTTAAATTAGGGGGTGCACAAGTTTATTCAGGCCTAGGGCAGCACAAAACCTAAATACATCCCTGTGAAGAGGAAGATGTAATGTAAGATCTAGATATGATGACTGTATTGTCTTTGGATTATGTTTGTTTTTCTTTTTTTTGCTTATATCTTCCTTTCCTAATATAAAAATTAAAGAATAAAAAAAAACATTTGTAAGTTTGAGTAGGTAGTCATGGACCTAATGTGAGAGTGTGTATGAGGATAGACCTACTGTTTACAATCTTATCTGAGTTAGAAGCAAGAGAACCCTTGTCACATGTAGGCAGGTTTCTGTCACTTACAAGGGAGGGTGTGTTATTCTATAGTTCTCAGGAGGCACATAGGTCATAGTGGGTGTGAGAGGAAATGTATTCAGTCTGTATGTAACACGTACTGTATCTCATGGATGTTTATAAACTGAGAAGGACATTGGTTATGATACAAGCATTGTCCTCCCTCCTCCCTTCTCCCGCTCCCGCTCCTTCCTTCGTATCGGGTCCCTGTATCGGATCTATGGGGTCAGGCTGAAGACCGGAAACGCCGAAAACGTTAGGTGGCGGCGGAGAGAGTAGAAGGGAAGGAGGCTTACTGGCTTACCGGCTTGATGGCTTGTCACTGCGGAAGGTGAGGGTGGTGTGTACGCCTGAGCCCCGGTCCGTTCTGGTGCTGTCCCTATGGTGCTGGGATTGCTGGGATTTGCTTGGCTCGGCTCGTGACACCCGGGTGCATTCGTTTAGGGATCGGACGGGAGTTGAAGGGGGGGGGGGGTTCGCCTGACTGTTGGATCATTGGACTTTTTAGATTTGGGGTCGAATGTCCCTCCCTACCCTCCCTGAGTAACATTTAAGATAAGGTCTCCCTGGTTTGGTGAGTAGCTTTGGAGCAGTAGAAGTTGGAAGTGGATAACTGCTCTATGGACGTATGCTCTAATTGCTGTGAACAGTGAACTGTGAACTGTAGAATGCTTTAAGGAAGAAGGAGGAGAGAAAAGGAAAAGATTAAAACCCAGCAGATGCCAGCAGTGCCTGTAAAGTAGCAAAGGGCTTTTTTTTTTTTTTTTGCTCCGGTAATAGGACGTATACAAGAACAAAGAAAGCGACTATTTTATGAGCACTGATACACATAGTATATAGAGTATTTAAATTAAATCCGCATCTATATAAAAATGAGCAGCAAAATTTAACGAACGGTTCTTCTGACCCTCGGTTGAAATTGGTCTTAGATTGGTTCACTGTTACAACGGATAACCGCTCAAGGCCGGATGTTCTGATTGTGGTAGACTGTGAACTGTAAAACGCTCTAAAAACAACAACAATTGCCTAGAAACTGACAAAAGAGAGACTCCTGTTCATGTCGTTATGGTGATTATAGGGCATATATAAGAACATAGAAAGCAATCATTTTCATTTAAATTGCACCAGTAGCCATATAAGTTGAACAGCAAAACTCAGAGAACTGTCGAACTGTTGAAACCGATGTAATATTGGTCTAAGGTTAAAAGAGGATAATTGTCCTATGACCGTATGTCTTAACTGCTGTAAACTGTGAACTGTTAAAAGCTTCTAGCTGCCAGCAATTGTTTGTAAACTGGCAAGGGGGAGTCTCTTTCCAGTTATACTTGGGCGATAGTAAGACGCATACAAAACGCAGAAAGCGAATACTTCATGTTTACTGATACAAAGAGTACTTAAACTGCACCTGTATCTATAAAAAATTATCAGCAAAATCTAGTGAACTGTGGAAATATCGAATAATCATAAACTAAAATGATTAAATCACTAGAAGCCCTCAGTACCCTAGAATATCCTACACTAGAAATAACATTAGCTCTATATAAGGATTTGAAGCCTTTATTCGAAGGAACCTTTATACACAGACTAGTGAATATAGCAAAATAGTCTATGATAAAGGGTAACCAGAGGAAATTAAGATGCTAGATAAGGATGAGAGGTAGGACACAAAGAGGGGCATTCGCAAACCCATCTAGAATAAGTGATAGCCCTAGCACAATCAAAAAATACCTGATAAGAAATCAAGCCAAAGATAGCCCGGATAAAATGGCAGCAACAAGGAAAAAAGGTGCGGAAAAGGTGCAGAAAACAGGAGCAAGAAGACAATCGGAAGCATTAGAAAGAGCTGGGGCTTCAACAATAGCAGACGAAGAAGACGAAGACCTTGACGAATCAACAGAAGACCAACTCCCTACTAAAGGAGAAATTGCTAAAATGTTTGCGAGAATGGAAATGGTCATGAATAAAATGGAAACCTCTCTTAAAGGAGAAATGGAATCATTACATGAAGATATGAACCATATTTTGAGAAGAGTAGAAGAAACGGAAGAAAAAATAAATTCACAGGCTGCAGAAGTTAATGAAATAAGAGAACAGATGAAAAAGCTACTAAAAGAACAAAGAGATTTGAAATATAAATTGGAAGACCAGGAAAATTGAAATAGACGGAAGAATTTGAAGATCAGAGGTCTCCCGGAGGAACAAGTAGAGGATCTCCAAGGAAAAATCGATAACATTTTCGGGCAGATGTTAGGCAAAACAGAAACGGAGAAAATAAAACTAGAGCGAGTTCATAGAATAAGAAAACCTGCAGGAATACCTGAGGCTCTCCCAAGAGATGTCATCGTGCGATTCCATAATTTTCAGGATAAGGAGCAGATCCAAATATATTTGAAATCAAAGGGGCCTGCTAAAATGGAGGAATCCACATTGCAGATCTTTTCAGACTTGTCAGTGGAGACATTAGCCAGGAAAAGAATACTAAAACCATTAACGGAACAGCTAAAACGACATGATACTCAATACTTCTGGGGCTTTCCATCATGTTTAGTTGGAAGAAAAGACAGACGATCTGCTACCCTAAGATTTCCAGAAGATACAGTGCATTTTTTCAAAAAGTTGAATATTCCAGAAATATTCCAGAGATACCGGGCTGGTGGGAGGAAGCGGAAAAAGATGTCATAATAGCACAACACTCATGGCAACAGATCACAAAGAAAAAATAAATACGTATTGAGACATAGGGAGGTGTAGACGGGAGGGGACGGGTATTTTTTTTTGGAGAGTGGGGAGGATTTTGGGGGGAGGGTGAAGAGGGGGAGATAGGGTGATAAGGGGAGGAGATGAAGCATATAGTCACTATAAAAAATAAATAAAATAAAATATATATATAACTTAAGAAAGGGATGATACGGTCACGGGAACCCCTTAAAGGGGGCTGACCTCTCACCAACTACCCATACCGACCCCAACCTCAAGGGGACAGAACCGTAGGGCCAGATGGAGGAGGGCCACGGATCTATAGGCCTATGGGAGGCCAATAGCCCCATATATGAGGGGGGAGGGGGAGGAGGGGTGGGGGCGTGGGGGGAGGGGAGGGGGGGAGGAGAGGGAGACGGGGGAGGGATGGGGAGGGGGGTGGGATGGACAGGGAGAGAATGCCTCTAAAAATATTTACAGGAAAGCCTTAAACTATTTTATAGTATTCGATGGTAAAAGTTAAATTAGTTTCCTATAACGTTCGCGGTATAAACAATCCCATCAAAACTGCTAATATACTCAGAGAGTTGGCTTCTTTAAAAACGGAAGTTATATTCCTACAGGAAACACATTTGACCTTGAGTACATGCCGTAGAATTAATACGGACGAGTTTCCTCTATGGTTTTATGCCGATTCCCCCACCCCACGAGCTAAAGGAGTGGCAGTAGGGTTTTCCAGGGGCACTCGGTTTAATATCACTGAAAGAAAAGTAGACGCTGAGGGTCGTTTTTATTCTTCCTCAACGGAAGTTAAAATGGACATGAGATCTCCCTGGCGAACATCTACTGCCCGAATAAAAAACCAGCCCAATATTTAACAAGAATAATAGAAGACTTTATGAGTTTTAAGAAAGGGGAGGCGGTGATGGGAGGAGATTTGAACTTTTGCTTGGACCCTAAAGTGGATAGTACGTCCCAGGCACGGACGAGTTTGATGAGTCAGAGAAATAAACTAAAAAAGAAGATGCATCAACATCAGCTGGTAGATGTATGGCGAATAAAGCACATGAACCAGAGAGACTATACATTTTTCTCCCCCGTGCATGGGACGTACACCAGAATTGACTATTTCCTGCTAGAACATAGGCTGCTCGAGTGGGTAGAGGATACAAAGATTGAAATCATATCCTTTTCAGACCACGCCCCTATTTCTCTCCAATTTAGAATAGGTGAGCAAGACAACCGAAAAATAAATTGGCTATTAAACGAAGAACTGTTATTAGATAAGGAAATAGAAAAGAAAATAAGGTGGGAGTTGCAAATTTTTTAGAGAGAACAGTACTGAGGGCATGTCGGAAGCCATAATCTGGGAGACTCATAAGATTTTTGTTCGAGGAATTTTGATAAAAGAAGGATCTAGGAAAAAAAATAATTAAAGATATAAAAAGCAATTTAATTAAAGAAATATCAGAACTTGAACATCTACATAAAGAATTAGGCCAAATAGATATACTCCAGAAACTATATAGTAAAAGAGAAGAGTTTAGAGAACCTATAGAACAGGAAACTCGGGTAGAATTTAACATAATTAAGAAAGAACGATATCAATGGGGTAATAAGATAGGGAAACACTTAGCGAGCCTCCTGAAAATAGGGCGATACGTATTCTTCTACATATTTTTGGTAAAAAAAAAAAAAATCGCAATAAAAGTTATAGCGCTTACAAAATAGGGGAGAGAATTATTTTTTTTTTACTAGAAATGGTGGTGATCTGCAATTTTTATTGGTACTGCGATGTTATGACGGACACATCGGACACTTTTGACAAATTTTTGGCGCCATTCACATTTATACTGCGATCAGTGCTATAAATATGCACTAATTACTGTATAAATGTGACTATCATTGAAGGGGTTAACACTAGGGGGTGAGGAAGGGGTTAAATGTGTATCCTAGGTGTGTTCTAACTGTGGGGGGAGGGGGGGGTGACTGGGGGGGTGACCGATCTGTGTACCTATGTACAAGGAACACAGATCGGTCTCCTCCTCTCCAGAGACAGGACGCGGTCTCTGTGTAAAACGGCAATGAGAGATGATCTATGAGATCATCTCTCATTCGCCGCACAGATCGCATCGCAAACGGCCACTCTGACTGGCCGTTCGCCGCGATCTGTGATTGGCCGTGTCCAAGGGACACAGACAACACAGGGCTTCCCGGCAGCGCGCTCTACAGCGCGCGCTGGGAACGCCCAAACGGGCGGCCGTCAAAAGTCGGCATGTTGGATATTCAGACCCGCGCTGTTGCCATCATTAGACGATAGCGCGGGTCTGAAGTAGTTAAAGCTGTCACAATGGAAGGCTATCAGACACATGGCAGCCATTAACACATGTAGAGTTAGTATCTTGGTATCCCTAGGAACACTGGAGGGCAGAAGACCAAGCAAGAACATGGGTGGATCAACCTGTACCTGCTCTTCTTTTTCATATGGTATGAGAGTTGATTTACTAAAGACAAAAACTGTTCACTGCAAGGTAAGTAGCACTTTGCAAGGGAATTTGCACTAGAGCTTAGTGAATGAGATGAAACTCTTCTAACTTTCATTTCCCAATTATGTGCAAGCAAATATGCAGTTTTTTTTACATTGTCTTTGCAAATGACTGGGTATTCTTTGCTATGTAAATTTTTACCACATTCACTAAGCTCTTGGATGATGCAACAACTAATACTGTATGTCACTGGTCAAGAAAGAAAAATGTATAAAGGTATTTTCAGAGTGAGTACTGTTTTCACTGTAAGATTAAATAAAGATTAAATAAATGCCTGGTAATGGTAAAACTAAACATTACTTATTATGCATGCACTTAACATGCACTATATATATATATATATATATATATATATATATATATATATATATATACACATATACACATACACACAGTGGGCCAGATTCTCATAGAATCGTGCTGGCGTAGTGTAAGCCATTTACACTACGCCGCCGCAACTTAATAGAGCAAGTGCCGTATTCTCCATGCACTTCCTCCGTAGTTTGCGGATGCGTAGAGTAAATGGCCCAGCGTAAGGCTGCGTAATTCAAAGGGGGCGGCTTGTATTTAAATTAAGCGCGCCCCCGCGTTGATCGAACTGCGCATGCGCCGGCCGGGCAAAAAGGCCAGTGCGCATGCTCCAGCTCACGTCGGAAAGCGTCGGTGAAACCGACGTCAAAACGCTGTGATCATCACTTACGCAATGCCCTATTCGCGAACGACTTAGTAAAACGACGTAACCGACGGAAAAAGCCGACCCTGACCCGACGCCATACTTAACATGGCATCCGACGGCACCCGACTGCATCCGACGGTACTGCGTAAGGTTACTCCACATCTTTGCAGGGGTAACCTTACGCGGACGAAAACGACGTAAGCGACGACGGGGCGGCGTAAAAGCGTTCGGGAATCGGCGTATTAGCCTCATTTGCATAGGCAAATGAGAAAACAACGTAAAGGCCACCTAGTGGCTGGAGTTGTCATTAGGCATGTGCAAAAGTGAAAAATTAGTTTTGTTTCATTTTGTTTCAATTCGTCATTTAATAAATTTCGTTAAGTTAGGTTCGTTACATGTGTTGAATTAGTTTTCGGAATTTGTTCATTTTCGACCGAATTTCGAAAAAATCCGGTCGAAATCGAAAATATTTCAACCAGATTAGAAAACAAGTCTCTTTTCGAATATAATTTTATTAAATTAGAAAATAATTTTTTTTTTCGAATTCCGATCGAATTTAGTCCGTTTTCGATTCGGAAACAGGGGCCCCTGTTGAAGGCTTATTCAGCCGAAACGCGTCGGGTATTCGCTATCTAGCACCCCATATTGCCAATTTGTGATCACTTTTTAATGTATGTCATATTTTTGTTTGTATGACTTTTACCAATAAACTTTGATTGGTTTTACTCATCTGCACCATTGGAGCTTCGTGTTCTTCCTCTTTCCACATATTATCTACTTTGCGGCCCTGCTGAGCCCCAGCCATACTCTAGGCTTCCAACCTCTGATTAGTGGCTCAAGGATCCCACCTGGAATTTTCAATCTGACGTTCCACACCATTCAAGCTAGATCCGGTTTCTGATGTGGATTTCCAGCTTCAGTTCCAGTCATCCATTACGATCCTGCCTTCCGGTTTCCAGTGGTCCCGGTTCCTGAATACCACAGTGCCTGTCTGACTCACTACTGTATAGTATTTGAGTCCAACCTTTCTGGTAAGCGCATTTACATTTTCTACAGATCGTGATGAGATTGTGACCTATTGCAATTCGCTTGTCTTCCCTCCAGTGGATGATTACCCACCTGTCTTCATATAGACTTTGGAACTTTGCACACTTTGAGCACTCCTTTTGGGCCACTTCATATCCAGTGCTAGTGGCCTCCGTTGTACTCACCACACACAAATGTGATTCTCATATTTGTTACTATTAGCACTACATTTTTGTTTTTATATTCTGTTGACTTTGTTTGTTTGTATGTAGCAGCTTTTTTTTTTTCCCATTTATATTAGCGCAGTTTTTTCTTAATTTATATTCTGGATCTTCACCCGTATCTATGGCAAAGTGATTCAAGGAATCTGGCCCATTATATGTATATACTATATATATATATATATATATATATATATATACACATATATATATATATATATATATATATATATATATATATATATATATATATTAAAGGCCAGTATGGTGTATGGGTGGCCTGAGAAAGGAGCCCAGGTGGTATTTAAATTTAAGCAGCCCACTCCCCCATGCTCCTTGTCAGTTCCAGCGCGATTTGTTATGTTATCAGGCCGACTCTTCCCAACTCACTTTGTGTTTGTGAGTCTGTTGTTCCTGAATTTAGTGTGCTGCGGTTGCTCTATTCATGGTTTTGTCGACCGAGTCTTGCTTGCTGTCGCAGGTAGGATCGGTAACCTTGTTTCGTATCATTTCCGTTTATTGTATCCCCCATTTCATCCGTTCGGTTTTCTGCAGTGAAACTTACAAATGATTCGTAAAACTACAAAGTACAATCATTATTTCTCCGACATATCAACCCCACAATTATTTCCCACGGCGTCATGCCCAGTGCCACACCACACGGCCAGCCACAGCCTGTTTTATCATTATATTGGTCTACAATTTGCATCGGATACGTTGCATACTTACTACAGTCAGATTCTAACCTAGTCACATCAGCGGCACAATGGTTTGCATCGGATACATTATACAATGATTAGTATTGGTTCATGTAATTTACTCTATAATTTACCTTACTAACTGATTTGTATAGGATCCATCTCATACTCGTCACAGTCCGGTTCAAACCTAGTCATGTCGGTGGCACAACGGTTGGCATTGACTACATTACACACTGGTTCATATCTGTTCATGTCACTTACCCTACTACCAATTTGTATTGGATAAATTGCATATCTACTACAATCCAATTCGAATCTAGTCACGTCGGCAGCACAATGGATTATATTGATTCATTTTCTTATACAGTGGAACTTTGGATTACGAGCATAATCCATTAAAAGAGAATGCTCGTAATTCAAAACACTCGCATATCAAAGCGAGTTTCCCAATAAGTCAATAGAAACAAAAATAATTTGTTTCCCGCATTAGCTTCTTTGGAATGCAATACCACATGTGGCCAGAGGTGGTGGGCGCCGGAGAGCCTCGTTAATACTCGGGACAGCTCAGCTGTACTCGGAGACCCTCAGAAAGGCCTGGGAACAGAGTATTTCAGAGTATTTCTGAGTATTTCACTACAAGCAGCTCTCCAGTGACACTACCACCTTGCAATCGTTGCAAGCACACATCCAGCACAACTTATTGCAATCGATGCAATCACGCATACAAGCATTACTTCTTGCAATCATTACAAGCACGAATCTCAGCATAACTTCCTGCAATCGTTGCAAGCACATTCCCAGTGGTACACAAACATCCACACATCATTTTTTAGTGGCACTTAATTGGCCACTCATCTCACTTAACTCACTCATTTTCAAACGAGCCACTTACGGTTTTCTGACTGTCATTTCTCCCTTAGGTTAGCTGAGTTCAGGTTCCATCCTGCCTCAGGTTGGACGTTATTTTTCAGGTAAAACAAAACAAAAACATAGGGATTACATCTTCCCTATGGCCAGTCGCATAACAGGGATGGGACAGCCCGTTCTGGTAAAAAAAAAAATATTGCCCTTATCTCACCCTTACTGCAGGTCAACCGAGTTTCGGTCCTAAACAGGACCTCGCTACTAGGGTGTCAGTCAGGTGTGTAGTTCACAGGTTCCTCTGTCACATTATCCTGCAGCACCTTTTCACTAAATGTTTACTTCACATACATAATTTGGCATGCTCATCAGGCATTTTATCTATGCATGACATTCTGTTTTTGAAGGGCGATCCTTCACCTTACAGACAATGTTGCAAAATGTTCAGCTTGCTGACAGTGCAAGTATTAGCAGACCGAGCGTGCGTCACAAACTACAGACCATAACATTCCTCTGTAGGCTGTACCAGACTTCATCTGCTTTCCCTAGTATGCCCTGGGGCTCTGGTCCACAGGTCTGTTCTTAGCACAGACAGGCACCTGAGCCAGGAACCTCCTCGCACTCTTTTGAGTTTTCTAAATTTCCACTCAACAGGGTTCTACACAATAGAACACAGTCGGCTCGTATCTGTTCCTGTCGTTTCTTTTCCTGTTCTTATCCTTTTCCTTCTTATCT
Source organism: Rana kukunoris (assembly GCA_029574335.1). NCBI lineage: Eukaryota > Metazoa > Chordata > Amphibia > Anura > Ranidae > Rana > Rana kukunoris. The sequence continues at coordinate 199,670,680 of CM056050.1, read as the reverse complement.
GTGTTTTCTGTTTTCCACTCTGCTCACTATCCTACTGATATGACGCCTCTTAGCACCCCCTTGTTTTTGTCTTATAGCCAGAGTCATGTCACAGGATGGCTGTGAGGACTTCACACCTGCCCCTCTGTCACCCTCCACGTTCTCAGAGAGTGTCAGCGTGCTGTCCGTCAGGGTATGGACCATTGCCAAGCTCAAAACAGAGCTGAGACACAGGGACATTCCCTAGAGCTTTTCAGGTTCCTCTTTCCTCTGCCAGCTGCAGCCGGGCCATCACCCAGCAGGCATACCTGCAGTCCATCTCTGGGGCCATCCATTTCCCAGCTGCTCTCCTTGGTGTCTTCCTTAGCCGCACCAGTCTCTGATGTCCAGACCAGAGTGAGGCCGCGTACACACGACTGGTTTCCTCGGCAGAATTCAGCAAGAAACTCGATGGGAGGTGTATTCTGCCGAGGAAACCGGTCGTGTGTACACTTTTCGCCGAGAAACCCGTCGAGGAACCCGTCGAGCCAAATAGAGAGCATGTTCTCTATTTCCTCGATGGGCAATGGGAAAATTTGGCTCGACTAGTTTTTTGACAGCCGAACAAGGAACTCGACGAGGAAAAGGATGTGTTTCGCCCGTCGAGTTTCTCGGTCGTGTGTACGCGGCCTATTTCCTCGATGGGCAATTGGAAAATTTGGCTCGACAAGTTTTTTGACAGCCGAACAAGGAACTCAACGGGGGAAAACGATGTGTTTCGCCCGTCGAGTTTCTCGGTCGTGTGTAGGCGGCCTGACAGTTTGAAAGGGAAAAAGTTTGGCACTTTAAATAAAGCATATGATAGAACATTGGGAACAGTGTTTAAACTTATTTATTGTCAAAAAGTAAATCTAGCACATAAGGTTTACATGCGAAATTCATATATGTACCAATCACGATTACATTTTAATATATACATACATAAAAGGTAAAACAAGCACTGCAGTTACCAATATACAGGACTCCATGTGATCAATTGGTATATAGTGACAGATACAGTATACTGTAGAAATAGAAAAAGGGAACATGGTAAATAAAAGTCATGACTGCATCCTAAATAGGCCCGATGCATCTCATAGTATGAACCACTCTTCAGGGGCTAATGTGTCAGCATGTCTAAAGGAAGGCATAGATACCAATGAATCCAAGGAGATACTTTGGGGATGATATAAATATGTAGAGTAGAGGAGAGGGGAGGACGTATCCAATCCTTAGACTTACATGGAGCTCAAAAGTGAGACATGTGGTATGTTCGAACCAGGGACTCGTGGGGTAGCCCATCTTGGGTGCTGAGGTAAGGGGCCCACAGGCAGTGCAGATGCACACAAAGTATCCCACAAAATAAAAACCTTAAGGTGTATTGAGTGATGGTGCATAAGCCCAAAATCTGCAAAAAAAAATATATAAATAGTGAGGGTCTCACATATATAGTAGTGCTAGTGAAAGTGGGGATGAGCACCTTGCCCAGTGGGTAGGTATGCAGATAAATGTAAAAGAGTAAACATGTGAAAAGGAACCAGAAAGTGCAAAGGTGCCTCAAGATCGGTGGTGAACAGAAAGACAAGTGTGCAAAGGGTATTGTAAGAATCCTCATGAATAGTGACATTTTAGGAAGTGTGCCCACCCATGGCTCTCCCTGACCCGGTAGTGGTCCGATACCAGCATCTCTTCCTGCAGGTACAATACAGCCTACACCTACCATTCTACCTGCTCATCTTGTCCTGACCAGCATCAGGAAGTACATCTTGGAGGGCAAGGACGTCACTCTAGCATCTCTTCTCATTACAGTGCATGACCTGGCTGAAAAAAAATCATATGCTTGGGGGGATGTCCCAGTGGTCAGTAAGTCAAAAGACCCCAGGCTCAATCGTCAGCTGATGGTCACCGAGTTTGTCCTGGCTTTCGGGATGTTCATAGATGTCCTTTGTTCAGCCACCTCCAGCAGGAGGGAGGAGCTGGACTCTCCACGCAGTGACAGACTTAGGTTACAAGGAGGATACGCTCTCTGCCAGTCTTCTACCCACACAGCAAACTCGTGCTCATAGGCAGCCACAAGGCACCACCCTTCAACTCCCCTTCCACCTCCAGTATCGGTCAGGGCTTGCCAGGCCCCGCACAACTGGGGCAGGTGTACACATTGGGATGCCTATCTTATCAGTGGGGGGGCGTGGCCATATGTAATAACTTCAATTATGGAGTATGCTCTTACAACCAGTTCTGGCTACTGCATATTTGTAGGTCATGCCATATGGCACACCCAAAGGTCACATGTCACTTAAAGCAGCTAAACAAGTCCTGACTAAGCTGAGTAGATGTCATTTAGTTGGGGTTCTACCTCTCCACACACCCCACCCTTTCACTGGCCGTATTCGTGGTACATGGCTTCATGGCATCCCACACTGGCCTTATCACTTCACGCCACTCCACTCATGAATGCAAGAACCTCCAGTCAGCAGCTATCGACGAACATGCCATATACACCCTGCTACAGGTTAGATCCGGCAGTTATAGCAGGCTTAGCAATGTGGGATGAGTTCCCCACCAAATATCGTATTGCCACACACTGCTCTCATAACATTATCAGGCTATACCTAACCAACATCCAGCATTTCCTGTTCTTAAGGGAACCCAGAAAGCCATCTGTGTTCATGACTCATACAGTGAGATCCCTTCTATGTGGCATCCAGAAGCATCAGCCCTTAGCCAACTGCAAATGCTTGCCCATCACAAGTATCATCTTTAGGGACATGTCTGAAATCCTCACACATTCCCCGTTCTGTGTTTTGCCCAGTCATCCAAGCGGACATCTACCTGACCTTCTTAGTTTTTCTCTGGCCTAGCAAATTCACCTTTAGTGGCACTGGCAGCCAGATACTATACAGACACCACCTGACTTGCTTTCGAAACCATTAATTTATTCTCCTTGTGTGCCACGATCAGGTGTCAGGCTCAGAGGCCAATTGCAATAGCAGTGGCAGAACATGCAGTCACTTCTGGCAGATAACACAGGCTCCCTTGAGGTGCAGAATCTAAGTACTAGCTGGTTTTCCCCAGAGCACCTGATGGTGTAGATGGATTTAGCTGCAAGCTAGTACCCGGTCGCGGTCCTCAAGTTTGCCCCACCAGGGTATGAGCAAGCCGGGGTCCAATAGCGGATAAGCAGACAAGGAGGAAACAGTAGCGTGGTCAGGAAACAAGCCAAGGGATCAATCACGAGCGGCTGCAGGCTGGGATCAAGCAGAAGAGCAGTCAAAGAACAGGCCAAGGGTCAAACACAGACGGTAGCAGATTTGGATCAGGCAATAGAGAAGTCCAGGAACAGGCTGAGGGTCAAACACAGATGGTAGCAGATTGGGATCAGGCAATAGAAAAGTCCAGGAACAGGCCGAGGGTCAAACACAGGTGGAGTAGATTGGGATCAGGCAGTAGAGGAGTCCAGGAACAGGCCGAGGGTCAAACACAGGTGGTTGCAGATACAATGGTAGCAGAGCAGACAAATTGCAAGGCACTGGCTGGGAAGGCACAATAACCTGGCAATGGGGAAGTGCTGAGACAAGGCTTTTATAGGAAGTTAATGGGAGGAGCTAGGGGTTCAAGGTTCAACAACAATCAAGACACAAGGCAGTGTATTCCAATGGATCAGGTAGGTTAGTCCAGCAAATCAGACAGGGAGCTGTCCAGCATCCCAGATAGCTCAGTGGTAAGAGACAATGGCAAACACAGTCAAGGTCCCTGATTCAAGTCCAGGCCCTGACAGTACTCCCCTCCTCTCAGGACGTCCTCTGGATGTCCTAGAGCTTGGCTTGTGAGGAAACATCTGATGGAATACTCTTGCTAATCTAGGGAGTAAACCTTATTATTCCTGTAGAAGTTCCTGCCCGGGAGATTCTCCTCGCTTGCAAGGCTTTTTCAAACATCTCCAGCTCCTGTTTACGGATAAGGGTGCCATTCGAGGCATACATACAGTCAGGTGGTAGAACTTCTTTGGCAGGACAGGAACTAGTGATGGAGCCAGACTTTACAGAAGTGGTGACGGTATCAGGTACAGGTGTTTTCTTAAGATGTAGTGAAGGTGTCTCTGGAGCAGGAGGTGGTTCTTTGGCAGGACAGGGTGACGTCACTGCATTTACCACTGAGGAGCGTGGGATGACTACTGGAACTGGTCTGTTGTTGGGAAGATGCATAGTTGCCTCTAGGCCAGATGGTAGGGGTTGCACAGGGGTATTGGTTGTGGGTTCAAGAGGGGCACTGGTATTGTTAACCACCGTAGTCTGGGAACCCACTTGTGTCATAAAACATAGACAGGTCTTACAGTAATCTTGGCAGTTCACAGGCCGAACAGCAGGGACAGCAGTATGAGTCCCAATAGTACACACTTGAACCTTTGGCCCATTGTCTGGCACCCCATGCTGAGATGCAGCCGAGGCTGCACCGATCCGGGGACAAGGTCCCAGTTGACCAGTACACACTTGAACCTTTGGCCGAGGTGGGCGAGTTGGGCAGAGGGAGATAAGGTGCCTTCTTTCTCCACAATAGAAACAAAGGCCACAGGCTTTCCTCTGCTCTCTTTCACCTTTAGACAGCTTGGTCCAGATGACCCCAATCTCCATTGGTTCCTCATCTTCCAGGGTAGGTGTGTAAATATCCTCAGGAGCGTCTAGGCTTTGTGGTGTTAAAGCTGACTAGTAGGATCAGTAGGATCCTAACATGCCTGATAAATTGGCTGACACTCAGGGGGATGGTCAGAAAGGGCAGCAAGACTGGAGTCTGATTGGCTGGATAGGTAAGACATTATTAAGTTGAGCACCGTCACTGGGCACCAGTCGTTGGTCTGAAAGAGGATTGTTGAGTTTTGGAGACCACAAGGTGTCAGGGCCTGGACTTGAATCAGGGACCTTGACTGTGTTTGCCATTGTCTCTTACCACTGAGCTATCTGGGATGCTGGACAGCTCCCTGTCTGATTTGCTGGACTAACCTACCTGATCCATTGGAATACACTGCCTTGTGTCTTGATTGTTGTCGAACCTTGAACCCCTAGCTCCTCCCATTAACTTCCTATAAAAGCCTTGTCTCAGCACTTCCCCATTGCCAGGTTATTGTGCCTTCCCAGCCAGTGCCTTGCAATTTGTCTGCTCTGCTACCATTGTATCTGCAACCACCTGTGTTTGACCCTTGGCCTGTTCCTGGACTTCTCTACTGCCTGATCCCAATCTGCTCCACCTGTGTTTGACCCTCGGCCTGTTCCTGGACTTTTCTATTGCCTGATCCCAATCTGCTACCATCTGTGTTTGACCCTCAGCCTGTTCCTGGACTTCTCTATTGCCTGATCCAAATCTGCTACCGTCTGTGTTTGACCCTTGGCCTGTTCTTTGACTGCTCTTCTGCTTGATCCCAGCCTGCAGGCGCTCGTGATTGATCCCTTGGCTTGTTTCCTGACCACACTACTGTTTCCTCCTTGTCTGCTTATCTGCTATTGGACCCCGGCTTGCTCATACCCTGGTGGGGCAAACTTGAGGACCGCGACCGGGTACTAGCTTGCAGCTAAATCCATCTCCACCATCAGGATCTCTAGGGAAAACCAGCTAGTACTTAGATTCCGCACCTCAAGGGAGCCTGTGTTATCTGCCAGAAGTGACTGCCTGTTCTGCCACTGCTATTGCAATTGGCCTCTGAGCCTGACACCTGATCGTGACAGAATAACCTGGCCTAAAACATGGAGGCCGCTATAGCAAAGGCTGTGGCTCCTCTCAGGCAGCAAATCTTGGAGCTGCAGCAAGAAGTTTTGTTTCTGAAAGGTACAGTACGCCCAGCCCCAGAACCAGCATGTCCTGAGCCATTTGTGGTGATGCCAGAGAGGTTTGATGGTAGCTGTGCATCATTCTTGTGCTTCAAGGTGGATTGTGAGCTGTTGTTTGCTCTCAAGCCTAGGACCTATGCCACCGATTATATAAAGGTTTGCGCTACTATCAACCTGCTCACTGGACCAATCAAAACCTGGGCTCATCTGGTATTACAGGAAAGGAGTCCAGTCTTGGACAGCTGGGAAGCATTTATGTTAGCCCTGGACTCTCACTGTACAATTTCCATGAAAACCAGGGTTCCCAAGTCTGCTCCTAGGTCATGTGGCTTACGGGTACCTAGGGACAGGAATACCCTGTACAGATATAACTCCAAGCCATCCCAGTACATGCCAAGCTATGAAGCTTTAACACCACAAAGCCTAGACGCTCCTGAGGATATTTACACACCTACCCTGGAAGATGAGGAACCAATAGAGATTGGGGTCATCTGGACCAAGCTGTCTAAAGGTGAAAGAGAGCGGAGGAGAGGCTGTGGCCTTTGTTTCTATTGTGGAGAAAGACGGCACCTTATCTCCCTCTGCCCAACTCGCCCTCCTCGGCCAAAGGTTCAAGTGTGTACTGGTCAACTGGGACCTTCTCCCCGGATCGGTGCAGCCTCGGCTGCATCTCAGCATGGGGTACCAGACAATGTGATCTAGAAATTAGATAGAGCAAATGGAAATCCGCCTTCTTCACTAGATACATTTCAAATCCTCAAGTGGAAATGGGACAAGCCTTTACCAAGCTTGCTCAATGATGACAGAATCAAAGAATTACTTTCCTATCTGGGTATTTTTTCACCCTTTTCTTGGCATACAGATCAGATGACCAAGGCACACCTCAGGTCTATGTTATGTTGTACGTCATTTGTCCCGGTCATAGGGCCATGGCTATATATATATATATATATATATATATATATATATATATATATATATATTGTGACAGGAACTCAGGTAAATCTGTGTGTGTTGTCACAGACGGGAGATATATTTCTGCCTTGTTTAGACAATACACCAATTACTATTAGGCGTCGGCTGCAGAGATGGCCAGAGAGGTTTGGAGCGTTAAAAGGTTTCAGCTGTTCAGAATTAAGCAATTAAAGCCCCTATAAAGACAGCCTAAGGATGACGACTGATTGCTGCATCCCGAGGCTTTGGGGAGTTAAGGAGCAGTCACAAACAGTACTGAAGAGGTGAGGTGCTGATGGATATTTCTGTGTGAGAAATATCAAAGAGACTTTTTGTTTTCTGCTGTAGGACCAGCAGTGTCTGCCCAGCAGTAGGCTGTGCCAGACTCCATAGGTAGGTTCCTGTGTTGGGAAGGTAGACGCCCCAAGTGGCAAGGGTTTATTTTATGTTTTGTTTTGTTTATGCTGTTTTGATGCTTGCACGTGTATCCAGCAATATGGAAAAATAAACCATATCATTTGTTTTCAATTATCCTTTTTGTACAGTTCAGCGTGTAGTGAACCCATCCAGGGGGTCACACACACCCGCTACCGAGCCAATCCCTCACAAAATATATATATATATATATATATATATATATATATATATATATATACATACAGCCCTCAAAAAATCCACTTGCCTGCTCGCATTTTGCAAGTGGATTTTGGGGTCTGGCGAGGAAGGGCTGCCTGGGAGCCGGGGGGCGAGCACCGCCTGTGCAAAATGGGAGTCCTTTTCCCTGTGACTGTGGAGAGAGAGCCGCCCCATTGTTTAGAGTGCAGGGTGGGGAACACAGGATAAAACATTTTCATTTTAATTGCAGTGTTCCCCGCAGCTCGCTGTCATATTCAGCCCCGCCTCCTGGTCCCAGAACTTTGATTGACAGATCACCCTTCCAATCCTGGTGACGGGTGATCTGTCAATCAAAGTTCCCTGGCCAGGGGGCGGGGCTAAATATGACGTTGAGCGCGGGAACACAGCAAGTAAAATGAAAACTGTTATCCTGTGTTCCCCATGCTGTGCTCTGATGACCTGGGCTGCTCTCCTGTTCCTCTCCTTCCCTGCACACAGGAACCAGGTACAGTAGGCTGCATAGTAGACACAGGCTTCATTTGATAAACACAGGCTGCGTGTGGTGGATATGGGGGCTGCATGTGGTGAACGCAGGGGCTGCATTTGGTGATCGCAGGGGCTGCATTTGGTGATCGCAGGGGCTGCAAGTGGTGTACGCAGGGGCTGCATTTGGTGATCGCAGGGGCTGCATTTGGTGATCGCAGGGGCTGCATTTAGTGATCGCAGGGGCTGCATTTGGTGATCGCAGGGGCTGCAAGTGGCGTACGCAGGGGCTGCAAGTGGCGTACGCAGGGGCTGCATTTGGTGATCGCAGGGGCTGCATTTGGTGATCGCAGGGGCTGCATTTGGTGATCGCGGCTGCGCATGGTGGATGCGGGCTGCATGGTGGACATGGGCTGCATTTGGTGGGCATGGAAACAGTTGTTAATATTTATTTTTATAACTTAATTCTGCATAAAATATTAAGTGTTATTTCATGAGATAATTAATGAGGGCGTGTTTAGGGTCGGGGCAACTGGTGGCAAGTAACCCTTGAGGCCTGGCTAGTAGCTTAGGACTTGACATTTTGAGCCCTGATATATATATATATATATATATATATATATATATATATACATACACACACACACACAGTATATAACAGTGCATGTTACATGCATGCATAATAAGTAATGGAAGTATAATTATAACACTACAGTTTTAACATTAGCAGGTATTTATTTTCTTTTACACTGAAGGCTAGATCCTCTTTAACCACTTGAGAGCCATGCTATAGACGAAAGACGTCCACAGCGCGGCCCTCACCTGCCGGGTGGACGTCCCTGGACGTCCTGCTGTTTGCATTCCCCCCGCGTGCTGCCGAGGGCACGCAACGGGGAAAAACTGTGCCCGTCGTGTCACGTGATGCCGATGCATGTGCCTGGCGGACGTGATGTCCGCCAGGTACCCACGATCGGCAGTGATAGAGCAGGAACACAGAGCAGGAACACAGAGCTCCACGTCCTCTCAGGGAGAGAGGAGACCGATGCTGTGTCCCTTGTACATAGGGACACAGCTCGGTCACCTCCCCCAGTCAGTGTCCTCCCCCAAAGTAAGAATCACTCACATGGAATACATTTAACACCTTCCTCACCCCCTAGTGTTAACCCGTTCCCTGCCAGTCACATTTATACAGTAATCAGTGCATATTTATAGCACTGTTCGCTGTATAATTGTGAATGGTGCCAAAATAGTGTCAAAAGTGTCTGATACGTTCACCGCAATATCGCAGGCCTGACAAAAATTGCAGATCGCTGCCATTACTAGTAAAAAAAAAAAAAATCATAAATCTATTCCCTTTTTTGTAGACGCTATATTTTTTGCGCAAACCAATCAATATACGCTTAGTGCAATTTTTTTTTTACCAAAAATATGTAGAAGAATACATATCAGCCTAAACTGAGAACATTTTTTTTTTTTTTTAATTGGGATATTATTATAACAAAACGTAAAAAAAATATTGTGTTTTTTTTCAAATGGTTCTGTCTTTTTTTGTTTATAGCGCAAAAAATAAAAACCACAGAGGGGATCAAATGCCACAAAAAGAAAGTTCTATTTGTGGAAAAAAAAAGATAAAAATATAATTTGGCTACAGTGTTGTATGGCCAAGCAATTGTCATTCAAAATGTCTTAGCGCCGAAAGCTGAAAATTGGTCTGGGCAGGAAGGGGGTTTAAGTGCCCAGTAAGTAAGTGGTTAATGTTCACTGTGTGCATTGTCCCTGTTCTGCTGACAACCTTTTACCACACAGGAGGTGAAGTTAAATTTTCTACAGCAGCATAGGTGGAAAAAAAATGCTTTTCTTTATTAGAGTTTGTGAAGGCTAAAACCTGTATTAGATTTGTATTTCTGTCTTTGTCCCTGTTCCAAAATTCCCCTTTTCTGTTCAGTAAATCTGTTGTTATCAGCTTACAGTAAGAAGTGAAGGTAAATCTTTCTAAGCCAAACTTTTTCCATATAACTTGCTTGAAAAAGGTGATGATTGAAGGGGGTGCTGTGCTAGAGATGCTGAGCAAAGTGGAGGTCAGAGAAGTGTTGGGTAGGGATGAGTTCAAGGTTTGGTCCAAACACAAATTCAAACTAAACTTGTGTTTTTTTGTGCGTTTGTCCAAGCACCTGATGTTTTGCTTGTTTGGCAAGTGCCTAATATGTTTTATAGAAATTGTATTTTTACCACTATTATATATGACAAATGCCTTTCTTTCAATGATCATTTAGGGCTTATGTACACTTACTTCAAATTTAATACATTAAAACACATACTGCTTCAACATGCTTTTTTTTGGGGGCTTGTTTACACTTGCTTTGACTGACAGAATACACACATTAAAGTACCTACCACTTCAGCTTGCTTTATTGATGTGTTGTTGATGCTTCTGTGATTTCTGGAAGCCTTAATGAAGGTTGGCAAATGTCCTTTGTGTGTTGGTTTTCAATTTTTTTTTCAAAAAGGGAAGTAATAATGTAATATTTTAAAAGTGAAGCAAAGCTAACACAAAATTAAAGCTCCTGTGCTACTGCAGGTGTGCTTAACCACTTAAGACCCAGACCATAAGGACCTTGCCCCTTTTTGCGATTCAGCACTGTGTCGCTTTAACTGACAATTGCGCGGTCGTGCGACGTGGCTTCCCAACAAAATTGGCGTCCTTTTTTTCCCCACAAATAGAGCTTTCCTTTGGTGGTATGTGATCACCTCTGTGGTTTTATTTTTTTGCGCTATAAACAAAAATACAGTGACCATTTTGAAAAAAGTGCAATATTTTTTACTTTTTTCCATAATAAATATCCCTAAAAAGGATATAAAAACATTTTTTTCTGGGCGTGGCTTGCGCGCGCATGAAGATGGACGCTTGAGCCATAAGCTCCGCTGACCTGACCGAAGCGACGAAACATGGCGACCACCGCTACAGCTGCCATCCAGTGTCAGCCCGATCACCCCCCCGCTACTCCGCCGCACCGATGTCCCGCAGGAGGGCTCAGGAAAGGGGGCTAAAGCGGCTGGAGGCCTTCTCCTTCCAGCCGCGCCGCAGAGGCCAAGATGGCGCCGGCGGAGCGGCGAGCAGACAATCGCTTTCCTACGGAGAGTCCCCGGGCCTGCATCCACAGCACCCAATGTCAGGATTCCACCCTCACATACCCCAGGATGACTCCCCTGCTACCCCGGTGACGCAGAGCCCAGCGAAATCAAAGATGCGGCTGGATGCCTCCAACCAGGCCTCAGACACAGTGAGTACAGGCCTGCATAACCCCTCTGCAATCTCCTCACTGCAGTCCTCCATAGCTCAATTCCCAACATCTGTCCAACCAGTGCTGGACACCACTATGAAGGACATGCTCATGTCACTACAGTCTTCCCTTATGACTAATCTGTCATCACTGATCAACAGATTTTCGTTATAAATGAAACACATGGACAATAGGGTACAGTTTATGGAGAACAAGATGGAGGAATGCACAGAGACGGTTAATGACCTGGTAGATGCATGCAATGATCAGAAGGAGGACTCCCTCTGGATCAAAGCAAAACTCGCAGATTTAGAGGACAGATCCAGACACAATAACGTCAAAGTCCGTGGGATCCCTGAATCTGTCCAACCCAAAGACCTGCACAACTTTGCAACCACGCTATTTTCCACTATGCTGCCGGAACTCTCCCCGATCGAATTAACGATCGATCGTATACACAGAATCCCCAAACCACGCCACCTTGAGGCAGATGTCCCCCGCGATGTTCTACTTTGCGTGTACTTCTACCAGGCAAAGGAACAGATCCTTATGAAAGCCAGAGAATTATCTCCGCTCCCGGCTCCATACTCTGACATCCAGCTATATGCCGATTTGTCCCAATACACGCTGCAACTGAGGAGACAACTGAAAACCATAACCAAAGCCATGCACAACCACAAGATTGTCTACAAATGGCGCCACCCAGCGACCATCTTGGTCACACACAATGGCGTACCCCACACCATCTCCACCCCGGAAGGAGGAATGAAGCTACTACACGCATGGGGCATCTTGCCTGACCCCCCTCCTAACCGCCCGGATTCCAATGGCCCTCCTAATCCGTTTACGTTCGGGTCTGATCGGGAGAAAAAGAAGAACAACCACCGTTGATCAACCAGCCCTATACAACTACTGAATACAACGTATGACCTGGTCCGGTCTGGATATGCGACTGTACACCTGCTTGCTGGACTTCCCCCACTACTAGTCAGCTGCTCTCCTGAGCGGTCTTTGCTGACAAATTTGTGCTTGTTATATTTTTCTTTTTCTTTTTGGTTCCATAGTTATAAACTGTTTTTATTTCTTTATACCTCCTTGCTCATATTGTTATACGCAAGTTTATATCCCATTGATACAGTAACCAGACTCGGATAGCTCTGAAACTCTTTTGTAATCTCATTGAGGTTTTGTACTAATACGTTTTGTTTCCTAGAAAGCCCAACAACTGAAACTCTCCTTGTACAGAAGTTCTTTTACCCCCAACGCAGATGCTACCATCCCCTGCCGTCTGCAACGTCACAACAACCACCCACAACTGTGAGTAACTACGTACACGCTACACTACCACCTATCCATAATGGGGATCACCATCCTCTCCCTTAATGCTAAAGGACTGAATCACCCTGTGAAACGCTCCTCTCTCTGGAAATCTGCAATTGACTACAAATGTCATGTGCTTTGTGTCCAGGAGACACACTTTGCTTCAGGAGCCCCCCCCCCCCCCCAAGTGCCAACATAGACAATTCCCCCACATTTTCCAGTCGTCCTTCTCTAAAAAACAGCGAGGAGTTATGATTGCAGTCAGGAACACTGTTGCTTTCCACTTGCTAACCTTAATTATCGACCCGGACGGGCGGTACATTATCCTAGTCTGCACTCTTAACAACGTCACCTACACTCTGGTCTCAGTCTACGCCCCAAATCATGGCCAAATGCCTTTTCTCAGAAAAACTTTGCGAGTAGCCTGCAAAATCCAACAAGGCCATTTGCTGATCTGTGGGGACTTAAATATGGTACCGAATTCCGCAATGGACTCCACTGCCGGAAACAAACGCTGTTCCTCACCTCTAGAAACTTTTATTAATGCTAATGACATGTATGATGTTTGGAAGTGTTGTCATGCAAGTGAAAGGGATTACGCGTTCCTCTTGCCGCGTCACAACACCTACTCACGTATTGATCTGTTTCTAACTGACAGTAGATTGCTGCACACAATTTTAGACTCCTCTATACACACCACCACCTGGTCGGACCACGCCCCTATTAGCATTACAATCACCGATGATGCTCGCCACCCTAACTCCTATATTTGGAGGGTTAATAACCATTTACTTAAAACACCATGCCACTCCGCCTCCATTAAACAAAAATTGGAAGACTACTTTTCACTTAATCGGGAGTCAGTGTCCGACCCGCTGGTGGTATGGAATGCACACAAGACGGTCATTAGAGGTTAATTTCTTCAAATGGGGGCTAGAGTTAAAAAACAGAGAACCCAACGCATAGACAAACTGAGATAACCACGACTAAATCCCTGAACAAACTAAACCCCTCCCCACTTTTGCAATCTAAAATATTCGCCCTTCGTAACGAATTGAGGGCCCTCCTTCTTGATAAACATGTTAACGCTTATAAGTTGTTTAAATCTACCTTATACTCAACGGGCAACAAGGCAGGCAAGGCCATGGCTCAACGAGTTAAAGACCACAGGGCTAAGACAAAAATCCCCTTCATACACCATCCTCACACTAACGAAAAACTCCTCAAACCCCAAGACATAGCGAATGCCTTTAGTACGTACTATGCAGATTTGTACAACTTAAAGGTGGACCCGAATACAGCCCAACCCTTACCTAAGATGATCCAAGACTTTCTAGACCCTCTAAACCTCCCTTCTAATAACACCCCAACAACTGGTAGACCTAAACTCTCCCTTCTCAATCACTGACATTTTATCAACAATAGAAAAACTGCCCAATGCCAAATCTCCAGGACCCGATGGTTTTACTGGGGAATACTACAAACAGTTCAAAGATATTTTAGCGCCTACACTATGTCAAATCTTTAACTCAGCTGCGGCCTCCACATAGTTTCCTCCCGAAATGCTCAAGGCATTGGTGGTGACATTGCCCAAACCAGGCAAGGAACCCACCATTACAAAAAACTTTCGCCCCATCTCATTACTTAACCTTGATGTAAAAATATTTGCAAAAATGATTGCCAATAGATTAGAGGATTTGCTCCCTACCCTTATCTCCCCGAATCAATCGGGATTCACCAAAGGTCGTCAAGCCTCTGACGCCACGAGAAGGATGATTAACATTATCCACCATGTAGAAACTACAAAAACCCCGGCACTACTACTATCCCTAGATGCCGAAAAGGCCTTTGACAGGGTCCACTGGGATTATATCTCAGCGGTCCTGTCAAAATTTGGCATTACGGGTACAATCCGTGATGCTATAATGGCCCTGTACTCCAATCCCACTGCGCATGTCTTCTCTCTAGACGCTCTCGCCACACCTCTACAAATCTCCAATGGTACGAGACAAGGGTGTCCCCTATCACCCATAATTTTCAATCGTGTCATGGAACCCCTAGCAGAAAGAATAAGGTCTAATCCTTCCATTTCTGGCATCCCCCTAGCAGACTAGGAACACAAAATAAGTCTATTCGCGGACGACGTGATCCTTATAGTCACAAACCCCACCCGTTCTGTCCCTGAGATCCAGAGGACGCTAGCCTGGTTTGGCGATATCTCTTATTACAAGGTCAACGAAACCAAATCTTACATACTGGACCTAGGTTTAGATAAATCCACTAGTCAGCAAATCAAACCCAAATTCCCATATGCTTGGGCCGATCATAGCTTGTCCTACCTGGGTGTCCAACTGACTAAATCTACCAAATCGTTGTTCGTGTCTAATTACCTACCGTTAAGACTAAAACTACAGGCTGACCTGGACAGGTTGGCGTCCTTTGAGTTCTCATGGATGGGCCGACTAGCGGCGTTCAAAATGTTCCGCCTACCCCAAGTATTGTATTTATTCAGGACTATGCCCATCCCTATACCACTTAGCTACTTCAAATCTCTACAGACGATCCTGTCCAAGTTTGTTTGGAAAGGCGAAAAGGCTAGATGCGGACACTGCCAACTGATTAAGCACCGTCTAGCTGGAGGTTTAGGATACGTCGACTTCCAGGACTATTACATGGCCTCTATTCTAGTACAATCAAGGGACTGGTTCACAAACCCCTCCCCATCAACAACATGGGGACAGATGGAAGCATCCTCCATCCCGGGTAATGATATACAGACCTGGTTGTTTGCGTCATTATTAGGCAGAACTCGCTTCGCTCAGATGTCACCCCCCATTGTAGCGACCATCAAGGTCTGGTCCAAATACTCAACTCTTACGAGCACCTATCCCAACCAATCGGCCTGGCCCATTCCCATTGACACGTTGAGGCATCTCATTGAATCCTCTTCCTATACAGGATGGAAACGCAAGGGTATTGCGTACATCTCAGACCTTATTGACGAGGGTAAAACTAAACCATTCTCCATGCTCTCAAAAGAATACCTCCTCCCACAAACTGATAGATTTCTATATATTCGCACCCAACACTGCCTTGCCACGCTCAAATCTCTCTCGTGGAAGATACCTCAGATAGCCTGGGTCTTCCTTAAATCCCCCACTACTAGGCGGAAAGGAATATCCCTGTTCTACAACACCTTGCACCAAAAGATGGCCTTTACTAGCTTGACAGCCCTTATCCGCTGGGAAAGAGACCTGGGACAGGCCTTCTCGCCTCTCAAATGGGAGAAGGCTTGTCTATCTACTTACAAAGCCACATGCTGCTCCTCCCTGTGGGAACTCGCATTCAAACTAACTCACCGGTGGTACCTGACCCCCGATAGGATGTCCAAGTTTAGCACAGCTTTGTCCGCCTCCTGTTGGAGAAACTGTGGACAGAGTGGCGACTTGCTACACACATTTTGGAAGTGTCCCAAACTCAAACCTTACTGGCACTCTGTCTTTAACCTTATAACTACAATCACTGACATTCCTCTAGAAGAATGCCCATCAATGGCTCTTCTATCCCTTGACATTGACCGGCTCCCTAACCCAATGCGGCACACCATAGTGCATATACAGTACTCCTGGCAGCTCGCCTCAGCATCACAAGGAAATGGAGGGACTCTGACCCTCCCACGGTGATGGATGTTATCCGCACCACACATGAACACTACACTTACGAGACGACTCTAGCTCTGAAACAGGGGGACAAACTGAAGCAGTTCCAACTATGGCAACAGTGGAAGGACTGGACGACGTCCCCTTCCTTTGTCAAAATGTTTAACTTTTAACACTGATGAATATCTTATTCACCCCTATGTCTAGTTGCTCACCCTGTGACCCACAAACGGAACTCGGAGGAAAGGTCCTCCCGAGCACAGTCTTGCACCCTTAGAGGGGTGCTCGGGTGGCGTTGCTCCTCCCATACCCCCAGAAACTGTACACAATACCATAGGCTCTTGTATAAACTCTCGTTGTTCCAATAATTTCAAGTATTGTATGGATGGTAGCTCTGTAGATGTTGCTGTACTACTAATGAGGTTACGATGACAACTTCTATGTCATTAATAGTTGCATACTATGTCTATCTTGTGAAATGTTTTGACTGCTTGTTAAATGTATGCCTTATTCTGTTCCATGAAAAATGTTACAATAAAAACTATATTTAAAAAAAAAAACATTTTTTCTCAGTTTAGGCCGATATGTATTCTTCTACCAATTTTTGGTTAAAAAAAAAATCGCAATAATCGTTTATCGATTGGTTTGCGCAAAATTTATAGCTTTACCCTCCTATGATCAGTAAGTGTAAAGGGGATATCGAGAGATGGGCCAAGTTTGGGTTGTCCTGGCTGGGCAGAGTGAATGCGGTTAAAATGACACTTTTACCACGTCTTCTATATTTATTCTGTGCTCTCCCGATCTCGGTAACAAAACATTTCCTCAATAAATTCCAATCAGAGAGTATCCAGTTTGTTTGGGGGGAAAAAAGGGGTATAGGTGTCCCTCGGGTGTCCTCTTTCGTTTAAAAACACAGGGTGGTCTGGGGCTTCCTAATTTATGGGGGGTATTATCAAGCGGCCCAACTGACACAAATGTCAACGGTTTTCTTTCAGGGACCTAAACCTGACTGGCTCGCAATGGAACAACAAGCCATCCCTTCAAATACCATTGATTACATTTTGGGGTGCGACTCCAAACGCAGACCAGCCATTTTGTCTCCCACGCTATCCCACTCTGTAGCCCTCTGTTCCAAACTATTCTCCCTTCACACCCTGATCTCCCCCTGAAACCCATTTCACATTTATTCCATAACCCCGAATTCCCTCCGGGGATGGATATCAGGGCTTTTCGGTGGTGGACGGATAAAGGCCTGTACAGGATAGGACACTTTCTCTCCCCAGCGGGCCCGCTTTCCCTTTCTCACTGCAGAAAACATCTGGACATGCCCAACGACGAACTCTTTAAGCTCTCCCAAATTTCCCACTTTCTCCACTCTATTTGGACGGAAAAGTCGGTGCCCCCCAATATGGTAACTCCCTATGAACACTGGTGTGCAAACTCTAATGCGGCGTACACACGGTCGTTTTTTGTGATGAAATAAAACAACGTTTTAAAAAACGTCATTTAAATTGATCGTGTGTGGGCAAAACGTCGTTTTTTGTCTTAAAAAAAACGACCAAAAAAAAAATTCCAACATGCTTGAATTTTTTGTGTCGTTTTTCAAAACGTTGTTTTTTGTTTCACAAAAAGTCACCGTGTGTAGCAAAAACGTTGTTTAAAACAACGTTTTCCAACCCGCGCATGCCCTGAAGCTAGATATGAAGCGAGCTTCAATGGAAAAGAGTGGTGAACGTAACCTCGCTTTTTGTGAAAAAAACGATGGTGTGTAGGCAACATCGTCTTTGAAAGTGACGTTTCAAAAACGTCGTTTTTTACTTCACAGAAAACGTTGTTTTTTTTCATCACAAAAAATGATCGTGTGTACGCGGCATAAGGATCAGAGGGGTGGGATCTCATTGATATATGTGGCCCTGATGTCTAAGACTGATAAGCCATCTTATGCCTGGGCCTGGGAGGCGGACCTGAACACATCATGGAGCACTGAGGTATGGTACCGCGCTTCAAATCGAGCATATAAAGGTATTCTTAATGTATGTCTCATAGAGGCTAGTCTTAGGTGGTATTACGTCCCTTCCAGGCTGGCGAGAGTGTTCCCAGGGTCCTCTCCACTATGTTTCCGGGGATGCGATTTGGAGGGTAATATGTTACATACGCAGTGGTCCTGCCCCCGCATTAGATCCTTCTGGAAAAGGGTTTTTCGCACCATCGGATCCTTGCTTGGGATAGTGGTACCTCCTCAGCCTAATGTGGCGCTGCTGAATCAGTGCATCCCAGGCCTTCCTAAACACTCCTGGGTCTTATCCTTTTTCATGTTATTGGGGGCCAAAATGACCATAGCCAAATCGTGGAAGAAATCCTCAGTTTCCTTCCTGATGTTTAGGAGAAAAGTCTCTTGGATAATGTCCCAGGAACAAATAGTAGCTAAATGGGCGGACCAGTCCGATAAATTCAGATCTATTTGGGAACCCTGGGCTACCTACTGCAATGTGTTTCTCATACCTGGGGTTTGGCCTGGTAGCGGGATCACTCCAATCTATTCCTGATTGTGTCTATGTCCCTTTTCTCGCTCTCTCCTTACCACGTTTCTCTCTCTCTCTCTCTCTCTCTCCTCTTACACCTCCCTTGGTGTTATGTCCTGCTGTCGGGTTTATTAAAATGTTTTGTTTCATGCTCCAATATTTGTTGATTGCTCTGGAGCAGGCAAATTTCCTTCCCCATGGTGGTTGAGCGCTGCAGATCTATGGCGGTGCGGGCTCAGTGGCCCTGGTACTCGGGACACAGCGTGATCCCTTTTAGGGGCGTACGGGGGGCCGGGGGTCGTGGGTCCTGCGTGGCAGTATCATATTAGCCGGGTCACTATTATAGCGTTCACAAGGTTGGTTTTACCACTACTATTTGTTTTTAGTCTGGGGAAATTAGTTTGCTAGGATAACTTGTCATATGGGAATATGTTCTCCAGGCTCTGTTATGTTGGATGGACTAGGCCCATCACTTTCATGTACCATTGTCTATTTTTGTTTTGTTATTGGAAATTTTTTCAATAAAAATCTGTAAATATAAAAACATTACAAATAAATAATAAAAATAATAATATATCAAAATTAGAGTTTACAAAATAGGAGATAGTTTTATGGAATTTGTATTAATATTTTTTTTTACTACTAATGGCGGCAATCAGCATTTTTTTTCATGACTGCGACATTGTGGCGGATACATCAGACAACTTTGACACATTTTTGGTACCATTGTCATTTTCACAGCGAAAGTGCTATAAAAATGCACTGATTACTGTGAAAATGACAATTGCAGTTTAGGAGTTAACCACTTAAGGACCGGACCAATATGCTGCTAAATGACCCAAGGGGTTTTTACAATTCGGCACTGTGTCGCTTTAACAGACAATTGCACGGTCGTGCGATGTGGCTCCCAAACAAAATGTGCGTCTTTTTCTTCCCACAAATAGAGCTTTCTTTTGGTGGTATTTGATCGCCTCTGCGATTTTTATTTTTTGTGCTATATAGAGCGACATTTTTGAAAAAAAATCAATATTTTTTACTTTTTGTTATAAGAAAAATCAAATAAACTAAATTTTAGTCAAACATTTAGGCCAAAATGTATTTAGCCACATGTCTTTAGTAAAAAAAAAAATGCAATTAAAAAAAAATAGCTACCTAGCGGGAACAGCAACACTAATACAGCGATCAGAAAAATTATGGCTTAGTGACACTGGCAATAGGGAGTGAAAGAGTTAACTAGGGCTGTGATCAAGGGGTTAAAACTTTATTAGGGGGGTACGGGGGCTACCCTGGACCTAACACTAACTGCCTGTCACACTGACACTAAATGCAGTGATCAGTACATATATGATCACTGCATTCAGTGACACTGTGACAGGGGGGAGGGGGGGGTGATCACAAGGGGTTAATGTGTCTGCGTGTCCTGGTGTCAGTGTAGTGTTCTGCAGACTTACTATGTGATGTGATCTCTCCTCAGCGGCGGTTGAAAAAAACACAGAGAGCAGAGATCACATCACTTCCCTCTTCCTGTGTTTACACAGGAGGAGGAAGTGACACTGCAGGGAGCGCGCACATTGGCTGGGAGCGATCCGGAGGGGGCGGACAAAAACGAACCACCGCCCCCTCAGCACGGATCGCTCGCACAGCCACCGGGACCGTCGCATGTACCAGGGGGTCCCGATCGGACCCCCGACCCACGTCAAGGCAGCCACGTACAGGTACGTTGATCTGCCTGTTCGTGACATTCTGCCAACGTAAATGTACATGCGTTAACCACTAGGGGGCACTGTAGGGGTTATGTGTGACCTCATATGTGTTTCTAACTGTAGGGGGGCGGGGCTGGATGTGTGACGTCAGTGATCATCTTTCCCTATATCAGGAAACAGACGATCACTGACATTGCCACAATGAAGAACGGGGAAGGTGTGTGTAACGGTTACCACCGCTTACAGCCTTCCATCCATCCACGACAAGCTTATCCGACACACCAACAACCAGGCAGACATGATCCATTCCATTTCCCAGAATAAACGAGACAGCGCTCCGTTCTCTAGTTTCCAAAATGTATGAATATCTTTATTGGTTCTTAGCTTGCTTATATCCAGTACCACATAATGCAGTTAATCGCAGGACAATGTAATCTCCACCCCCCTATTCACTCACTGAGGATAATTCTTTAATTGGTAGCTAGACATGACGGCACCGTATTATCAATAGGGTTCAATTAACCTTGAATAGTAACACAGACATCTAGTTGAATAAGTTCTCTATACAGCTTTGTCACACAATGGCAGTGAGAGTGGGTGTCTTTACATTGAATAGCCAACACCTTAGGATATTTCAATAGCCTATTATACAAAAGGTATGACTCACTGGCTGACCTGGTCATGTCATCATGACTCCTTGTGATATCTCAGTCCTGCAATATGAAGTATTATTAATGTCCCGTCTCATGTAATATGAATTATGATTCACTATTAGCCACCCTATACCCAAAAGGGCACAGGGTGGATTTCGACCCAAGAGTTTTTGGTGCTGCTGGCACAAGAGTATCTCTCATCCTTCCAACGTCTCTGGGTGTCACGGGCCAATCTGTTACATCTCTCCCCTTTCGGTGGGAGATGGACACAGGAGGGAACCCCGAACGGGTTGACTCCAAAGTCCGTCAGTAGTTCCCATCCTCCAATGCTGGTATCCATACTGTACCCCAAATAAATGGCTCCAAACTGAGCATTACTCACCCCGCCAACCTCTGCCTCTCTCAGAGAACACGCCTGCCGCTGGGGAGAAGGCAGGGTAGCTGGGCTCAGTCCATCATGCTGCTGGGGTTCTGGGCAAACTGCCCCCCCTTCCTGGGGTATACCAGTGGAGACTGAAGTCCCATCCACTGGTGCTTGGTGAAAACCCCCCGGTGCTTGCAAAGCAAAGCAAACATCCTCCGTCCCAGTCCTGTACCATTTTCTGGGGTTGTGCCAGTGGAGACTGAAGTCCCATCCACTATCCCAGGAACCCCCTCTTCTGTTAGTGAGAAGCAGAGGCCTATGACACTCTGCTCTGTTGCCAGCTCTTCCGCTGGGTTGCTGTGATTGGAGACCATAGTCCCATCCACTACCACAGGATCCCCCTCTTCTGTTAGTGAGGAGCAGAGGCCCATGACACTCTGCTCTGTTGCCAGCTCTTCCGCTGGGTTGCTGTGAGTGGAGACCACAGTCCCATCCACTACCACAGTGTCCCCCACTTCCGTTAGTGAAGAGCAGAGGTCCGTGACCCTCTGTTCTGTTGCCAGTGATTTAGCTGGGGGTAAAAGCTTTACCACCTCAGCTTGTTGTTGGAGAGAGGGGCCAACCGCCCCGGCTCTCTGGAACTCCACACCATCCGCTTTGGCTTTAGGGAAGGCAATCTCCGTATTTTTCACTGCCGATTCATCAGCCAGGAGTTCATAGTTGTCATATGAACTTTCCTCATAGTCCCAGGCAATGGGAGCCCCACCCTGCTGCTGAGCAGAGTCTAGCAGCTGTCTGTAGGCGACCTCCAGCTCCCATTCCCGAATGGCCAGAAATTCTAAATCTTCCTGTGACCAGTGGCCTCCCGAGATATTCAATTTTTCCTCTCTGTGCTCCATTATATCCTCCAAGCGCCACTCCCGATCATCCCCAAAGTCGGGATCACTGGACATCCTCCAATACAACAATCCCAGGCCATCGTAGTCATAGCCTTCTGTGGGGCTGTCATCCGCTGACCACGGGCACTCTTGAGCTACATACCACCGGAGGGCTCTGTAGCTCTCATCCAGCTGCATCTCTGCCCGGATCAGCCTGCTCAACTCGGCTGTCCACTCCTGCTTCGGTTGTTTCCCCAACAACAGCATTCGTACGTCATACTGCGGCCAGTACCTTGCATAGATGGACGGCAGGACCTTTCCTTGGTGTTGCTGCTCCAGAGCTAATGCTTCCTTCCAGAGTTGGCACCGAATCACATCCGACCATCCCAACAGGACCTCCTCTGATACTGGTCCTCTATGCTGTATCCGCATCTCTTGTAACCTTCTTTGGAATTCCTCTTCCATGGAGACTGGTATCTGCACCTCTCCTCTCTCTTTAGTTGGTGCTGCTGTGACTTCAGCTCCTGCAGCACTTCTTCTCTGTAGTAAGGTGGCATTCAGAGCCGCAATAACTCGGTCCCTGATCTCCGGTGGAGGGTTAGGACCATAATGTGCCAGTCTTAGGTTAACAGCCCGATCAAAACTTTCTTCCTCGGGTGTCCTGTCCGTTACGGCGGGCCTTTTAGCTCTATCCATTTCGACCAGTTCTGCGATAATGTCCCTTTTCTTACGGTTGCTGGCCGGTCTGCCCCGGCTCTCCAGTAAGTCCATGAGGGAAGAGAGCTTCATCCGTTCATACACCGTCTCCATTGTCATGTGTCCTTGTAGCCGTCCTTCTGAAGATGGAATCATCCCACTGCTGTGCCACCAATGTAACGGTTACCACCGCTTACAGACTTCCATCCATCCACGACAAGCTTATCCGACACACCAACAACCAGGCAGACATGATCCATTCCATTTCCCAGAATAAACGAGACAGCGCTCCGTTCTCTAGTTTCCAAAATGTATGAATATCTTTATTGGTTCTTAGCTTGCTTATATCCAGTACAACATAATGCAGTTAATCACAGGACAATGTAATCTCCACCCCCCTATTCACTCACTGAGGATAATTCTTTAATTGGTAGCTAGACATGACGGCACCGTATTATCAATAGGGTTCAATTAACCTTGAATAGTAACACAGACATCTAGTTGAATAAGTTCTCTATACAGCTTTGTCACACAATGGCAGTGAGAGTGGGTGTCTTTACATTGAATAGCCAACACCTTAGGATATTTCAATAGCCTATTATACAAAAGGTATGACTCACTGGCTGACCTGGTCATGTCATCATGACTCCTTGTGATATCTCAGTCCTGCAATATGAAGTATTATTAATGTCCCATCTCATGTAATATGAATTATGATTCACTATTAGCCACCCTATACCCAAAAGGGCACAGGGTGGATTTCGACCCAAGAGTTTTTGGTGCTGCTGGCACAAGAGTATCTCTCATCCTTCCAACGTCTCTGGGTGTCACGGGCCATTCTGTTACAGTGTGTTTACACACACTTCTCCCCGTTCTTCAGCTCCTGTGACTGATCGCGGGACACCGGCGGCGATCGTGTCCGTGGGTCACGCAGGCATGGTCAGGGAGCTTCGGACCGGTTGACCCACGGCTGGGCACTTAAAGGGGACGTACCCATACATGATTGTGCCCAGTTGTGCCATTCTGCCGACGTATATTGGCGTTAGGCGGTCCTTAAGTGGTTAAGGAGCATTCTGACTTGTATAAGGGCTTTGGAGAAATGCTGAAGCAAGATGAAACTGACGGAGGATATAATTTTTAAAGCACAACAAAGCAAATCAAATGCAGCAATTTGAACATGACTGTAAAATAACCATTTAATTTAGTGACAGGTGCTTTGGTTGGTATTCAGAATGCCTTAAATTTTTTTTGAAGCAAGTGTTGACAAGCCCTCAGGAAATGGCGGAGACTTGTTATTAAAATGTAAATATACTGGGGGCATGGCCTGCTATGGACCAGGATGGAAGCCTGAAGCCCGAGCTCCGATCCACGGCCTGGACAGCAGCAACTTTTGGCAACTGATCCTCCCTGTCTCTCGCTCTTTAGAGCAGGGAAGGACCGAGAACATAGAATCCCTAGCTCTGCCCCCAACACAGCCCAGAAAAAAATTATTTGTGAACCTCTTTGTCAAAATACTGTCAAAAGTGTCTGATATGTTCACCGCAATATCGCAGGCCTGACAAAAATTGCAGATCGCCGCCATTACTAGTAAAAAATAAAAATAAATCATAAATCTATTCCCTTTTTTGTAGGCGCTATATTTTTTGCGCAAACCAATCAATATACGCTTATTGCAATTTTTTTTACCAAAAATATGTAGAAGAATACATATCAGCCTAAACTGAGAACATTTTTTTTTTTTAAATTGGGATATTATTATAACAAAAAGTAAAAAAATATTGTTTTTTTTTCAAATTGTTCTGTCTTTTTTTGTTTATAGCGCAAAAAATAAAAACCACAGAGGGGATCAAATACCACCAAAAGAAAGCTCTATTTGTGGGGAAAAAAAATGATAAAAATATAATTTGGCCGCGCAATTGTCATTCAAAATGTGTCAGTGCCGAAAGCTGAAAATTGGCCGGTTTGGCCTTGTTTCACTGTTTTCACTATTGTCAAAGAGCAAGCTCTCTCTGCCGCCAGATCCTCAAAGCCCCTACCGGCTCCATATACCAACGTCAAGCTATTCACTGACCTATCCCCTGCCACGATGTAAATGTGCAGAGCTTTTACACCAATTACATCTGTTCTTCAGCAGAAAAAAATAATCTATAAATGGGGCTTTCCGACTAAATTGTTGGTCACTCATCAACAGCAAATTGTTCCCATTCTCACTCCGAAAGATGCATATAAGA
Source organism: Rana kukunoris (assembly GCA_029574335.1). Taxonomy (NCBI): domain Eukaryota; kingdom Metazoa; phylum Chordata; class Amphibia; order Anura; family Ranidae; genus Rana; species Rana kukunoris. The sequence continues at coordinate 199,645,505 of CM056050.1, read as the reverse complement.
AGTTAACCAATTGGGGTCTGCTTCCTATCTCCTCTCGCGACACGGGATAGAGGAGTCCCACTTGCACGTCTCCTGAGGCTGGAAATATGGCGTCCAATACTGCCGAAAAACACTGAAATTAGTCCTGCCCTAGTCTTCTCTCTACTTGAGTCCGGCCAGGATGAGGCCTATTCCTTTTTCTTTCTCGTACATCACGGGACACAGAGCGGCATATTCATTACTATATGGGTTATATGGAGTACCTTCAGGTGTGGACACTGGCAATCTCAAACAGGAAGTCCCCTCCCTATATAACCCCCTCCCCTAGAGGGAGTCCCTCAGTTTTTTCACCAGTGTCTTAGGTGTTGGTCACGGAATAGCTTTGCTCCACATCCTTGGGATTAAGGGCGGGCTAACCGGATCTGTCCAAGGAGCCTCAGTGCCAAAGTGGACAGTACCCGGGCCCCAAACCGTGGGGTTTTGCCTATAATGCTCCTCTTTGGAGGGCTGGACCCTGGGCCCAGGACTTGGAGTTTGTAAAAACCATAAGTTCCTGTTTGCCAGGGTGCTATATAGGTCCAGGACAGTGGGTACCTTCATAGGACCCCAGGGCCTGAAGGTCTACTACGCTACCCATGGAGATGGGAGAAGATTGGATCAGTTTGCTGGACAAACATCCTGCAGCATGGAGCAGGTAAGGGGGAGCCTGCGGGACTTGGTTCGACAGCAGGCTCTCCGGGGTAACCTAAAAGGGGGGTAGCCTAAGTATGCTCTGCATGGGCAACCTTGCTCACTATGTCTGAGAGAGACAGGATGACACCTTTTTTCCCCCATCACTAGGTTCCCCTGTCTAAGAATGTGTTGCTAGCTAATCTGCTGCTTTCTTCCTAGGACTAGTAAGGATCCCTAGGGGCCTTTTGGAGAGTCCTACCTGGCCGGGGGTTTGAATCTGCCGCCTGTTTCTGCAGTCCTGGGTCTCCAGCAGCGCGGCTCCTCCATGTTCCTCCTGTTCCGGCATACGCGCGCGCGCGCGTGCGCGCGCACGTCTTATAGACGTTTTTCGCGCCGTTCAGACAGGAGGGCGGGGGGGGGCGTGCCTGCGGCGTCATACAGGGGCGCGCCTTGTGCTGTTATAGATCAGCAGGCATTGTCAATGCTCAGTCTGAGGCTGATTTCAGAAGGAGAGGACGCAGAGCGGCAGAACAGTGACTCCCGGTGGTGGAAGAGGGGTAGTACATGCTGGACTTTGTTCCAATGCCTTTTTTGTTAAGCCAAGAAATTTCCCTTTTTGCAGCAGGTTGGAGGCTGGCAAACTAAGTTTGGGGTCACTGTATGTTTTAAAAAAAAGAAAATATATATAATATATATTAAAAAAAAAAAAAAAAGAGAAAAACATACGGGATCCCATCAGTTTTTGGGCATTAGTGATCTATTGTCCCCTAAGCTCTGGTTTTGTACTCCTGGCCACTACAGTCTGTTGTGTGGCCGGAGTCCCTCGATTTTGTATTATGGCTTCCAAAGGTTCGGGGTCAAAGGGTACAAAAAAGACCAAAAAACAAAGGGGTTCCCCTTCTGATTCTGATGATATGCCGATACTTTCCCCGCAACTTATTAACATAAAGGGCGCCTTGGATGAGCCATTAGGGGGATCTGGTGCGGAGGCTGGCCCAGATCAGCCCAGCCCTGTGTTTATCACAGAGCAGATGCTAGCCGTATCCCTAGGGGGGCTAGAAGAGAGAATAGCAGCATTGATCGCTAGAGCTATTCCTGGTAAGAAACGGGTTAGATCCCCATCACCAAGAGGTGTATCCTCAGATGCTGAGATTCTCTCTCCGGAGGAATTGGAATCACAGGAGGATCAACTAGACCTGAACCAAGAGGGTTCAGGGATTGAGGGATCTGCCTCTGAGGAACCATTTTCAGACTCCCAGACAGAAAGACTGTGGGTACAGTCTTTGACGGACATGGTCCGCTCGGCAGTTAGTTTACCATTGCCAGAGCCTCAGGTTCCTCCGGTATCCTCTCTGGGCTCTTTGAAAGCTCCGTTAAGCAACGCAGTGTTTCCGGTCCATCCTCTCTTGGAGGAATTGATCTTTCGGGATTGGGTACGACCGGACAGGATTTTTCTGCCACCGAAAAGATTTGCGGTCATTTACCCCATGGAGGAAAAATTCTCCAAGAGGTGGAGGCTCCCAGTAGTGGATGCAGCCATCTCATGTGTGAATAAATCACTAACTTGCCCGGTGGAAAACATACATATGTTTAAAGATCCGGTTGATAAACGGTAGAGACACTTTTAAAAGCATCCTTTGCTACGGCAGGAGCAGTGGTACAGCCAGCTGTGGCTGCGATTGGTGTTTGTCAGGCGTTAAAAGACCAGACAAAAGAAATGTTAAAGGACATGACTACCCAACAAGCAGAAGAGTTTTCTGACATTCCCAGAGCTCTGTGTTTTGCTGTAGATGCTATAAAAGATTCCATCCAGCAGGCCTCTCGTTTATCACTATTTTTGGTGCACATGAGAAGGCTCTTATGGTTGAAGAACTGGGCGGCGGAGCCCCCATGCAAAAAAGCTTCTGGCAGGGTTTCCCTTCCATGGAGGACGACTCTTCGGAGAGGATCTGGATAAATATATTCAGACTATTTCAAGTGGCAAGAGTACCCTTTTACCGGTCAAAAAGACATTCCGGGGTCCTACATTTAAAAGTTAGCTCTTTCCTGTCTCGGGGCCCTCAAATTCCAGGCAGTATCGACGGCCGCCTGCACGATCCAACGTTAACAGTAGATCGCAGGGACAGGCCCCTGGGGGTAAGAGGCCATGGTATCGCAAGCCGACAAAGACAGCCCCTAAGTCTGCCTTATGAAGGGGCGCCCCCACTCTCGCGGGTGGGGGGAAGGCTTTGTTTCTTCTCAGAAGTTTGGGAAGCCAAGATCCCCGACAAATGGGTCCGGGCGTCTGTAACCACAGGCTACAGACTGCAGTTTCTAAGGTGTCCTCCGCCTCATTTTCAAGAATCAAGGCTACCAAAGGATCCAGCAAGGAAGGCCTCATTGCTGGCAGCTTTGGATCACCTGCTTTGCCAGGACGTAATAATAGAGGTGCCAGCCCAAGAGCAAGGGCTAGGTTTCTATTCCAATCTCTTTGTCATACCAAAGCCCAACGGCGATGTCAGGCCAATCTTGGACCTAAAGGGGTTAAACGGTTACCTAGGGGTTCGTTCCTTCCGGATGGAATCCATCCGGTCAGCAGCCGCCGCGCTTCAGAGGGACGATTTTCTGGCCTCCATAGACATAAAGGATGCTTACCTTCATGTACCAATCTTTCAGTCGCATCAAAGATTTTTACGCTTCGCGGTGGGGCAGCGACACTTCCAATTCAGGGCGCTCCCCTTCGGGCTGGCCACGGCCCCCCGGGTATTCACGAAGATCCTAGCCCCAGTTCTGGCCAATTTAAGGATCCAAGGGGTCACAGTCCTAGCATACTTGGACGACCTTTTAATCATAGATCACTCACAGCCGGGTCTGCAACAGGCAGTAAACCTCACGGTTCGGTACCTCGAAGGATTCGGCTGGGTCCTAAACCGGGGAAAGTCAGCGTTCCAGCCTACAAAGCAGTTGGAATACCTCGGCATGAGGTTAGACACAGAACAGCAAAGGGTGTTCCTGCCCCTTGTAAAGATCGAGGCTATCAAGGGGTTGGTTCAGTTGGTACTAAACAAGAAAAAAACCAACTATTCGCCTGTGTATGCGAGTACTAGGCAAGCTAGTGGCCACGTTCGAGGCAGTACCATACGCTCAGATCCACACTCGACACTCGTCCTACAGGCAGCCATTCTAGCAGCCTGGGGCAAGAGGGCACATGCCTTAGAGTCCCCTTTGACGCTATCATTAAGGGTCCGACAAAGCCTGGCCTGGTGGTTGAACCCCCAGAATCTTCTAAAGGGAAAATCCTTCAGCCCTGTTGTCTGGAAGGCAGTTACCACAGACGCCAGCCTGGCAGGCTGGGGGGCGGTCTTCGAGGGGTTCTCTCGCCAGGGAACTTAGGGGAAAGCAGAGAGGCAGCTCCCCATCAATATCTTGGGGATCAGAGCTGCTCGCCTAGCCCTTCTGGCATTGACCTCCAGATTAAAGGGGTTCCCGGTGAGAATCCAGTCAGACAATGCCACGGCGGTGGCATACATAAACCACCAAGGGGGAACCAGGAGTCAGGCCGCTCAAGAGCTTGATTTTTCAGTGGGCAGAGGTTCATGTACCCTGCATTTCGGCGATATTCATTCCCGGAGTGGACAACCTGCAGGCATACTTCTTAAAGTCGCCAGAGTCGGTTGCCAGGGGAGTGGTCTCGGCATCCCCAGGTCTTTCAGACAATCTGCCAGAGGTGGGGAATGCCGGACGTAGATATAATGGCATCCAGGTTCAACAAGAAACTAGACAGGTTCGTGTCTCGAGCGAGGGATCCTATGGCCTGCGGAACCGATGCGTTGGTTTGCCCTTGGCATCAATTCAAACTTCTATATGCATTCCCTCCGCTACAGTTACTCCCTCGCCTGTTGCGCAGGATCAGAGTGGAGCACAAGCCAGTCATTCTAGTAGCTCCGGCTGGGCCCCGGAGGACTTGGTACTCACTAGTCCTGAAGATGGCAGTGGGAGACTCTTGGAATCTTCCTCTACAACCAGACCTACTCTCACAGGGCCCGATCCTCCACCCTACATTACAGCGTCTAAATTTGTCGGCCTGGAGGCTGAATCCCTGATTCTCAGGGGTAGAGGTCTGTCTAGGCAGGTAATTCCTACCCTGATTAGGGCTAGAAAGCCGGCCTCCAGGGTGATTTATTACAGGGTGTGGAGGAACTACGTAGGCTGGTGTGAATCCAAAAGATGGAATTCCCGTAAATATACTATTGACAGGGTGTTAAGTTTTCTCCAGCTAGGAGTGGATAAAGGCCTGGCACTAAGCACAATCAAGGGACAGATCTCAGCTCTGTCAGTGTGGTTTCAGAGGCCGCTGGCCATCCACTCGCTGGTAAAGACCTTCTTACGGGGGGTCTTGCGTATTAATCCTCCTGTCAAGTCACCACTTTGTCCATGGGACTTTAAATCTTGTTCTGTCATCCCTACAGAAACAACCCCTTGAGCCGTTGGCTGAGGTACCTTGATTTTACTGACTAGAAAGTCGGTATTTCTGATCACCATAGTTTCGGCCAGGAGAGTATCGGAATTGGCAGCCTTATCTTGTAAGGAACCATATCTCATTTTTCATAAGGATAGGGCGGGGTTCCGTCCTCATTCTTCCTTTCTACCAAAGGTTATATCCAGTTTCCACCTGAACCAGGATGTGGTACTTCCATCCTTCTTCCAAAACCCACCTCTAGAAAGGAGGGGTTGCTGCATACGTTGGATACTGTCAGGGCCATAAAGGCCTATCTTAAAGCTACAGAGAAGGTTCGGAAAACAGATGTGGTGTTCGTTTTACCGGAAGGGCCCAAGATGGGTCAGGCAGCTGCTTGATCCACCATCGCAAGATGGATTAAACAATTAATCGTTCAGGCCTGCGGTTTGAAGAGGTTGCCTCCTCCTTTGTCGGCAAAGGCCCATTCTACCAGGGCCATGGGCACCTCCTGGGCAGCACATCATCAGATCTCTAGGGCTCGAATAGGCAAGGCAGCAACGTAGTCATTACAAAATTTTATCAATTGGACGTAAGAAGGAATGCGGATACAGCCTTTGGGCAGTCAGTACTACAGGCCGCGATTCAAGCTCCTCAGGATCTGAGGGGGCTCCCTTGATTTGATTTGAGATTTACATTTCTCGTTTAAGTTGGATTTACTAGTATCTGAGTATACCTCTAAAATTAAATCCTTCTTTGGAAGATGTCTCCCTCCCCTCATTAAAGCATTGCTTTCGGACATCCCATATAGTAATGAATATGCCGCTCTGTGTCCCGTGATGTACGAGAAAGAAAAAGGGATTTTTAAATACAGCTTACCTGTAAAATCCTTTTCTTGGAGTACATCACGGGACACAGAGCTCCCACCCCTCTTTTGGGTGACCATTTTGGGAGGCATACTGCTTGCTACAAAACTGAGGGACTCCCTCTAGGGGAGGGGGTTATATAGGGAGGGGACTTCCTGTTTGAGATTGCCAGTGTCCACACCTGAAGGTACTCCATATAACCCATATAGTAATGAATATGCCGCTCTGTGTCCCGTGATGTACTCCAAGAAAAGGATTTTACAGGTAAGCTGTATTTAAAAATCCCTTTTTTTTTGTTCCACCCCCCAGGTTAAAGTGTGCTAGGCACACAAGTTTGTTCTATTGGCTGCCTATATCGTTTGACTTAAGCATTGCATATTGCTTCAAAGGGGTAATTCCCCCAAAAACCTTTTTTTAACATTGATTGAGGCTCGTTATGTCAAGGGGAATCGGGTGTTTTTTTATTAGAAACGAAGCAGTACTTACCGTTTTACAGATGCATCGTCTCCGTCGCTTCCGGGTATGATCGTCTGGTCTGGGCGTGCCTATTTGATTGACAGGCTTCTGACGGTCGCATACATCGCGCCACGAGTAGCCGAAAGAAGCCGAGCGACGGTGCGGCTCTATACTGCGCCTGCGCACCGTCGTTCGGCTACTTTCGGAAAATCGTGACGCGATGTATGCGACCTCGGAAGCCTGTCAATCAAATAGGAACGCCTATAGTCGGAGACCATACCCGGAAGCGTCGGAGACGATGCATCTCTAAAACGGTAAGTACTGCTTCATTTCTAAAAAAAAACAACCCGATTCCCCTTGACATAACGAGCCTCAGTCAATGTTAAAAAAAAGGTTTTTGGGGGAACTACCCCTTTAACTGCTCAATTTGTTTTGTTTTTGTGTTCTGATAATTGTCATTTGCAAGTAACTGACATACCCTCTATTTATTTTATTCCTGCTCCTTTCAGCGTTGTTGATAGGTGTGGTCTCCTTCTCTTTACTCGTCATTTTACCGCCATGGCCCTCACGCTCACCTCTTTGAATGTTAAATGCCTGAATTCCCCTTTTAAGCGAAATCTACTTTGGAAAGAAGCTTTGGCGCAACACGCAGATGTTCTCTGTATACAAGAAACTAATTTCTCTAAACTAAAACAACCCTTATGTAGCCATAGAAAATACCCGCATTGTTGTTTTGCCAGTGCCCCCCAAAAAAAGAGAGGGGTGATGATTGCCGTCAGCGCAGCAGTGGACTTTTCATTGCTTCACAGTGTCTTGGATGAGGATGGTAGATATCTGATCCTCTCTGCAACAATTGATAAATGTCCCCTCACCATTATTAATATTAATGCCCCCAACACAGCCCAGAAAAAAATTCTTTGTGAACCTCTTTGTCAAAATAGTGTCAAACGTGTCTGATATGTTCACCGCAATATCGCAGGCCTGACAAAAATTGCAGATCGCCGCCATTACTAGTAAAAAATAAAAATAAATCATAAATATATTCCCTTTTTTGTAGGCGCTATATTTTTTGCGCAAACCAATCAATATACGCTTATTGCAATTTTTTTTACCAAAAATATGTAGAAGAATACATATCAGCCTAAACTGAGAACATTTTTTTTTTTTTTTAAATTGGGATATTATTATAACAAAAAGTAAAAAAATATTGTGTTTTTTTCAAATTGTTCTGTCTTTTTTTGTTTATAGCGCAAACAATAAAAACCACAGAGGGGATCAAATACCACCAAAAGAAAGCTCTATTTGTGGGAAAAAAATGATAAAAATATAATTTGGCCGCGCAATTTTCATTCAAAATGTGTCAGCTCCGAAAGCTGAAAATTGGTCTGGGCAGGAAGGGGGTTTAAGTGCCCAGTAAGTAAGTGGTTAATGTTCACTGTGTGCATTGTCCCTGTTCTGCTGACAACCTTTTACCACACAGGAGGTGAAGTTAAATTTTCTACAGCAGCATAGGTGGAAAAAAATGATTTTCTTTATTAGAGTTTGTGAAGGCTAAAACCTGTATTAGATTTGTATTTCTGTCTTTGTCCCTGTTCCAAAATTCCCCTTTTCTGTTCAGTAAATCTGTTGTTATCAGCTTACAGTAGGAAGTGAAGGTAAATCTTTCTAAGCCAAACTTTTTCCATATAACTTGCTTGAAAAAGGTGATGATTGAAGGGGGTGCTGTGCTAGAGATGCTGAGCAAAGTGGAGGTCAGAGAAGTGTTGGGTAGGGATGAGTTCAAGGTTTGGTCCAAACACAAATTCAAACTAAACTTGTGTTTTTTGTGCGTTTGTCCAAGCACCTGATGTTTTGCTTGTTTGGCAAGTGCCTAATATGTTTTATAGAAATTGTATTTTTACCACTAATATATATGACAGATGCCTTTCTGTCAATGATCATTTAGGGCTTATGTATACTTGCTTCAAACTTAATACATTAAAACACATACTGCTTCAACATGCTTTTTTGGGGCTTGTTTACACTTGCTGTGACTGACAGAATACACACATTAAAGTACCTACCACTTCAGCTTGCTTTATTGATGTGTTGTTGATGCTTCTGTGATTTCTGGAAGCCATAATGAAGGTTGGCAACTGTCCTTTCTTTGTGTGTTGGTTTTCTATTTTTTTCAAAAAGGGAAGTAATAATGTAATATTTTAAAAGTGAAGCAAAGCTAACACAAAATTAAAGCTCCTGTGCTACAGGTGTGCTTAACCACTTAAGACCTGTACCATTATGCAGGTTAAGGACCTTGCCCCTTTTTGCGATTCGGCACTGTGTCGCTTTAACTGACAATTGCGCGGTCGTGCGACATGGCTCCCCAACAAAATTGGCGTCATTTTTTTCCCCACAAATAGAGCTTTCTTTTGGTGGTATTTGATCACCTCTGTGGTTTTAATTTTTTGCTCTGTAAACAAAAATACACTGAAAATTTTGAAAAAAGTGCAATATTTTTTACTTTTTTCTATAATAAATATCCCCAAAAAGGATATAAAAAAACATTTCTCAGTTTAGGCCGATACATATTCTTCTACCAATTTTTGGTAAAAAAAAAATATCGCAAAATTTATAGCGTTTACAAAATAGGGGATAGTTTTATGGAATTTTTATTATTATTTTTTTTTTAATACTAATGGTGGCGATCATGATTGCGACATTATGGCGGACACATCAGACAATTTTGACACATTTTTGGGACCATTGTCATTTCCACAGCGAAAGTGCTATAAAAATGCACTGATTACTGTGAAAATGACAATTGCAGTTTAGGAGTTAACCACTAGGGGGCACTGTATGGGTTCAGTGTGACCTCATATGTGTTTCTAACTGTAGGGGGGCTGGGCTGGATGTGTGACATCAGTGATCGTCTTTCCCTATATCAGGGAACAGACGATCACTGACATTGCCACACTGAAGAACGGGGAAGGTGTGTTTACACACACCTTTCCCCGTTCTTCAGCTCCTGTGACTGATCGCGGGACACCGGCGGCGATCGTGTCCGTGGGCCCTGTCGGCGTGGTCACGGAGCTTTTGACCTCCATCTACCTGTAAATAAATGACTAGCTTGTGTACTGTTTTATAAATATATTTTTATACACAGAATGAAATATGTTTTTTGTTTTTTTTAATGGTGCAATCATTGGGAAATTTTATTTTAGCATCTATTTATCAAAAATAATGTCTATATATCAATATGAAAAGGTCCTCCATATTTATTGTATGCTAATAATTTAATGCAGTTCCACAAAAATTTGTATTAGGCCACGTACACATGATCAGACATGTCCGATGAAACTGGTCTGCAGACCGGTTTCATCGGACCAAATTGATGGTGTGTACGGCCTATCGGACCATTTTCCATCTGACCAAAGTTTTAAAACATGCTTTAAAAACCTGTCTGCTGGACACCTGTCCAGCAGACAGGTTCGATGGTTAGTACACAAAAGCATCGGACCAAAAACCCGCGCATGCTCAGAATCAAGTCGACGCATGCTTGGAAGCAATTTCATCACGTCGTCGTGTTCTACGTCACCGTGTTCTGGTCTGATCGGATTTTTGGTCCGATGGTGTGTACCATCAGACCACTTCAGCCTGGTCCGATGAAAATGGTCCGTCGGACAAGTTTCATCGGACCGGTCCGATTGTGTGTACAGGGCCTCAGTTTACATTTAACCGCTTACAGACCAGAAGATTTGGCTGCTTAATGACAAGGCCATTTTTGCGATACAGCGCGGTGTCAATTTAACTGACAAATGTGAAATCATGCGACATTGTAACCAAACAAAATTGACGTCCTTTTTTTCCCACAAATAGAGATTTCTTTTGGTGGTATTTGATCACCTCTGCGGTTTTAATTTTTTGCGCTATAAACAAAAATAGAGCGCCAAGTTTGGAAAAAAAAAAACAATATTTTTTACTTTTGATATAATAAATATCCCCAAAAATGTTTTTAAAAAACAAATTCCTTTATCAGTTTAGAATGTATGGAAGAGCCCTGGGGCCATCATAAAAAAAAAAATATACAAAATTCTGAGATTAAATCTCAGAATTCTGAGATTAAATCTCAGAATTCTGAGATTAAAACTCAGAATTCTGAGTTTCAAAGTCAGAATTCTGAGATTAAATCTCAGAATTCTGAGATTAAAACTCAGAATTCTGAGTTTCAAAGTCAGAATTCTGAGATTAAATCTCAGAATTCTGAGATTCAAAGTCAGAATTCTGAGATTAAATCTCAGAATTCTGAGATTAAATCTCAGAATTCTGAGATTTAATCTCAGAATTCTGAGTTTCAAAGTCAGAATTCTGAGATTAAATCTCAGAATTCTGAGATTCAAAGTCAGAATTCTGAGATTAAATCTCAGAATTCTGAGATTAAATCTCAGAATTCTGAGTTTCAAAGTCAGAATTCTGAGATTAAATCTCAGAATTCTGAGATTAAATCTCAGAATTCTGAGTTTTTTTTTAAGCATAGTTATCTATATTAGGAGGATTTTAGGAGCAATTAGCAATAATGTAGTAACACCCATAGACCATCATTCTGCAGACATACAAGTCTTGTGCTCTATATATGGATCTGTAAATCTATCTTAGTTACAGAACACAGTATGGTGAAGCAGGCAGTGCTGGGCTCTCTGGTTCCTCTACTGTATTCATAGTTCCTTTGCTGAAAACATAAAGAGAGATGCTGAAAACGATTGTATTGTGTGTGTAGGGGGGGGGGTTGGGATTGAAGACACAGCTTCTATAGATAAAAGAACACAATGCACCCAACTTTTAGGAAACATTGCACTCTTACCCCAACATGAGGGAATTGTGAGCACAATGTGTGTCTTTGTTCAGACTGGAGGGATGTTGAAAACGAGTATATTGTGTATTTGGGGGTGGGGGTAATGAAACAGCTTCCATAGATAACTTAACACAATGCACCCCAACTTTTGGAAAATCACACTATTGCCCCAACATGACAGGTTTGCATTGTTTGAGAAATAGCTCAAGGCATAGAGAAATGGTCTCTGGTGTGTGATGTTTTGTGAGTTCGAATCCAGGAAAGAGCACAATTTTTTTTTAAGTTTATATATACATATTATTTTATACATTACTTTTAGATTAAATAGGGATGTCCCAATACCAATATTAGCAAATCAATATATTGAAAATATATATTAAAAAAAAAATAATAATTAAGATCTGAGCTGGATTCGAACCCTAAAAGTCATTCTCATGGAAGACTGTTCATCTAGCCATTTAGCTACTGACCAAGACATGAATCTCAATTGTTTTTTTAGGTTCAGTATGTGGTGCATTCTCTGTAAGAATTCGTCCAGACATGTAATTGCTATAATCAAGCCGTTCTGACCATAAAAACACATTGTCCTTCTGCTTTGTAGCCATTCACAAATCTCTCATGTTGGTGTAACAGTGCAATGTTTCCTAAAAGTTGGGGTGCATTGTCTTCTGTTATCTATGGAAGCTGTGTCTCCCCCCCCTACTCACACACAGAATACACTCGTTTTTAGCATGACTCATTATGTTACAGCAGATGACAGCAAACTGAGGAACTATAATACAGTAGAGGAACTGTGTGCTGTAACTAAAATAGATTTACAGATCCATATACAGAGCACAAGACTTGTATGTCTGCAGAATGGGGGTCTGTGGGTGTTACTACATTATTATTGATTGTTCCCTAAAATCCTCCTAATATAGATTACTATATTTAGAAACTCAGAATTCTGAGATTAAATCTCAGAATTCTGACTTTTAATCTCAGAATTCTGAGATTTAATCTCAGAATTCTGAGATTTAATCTCAGAATTCTGACTTTGAAACTCAGAATTCTGACTTTGAAACTCAGAATTCTGACTTTGAAACTCAGAATTCTGAGATTTAAAGTCAGAATTCTGAGTTTCAAAGTCAGAATTCTGAGATTAAAAGTCAGAATTCTGAGATTAAAAGTCAGAATTCTGAGATTAAATCTCAGAATTCTGAGTTTCAAAGTCAGAATTCTGAGATTAAAAGTCAGAATTCTGAGATTTAAAGTCAGAATTCTGACTTTTAATCTCAGAATTCTGACTTTTAATCTCAGAATTCTGACTTTGAAACTCAGAATTCTGACTTTTAATCTCAGAATTCTGACTTTTAATCTCAGAATTCTGACTTTTAATCTCAGAATTCTGACTTTAAATCTCAGAATTCTGATTTTTAATCTCAGAATTCTGACTTTAAATCTCAGAATTCTGAGTTTCAAAGTCAGAATTCTGAGTTTCAAAGTCAGAATTCTGAGAATAAATCTCAGAATTCTGAGATTAAATCTCAGAATTCTGAGATTAAAAGTCAGAATTCTGAGATTAAATCTCAGAATTCTGAGTTTCTAAATATAGTAATCTATATTAGGAGGATTTTAGGGAACAATCAAGAATAATGTAATAACACCCACAGACCCCCATTCTGCAGACATACAAGTCTTTTGCTCTGTATATGGATCTGTAAATCTATTTTAGTTACAGCACACAGTATGGTGAAGCAGGCATTGCTGGGCTCTATGGTTCCTCTACTGTATTATAGTTCCTCAGTTTGCTGTCATCTGCTGTAACACATAAAGAGTCATGCTGAAAACGAGTGTATTCTGTGTGTGGGGGGACACAGCTTTCATAGATAACAGAAGACAATGCACCCCAACTTTTAGGAAACATTGCACTGTTACACCAACATGAGAGAATTGTGAATGGCTACAAAGCAGAAGGACAATGTGTTTTTATGGTCAGAACGGCTTGATCATAGCAATTACATGTCTGGACCAATTCTTACAGAGAATGCACCACATAATAAACATAAAAAAACAGTAGAGATTCATGTCTTGGTCAGTAGCTAAATGGCTAGATTAACAGTCTCCCATGAGAATGACTTTTAGGGTTCGAATCCAGCTCAGAGCTTAATAATTTTATTTTTTTTAATATATATTTTCAATATATTGATTTGCTAATATTGGTATTGGGACATCCCTATTTAATCTAAAAGTAAAGTATAAAATAATATGTATATATAAACTTAAAAAAAAAGTGTGCTCTTTCCTGGATTCGAACTCACAAAACATCACACACCAGAGACCATTTCTCTATGCCTTGAGCTATTTCTCAAACAATAGAAATCTCTCCTGTTGCGGCAATAGTGTGATGTTTTCCAAAAGTTGGGGTGCATTGTGTTAAGTTATCTATGGAAGCTGTTTCATTACCCCCACCCCCAAATACACAATATACTCGTTTTCAACATCCCTCCAGTCTGAACAAAGACACACATTGTGCTCACAATTCCCTCATGTTGGGGTAAGAGTGCAATGTTTCCTAAAAGTTGGGTGCATTGTGTTCTTTTATCTATAGAAGCTGTGTCTTCAATCCCAACCCCCCCCCCCCTACACACACAATACAATCGTTTTCAGCATCTCTCTTTATGTTTTCAGCAAAGGAACTATGAATACAGTAGAGGAACCAGAGAGCCCAGCACTGCCTGCTTCACCATACTGTGTTCTGTAACTAAGATAGATTTACAGATCCATATATAGAGCACAAGACTTGTATGTCTGCAGAATGATGGTCTATGGGTGTTACTACATTATTGCTAATTGCTCCTAAAATCCTCCTAATATAGATAACTATGCTTAAAAAAAAACTCAGAATTCTGAGATTTAATCTCAGAATTCTGAGATTTAATCTCAGAATTCTGACTTTGAAACTCAGAATTCTGAGATTTAATCTCAGAATTCTGAGATTTAATCTCAGAATTCTGACTTTGAATCTCAGAATTCTGAGATTTAATCTCAGAATTCTGACTTTGAAACTCAGAATTCTGAGATTAAATCTCAGAATTCTGAGATTTAATCTCAGAATTCTGAGATTTAATCTCAGAATTCTGACTTTGAATCTCAGAATTCTGAGATTTAATCTCAGAATTCTGACTTTGAAACTCAGAATTCTGAGTTTTAATCTCAGAATTCTGACATTTAATCTCAGAATTCTGACTTTGAAACTCAGAATTCTGAGATTTAATCTCAGAATTCTGAGATTTAATCTCAGAATTTTGTATATTTTTTTTTTTATGATGGCCCCAGGGCTCTTCCATAAGAATGATATATATTCTTCTTAATATTTTTGGTAAAAAAAAAAAATAGCAATTGATTAGTTTGCACACAAGTTATAGCGTCTACAAACTATGGGAAAGATTTATGGCATTTTTATATTATTTTTATTATTATTATTAATATTTTACTAGTAATGGCAGTGATCAGCGATTTATAGTGGTACTGTAACATTGCGGACAGATCAGACACTTTTTATAATTTTTTTGGGACCATTGACATCTGACATCCAGTGATCAGGGCTATAAAAACTGTGTAAATGTCACCGGCAGGGAAGGGGTTAAAACTAGGGGTGATCAAGGGGTTAAATGTGTTCCCTATTTAGTGTTTCTATCTTTGTTCCTACTTACTAGGAACAAACTATATGTCACCTCTCCCTTGACAGAACAGGGAGTTGTGTATTTACACACACACACAAATCCCCCAATCTAGCTCTCGTTCCCGCAATCGTGGGTGGCCGGTGGCGATCGCGCCCCCTGGCCATGCGCATCGGGTCCCCCCCTTCTTAAAGGGGAACACGTACCTGTACGGCAATTCACAGGAACGCAACACTTTGCCGATGTATATTGCCGTGAGCCAGTCAGCAAGTGGTTAAAATATAAATACAGAACCAGTTCAAATTAGAAACTGTTAGGAAAGTCATATGTTATCACATATATTGGAAAAGTGAAATTATGAGTGATGGAGTTCTGAGGAGACAAATTGTCCTCAATAACAAAACCTGAATTCATCAAATACCACAGTTGACATGCTTTGTGGAGGAAAAGGAAGTAAGCTTGTTTCATTCAAACCTGTGTATAAGTCTGTATAACAAGTTTGAAACTATAACTTGATGTTAATAACGAATTTGATTTGACATAATAGGATAGAATGGATTGACAAAAGAATTTGCTCACTCAACAGAGCCCATAAATTAGTCATTGGTTTCCAGCTGTTATTTTAGGAATATTTCCTGTTTCCTTGGAGATACAGTTAGTCTTAGGGATCATACTACCATACATTTTACGTTGTCATTTTATGCTATGCAAATTCTATGCAAGAAAACGATGTGCAGGGTATAGACTAATTTCATATCAACACACCAACAAAATATGCTTAAAAGTACATTTCATTTGGTTCGTATTTTTTGTTTTTTTAAAGTAATTCTATTCCTTTGAATGCTATATGTTGTCATTTCATAATGTAATATTAAATAAGTGCACAGAAAATAAATACATTTTATTTTCAATGTGTTAAATGTCAATAAACGTTTTAATTTAAATAAACACTTCCTCTGAGTTTTTTTTTAACGCTCCTACCCAACACATCAGGTCCAACACCACACTCAATACTCTCCTTCTGCCCAGTTACCACTGATGAAGTTAATAAACTCCTCTCCATGGCCCACCTCACTACATGGCCTCTAGATCCTGTCCCCTCTCAAATATTGCAACAGGGCCGATCCTACCCGGGGTGCAGTGGGTGCCCCGCACCCAGCGCTGTCATGCGCGAGGCGCCGAGCGAGCCGCCGAGGAGGTTCTTTTTTTTTTTTTAACCCGAGCCGCCGAGGAGGTTGTTTTTTTTTTTTTTGTTATTTCCGAGCGGCCGAGCGGCCGAGCCGCCGAGCCGCCGAAGCAATCCGAGACCCGAGCGGGATGTGACGACGTGACGTCACACGGCCGCTCGGCTCCACCCACCGTGACCTCTGCCACAGCCATCTTCAGACAGCGTGCGGGAGCGAGCGCCGAGCGGAGCTGCCGCCTGATTCAGCTGAGATTGAGCGCCTCTGCCTCAGCCTGCCATGTCCTGGGTGGGTCTGTACTAATGGGGGTTGTCCTGGGGGAGTCTTTACTAATGGGGGGTTATCCTAGGGGAGTATGTACTAATGGGGGGTTTGTCCTGGGTGGGTCTGTACTAATGGGGGGTTGTCCTGGGGGAGTCTGTACTAATGGGGGATTGTCCTAGGGGAGTATGTATTAATGGGGGGTTTGTCCTGGGGGGGTCTGTACTAATGGGGGGTTGTCCTGGGTGGGTCTGTACTAATGGGGGGTTGTCCTGGGGGAGTCTGTACTAATGGGGGGTTGTCCTAGGGGAGTATGTACTAATGGGGGGTTTGTCCTGGGGGGGGTCTGTACTAATGGGGGGTTGTCCTGGGTGGGTCTGTACTAATGGGGGGTTGTCCTGGGGGAGTCTGTACTAATGGGGGGTTGTCCTAGGGGAGTATGTACTAATGGGGGGTTTGTCCTGGGGGGATCTGTACTAATGGGGGGTTGTCCTGGGTGGGTCTGTACTAATGGGGGGTTTGTCCTGGGGGAGTCTGTACTAATGGGGGGTTGTCCTAGGGGAGTATGTACTAATGGGGGGTTTGTCCTGGGGGGGTCTGTACTAATGGGGGGTTATCTTGGGTGGGTCTGTACTAATGGGGGGTTGTCTTGGGTGGGTCTGTACTAATGGGGGGTTGTCCTGGGTGGGTCTGTACTAATGGGGGGTTGTCCTGGGGGAGTCTGCACTAATGGGGGGTTGTCCTAGGGGAGTATGTACTAATGGGGGGTTTGTCCTGGGTGGGTCTGTACTAATGGGGGGTTGTCCTGGGGGAGTCTGTACTAATGGGGGGTTGTCCTGGGGGGGTCTGTACAAATGGGGGGTTTGTCCTGGGGGGGTCTGTACTAATGGGGGTTTGTCCTGGGGGGGTCTGTACTAATGGGGGGTTGTCTTGGGTGGGTCTGTACTAAAGGGGGGTTGTCCTAGGGGAGTATGTATTAATGGGGGGTTTGTCCTGGGGGGTCTGTACTAATGGGGGATTGTCCTAGGGGAGTATGTATTAATGGGGGGTTTGTCCTGGGGGGGGGTCTGTACTAATGGGGGTTGTCCTGGGTGGGTCTGTACTAATGGGGGGTTGTCCTGGGGGAGTCTGTACTAATGGGGGGTTGTCCTAGGGGAGTATGTACTAATGGGGGGTTTGTCCTGGGGGGGTCTGTACTAATGGGGGGTTTGTCCTGGGGGGGTCTGTACTAATGGGGGGTTTGTCCTGGGGGAGTCTGTACTAATGGGGAGTATGTACTAATGGGGGGTTTGTCCTGGGGGGGGTCTGTACTAATGGGGGGTTGTCTTGGGTGGGTCTGTACTAATGGGTGGTTGTCCTGGGTGGGTCTGTACTAATGGGGGGTTGTCCTGGGTGGGTCTGTACTAATGGGGGGTTGTCCTGGGGGAGTCTGTACTAATGGGGGGTTGTCCTAGGGGAGTATGTACTAATGGGGGGTTTGTCCTGGGTGGGTCTGTACTAATGGGGGGTTGTCCTGGGGGAGTCTGTACTAATGGGGGGTTGTCCTGGGTGGGTCTGTACTAATGGGGGGTTGTCCTGGGGGAGTCTGTACTAATGGGGGGTTGTCCTAGGGGAGTATGTACTAATGGGGGGTTTGTCCTGGGTGGGTCTGTACTAATGGGGGGTTGTCCTGGGGGGGTCTGTACTAATGGGGGGTTTGTCCTGGGGGGGTACTAATGGGGGGTTTGTCCTGGGGGGTCTGTCTGTACTAATGGGGGGTTTGTCCTGGGTGTACTAATGGGGGGTCTGTGGGTCTGTACTAATGGGGGGTTGTCCTGGGGGAGGTACTAATGGGGTTGTCCTAGTATGTACTAATGGGGGGTTTGTCCTGGGGGGGTCTGTCTGGGGGGTTGTCCTGGGTGGGTCTGTACTAATGGGGGGTTTGTCCTGGGGGAGTCTGTACTAATGGGGGGTTGTCCTAGGGGAGTATGTACTAATGGGGGGTTTGTCCTGGGGGGGGTCTGTACTAATGGGGGGTTATCTGGGTGGGTCTGTACTAATGGGGGGTTGTCTTGGGTGGGTCTGGGGGGGTTGTCCTGGGTGGGTCTGTACTAATGGGGGGTCTGTACTAATGGGGGGTTGTCCTGGGGGGGGTCTGTACTAATGGGGGGTTTGTCCTGGGGGGGTCTGTACTAATGGGGGGTTTGTCCTGGGGGGTCTGTACTAATGGGGGGTTGTGGGTGGGTCTGTACTAAAGGGGGGGTCTGGGGAGTATGTATTAATGGGGGGTTTGTCTAAATGGGGGGTTAGGGGAGTATGTATTAATGGGGGGTTTGTCCTGGGGGGGTCTGTACTAATGGGGGGTTGTCCTGGGGGGGGGAGTCTGTACTAATGGGGGGTTGTCCTAGGGGGGTTGTCCTGGGGGGTCTGTACTAATGGGGGGTTTGTCCTGGGGGGGGGTCTGTACTAATGGGGGGTTTGTCCTGGGGGGGTCTGTACTAATGGGGGGTTGTCCTGGGTGGGTCTGTACTAATGGGGGGTTGTCCTGGGGGAGGGGGGTTGTCCTGGGGGGTACTAATGGGGGGTCTGTACTAATGGGGGGTTGTCCTGTCTGTACTAATGGGGGGTTGTCCTGTCTGTACTAATGGGGGGTTTGTCTAATGGGGGGTTTGTCTGGGGGGTCTCTGGGGGGTCTGTACTAATGGGGGGTGTACTAATGGGGGGGTTGTCCTGGGGGTGTCTGTACTAATGGGGGGTTGTCATGGGGGGTTGGTCCTTGTCTAATGGGGGGTTTGTCTGGGGGGGTCTGTACTAATGGGGGGTTGTCCTGGGGGGTCTGTAGGGGGGTTTGTCCTGGGGGGGGTCTGTACTAATGGGGGGTTTTCCTGGGGGGGTCTGTATAATGGGGGGTTGTCTGGGTGGGTCTGTACTAAAGGGGGGTTGTCCTGGGGGAGTCTGTACTAATGGGGGGTTGTCCTGGGGGGGGTCTGTACTAATGGGGGGTTTGTCCTGGGGGGGTCTGTACTAATGGGGGGTTGTCCTGGGTGGGTCTGTACTAAAGGGGGGTTGGTCTATAATGGGGGGTTGTCTGGGGGGTCTGTACTAATGGGGGGTGTCCTGGGGGTAGGGGGTCTGTACTCATGGGGGGTGGTTTGTCCTGGGGGGTCTGTACTAGGGAGGGGGTAGGGAGTGCACTGAGGAGGGGGTCTATACTTAGGGGGGGGTCAGGGGCGACTATAGGTGGAGGAAGGGGGGCCACCATGTTTTACCTCAACTGGTGACAACAACCCTAGTGACGCCACTGCAGCTGCGGGCTCTTCATTCCTCCTCCCACTCTCTCTCCTCCTTCTCTTCACGCGCAATGCTGTACTAGCGATGCTTGCCAGGGAAGAAATAGAATAGAAAAAGGAGCAGAGAAGAGGATTGTGGGACTTGTAGTTCGGGGACTGGCAGCCCCACTGTAAAAAAGAAACTGCAGCCCACACGGCTTCAGCTGAATGGGGGAGAGAGAGAGAGCCAGGACCCCAGGAAAGCTTTTAGGGAAGTGCACCCAGGACTCCAGAGGACAGTGCTGAGAGAACACCATCAGAGAAAGAACCCCACTGCCGTGCGCCACCAGAGGGAAAGCCACACAGCCTAGTGCCATCCCTGGCAGAGAAAGGATTGGAGTTATTGCCAGAATACAGATCTGGGCTCTACCCAGTGGAGTATCCATGAGCAATTCAGATTGAGCTGACTCCTGATCAGAGGAACTGGTGTTGTTGGTCAGGTGAGAGCCGATCGGCCATTATCTACTTATGTCAATAGGAACTGCAGTCTCTGACCATCTCCTGTATTATATCTGCAGTCTCTGACTGTCTCCTGTATTATTTCTCCAGTCCCTGACCGTCTCCTGTAGTATGTCTGCAGTCTCTGACCATCTCTTGTAGTATGTCTGCAGTCCCTGACCGTCTCCTGTAGTATGTCTGCAGTCTCTGACCATCTCCTGTATTATATCGCCAGTCACCGACTGTCTCCTGTAATAGGTCTACACTCTCTGACCAGCTCCTGTACTATGATTGCAGTCTCTGACCATCTCTTGTATCATGCCAGAAATATTTCTGCACCCAGGCGCCTGTGACCCTAGGATCGGCCCTGTATTGCAACCACCTTGCCACTCAATACTCAACTCCCTAACCCACATCTTCAACCTCTTCCTTTCCTCTGGCACCTTTCCTTCCCTGATCAAACATGCACTGGTTACCCCCATACTTAAAAAACCCTCACTAGACCCCACCTGTTTGAATAAGTTAAGACCCATCTCCCTGCTCCCGTTTGCCTCAAAGCTCATCAAACTTCTTGTCCATGACCGAATGAGTTGCTATCTTACAGACTACAACATTTTCGACCCCCTGCGGTCCAGGTTCCGCCCACAACATTATACTGAAACAGTCCTACTAAAACTCACCAATGACCTAGTAACTGCTAAAACCAATGGCCATTACTCCATACTCATACTCTTAGGCCACGTACACACGATCGAACATGTCCGCTGAAACTGGTCCGCAGACCAGTTTCAGCGGACATGTTCGATGGTGTGTACGGCCTATCGGACCATTTTCCAGCGGACCAAAGTTTTGTTTTGTTTTAACTTCATTCCTTTTTATTGAAAATTTTAAAACCATTTTACAAAAACAGCCAGCAAATATGCATTCTCTTTACATATAGAGTGTAAATCATAAGAAACACAATTGCACACATCAGGATTAATGTCCTCTAGGGCATACTAGAAAGGGAAAAAAATAAAAATAAACTTTTGCTCTTGTTTATTTGTCTTGTTGGCTGTATACCGCCCCCCACCCTCCTCACCCTCCCACCCTCCCACCCTTACCCCACGCCTATGAGAGCATACAGGCTCGGTATCTGGTGACATAGGTTTATCAAGAGTCGTATCGTTTTGATGTCGCAAGGTCCAGCCAGGAGATTCTGCTTGGTAAGGTATTGCTGTCACGGCCTGGAGAGGGGGTGTCCTTTTTTGCTCAGGGGCTCAAAGAGTCCTGGAAAGCCTGCCACAGGCCCCATATTTTACCAAATTTGGGATATTTCCCCAACTTAATAAAGTAGATTTTTTCCTTTGAAATTGTTTGCTTCATTGCCTCTAGCCAGTTATCTATGGATGGAGGTGCCTGCGCCTGCCATTTTTGGGCGATTAACTTACGGACCTGAAATAGGCTTCTCAATATAGCATCAAGGGTACCTTGCGGCACTCTGTTGTCATCCATGCAGCCCAATAGGCATATCCTGGCTGTTGGGTCTAATCGAGAACCGAAGGTTATATTGATATATTCTATGACTCCCACCCAATAATTGTATAGTTTCGAACACTTCCAGACCATGTGTATCAGGTCTTCTTTGTTTTTACATCTTGGGCATTCATTGTCTTGTCTCCACCCTAACTTAAACATTTTATGGGGTGTATGGTATACCCTATATAGAAGGAAAAGGTGGGACATTCTTTGGGCCGGGGCTATAGATACCAGAGGACCAAAGTTTTAAAACATGCTTTAAAACATGTCCGATGAAAACCTGTCCGTCGGACAGGTTCGATGGTTAGTACACAAAATCATCGGACCAAAAACCCGCGCATGCTCAGAATCAAGTCGACAGATGCTTGGAAGCATTGAACTTTGTTTTTTCATCACGTCGTTGTGTTCTACGTCACCGCGTTCTGGTCTGATCGGATTTTGGTCCGATGCTGTGTACGCACATCAGACCATCAGACAAGTTCCGAGTTGTCTGATGAAAACGGTCCGTCAGACAAGTCTCATCAGACATGTCTGATCGTGTGTACAGGGCCTCAGGCGTCTCTGCTGCCTTTGACACAGTTGACCACCTGCTCCTCCTTTAGCAAATTACACTCCCTTGGCTTCTGTGATTCTGCTTTATCCTGGTTCTCCTCCTACCTATCTCAGCGCACTTTCAGTGTCACTTACAGCCCAAGGCTCAGTCCTTGGGCCCCTCCTATTCTCACCTCTTCCCTGGGCCAGTTGATAACCTCTCATGGCTTCCAATACCACCTCTATGCCAACGACACCCAGCTCTATCTCTCCACTCCTCAACTCACCCCCTCGATCTCCTCATGGATCTCAAACTTACTGAATGACATATCGGTATGGATGTCACAACACTTTCCCAAACTCAAAGGGGTTGTAAAAGTTTTTTCACCTTAATGTAGCCTATGCATTAGGGTGAAAAAACACCAGCCAATCACTGTCCCCCCAGACCCCCCAGTTTTACTTACCTGAGCCAGTTCACCTGCTCGGCATGTCCCCGGCATGTTGTGACAGTACAACAGCAAAATATATATAGACATATGGCTATTGTATATATATTTTGCTGTTGCACTGTCACACTTTATCACATGCCTGAAGAAGGGGTCCTGCGCGACTCCGAAACATAGCACCTTTGTGATGTGATTTTTTGCTATTAAAACTTTTTTGGACATAGTTTGATGCTCCTTGGTGTGCTGGCAAATATGTACGCTTGCTTGATGTTTCCAGGACCCAACTGGTAATCGCTGCAGCACCCACCATTTTTATGAGCCATTTCTACCAGGAACATGTGCGATAGGAATATTGATCAGACTCTTCTCCACAGAGACCTGGCATTGATTGGATTGATTGATACAGTAGCAGCGCAGCCATTGGCTCCCACTGATTTCAATCAAATCCAATGATGCAGGAGACGGGGGGCGTCCCCCAGGAGTGTGCCTGCATGGTAATCCCCTCGGGGGAGAGCTTCCCAGAAGGGGTTAGCTATTGCAGGGATGAGCCACGAGAGCCACCGTGGGACCTCATATGTTGAGGAACGGGGGTCAATCTGTGCAAAACAAACTGCACAGTGGAGGTAAGTATGACATGTTGGTTATTTTAAAACAAAAAAATGCAAACCTATAGTATCACTTTAATCTTACTAAAACTGAGCTTGCTATATTTCCTCCTTCACAGTCCACCCACCATGACTTTACTATTAATATCAACAACACAACCATAGGTCCCTCCACACATGCCAGGGTGCTGGGTGTAATCCTTGACTCTAAACTCTCCTTTAGCCCCCACATCCAATCACTAGCTAAATCTTGCCGCCTTAAGCTCCGTAACATCTCCAGAATGAGATCCTTCCTGACTAATGACACCACAAGGCAACTTATTCACTCCTTTATGTGTTCCTTGCTTATTTGCAATTCTTTCCATAATGGCCTACCCTTATGCAGGCTATCCCCCCTTCAGTCCATCAATAATTTTGCTTCTAGACTAACCAATCTGTGACTGATGCTCCTCTCTGTCAAACCCTTCACTGGCTTCCCCTACCACACTGTATAAAATTCAAAATGCTAACCACAACATACAAGGAAATTCACATCACCCCATTTACCATTCCCAACCATTGATAACAGAGAACATCTATTCAGGTCCATCCTCTATGTGTTTTACCCAGTGAAACAGATAGTGACTGACAACTCACCTTTCTTTGCATAGTGATCCTCATAGATAAATCAGGGGTAAATGCTAGATTCAATATAGCTGGTGGTTTTGAATTTCATATATTGCATCTATCCCAACTAGTGATGGACGAACATCGGACGGGACGGTTCGTGAACGCTATCCGCGAACGTTCGCAAATGTTCACAAACCGCAAGTTCGCGGCGGGCCCCATTGACTTTAATGGCAGGCAAAGATTAAAAACCTGCAGGTCATATTTGCAGCCACAAAATACTTACTAGCTGTGCACAAATAGTCCCAAATAAGTGTAAGTGGCGGCCAATACAGGCCCGAAAAATTAGCCCACAGGCATTCACCTGACAGCAAACAACTTTGTATTCTGTGGCTGGAGGTACATTAACCTATTCACCAGATACAGAAGTAAGTGTCGGCCATTACAGGCCCCAAAAATTAGCCCACAGGCATTCACCTGACAGCAAAAAACGTTGTATTCTGTGGCTGGAGGTACATTAAGCTATTCACCGGATACAGAAGTAAGTGCCACCCATTATAGGCCCCACAAATTAGCCCACAAGTGTTCACCTGACAGCAAACAACTTTGTATTCTGTGGCTGGTGGTACATTAAGCTATTCACCGAAAACAGAAGTAAGTGCTGCCCATTACAGGCCCCAAAAATTATCCAATGGACCGGGGTCATCAGTCACCCATAAATTCGGCATTCAACGGACATAAAAGGCCTTTTATGCCGCTGTATTTACCTAAGACAGGGACTATAAATTGTTATGGGTGGTGACGGATATTTGTGGCCTGTCATGAGTAATTTGAATCAAACATGGTCTACTGGTCACCTGTGTTGAATTCCTCAAGGATCCATGCCTCATTAATTTTTAGAAATGTGAGGTAGCCAACACTGTTGTGAGCTAGGCGAGTGCGCTTATCGGTCACGACCCCCCCTGCTGCGCTGAACATCCTTTCGGACAGTACACTGGACAAGGGGCAAGCCAACAGTTCCATTGCAAATTGTGCAAGCTCTGGCCAGAGGTCAAGCCTGCCCACCCAGTAGTCCAGGGGTTCATCACTTCTCAGTGCATCCACATCGGCCGTTAACCCGATATAGTCAGACACCTGTCGGTCTAGGCATTCCCTGATGCTGGATCCAGAGGACAGCTGTCGATGGGTTGGCTGAAAGAATGATCTCATACCATTAGTGACCAATAGTGTTGAGCGGAATACGCCATATTCGATTTTGCGATATTGCGCGAATATATAGAAGAATATTCGCGAATATTCGCTAATATCGAATATTCGTGATATTTTATCCAAAAAAAATTTTGCTAATGCGAAAATGATTGCGAAATTCTCATAAACGGAGATCATTTCCTGTATTACTAAACTAATATGCACTAAACACTAACTCTACACTAACTCTACTTAAAAGAAAGGAGAATAAGGGGGCAAAAGAAGGGCAGAGAAGATAATCGCACAATATTCCTATTGCGCGATTATCTTCTCCGCCCTTCTTTTGCATCAGAGCCAATCAGAATAACTCGAATATTCGGCAAAAGGAATATTGCGCGATATTCCTTTTGCCGAATATTCGAGTTATTCTGATTGGCTCTGATGCGCCCTTCTTTTGCATCAGAGCCAATCAGAATAACTCGAATATTCGGCAAAAGGAATATCGCGCAATATTCCTTTTGCCGAATATTCGAATTATTCTGATTGGCTCTGATGCAAAAGAAGGGCGGAGAAGATAATCGCACAATATTCCTTTTGCCGAATATTCGAGTTATTCTGATTGGCTCTGATGCAAAAGAAGGGTGCATCAGAGCCAATCAGAATAACTCGAATATTCGGCAAAAGGAATATTGCGCGATTATCTTCTCCGCCCTTCTTTTGCATCAGAGCCAATCAGAATAACTCGAATATTCGGCAAAAGGAATATCGCGCAATATTCCTTTTGCCGAATATTCGAGTTATTCTGATTGGCTCTGATGCTAAAGAAGGGCGGAGAAGATAATCGCGCAATATTCCTTTTGCCGAATATTCGAGTTATTCTGATTGGCTCTGATGCAAAAGAAGGGCGGAGAAGATAATTGTGCAATATTCCGTTTGTCGAATATTCGAGTTATTCTGATTGGCTCTGATGCAAAAGAAGGGCCGAGTAGCTGATGTGATTCTTTTATGTTGCCGAAAATTCGCAATGCGAATTTTCAGCAACATAAAAGGATCGCCTCAGCTACTCGGCCCAGGGTCTCTAATCATACCAGCAATGCTTTTAGACGTCGATGGAGATCACTAGGATGTGATCTGTTTTAAAAATAAATTTGAAAAAATATGAATATTCCCCATAGCGAATATTTGCCGCGATATTCGAGTTATTCGCGAATACTCGAATATGCAATATTCGTAGCGAATATTCGCAATGCGAATATTCGTGAGCAACACTAGTGACCAACACATCTTCAAACCGCCCTCTTCTTGCAGGCGCTGTTGGATTGGTACCCGCAACTGTTTCTCTGTGAGTGGAAATTCATCTGACAGCGCACACAAAAGCAGAATGCAGCATTTCTCAAAGCAAGGCCTGAAAGTGCTGCATTCTGATAGCCCGCTGTGATGGTGGTAACATTTTCACCATGTTTTGTTTGTACAGGGGGTCTAAGTACGTTTCCACACTGTACTGGTCCTTGCCCTTTATGCTTTTTATACGGGGGTCCCTCTTAAAACACTGGAGCATTAAGGCCCCCATTTGGACTAATCTGGAAGCAGTGTAGTGGCCTGGCTCCTGCTCATCATCCAGGATAATGTCAACCTCGTTCTCCTCCTCCCATCCACGGACAACACCAGGGATCCCAGAAAGGTTTGAAGCATCTCTAGCATATCTAGAGATAAGCCGCGTAACTTCTACCTGAATCTGGCCCATTTCCTACACACCATTGTTTTTTCAAAATGCTCTAGCAAAGCGTGGTTACGTACAGCACGTACGGCGACACTATAAAGGGCCTTTCCATGTGGAAGACGCCACCCTTGGGGCTGCTTTTGCTGATATTGTGTTACCGCGTGTTAGTAAAAGTTTGGTGAGAGACGATTTGCGCTTTTCAGTGTGCGTGCTTTAACCACTTAAGGACCGGACCAATATGCTGCTAAAAGACCCAAGGTGTTTTTACAATTTGCGCCAGTGGCGGCTGGTGCTCAAAATTTTTGGGGGGGTGCAAACGAAAAAAAAATATTGCAGCCTCACTGTGCCCATCACATGCAGCCACTGTGCCATGCCACCAAATGCAGCCACTGTGCCATCAATTGTCACCACTGTGCCATGCCATCAAACACAGAAACTGTGCCATCAATTGTCACCACTGTGCCATGCCATCAAACGCAGCCACTGTGCCATGCCATCAAACACAGAAACTGTGGCATCAATTGTCACCAATGTGCCATGCCACCAAATGCAGCCACTGTGCCATCAATTGTCACCACTGTGCCATGCCATCAAATGCAGACACTGTGCCATCAATTGTCACCACTGTGCCATGCAACACAGCAACTGTGCCATCAATTGTCACCACTGTGCCATGCCACCAAATGCAGCCACTGTGCCATGCCATCAAATGCAGCCACTGTGCCATCAATTGTCACCAATGTACCATGCAACACAGCAACTGTGCCATCAATTGTCACCACTGTGCCATGCCATCAAATGCAGTCACTGTGCCATCAATTGTCACCACTGTGCCATGCCATCAAATGCCACCACTGTGCCATCAATTGTCACCACTGTGCCATGCCATCAAATGCAGTCACTGTGCCATCAATTGTCACCACTGTGCCATGCCATCATATGCAGTCACTGTGCCATCAATTGTCACCACTGTGCCATGCCAACATATGCAGTCACTGTGCCATCAATTGTCACCACTGTGCCATCATCAATTTGCACCACTGTGCCATGCCATCATATGCAGCCACTGTGCCATCAATTGTCACCACTGTGCCATGCCATCAAACACCACCACTGTGCCATCAATTGTCACCAATGTGCCATGCCATCAAACACAGCTACTGTGCCCATCAATTGTCACCACTGTGCCATGCCATCAAATGCAGTCACTGTTCCATCAATTGTCACCACTGTGCCATGCCATCATATGCAGTCACTGTGCCATCAATTGTCACCACTGTGCCATGCCATCAAACGCTACCACTGTGCCATCAATTGTCACCACTGTGCCATGCCTTCAAACACAGCAACGGTGCCATCAATTGTCACCACTGTGCCATGCCATCAAATGCAGCCACTGTGCCATCAATTGTCACCACTGTGCCATGCAACACAGCAACTGTGCCATCAATTGTCACCACTGTGCCATGCCTCCAAATGCAGCCACTGTGCCATGCCATTAAATGCAGTCACTGTGCCATCAATTGTCACCACTGCGCCATGCAACACAGCAACTGTGCCATCAATTGTCACCACTATGCCATGCCATCAAATGCAGTCACTGTGCCATCAATTGTCACCACTGTGCCATGCCATCAAACGCCACCACTGTGCCATCAATTTTCACCACTGTGCCATGCCATCAAACGCCACCACTGTGCCATCAATTGTCACGACTGTGCCATGCCATCAAATGCAGTCACTGTGCCATCAATTGTCACCACTGTGCCATGCCATCAAATGCAGTCACTGTGCCATCAATTGTCACCACTGTGCCATGCCATCATATGCAGTCACTGTGTCATAAATTGTCACCACTGTGCCATGCCATCATATGCAGTCACTGTGCCATCAATTGTCACCACTGTGCCATCATCAATTTGCACCACTGTGCCATGCCATCATATGCAGTCACTGTGCCATCAATTGTCACCACTGTGCCATGCCATCAAACGCCACCACTGTGCCATCAATTGTCACCAATGTGCCATGCCATCAAACACAGCTACTGTGCCCATCAATTGTCACCACTGTGCCATGCCATCAAACGCCACCACTGTGCCATTAATTGTCACCAATGTGCCATGCCATCAAACGCAGCTACTGTTCCCATCAAGTGTCACCAATGTGCCATGCCATCAAATGCAGTCACTGTGCCATCAATTGTCACCACTGTGCCATGCCATCAAATGCAGTCACTGTGCCATCAATTGTCACCACTGTGCCATGCCATCATATGCAGTCACTGTGCCATCAATTGTCACCACTGTGCCATGCCATCATATGCAGTCACTGTGCCATCAATTGTCACCACTGTGCCATGCCATCATATGCAGTCACTGTGCTATCAATTGTCACCACTGTGCCCTTTAATTGTCACCACTGTGCCCCATGCCACTGTGCTCATTGTCGCCTCTGTGCCCTTTGTCACCACTGTGCCCCATGATGCCACTGTGCAGTGTGCCCCATGATGCCACTGTGCCCCATGATGCCCCTTTCCCTGTAAAAAAACACTTACCTGACGCTTCCATGTCCTCCCTCGATGTCTTCTTCCGACGTGGAGAAGCTTCAGCCAATCAGGTTCCTGATAACCAGAATCCGGGAACCTGATTGGCTGAAACGGCCGTCAGTCTTATGCAAGGACCGCAGGTTGCCTGCGCTCCGAGTATAGACTTCCGAGAGCCGGAGGGCGGTATTGGAAAAGCCTATCAGAGCCGCTGGCTTTGATAGGCAGTTCCCCTTAGCCAACCAGCTGCCGCTATTCGGGTAACCGCCGACCCATGTCCGGTTATATGAATAGACCAGGCAGCTGGCAACAATAACTCACGTTCAATGCATTGCATTGAACGTGTGTTATTTGCGAGAGGGGGTGGCGCTGCAGCGCCTTCTATAGACGGCCACCGGAACTTCGGCTAAAATGTCAAAATGACATTTTAGCCAAACAAAAGTTCTTAAAGGGCCCGTTTTTTTTGCGGGAGGGGGGGCGGCGCCCGTGCGTCCCTATGGACGGGCCGCCACTGTTTTGCGCAGTCATGCAGTGTTGTACCAAAACGAAACTTGCATCCTTCTCTTCCCACAAATAGAGCTTTCTTTTGATGGTATTTGATTGCCTCTGCGATTTTTATTTTTTGCGATATAAACGGAAAAAGACCGTAAATTTTGAAAAAAAATGATTTTTCTTATAACAAAAAGTAAAAAATATCGAATAAACTAAATTTCAGTCAAACATTTAGGCCAAAATGTATTCAGCCAGCCACATGTCTTTAGTAAAAAAAATTGCAATAAGCGTATATTTATTGGTTTTCGCAAAAGTTATAGGGCCAGATTCTCGTAGATGCGCGCATATTTATGCAGGCGTAGCGCATCTCAGATGCACTACGCCGACGTAACGTGGAGAGGCAAGTACCGTATTCTCGCAGCAAATGCGCTCCAAGATGCGCCAGCGTAGCGGAAATTCATCGGCGTAAGCCGGCGCAACTCCAAAGTAGGAGGGAAGTGGGTGTGTTGCATTCTAATGAAGCGTGACCCCATGCAAATGAACGCCGGGACGAACGGAGCATGCGCCGTGACATGGATGACCCACGCCATGACGTGGATGACCCGCGCCGTGATGTGGATGCCTTCTGCGCATGGGCAAAGCCTCCCTAGGATTCGCCGGCGCTGTGTATATAATGCGCCCACACATGCACCCGTGCAGCGCAAAAGTCTCCCATTTTTTGGATTGACACGGGAAATCTTTTGCATGACCATGGCTGCTATTGGGAGGGACAGGAGAAAGAAGAATTTCTCACCAGAGGAGAGGGCCATCGTCATCGCGGCCATGGAAAAGTATGATTCCCGGCTGCATGGTGCTGACAGTGCGCAGACCAGCAAGTCCCGGAGGGATGAAATTCTGATGAAGGTGGCTTGCCAGGTGAATGCCCTCTCACACGAGATCCGGACACCACAGGACATTGAAAAAAAATGAATGACCTGCGGCGTCTCGTGAAGGGCAAACTGGCAACGATTTCACGCCATGCCAGGGGCACTGGAGGGGGCCCACCCTGCAACGTCCGCCTTACTGAGGAGAAGAAGGTGGTCGCCCGCTGCCTGCAGAGGGAGCAGGTTGAGGGAGTCAGGGGCTACGACTCTGTTGAGCCAGCCATGAGGACAGGTAAGTGTGTTTTATATGCTATCTTTTGTGTTGCATGTGAGGGGGTAGAAGGGAACATGTGCCAAGTGTGTGGGTCCCCCAACATGTGCATCTTTTGTGTCATCTACAGATGTGCAGGAGGGAGTGGGGCCATCTTTTGCTGCCAGGGCCCGTCCGGTTCCATCCCCCGAACATCCAGTCCCTCTGGCTGCCCCCCTGGAAGAGGATTTGGAGGGAAGTGGGCACACGTCTGCGGAGGAGGTGGTTGAGTAGGAGTTTGTAGACCAGGACCAGGAGCTCTACCTGGTTTTGGAGGAGGACCAAGGGTTGTCACCACCCCAGATATTTCCAGCCCCTCAGTGTCCACCCCCAACCTCTCCAGTCCCTCTGTTTCCATCCCTGTCATCTCTGGCCCCTCAACATCCTCCCCTTATGCCAGGTCCCCTGCCACTCCCAGGAAGGCGACTAGGAAGACGAGGGGTGTTCCTTACTTCCTGCCTGAAGAGCTGGCCAGGCAGCAAGACCTGCAAAATCACC
Organism: Rana kukunoris; assembly: GCA_029574335.1. NCBI lineage: Eukaryota > Metazoa > Chordata > Amphibia > Anura > Ranidae > Rana > Rana kukunoris. The sequence continues at coordinate 199,614,094 of CM056050.1, read as the reverse complement.
ACCTTTCTGAGGTTGTTGGGGAGATGAGGCGCCTGGCCGACAGCCTGGCCTCCTCGGGACACGTTACGGATGCCATCCTAGATGTCGCTGGCAACAGCGCAGCGACAGTCACCAGCCTGGCGGAGCTGCAGACGACCACCTCCAACTTTGTGGAGGAGGTAAAAGGTCTTCGGGTGGCAGTCCAGGACCAGACGGCTGTGCTGACCCGCATAGCGGTGGCCTTAGAGGGCATGCAGGCAGCCAGGGAGGGACGTGGGGATCCTACTCCTCCACCTGCTACCCCACCCCCCCCACCTGAGGCTGCCCCCAGGCAAGTGAGGGCCAGGAGCTTGGAACCAGGCGGAGCCCACGCCAGGCCAAATCATTTTTTTGTATTTTTATTTTTTGCTCTGGTCAAGAGCTTTTTATTTGCTTTTTTGCTCTGGTCAAGAGCTTTTTATCTATTTTTGGATACTGCACACGGTGCAGTGTGAATGGTGTGTGAATGTGTGGGGGTGGCACTCCTGCCAGTAAGGGGTGTCACCCTCGGCCGTTGAGAGAAGTTATCCCCACGGCTGTGTGAATGACGTGTGAATGGACAGCGACACCATTGGGGCCTTGATGCGGCGTTGCTGCTCCCAAGTCCTACATGCTGGACTTGGGCTAATCCAATGTGAAAGGGATGTGGGGTATGTGATCTAGGGACTACAGTAGTGTGCGCATGCATGCATTGTCTGTGTGCCATGATGAATGTGTGTGTTTAACGGTCAAAGATATGTAACACGAGGACCCTCCTGACTGCTCTTCCATCAGCAGACGGGGTCTCTCCTGGCAGGGGGGGGGCTGTCTGGTTGGGGGGTCAGGTCATCACGTAGGTCAATCTGCAGGCCCTTTCTCATGACAAAGTTGTGCAGAATGCAACATGCACCGATGATCTGACACACAAAGTTTGGGGAATACAAGAGGGCACCCCCGGACTTATCCAGGCATCGGAAACGGGACTTCAGGAGGCCAAAGGTGCACTCCACCACTGCACAGGTTTTTATGTGTGCTTCATTGTATCTTCTCTCTCCTCTGGTTTGGGGATCCCGGAATGGAGTCATGAGATTTGGCCCAAGTGCATATGCCGAGTCACCTGGAAGGGAAAAGACAGGAGGATGTTAGCCATGCATGTGCCCCTCATGATGTCTGCATCATGGGGGGGGGGGCAGTCATGCCTGACACCCATGTCACTCACCAACCAACCAGCTGTCCCCATACACGTTCTGTTCGAATTCCGTTGGGATGGTGCTTTGACGGTATATGTAGCTGTCATGGCTGGACCCAGGGTGTTTGGCACGGACGTGCCATATGAGGTATTTGGCATCAGCTATCACCTGTACGTTGATGGAATGCCAATGCTTCCGATTGCGATATATGTGCTCTGTCTCACGGGGGGGCTGTAGTGCCACATGTGTGCAATCAATGGCCCCGATGGTGCGTGGAAAACCGTCAATTCTGTAGAAATATGTAATTTCCTTCTGCCGTAGGTGCTCAGTGGTGGGTCTGATGATGTGGTGGGACATGCGTCTGAGGATTGCGGGGATAACCTGGTGCAGACATCTGCTCATGCTGGTATGTGACATCCCAGCCACCACTCCACTTGTACGCTGGAATGATCCACTGGCAAGGAAATGGAGTGTTGCCAGTACCTTGTCCAGTGGCTGCAGTGCATGTGAGCGTTGTGTCTGGCTGGTGATGTCCTCCTGAAGGACTGTGGTTATTTCCATGATGGCAGCAGGGCTGAATCTGAAGATGCGATTGTTATACCTGAAGGGTTCCACATGTACTGGCACTTTAAGGCTGGCTCCACCCAGCAGTGATGACAAGGGTCAAGGGGTACGGTGGCCATCTTAGAGTGTGCTCATGTAGGAAGCAGATAAGATGTAATGTCCTGAGATGCATGTTGCAGTGTACAGCCTGTACTGAATAAACATCCATTGCTCCAGACCAGAGTCTTGTGTCTCTCACAACACACAGGACATCACAGTGGCGACGAGAATGGAATTTACAAAGTGTCTATCAGTCTTAGAGATAGAGAGAGACAAGGGCATTATGGATTGTCACCTGGATAAAAGCAATCACAGATCCCAGCAGGAAAATGTCATTAATCGGGACATTAAGTGAGTTTGATGGAGAACAGACATCCTGGAGTTCCTGGGTTGAGAGGCTGGAACAGTATTTTAGTGCAAATGACATCACAGATAACAGGCAAGTGGCAGTTTTTCTTACATTGGTCGGGTCCAAAAAGTATGACACTCTTAGAGATCTGCTTTCCCCTGTAAAACCTTCAGCTAAGACATTGGCAGAGCTGCTGACACTGCTAGAGGATCTTTTCCAGCCCAAACCACTAGAAATAGCAGAAAGATTTCACTTCTATCAGAGGCAGCAGCAGACAGGTGAAGAGATTAAAGCTTATGTGCTCGCCCTTCGCAGACTAGCGAACTACCTGTTATTTTGGGGACTACCTACCTACTGCACTGAGAGATAAGTTTGTCATGGGACTGAATTGTGAGTCGACACAAAAGAGACTGTTAACAGAGAAAGACCTTACCCTTACAAAGGCAATTGAGATAGCTTCAGTGATGGAAATGGCTGTGAAAGATACAGAGCAATTGAACCCCCAGAGCAGAAGGGAAGAGGTGAAGCAGGAAGTTTTCAGAACAGCAGTCAAGCCAACTGCCGTAAACTGGAAATACCGACCCCCACCAACCCGGGAGTCAGCTTGCTATCATTGTGGGAATACAGACCATGATCACAAAGTCTGCCGGTTTAAAGATCAGAACTGTCATAATTGCGGTAGGACCGGCCATCTGAAACGAGTTTGCCGTAGCAAGAAGGTGCGAGATAAACAACCTCTGAACCCCAAGACAAAGACATATATGGTGGGAAGATATACATCATCATCTGAGTCAGAGGATGAGGAAGTGCTCCACAGATTAGACATACATCATATGCATGCAGCACCCTCCGCAATGACTGTAGATGTAACCATTGAGGGAAAGAAACTCAAGATGGATGTAGACACAGGAGCAGCAGTTTCAGTTATCACCCAGAAACAATGGAGACAACTTCAGACCCGAAGAACTGTCCGCCCAACACGAATCAAACTGCAAACATACTCAAAGCAGATTCTCCACCCACTGGGTTACGCAAAAGTAAAGGTATTGTACAAGGGTCAGACAAAGAGACTGCCATTATATATCCTGAAAAATGGGGGACCCCCTCTCTTTGGGAGAGACTGGATTGCTCACTTTGGTATGCCAGACATCGCCATAAGTCCCTGTAACACCGTTACCATGCCATTAGGAGATGATGAAGGATGGGTGGTGTCCCTGAAGCAGCGGTTCCCAAAGGTTTTTGATGACCAGTTGGGAAAAATAAAACATGACTGTGTGAGACTCAAGCTGAAACCCAACGCTCAGCCTAAGTTCTTCAAAGCTCGGACAGTACCTTTCGCAATCCGAGCAGGTGTGGAAGCAGAACTAAGTCGGCTGGAGGAACAAGGTGTCATCTCAAAGGTAGAGCACAGCGAGTGGGCATCACCCGTTGTACCGGTAAAGAAAGCGAATGGGGACTTGCGCATTTGTGGCGATTTCCGCATGGCACTGAACTCCCAACTGGAAATAGACCAGTATCCCCTACCCAGAGTAGATGACATTTTTGCCTCTCTTGCAGGGGGTGAAAAGTTCACCAAGCTTGATCTCAAACAAGCATATTTACAGTTTGAGGTCCATCCTTCTTCCCGCAAGTTTCTGACCATCAACACCCACAAGGGACTATATGAATACAATCGGATGGTGTTTGGGGTAGCCTCTGCCCCAGCCATTTGGCAACGAAAAATGGACGAGATTTTGGCGGACATTCCTTTTACGCAGTGCCTGCTAGATGACATGCTCATCACGGGACGGACTGACCAGGAACACAAGCAGAATGTGGAGCTTGTGTTGGCGAGACTCCAAGAACAGGGTCTGAAAGTGAACTTAGCAAAATGCCAATTCATGGTGCCTAAATTGGAGTTTTGTGGCCACCTTGTGGATGCAGAAGGTATACACACCACAGAAGCCAAAGTTGATGCTTTAGTCAAAGCTCCAGCCCCAACCAACGTCCAGCAGCTGCGATCATACCTTGGCTTGCTGAACTATTACCACAAATTCCTGCCAGATCTGGCACACACCTTGTTTCCGTTGAACAAGCTTTTGGAGAAACACTCCAGATGGGACTGGTCGGCTGCATGCCAGCGTGCTTTTGAAGTTTCTAAGCGGAAGCTGTTGGCGTCACGCATGCTCGTGCACTATGACCTCCAGAAGCCTCTCACCTTGGCTTGTGATGCCTCACCCTATGGTCTGGGGGCGGTACTATCCCACATCTTACCAGATGGGTCAGAAAAACCAGTGGCATTTGCCTCCAGGTCTTTCACAAAAGCAGAAAGCAATTACTCACACATTGACAAAGAGGCTCTTGCACTGATATGGGCAATTAAGAAGTTTCATCTTTACCTGTATGGTAGGGAATTCACCATACTGACGGACCATAAACCACTCCTTCAGATCTTTAGCCCTGACAAAGGCATCTCCCAGACTACTGCGGCCCGCCTCCAACGCTATGCCCTATTCTTGGGGGCATACAGCTACAAAATTCAGTATCGTGGTCATGATGCCAATGCTAATGCGGACGCAATGTCCCGACTGACAGGGAGGTCCATGGACTCTTCTCCACCAGTCAAGAGTTGTCGTTACACCAGCCTGTCCTTCTTGTCTTCTGGAGAGATAGCAGCCCATACAACCAAGGATACCTTTCTGAAAACAATACTCTCCTGGGTACTGTCCGGTTGGCCTGCAACTGTCACACAGGAGTATGAACCTTATTTCCGTAGGCGTATGGAATTAACTTTGGCTGGCAACTGTGTTTTATGGGGAGACAGGGTGATCATTCCACAGACCCTCCGGAGACACATTCTGGACTTGCTACATACCGGTCATCCCGGGGGCACTCGTATGAAACAAAAGGCCAGAGGCTATGTGTGGTGGCCAAACCTAGACTCAGATATCGCAACATATGTGAATGCTTGTGCTGGATGTGCACAAACGGCAAGAGACCCTCCTCGAGGGTGCGTCCAGCCCTGGACTTGGCCCACGGTTCCTTGGTTTTGCCTACACTTGGACTTTGCAGGCCCGATCAGAGGACACACCTTCTTGATCATAGTGGACGCCCATTCAAAGTGGCCTGAGGTCATTCCTGTTACTCAGCCAACGACTAAGGCAACGGTTTCCATACTGTTACATCTCGCTGCTACGTTTGGATACCCCAGAGAGATCGTCACGGACAACGGTGCACAATTCACCAGTCAGGAGTTTCAGCGTTTCCTGACTGCCCACAACATCAAGCACAAGTTGACCGCACCTTACCACCCAGCTACAAATGGTCAAGCAGAGAGGTTTGTGCAGACTTTCAAACGCTATTTCAAAGCTACAGTGGCTGCAAGTAAACAACAGTCTCTGTCACCCCAGCAGCTTGACTCCTTCCTTTCTGCTTACAGAAACACACCACATGCAACCACTGGTAAAACTCCAGCAGAACTCCTTCTGGGTCGGCAGCCATGGACTGTTTTGGATATGCTCCGCCCTCAAACAGTCCAGGAACATGTATTGCAGTCCCAAGACAAGATGGTCAAACACCATGAGCTTCCTGGATTCACAGCCCAACAAAAGGTATGGGCCCGATCTTATGGGTCTTCCAACACCCGTTGGCTTCCTGCTGTCATTGCAGAGACTTTGGGACCTAAGATGTACAAGGTCCGCCTGGAAGATGGTTCCATTTGCAGACGTCATGCAGACCAACTTCGTCCTCGCTCTCAACTGCCCGAATCCCTCATGCCGGCTGAACCACCAGTTTCTCAAGGTTCTGCTCCCAGCGGATCAGGATGCACAGAGACTGATGATTGTGGGGACTCTGAACTTTTGAACTCAGCTCCAGCAGAGCCCTCCAGCTCTGGTCTGGAGGTCTGTTTACCCTCAGAGTTGGGGGATCCCTTCTTGGCCCCGCCGGTACCCATTCCGGCCAGCCCTGTTTCCTCCGGTCCCGAATCGCTGGATGCCCGGCCTCAACAACACTGTCGCCCTCCTGACCGGTTGCAGTTGCAAGAGCGGTTACGAGACTTTCGACGGGGCCGGCGGAAGTGATTCAATGACATATTAACCGCAACTGGCCCTGGAAGCTTGAAGTCCTGTAATTTTCCTGTGTTTGGAGGACTGTTACTGAACAGTTATCAGTTAATGTATTGTTTCTGTTATGGTTTTATTGTGTTTTTTTTTTTTGTTTTTGTTTTTTTGAGGGATGGATGGAAGGTGTTATACCTGAAGGGTTCCACATGTACTGGCACTTTAAGGCTGGCTCCACCCAGCAGTGATGACAAGGGTCAAGGGGTACGGTGGCCATCTTAGAGTGTGCTCATGTAGGAAGCAGATAAGATGTAATGTCCTGAGATGCATGTTGCAGTGTACAGCCTGTACTGAATAAACATCCATTGCTCCATGCCAAAGAGGCTCATGCGCGTTCGGTAAATCCTCTCACGTGCCCTCCTCCTCCTCCTTCTATGCCCCTCTGCATATAATAGTAGTGCTAAGACCATGCCTGCCCCTGGCATGTTGGCACACAGATGTGTTGTCCTCTAAGTGTGGTTGCTCAGCTCGTCTGGTATGGTGCTGCAGAAGTTGCTCTCCAGCTGACTTGCACACGTCTTGAGCAAAGTTACCCCTGCTTTTATGTGGGGTAAGTTAACTCCAGCCTTTCGTGTTACACGCACCACGCGTAGCCTACGCCGAACGCGCGCAGTTTCTGGAATCAGCGCATTTCCCTCATTTGCATATTTGCATGCTAATTCAATGGGAGAGCAAGATGCGCACCGCGTAACTATGCGCTTACGCCACGCAAGTGTAAAAGATTTACGCCGCTTAGAAAAAGCCGCTTTTCAGGCGTATACGGTTCTGTGATTACGGCGCATAGATACGACGGCGCACATTTACTATTACGCCGCGCATATCCATTTACCCCGGCGTAACGTCTTTGAGAATCTGGCCCAGAGCGTCTACAAACTAGGGTACATTTTCTAGAATTTACACAGCTTTTATTTCATGAATGCCTATCTCATTTCTTGAGGTGCTAAAATGGCAGGGCAGTAAAAAACCGCCCCAAATGACCCCATTTAAAAAAAGTAGTCACCCCAAGGAAACTGCTGAGAGGCATGTTGAGTCCATACAAAAAGTTGTCACTAAATTATATATTGCTCACACATGCCATGGTTATATGTGGAATTGCACCCCAAAATACATTCTTCTGCTTCTTCTGAGTACGGGGATACCACATGTTTGGGACTTTTTGGGAGCCTAGCCACGGACGGGACCCAGAAAACCAAGCACCGCCTTCAGCATTTCTAAGGGCGCAAATTTTTGATTTCACTCCTTACTACCTATCACAGTTTCGAAGGCCATACAATGCCAAAATAGCACAATGACCCCATTTTGGAAAGTAGACCCCCCAAGCTATTTGCTGAGAGGCATTTTAAGTCCATGGAGTATTTAATTTTTTAGCCCAAAGTGATTGAATAATGACCAACAAAAAAAAAACAAGCACCGCCTTCAAGATTTCTAAGGACATACATTTTTGATTTCACTCCTCACTACCTATCACAGTTTTGAAGGCCATAAAATGCCAAGATGGCACACAACCCCCCCCAAATGACCCTATTTTGGAAAGAAGACATCCCAAACTATTTGCTGAGAGGCATGTTGAATCCATGGAATATTAAATTTTTTAGCCCAAAGTGATTGAATAATGACCAAAAAAAAAATTGACAAAACGTTGTCACTAAATGATATATTTCTCACACATGCCATAGTTATATGTGGAATTGCACCCCAAAATACATTCTGCTGCTTCTCCTGAGTACGAGGATACCACATGTGTGGGACTTTTTGGGAACTTAGCCGCGTACGGGACCCCGAAAACCAATCACCACCTTCAAGATTTCTAAGGACATATATTTTTGATTTCACTCACACAAATCTTGAAGGCAGTGATTGGTTTTAGGGGTCCCATACGCGACTAGGCTCCCAAAAAGTCCCACATATGTGGTATCCCCGTACTCAGGAGAAGCAGCAGAATGTATTTTGGGGTGCAATTCCACATATAACCATGGCATGTGTAAGAAATATATCATTTAGTGACAACGTTTCCCGCATAACAGTGTCCTGCCTGGTGATATATGGCGACACCGAAGTCAAAAGCTGCTGGAATACGGGGTCAGACATCCTCAGAAAATTACTGAAATCATCAGTGTTATTTTCTTGGATCTCCCGCAGCAGAGGCTTATGTGAGAACTGGTCCCTGCGGAGAAACCAATTCTTGGCCAACAAACTCCTCCTCACCCTGTTCATGGACCGGAGCTGGAAAAAAGCACAAATCCCTGCACCAAGCACAGCACGATCTCGGCGACGAGAACGTACCCGTAACATGGCTCGATAATGGTTGTCTAATCAGATCGGACTAAAAAAGAACGCCCTGAAATACAGCAAGGCCTCTGAAGAATGACCTGAAAAACAGAAATGAGCGGACCCCCCAATAAAGGTTTTAACCCCTTGATCACCCCCTAGTTAACCCTTTCACCCCCCTTTTGCCAGCGTCACTAAGCGATCGTTTTTCTGATCGCTGTATTAGTGTTGCTCGTGCCGCTAGGTAGCTAGTTAGTGCCAGTAACCCCTGATTGCCCCTAGAGTTAACCCTTTCACTCCCTAATGCCAGCGTCACTAAGGGATCGTTTTTCTGATCACTGTATTAGTGTCGCTAGTGCCGCTAGGTAGCTAGTTATTTTTTGAGGTTCACCCGCCAGGTTTTTATAGCGTTAGGTACCCCCATACATTTTCTAATAAAGATTTTAACCCCTGATTGCCCCTAGAGTTAACCCTTTCACCCCCTATTGCCAGCGTCACTAAGCGATCATTTTTCTGATCGCTGTATTAGTGTCGCTAGTGCCGCTAGGTATTTTTTGAGGTTCGCCCGCCAGATTTTTTATAGCGTTAGGTACCCCCATACATGTTCTAATAAAGGTTTTAACCCCTGATTGCCCCTAGAGTTAACCCTTTCACTCCCTATTGCCAGGGTCACTAAGCGATCGTTTTTCTGATCGGTGTCTTCTTTCCAAAATGGGGTCATTTGGGGGGGTTGTGTGCCATCTTGGCATTTTATGGCCTTCAAAACTATGATAGGTAGTGAGGAGTGAAATCCAAAATTTATGTCCTTAGAAATCTTGAAGGCAGTAATGGGTTTTCGGGGCCCCGTACGCGGCTAGGCTCCCAAAAAGTCCCACACATGTTGTATCCCCATACTCAGGAGAAGCAGCAGAATGTATTTTGGGGTGCAATTCTACATATAACCATGGCATGTGTGAGCAATATATCATTAAGTGACAACGTTGTGCAAAAAAAAATCAGTTTGTCATATTCCCGCAACTTGTATCAAAATATAAAATATTCCATGGACTCGACATGCCTCTCAGCAAATAGCTTGGGGTGTCTACTTTCCAAAATGGGGTCATTTGGGGTTTTTTTGTACTATTTTGGCATTTATGGCCTTCGAAACTGTGATAGTGAAGAGTGAAATCAAAAATTTACACCCTTAGAAAGCCTGAAGGCGGTGATTGGTTTTGGGATCTCGTACGCGGCTAGGCTACTAAACAGTCTCACACATGTGGTATCTTCGTACTCAGGAGAAGCAGCAGAATGTATTTTGGGGTGTAATTCCACATATGGGGGGTGTATGCTTTGCGCGTGGGTGTAAGCGTTACTGGCATTAACTAGCTACCTAGCGGCACCAGCCACACTAATACAGCAATCAGAAAAACGATCGCTTAGTGACTCTAGCAATAGGGGGTGAAAGGGTTAACTCTAGGGGCAATCAGGGGTTAAAACCTTTATTAGAAAATGAATGGGGGTACCTAACGCTATAAAAACCTAGCGGGCGAACCTCAAAAAATAACTAGCTAACTAGCGGCACCAGCGACACTAATACAGTGATCAGAAAAACGATCGCTTAGTGACTCTAGCAATAGGGGGTGAAAGGGTTAACTCTAGGGGCAATCAGGGGTTAAAACCTTTATTAGAAAATGAATGGGGGTACCTAACGCTATAAAAACCTAGCGGGCGAACCTCAAAAAATAAGTAGCTACCTAGCGGCACTAACGACACTAATACAGTGATCAGAAAAACGATCGCTTAGTGACGCTTGCAATAGGGGGTGAAAGGGTTAACTCTAGGGGCAATCAGGGGTTAAAACCTTTATTAGAAAATGTATGGGGGTACCTAACGCTATAAAAACCTGGCGGGCGAACCTCAAAAAATGCCTAGCGGCACTAGCAACACTATTACAACGATCAGAAAAATGATCGCTTAGTGACGCTGGCAATAGGGGGTGAAAGGGTTAACTCTAGGGGCAATCAGGGGTTAAAACCTTTATTAGAAAATGTATGGGGGTACCTAACGCTATAAAAACCTGGCGGGCGAACCTCAAAAAATAACTAGCTACCTAGCGGCACTAGTGACACTAATACAGCGATCAGAAAAACGATCGCTTAGTGACGCTGGCAATAGGGGGTGAAAGGGTTAACTCTAGGGGCAATCAGAGGTTACTGGCACTAACTAGCTACCTAGCAGCACGAGCGACACTAATACAGCGATCAGAAAAATGATTGCTTAGTGACGCTGGCAAAAGGGGGGTGAAAGGGTTAACTAGGGGGTGATCAAGGGGTTTAAACCTTTATTTGGGGGGTAGGGGGCTACCCTGGACCTAACACTAACTGCCTGACACTAACTGCCTGTCACACTGACATTAAATGCAGTGATCAGTAAATAAATGATCACTGCTATTTAGTGACAGTGTGACAGGGCGGCTGGGGGGGTGATCGGGGGGCTGACCGGGGGGGGGACTTGTGTGCCTATGTGTACTGGTGTCAGTGTAGTGCTTGTGTACTCACTGTTGTGATGTCTCCTCTCTTCCGCCGGATGAAAATACCGGCGGGAAGAGCGGTGACATCACTTCCTCCTCTGCCTCTGTTTACAGTGCAGGCAGAGGAGGGCAAAAGAAGGACGCGCATTGGCTGGGAGCGATCGTCAGGGGGCGGACAAAAACAAACCGCCGCCCCCTCATTCCGGATAGCTCCCAGAGCCACGGGGACCGCCGCAATTACCGGGGGGGTCCGATCGGACCCCCGACCCACGTCTAGACAAGGACGTACAGGTACGCCAATGTGCCTGTACGTGCCATTCTGCCAACGTATATGTACATGCGGCGTTCCTCAAGTGCTTAAAGATCATGTTCTGTCATTCAGTTTGTGCTTTTGGGTTCATATCGGTCTTACAGTGCTTGTAGTCAGTTTCTATCTGTTTTTGCAGTGCTTTCTTGTCCGCTCGTTTCTGTTTTTCAGGTCGTTCTTCAGAGGCCTTGCTGTATTTCAGGGCTTTCTTTTTTAGTCCGATCTGATTAGACAACCGTTATCGAGCCATGTTACTGGTACGTTCTCGTTGCCCGAGATCGTGCTGTGCTTGGTGCAGGGATTTGTGCTTTTTTCCAGCTCCGGTCCATGAACAGGGTGAGGAGGAGTTTGTTGGCCAAGAATTGGTTTCTCCTCAGGGACCAGTTCTCTCATAAGCCTCTGCTGCGGGAGATCCAAGAAAATAACACTGATGATTTCAGTAATTTTCTGAGGATGTCTGACTCCGTATTCCAGCAGCTTTTGACTTCGGTGTCGCCATATATCACCAGGCAGGACACTGTTATGCGGGAAGCCATCACTGCTGAGCAGCGGCTAGTTGCTACTTTGCGCTACCTTGCAACAGGGAGAAGTCTGCAGGACTTGAAGTTCTCGTCGGGCATCTCCCCCCAGGTTCTGGGTGTCATAATCCTGGATACCTGTTCTGCCATAATACAGGTTCTGCAGGAGGACTATATTAAGGTAAGTTGTGTCCTTTAATCTCACAAACTATGTATTTCTTGCTTGCTTTTTTTTTGTTTTCCAATCGGTCCCTAATTAACCTGTTTGTAATATGCTGTGAATGTTCCATTTGTCCCCATGCATGCTGTAAGGTTGTTATGTTTGTTTTTTGGCCTACATGCATATTTCCAATAGCCAACCTCTTCAGCATTCTATTCTGGGCCCAAACACACCTAGCCTAGTCATTTCCCCCTTTTTTTTGCCTTCATTGTAGTCCTTGCCCCCAAATGTGTGCATTTTAAAAATGTTGTTTAATTCAGATAGAGTGCATTCTTTTTGTTTGTTTTTTGAGGTCCTCAACTCATCAATGTTTTTTTTTTGATATTCTGATTGCAATGTTTTGTTTGAATATTTATTATTTTGTTTTTCTCTACAGTTCCCCACCACGCCACAGGAATACCAGACTGTGGCAGGAGACTTTGCGCAAAGTTGGAACTTTCCAAACTGCGAAGGAGCAATTGATGGCAAGCACGTCCGCATCGTGCCACCACCCCCGTTTGGGATCCCATTTTTATAATTATAAGGGGTTCTACAGCGTCGTGCTGATGGCGGTGGTGTCTGCCAACTATGAGTTTTTATACCTTGATGTTGGGAAAAATGGGCGGATGGCGGATGGCGGGGTTTTTGCTCAGACCGAGTTCGCCCAACAGCTTTAGTCGGACGACCTAGGATTGCCACCTGCGGAGGAGAATGAAGATGGGCTGCCCTTCGTCTTTGTCGCTGATGAGGCATTTGCCTTGGGTCCCCACCTCATGAGGCCTTTTCCCCAACGTACCCTCACCCCTAAGAGGAGGGTTTTTAATTATCGGCTGGCCAGAGCCAGAAGGGTGGTTGAGAACGCCTTTGGCATCATGGCCACCCAATTCCGTTAATTTATTACAGCAATTAACATGGCTGAATACAAATGGAACCATATCATCCTTTGTTGCTGCATTTTACACAATTATCTGAAGAGACATTCTTCCAACTACTTGACACTAGTGCCTGATGAGGCCATTGATGATGCTCCAGTGGCGGCCCGTGTGGCTAGCCATACAGGCTTGGCCCCCTAAAGTGCCCGTGCTGTGCGGCAAAAATATGTTGAGTATTTTATGGGTAGGGGGCTATTCCAATGCCAGATCTTGGCCAAATAAAAAAAAAAAAATCTGCAAGACAAAGTCTGTTATTTTTCCTTGTTTGATTAATTTCTAATATGGGGTTATTGTAGCTTTCTCCTAGGTTATCATAGTGCCATGTTTATTTTCCTGTACTAAATACCCATCATTGTCAATGTAAACACCACAAATCTAGATTAGTTATTTTAGGCAGCATTGATATAATAATAAGCCACACATTGTTGAGTATCCAAAGATCTTTTGGGCCAGATTCAGATACATGAGCGCATCGTTATGCATGCGTAGCGTATATTTTTTCCACTATGCCGGTGTAGCGTGAAGACGCCAGATGATATTCAGAAAGCCAATGCGCCCGACAATGCGGCGGGGTAACGTAAATTCTACGGCGTAAGCCGTCGTAATTCAAAGTAGGAAGGAAGTGGGCGTGATCCATGTTAATGATGCGTGACCCCATGCAAATGAAGGGCCGAACGAACGGCGCATGCGCCGTCACGTGGACGTCAGTTCTACACCCTATTGGACATGCGCACACCTCCGCACATCGTAAACCCTAAGATATGCTGGTCCAGTGTATAAAAGCAGAACGGAACGGAAATTGCTTCCCTCTTTTTTGAGCCATGCCTGCAAAGGAGAGGAGAAAGAGGAATTTCAGCCCTGAAGAGAGGGCAATTATTATTGAGGGCATCTCACAATATGGTGCATGCCTCCATGGGGCACAGAGTGGGCAGACGAGTATGCAGAGGAAGGAGGAGATCCTGCAGCAAATCACTGCCCAGGTCAATTCTTTATCACATGAGGTCCGGACCCCAAATGACATTGCAAAGAAAATAAATGACCTGCGTCGCCTGGTCAAGGAAAAGCTGACCAACATGAGTAGGCATGACAGGGGCACAGGAGGTGGACCACCCTCACAAGTGCCTGGAGAGAGAGCAGGTGGAGGGAGTTCCAGGCTATGAATCCTTGGATCAGGCCTTGAGTACAGGTAAGTGTGTTTTATCTCCTATCCGGGGTGTAGCATGTGGGGCGGGGAGGGAACATGTTACAAGTGTGTGGGTCCACCAACATGTGAATGATTTGTGTCATCCACAGATGCCCAGGAGGGAGCTGTCCCCTCGTCAGCTGATGGCCAACCCACGACCTCTAGGGAGGACTCTGCCCACAGCTTTCCTCTGGAGGAAGTGGAGGAGGAGCACTTTGCTCTTGAGGAAGGGGTTTACTTTCTAGAGGAGATCCATATGCCAGGACCCTCACAAACAACCTCTCCCATCAGGGATATCCCCTCAAGGGCCTCCTCCCCCATCAGGGATATCCCCTCATCCTCCCCCTCCACAGGGGAAGTCCCTCAAGGGTCTCCCCATACACACGGCCTCAAGCCTCTCCTGCCCCAAGGAAGGCTACTAAGAAGACCAGGGGTGATCCAGCTGCCTTGGAGGAGAATTAAGCGAGGGACCAGGCCTGGCAGTCCCCCCATCTGGGCTCTATAGCAGCTGATATGCGCCGTGTGGCAGAGAGCCTGGCCTCCTCATCCCAGACCCAGGCTGCGTGCACACTGGCAGTCCAGCAGGCCCTGACCCAGCAGGGTGCTCAGAGTAATAACATGACTGACAGCCTGCAGGATGTCAGTGCAAACTGCTCGGCAATTTTCACCTGCCTGGGGGAGCTCCAGGCCACCACATCAGGCCTTGTGGCAGAGGTCCGGAGCCTGGCAGTGGCCATACAGGCCAATACAGCTGCCATAGAGACGGTGGGGAGCCAGACTAATGCGGTCCTCACCCGCATTGCACTGGCAATGGAGGGCAGGCAGGCAGACAGGGAGACACTGGGGGATGCTCCTCCTCCGGATACCCCACCCCCCACCCGAGGCTCCTCCCAGGCAACTGAGGCCCAGGAGCCTTGGCACCAGGCGCAGCCCAAGACAGGGCAAATAAGTGTAATTTTGTTTAATTTATAATGCTCAATGTGTGAGCTTGTTTATTTATTTTTGTATGCTCAAGGTATGAGCTTGTTTATTTATTTTTGTATGCTCAAGGTATGAGCTTGTTTATTTATTTTTGTATGCTCAATGTTTGAGCTTGTTTATTTTTATTTGCTCATTTTTTGGGGATTTTTGAGAAATTGTATGCACACGGTGAGGAGTGCACCCTACAGTGTGAATGATGTGTGAATGGTGTGTGAATGTGGGGGGGTGGCACTCCTGCCAGTAAGGGGTGTCACCCTCGGTCGTTGGGTGGGTTAAGTTCTCCCCACGACCGTATGAATGACGTATGAATGGACAGCGACATCATTGGGGCCTTGACGCGGCGTTGCTGCTCCCTAGTCCTGTATGTTGGATTTGGGCTAATCCAATGTGATGTGGATGTGGTGTGTGTGATCTAGGGACCACAGTGGTGTGCATGCGTGCATTTTCTGTGTGCCATGATGAATGTGTGTGTTTAACGATCAAAGATTCGTAAAACGAGGACCCTCCTGACTGCTCTACCTTCAGCAGACAAGGTCGCCTCTGGCGGGGGGGGCGGGGCAGTGTGGTTGGGTGGTCAGGTCATCACGCAGGTCAATCTGCAGGCCCTTTCTCATGGCAAAGTTGTGCAGAATGCAACATGCACCGATGATCTGACACACAAAGTTTGGGGAATACAACAGGGCCCCCCCAGACTTATCCAGGCATCGGAAATGGGACTTCAGGAGGTCAAATGTTTGCTCCACCACTGCACGGGTTTTGATGTGTGCTTCATTGTATTTTCTCTCTCCTTTGGTGTCGGGATCCCGGAATGGAGTCATGAGATGGGGTCCAAGTGCATATACTGCGTCACCTGGAAGGGAAAAGGCAGGAGGATGTTAGCCATGCATGTGCCCCTCATGATGTCTGCATCATGGGGTCGGACAGTCATGCCTGCCACCCATGTCACTCACCAAGCAACCAGCTGTCCCTGTACACGTTCTGTTCAAATTGTGCTGGGACGGTGCTGTGACGGTATATGTAGCTATCATGGCAGGACCCGGGTTGTTTGGCACAGACGTGCCATATGAGGCGTTGGGCATCGGCTATCACCTGTACATTGATGGAATGCCAATGCTTACGATTGCGGTATAGGTGCTCTGTGGCACGGGGGGGGCTGTAGTGCCACATGTGTGCAATCAATGGCCCTGATGGTGCGTGGGAATCGCTAATGCGCGTTCGGAAAATCCTCTCCCGTGCCCTCCTACGTGCCCATAGACGCAGTAGTGCTATGACCACGGCTGCCCCTGGCATGTTGGCACACAGATGTGTGTTGTCCTGCAAGTGTGGTTGCTCAAATTGTCCGTTACGGTGCTGCTGTAGCTGCTCTCCAGCTGACCTGTGCATGTCTGCTGCAAAGTTACGCCTGCTTTATGAGGGGTAACTTTAGGCCAGACGTACAGCTTAAGCGCACCGCGCAGAGCAAGCGCCGCAAAAACGTACATTTCTGAATCGCCGTATCTGCCTCATTTGCATATTTGCATACTAATCTAGGTGTGCGCGCATATGCGCCACGCGTAACGATATGCATGCGATACGCCGGCGCTGGCAAGTTAGGCCGCGTACACACGACCCAGAAACTCGTCGAGCCAAACACATCGTTCCGCCCGTCGAGTTTCCCGTTCTGCTCGTCGAGCAGCTCGATGAGCTTGCTTTGCGTACACACGTTCAAAGTCCAAATCTCGTCGATCTCACGTTCACCACGTGTGACGGCACTATAAAGGGGACGTACGTTTGGTTTGGCGCCACCCATTGGGCCAGATCATCTCCCCGAGCGCCAAAGTCAAAAGTCTTGGGATCATTTTTGACACCCACATGACTATGGACGCACAAATAGGGTCTGTAGTCAGCGGATCTCACCATCTGCTGCGCCTACTCCGCAGACTGATCCCTTTCATTCCCAAAGAAGATGTGGCAGCCGTGGTGGGAACGATTGTGAACTCCAGACTGGATTATGCTAACGCTCTCTACCTCGGTCTCCCTAAGTACCAAATCGCTCGTCTGCAAGTCGTACAAAATACGGCCGCCAGACTGGTGACTGGGAAAAAACCCTGGGAATCAATCTCACCGTCGCTGAGATCCCTGCACTGGTTGCCGGTAAAAGACAGAATTGCTTTTAAAGCACTCTGTCTGACCCATAAATGCATCCATGGAAAAGCCCCGCAATATCTTTGCGATAAAATAAAACCCCACAACCCCAATCGCGCTCTGCGATCCAGTGACCAAAATTTGGTCAAAGTACCCAAAGCCAGATTCAAGTCCAAAGGAGAAAGAAGGTTTGCTGTCCAGGGTCCCAGACTCTGGAACGCTTTACCAACCAGCATTCGGTTGGAGGAAAACCACCTGACCTTCAGAGGACGGATTAAAACTCTGCTCTTCTGATGTCAAGAGAGACGGATACAACTAGCGCCCAGAGGCGATTTGGTTCGCATGTGCCGCGCTATATAAGTTTTTCATTCATTCATTCATTCATTGGGCTCCTTTTGCTAATCTCGTGTTTACGCGTGTTAGTAAAAGTTTGGTGAGTGACGATTCGCGCTTCTCAGTTTTCGTGCTTTTCAGATCGATCTCTGCCGTTCAGTTTGTACTTGTGGGTTCGTATCTTGGCTATCGGGGCGTGCGGTCAGGTCGTATTGTTTTACATTGCGGTCCTGTCCGCCCGTTTTTGATTTTCAGGTCGTTCTTCATAGGTCTTGCTGTTCTTCAGTGCGGTCTGTTTAGTGCAATTCTGTTTAGACGTTCGTTTCTAACCTTGTAGCCATGTTGCAGGCATCTCGTCATAGGCGAGCTCGTGCTGTGCGTGCCATGTCTATAGGTCTATTGCTTTTAGACCTAGATGACGAGTCCATGAACAGGGTGAGGAGGCGTTCATGGACCAAGAATTGGTTGCTCCGTAGGAACCAATTCTCACATATGCCTTTGCTGCGGGAGTTTCAGGAAAATAATCCTGAAGATTACAGGAATTTCCTGAGGATGTCGGATCCCGTTTTCCAGCACCTGTTGGCCTTGGTGTCCCCCTATATTACCAGGCAGGACACCGTTATGCGGGAGGCTATTGGTGCTGAGCAGAGGCTAGTTGCCACCCTACGTTATCTGGCAACTGGGAGAAGCCTTCAGGACTTAAAGTTCTCTACGGGCATCTCCCCCCAGGCTCTGGGCCTTATTATTCCTGATACCTGCTCTGCTATCATCCAGGTTCTGCAGGAGGAGTATATGAGGGTAAGTTTTCTCCTTGACTATCTCATTTTATGTATATAATGTATGCTAATGTATTGCACTTATCTCCTTCTTCCATAATTACCGTTTGGTATATGCTGTGAATGTCCCCTCTGCCCCCATGCATGCTGTAAAGTTTAATGATGCCCCTTTTTTGGCCTACATGCCTATTTCCCTTCACTTACCTCCCAGCATGCTATCCTGGGCACAAACACACCTAGCCTAGTCACTTCCCAATGTATTGTATTATATCCATTGTAATGTTTGCCCCCCTCCCCTCCAAAATGTGTTTTTAAAGTCTATGTACACTTTTTTTTTTTTTGGTGTACTCCCAAACTCATCTAGCCCTCCCCTCCAATGTGTTTTAAAAGTCTATGTACACTTTTTTTTTTTTGGGTACTCCCAAACTCATCTAGCCCTCCCCTCCAATGTGTTTTAAAAGTCTATGTACACTTTTTTTTTTTGTGTACTCCCAAACTCATCTAGCCCTCCCCTCCAAAATGTGTTTTAAAAGTCTATGTACACTTTTTATTTTTTGGTGTACTCCCAAACTCATCTAGCCCTCCCCTCCAATGTGTTTTAAAAGTCTATGTACACTTTTTTTTTTTTTCTGTACTCCCAAACTCATCTAGCCCTCCCCTCCAAAATGTGTTTTAAAAGTCTATGTACACTTTTTATTTTTTGGTGTACTCCCAAACTCATCTAGCCCTCCCCTCCAAAATGTGTTTTAAAAGTCTATGTACACTTTTTTTTTTTTGGTGTACTCCCAAACTCATCTAGCCCTC
Organism: Rana kukunoris; assembly: GCA_029574335.1. Lineage (NCBI taxonomy): Eukaryota > Metazoa > Chordata > Amphibia > Anura > Ranidae > Rana > Rana kukunoris. Next base: position 199,594,921 of record CM056050.1, on the reverse strand, counting down.
CCCTCCAATGTGTTTTAAAAGTCTATGTACACTTTTTTTTTTTTGGGTACTCCCAAACTCATCTAGCCCTCCCCTCCAATGTGTTTTAAAAGTCTATGTACACTTTTTTTTTTTGTGTACTCCCAAACTCATCTAGCCCTCCCCTCCAAAATGTGTTTTAAAAGTCTATGTACACTTTTTTTTTTTTGTGTACTCCCAAACTCATCTAGCCCTCCCCTCCAAAATGTGTTTTAAAAGTCTATGTACACTTTTTATTTTTTGGTGTACTCCCAAACTCATCTAGCCCTCCCCTCCAATGTGTTTTAAAAGTCTATGTACACTTTTTTTTTTTGGTGTACTCCCAAACTCATCTAGCCCTCCCCTCCAAAATGTGTTTTAAAAGTCGATGTACACTTTTTTTTTTGGTGTACTCCCAAACTCATCTAGGCCCACACAAAACTTGGGCACTGGCACATCAGAGGGGGTGTTTACTGTGAGAATTGACTAAATATATTTATGTATAATATGCTAGTTCAAAGAAATGTTTTAATGCTTATAATGTCTTTGTATAATCCGCTTGCAATGTTTTGGGTATAATATTTTTTTTCTTTTTTTTATCTTCCACAGCTTCCGTCCACGCCACAGGAGTGGCAGTCTGTGGCCATGGACTTTCAGAGGCGGTGGAACTTCCCCAACTGCGGGGGAGCCATCGACGGGAAGCACGTCCGCATCGTGCCTCCACCCCGTTCAGGATCCCAGTTCTACAATTACAAGGGGTTCAATAGTATTGTGCTGATGGCGGTGGTGTCAGCGCAGTACGAATTCCTTTTTGTGGATGTCGGGATGAATGGACGGATTTTGGATGGGGGAGCCTTCAAGCAGACCAAGTTTGCGCTTCGCCTTCAAGAGGAGGATCTGTCATTGCCACCGGATGACCAGAATCTTGAAGGGTTGCCATTTGTTTTCTTGGCTGATGAGGCGTTTGCGTTGGGACCCCATCTTATGAGGCCATTCCCTCAGCGGACCCTCACCCCAGAGAGGAGGGTCTTTAACTACCGGCTGGCCAGAGCCCGGAGAGTGGTGGAGAACACCTTCGGAATAATGGCCAGCCGGTTCCGCCTTTTCTTGACCTCTCTCCACATGGCGGAGTACAAGTGGAACTATATTATTTTTGCTTGTTGCATACTCCATAATTTTTTGCGAAGACAATCAACAACCTATCTTGCCCCGGTTGGACCCGAGGCTGGACTTTTTGAAAACCGAGCAAACATTGCCAGGTCTTGAAGCTGCCCATCAAGGACTGCCCCCCCAGAGTGCCCGTGAAGTGAGGGACAAATATGTACAGTACTTTATGGGTAGGGGGGCCATACCATCACAACCAAATGTGTTTTAATTTCTGTTTCCATAAATTTTTAAATCTTGATACAAAAAATTTTATGTCTCGCTTGTGTTTTTCAATGTTTCATATTTTTTCATATTCTTCTACATGTAGTGTCAAGTGTATTTTCCTTAACTAATTTCCTAGGTGACATCCTAAAAAATCACATGTACAGTTATTGGTATTTTAAGCAAAACCACACACACTTTTTTTTTTAGATTTCAAAATATCTTTACTTTTTCAACAATAAGGTTTTTAACAAACAGAAATGAGGTAATAATTGGTACAATTTTGTGAAAAATATTTTTGCTTTTTGATTTAAAAAAATATAAACTTTTATTTTTTTTGGTCTTTTTGATTAAAACATATATATTTTTTTTTTTTGGTCTTTTTGATTAAAACATATCTAATTATTTTTTTTATTTTTTTGGTCTTTTTGATTAAAACATATCTAATTTTTTTTTATTATTATTTTTTTGGTCTTTTTGATTAAAACATATATAATTGTTTATTTTATTTTTTTTGGTCTTTTTGATTAAAACATATCTAATTATTTTTTTTTTTTTTTTTGGTCTTTTTGATTAAAACATATCTAATTATTTATTTATTTATTTTTGGTCTTTTTGATTAAAACAGATATATCTTTTTTTTTTTTTTTTTTTCAAACAAACATTACAAAACTAAAACCCTCAAAATCAAACCCTCCCCAGAACATCAATTATATTTTTTAATTTGGTTTCCACTTCTTTGGTCTTTTTCCGTATGTCGTGGTTCATATCCTCAATGTCATCCCTGCAGGACTGGACCTGGGAAATTAGGAGATGAGCACTGTGGGTATCCAAGCCGCCACCAGCTCCTGAAATGTATGACCAAATCAGGTATTAAAATTTAGCAGGCCTACATCTAGATTAGCTGAAGCTGTGTTAATATGTTACTTTACCGGATGTAGTGGCATCATCATCCCGCGGGGGTGGGGCTTGGGTGCTGCCTTGCTGCTCCTGTGTAGAAGCTTCATTCCGCCCTACGAGAATAAAGAAAATGGAAAGATGAAGAGGCCTGAAAGAGGAATCTGTTTTGGATTAGACCATTTGTGGGACGATTGATGTTTTGAACAGCCCCCTCTGGGCAGAACACAGGATTCTAGGCATTCCCAAACATTATTACATTTCTTGTACCTTTGTTATAATTTCAAACATGTAGGCAAACCAAGTATACACTGGATCACCTCACCTCTGTGTGAACCCATAAATGGATTATTCTTGTGGCCAACAATTCTGCAAATGAGTCCACATGTGTCACCAACTGCTGAGCAGACTCTCCTTTTACTGTATATTGTCTTTACAGTAAGAGAAGTTCTTTAATAATACATCAACATTAATAACACAATTGATCTCACTTTAAACTAAAAAAGTGCACAACATTAGTGAGATCAATGTTTTGGGCCCAACAATTGGTCAGAAAAGTCGTCGTTATTTTGGAACGGCGACTTCTACGACCAAATATCATGCTCACAACCAGGGCAGGACTTAGGGTGGTGGGGGCCCCTGGGCTTGAGTGTTGAAGGGGCCCCCTGGACGGAGGGGGGAATCAAAGTTGTTGAGTGGGGGGGGGGGGGGGGGAGTGCCTCTCATCTGTGCCGACAGCCAGGGCCACAGACTGTCATTAGCCCGGCTGTTGGCTTTCTTCCCTTCAGCAGCCACAGTCCTCCACACACCGCTCCGGTTCCTCCTGCTTCCGTGCTGCCTCCTATTGCAGTGCAGGAAAAATAACCCTTTCCGGGACTGCGTGAAGAAGCAAAAAGTCCCACAGAATCAGTGCGTCTTGGGAGGTATGCGCAGGGCCGCCATCAGGAATTTTTGGGCCCCTTACACAGCTTAAGGCAAGGGCCCTCTGGAGCAGAGAATTGGGGGGGGGGGGGGGTTGCTGCCGCCTGAAATTGAGAAGCAAGGGGGGCCTTTAACCAAAAAAATTAAATTTCTAAAAAAATGTAAAATATATATATATATAAAAGGGGGGTAGCCATCCGGGGCCCTGGGGACCTCCAGACCCCTAAAAAAAATAAAATAAAAAATTATTTATTTAAAAATACATAAAAAAGGGGGGCCCTGGGGAACCTACGTGCCTTTTCTTAAAAAAAAAAAATATATAAACAAAAATACAAAAGACATTTTTAGCTTTCAAATAAATGGGGGGGGGGGGGGTTTGGTGGGGTTTGCCACATGGGTCCCTGGGGGACCTCTGAGCCTTTAATGATAACCAAAAAAAAAATTATAAAATATAAATATATGATAATGATATATTAATAATTATATATATATATATATATATATATATATATATAAATATAATATATATATATATATATATATAAATATATATCTAAATAAATATATTTAAAAAAAAAAAATAGTTTTTGGTTTTAAGAAAAACGTAGGAAAAAAGTAGGGGTTGCTGTCCGGGGCTCTGGGGACCTCCGGACCCATAAAAAATAAATAATAAACAATGGCAAGTCCAGACTCTGTAAAAATAGTTCAAGATTTGATCGTAGGAGTCGACGTTCCGAAAGAATCGACGACTTTTGCCGACAATTTTTTGTCCTTTGTCCCAAAAATATGTACAACTGTCAGGAAAATGGGGGCGCCAAAAAAAAAAAAAAAAAAAATTACTTACTTTTTATAGAACTCTCCTTATACCTGCTCCTGGTCCCTCTGGCTCCCGCATTTTAAATCCGACCACCCGTCTTTCGG